>CM076712.1:49107500-49732500 GCA_038501285.1 Penstemon eatonii
TTACTATGTTTTCGGACTAAGTGAGCTTGATGAAAAGTCCTAGGTGGTTTGTAGTTTGGGGTGTAAACACAGCCGAGTAATATCGAACTACACACTATCGAGGCTTGGTTTAAGTTTTGTATTTTTTCTTGAAATTTTGTTTGAGCTTGGTTTGATTGTTAAATGAGCCGAGCTAGACCTAGCTATTATTGAACGAGTTCGAGTCAAGTATCGATTATCATAATACTTTTACATGTGTTTGGTCAGTTTTTAGCTTATCCAGTCGAGTTCTAATCGATCTTCAAAAGTATCGAAGAAAAATGTTGTTCAAGCTTGTTTGATTTGCACGACAAACCCAGCTCAAACAAGCTTTTATCGAACGAGCTCGAGTCAAGTATTGTGTTGCTTGGTTTGGTTTTTCAGTCCTATCTATAGTATAGCTTTGTTTTGTCATTTTCCAACTTAAAAAACTCACATATTATTGGAATGTTATAATTGAACATGTTTTAGAGCTTCATGTTTAACGTAGTTGTTGATGATGGGGTTTAGAGATTTTGATGCACTGGTAGAACAAAAAGTTCACACCCAGATTTTTCTTTCTCGCCAATTTGGGGTTGGGTGGTTCAATTGGGTGGGGTTTGGAAGGGCAAATCTTCATGGTATTGGGTACCTTTCCACCATTCTGATGATTGATGTATGTCTTGCCTTTTATAAGGTTATTCTAATACACACACAAACACACTGTGTATTATTTTGAGTGTTATCTCATTACCCCACTGGGCATATTTTGCAGCTGCAATGGCCACAGAGGCTTCTGCCAAGGTTATAGATGGAAAATCAGTTGCCAAACAAATTAGAGAAGAAATGGCTATCGAAATATTGAGGATGAAGGAGTCTATAGGGATTGTGCCTGGACTCGCAGTCATTCTTGTTGGGGACAGGAAAGATTCTGCAACTTATGTACGCAACAAAAAGAAAGCCTGTGAATCTGTAGGGATAAAATCGTATGAAGTGCACTTGGCTGAGGACTCCTCAGAGCAAGAAGTGCTAAAACATATCTCAGAGTTCAATGGTGATCCTTCAGTTAATGGTATCCTTGTTCAGTTGCCTTTACCTTCTGTAAGCCTCCAAATCTGATTATGTTAATATTTTTTTTTTTATCAAGTTTCTTCACTTGAACAATTTAAGTTAAGTTAATCCAGTATAAGAATTGAGGACAGATGATGCATCTACCAAGTTAATATTAAAGAAATTATGAGATCATAAATGCTAATGTGTGTTTCAGTTCTTTGTCTAGAGTAATCTGAGAATTTTGTATGCTAAACTTAGTGGTCGATTTTTACACAAGTTAAACATAATAACATTAAAGTTATGCTCATGAAATTACTTTCCTATTTTGTGATAGCTGTTCTAATTGTATACGTGCAATTTTCCAGCATATGAATGAGCAGAATGTCTTAAATGCTGTTTGTATCGAGAAAGATGTTGATGGATTCAACCCGCTGAATATTGGTCTCCTAGCCATGAGAGATCGAGAACCACTATTTGTTCCATGTACTCCCAAAGGGTGTATAGAGTTATTGCATAGATATGGTGTTGCTATCAAGGGAAAGAAAGCTGTTGTTATTGGTAGGAGTAATATTGTTGGAATGCCGGCTGCCCTTCTTCTGCAAGTAATATTCTTTTCCTGCTTTTACGTAATTAAAACAGTAAACAAAATATTTTGACTTTATATCCAAATTTTTTCCTTCTTCTGTTAGAGAGAAGATGCCACAGTTAGTATTGTTCATTCAAGAACAAAAAATCCTGAGGAGATAACTAGAGAAGCAGATATTATAATCTCTGCTGTTGGGAAGCCAGACATGGTTCGAGGTAACTGGATCAAGCCTGGCTCTGTAGTTATTGATGTTGGTATTAATCCGGTTGAGGTGCGCTACCTATTTTATTGATCTTTTCATTTCATTTCTTTGTCTTATTCTATTGAAATATATTACTTTATGTGCATTCCCACGTGACAGGATGCTACAAGCCCTCGAGGGTATAGGCTCGTTGGAGATGTTTGTTATGAGGAGGCAAGCAAGATTGCTTCAGCCATTACCCCCGTTCCTGGGGGAGTTGGGCCAATGACCATAGCAATGCTTCTTTCAAACACACTTACTGCAGCAAAACGAGCTAACAATTTCAAATGACATGTTCTTCATCAGTGTAGCACGCAAACCAAATAATACGAGGACATGATCCTTGTGCATGGGCCAGCATTTCGTTTCTTGAGCTCATAAATCTTAAATCTTGACATAGGTGAAGTATTCATGCTGTTTGTGTACCTCTATCTGTCCCTGGTAAAATTTTGAGTTTATTCTGACTTCTGAGTTTTTTTTATGCTAAGCTAACCCCCCCCCCCCCCCCACCAAATCTTGCTAACTGATATTGAGAATTCATCCTTTTGTATGGCAGTATATATGATTACATTTGATAATGATCTTTGGCATTCTTTAAGTATCCATGTTTTCTGAAATAATTTCGAGCAAAACTTCAGTTTTGTGAAGGCTCTGTTTGGATATATATTTGTAGGGTTGTGTTAGGGGTTTAATTGGAGTATTCAGGATAATAGATTTTACATTTGTTTCATAAAATTTCTAAAGTTTGCAGAACAAATATGAATATATGATTCCTTTAGTGTTTTAGTGCTTAGATTGACCAAACCCTGTGCTGAAACAATTGAAACAACAACCCTCATTGAGTCAATGGCATAGCGAGTTATCTCCTTAGGAGTAAAAATAATACTTTGAAACAATTACTTACAAGTTACAACCTCAATGTAGTACTTTATTTCCCGGATGCATTGGTACTTTCGTATATCATTTGGCCACAGATGTAGAATCAATGGTATTTAGAAATAAAAAATGGCATTAAGAATCAAATTATGGTGATCAGTGATGGCATCAAACATTCTCTTGATTGTGATGTATAACTCAAGTATTCAGGATTCATAATTTATAAATACAA
This sequence comes from Penstemon eatonii, assembly GCA_038501285.1. Taxonomy (NCBI): domain Eukaryota; kingdom Viridiplantae; phylum Streptophyta; class Magnoliopsida; order Lamiales; family Plantaginaceae; genus Penstemon; species Penstemon eatonii. The sequence goes on from CM076712.1 coordinate 49,110,486, forward strand.
GTGTCTGCAGTTCCCTTTTTTTTTTTGGTGTTCCTGTGAATCATGTCTACAATGTATTACAAAGTATAAAGTGTAAATTACTTACCAATAAAAAAAAACTGCAAATTACTCGGACTATAGGTACAAAGTAGGCTTTAAAGCCTGGTTGCTTCATAATAATAAAAGAAGGAAAAAAAAAAAAAAGTATTCCTCTCTTCTTCAAGGTTTGTATAAGTGTAAGGAATGGACAACTGATCATTGCATCAGAACAGGGCTCATTCTTGCCTGCTCAAGAAGAGAGTTGTACACTGGTTTACTGTGTCCTCAGGGCTAGTAACTGATACCAAATGACAAAATCATTAATTCATTGTCAAGAATTTCCACAAAAAGCAGCTGAATAGAACTCAGTTTCATTTTATTTGCCATTTCTGGTGGTGTATCCCCAGTGCACCCTTATTACCAAAAAACATACAAATTCTGGCTGCAGTTGCTAAGGTTTTTGTGTCCCAATACGTCAATATTTTTTTTTTACAGTATAGTCGACTACGTGCTAGGGAAAAAATGTAGCTAACCTGTGTGGCCTTTGGTTCTCTCTGACTCATATATTTCGAAGTCATTCCCACCCTGTTCAATTGAGAACGCAAAAAGAAAAGAGAAGTAAACAAAAGTATCTCTAGTACAGATGATGAAGTTTACATAACCGGAGGTTAATACTTTGCAAATTTTGCAAAGGGAAAACAGAGATACTACTATATAAACCATGATGGTTAGATAACCTCGTAAGTCTTGTCTCCAAAGAAGTGAATTTCATTGAATTCATCCAAGTACTTCAAGCAGTATGTCTTATCCCAGCCTTGAGGAAAAACCTGCCCCAAATATTTTTTTCAGATAAATTGTAACCATAATTAAGAAACACATTTGAAGGAAATAACTACTTACATCAAAACTGATTTGTCCCCCAATGGAAAAAGTTAGGTTAAAGTGGGAAAACTTATGGCAAAGCACTGAGACCATCTTTGGGCGTATGTTGTGCAACTGATTACATTTATGAAAACTCATTCTGTTAGGGATTCAACTAAGACAGAAAAATCTTGAAATCGATATTTAGCTCAATATGAATAAAGATTGGTCCCTTCAATTTTCCCCTTACAAATTTGGTGCATTATTGATGTATACCTTGTCATACTTTTCAAACTCATCCCGCTCTTCTTGACTACAGTTTCTTCCAATCGGAGATACATTAAGCATCCCACTTCGAAATTCGATAAATGTTCCCCTGAAAGAAAACGGAACTTATCTAAAAAGCCTATCAACAAAGGAAAAAATGACATTTTTTTATTTTCGCTGACTCACCGTTTAACAGGTATATCCAAGTCAGCAATGTAATGAAGAGTGAAGTTAATGAATTCCTGCACCATCACTTCCAGTATATCACAACCATATTGTACAAAGTGTTTCTTTTTAATTTTTAAAATTATCTCCTCTTTCTCTCTGAGAGACAACACTAAATGGGAGATGAAGCTTGTTCTAATATGATTCCAAAACCAATAATTTCACAAAACACGTGGTAAGTACTTACCCTGAGCTTTTCTTCTCCAAGAAATGACTTCAAACTCTGCAGCGAGATATTCAAAGTGGTCAAAAATAAAAATGGACTGGAAGTAAAAAAATGAAAAAGAGAAAAATAGTATAAATTAGCAATTGATTCCATACGAAATGATTTAATCTAAGAGACAAGAATGATCCCTTTTTCTTTATGTTCACAAATTTGTATTAGAGAGGCACAAATTGATTATCTCAATTAACTAACAGTAGTGTGGAATATATCTTAGTTTCTGCTTTTTGTGTATCTTCACGTATGAGACGAAGTTTGATGCCTTACAGAAACTTTACAACTGCCTTAAATCTAAAAAGCAAATCCAATTCTGAATAGTAGAGTAATTGACTTAGCAAATGGTACCACTATTCTTTTTGACATTGTATAACGAGTCTGAATCTTAGATAATACCTGTGTTCCAATTAACAAGCCATCTTTGTGAGCCACAAGTCCATTCTCAGAAAACACATAATCATAATCATTTATAACTGCAAAATGCAAACAATTAATGTAGCAATAGAAAGTGAAGAATACAGTATGCAGAAATTAATTTCGATAAATCAAAGATAACAACCGGCATCCTTCAAAGTGAGACACGAGTAACAATGTGAATAGGACAATGATGCATTCAAAATGAAGTGAGACATGCGATATAATAACAAGGGGTGACTTAAAGCAGCTGTCTAGTAAACTCTGCAATTATATTCAGTTCAAATGGATTTACTTAAATTATGAATAAAGAGTACACATCTGTTTTCTATAACTTCTTTTAACATGGGGAGTTATAGTGTCTTTAAGACAACTTTTTCTTCTTCTTTAATTCGAAGGGGTACTACTTGTACTAAATAAGGTGACTCATAAACAATTGATAAGTAATACTTCTACTGAAAAGGTGTCTGATGAAAAAATGCCATAGTAAAACCTATATGTATGCTAAATGAGGAAATAAAAAAAAACATTGTTTTCTTTTTAAGAAAAATGCCATACAAACACAAAATAAAAGATAACTCCTAATGGCTAAAGTTCCACGTTTAGTTAGTTAGTTAGCTAGACAAACACTTTGAACTGCGAATCTAGTTGGGGAATACCTGATTTCCCAAGCTGCTCGGATATCTTGACAAGGTCAGAACCTCCAACAATACCAACAGTAACAACCTGGAAATGAAATACTCCAATAATGAATCAATCATTTTTCTATTTTGAAATGTATTCTTTTAAAAAGGATCAAATTATCCTTCCAAAATGTCCGAATTACTCCAACATTGTGATAATTTAAGACACAAAAGTTAAGTACCTTCCGGAGTTCCTGCATGAATTCTAAAATCTTAGGAGTAGCCACCTACACCAGTTAACCAAAGAATGTTTAGACAAGTAAAAGCGAAAAAGGGATCACATTTACTCAAATACCGATGAAACTAAAAGATCATTTCTCAATTAGTTCTAAGCACAATTGCAGTAATAAACTACCATTAAATTAGATTTTATTAGTCCCCACAATCTGGTGAATCTAGGTTCCAATTCCCAGCTGGGAGAGGTGCCCACACAATGTGCTGAAGGTTTCCCAAAAGGGAATAGGCCACGTCTAAGGCCTGGATATCCTTCGGAAACCGAAAAAAAAAAAAAAAAAACTATCATTCAATTAATATATGCCACTCATTCTCCTATTAACATACTATCATCTTCATGTACCATTTAAATGAATTCCCTTAAACAAAACACATACCCAAAATTAAGAAATTCATGTATACACAATCACCACAAAAGTGATTTTGCTAAACTCAAATCAACAATTAAATTCCCATGAAACCCAATTAAGCTCTAGATATATACCTTTCGGGGAGCTGTCAGTGTGCCATCAACATCAAAAAGAGCAATTAAGCCAGATGCCTTTGCAGCCATTATAATTTCTCACTTATTCAACTGCAATTCCAATAACAATAATTTATCTACAAAGACCAACATTAACAATTCAAAATTCACTAATCAAAGGGCGAAATTAATGCCTACCTTTGAAAAAACAACTCTGAGTGACAATTGCTCTAACAGATCTTGAAATTGGTTTCAATTGTAGAGATTTGTATATATTTTCTGAAATGAAAGTGTAGAATTATAGGTTTCTTAATTAATAGTACTATTTGGTGGGCAGTGCCACTGGGCAAGAATTTCAGTTATAGGGACCTCCGCTACAGCTTGCGTTTAACTTTTTAATGTTCTTTCTTCAAATCGAAGAATCCAAAATTAAGTGAAAATGTGGTTGATAGTTGACGCGGTGACAGCTAGCACTGCAATTTTTCAGTTCGGGGTATTGGTTAATAATATTTCTCAATTTTCACAAATTTATGCCACGTAGTATTACGAAATTATATTTATTTTAATAAAAATCACGTAGAAATGTAAACTAATTGAGTAGAGCAGAAAAACAAATTTTAAATTTGATTTGAGTATGTTGGTCGTGAAGGGACTAGTATTCTAAAATGGCAATCCAAATTCGAATCTCCGTTGAAAAATATTTCCATATTATATAACCTATACAGCTCGAAAGTGATTAAACCATTGGAAATTTTTTTGACTTGGGTCTATCTAATTTAAAGTCTTATTTAGACTTGATTTGTTTGTTACACAAATTGAATTCGACTTTTATATTAAATCAAATACAAATTGTCTTAAATAACTTGACATTTTCACATATACTGATTTAAAATAAATAAGAAAATTATTACTTTATCGAATCAATATAAAAATGACTTAAACTGTCAAAAATAAAAGTCCTTCAACCTAAGTTTGTTATATAGTGATATAAAACAAATTATTGCTGGTATAAATATTTAACTAATTGAACCAATCACAGTTTTCGTTCATTCTATTGATTTAAAATTATGATTTTTTAACCTAACAAATCCTTAAATAATCAAAGATCTTGATCAAATAAATCATATTCTTGGATTAAAATCCACCCCACCCCCACTTATATGAATTGCCTTCTCATACAGCGGAAAGCAAGTTAATTTTCGTTTTTATTGAGAAGGAAACTAACGGTCAAGGAAGACAATATAATTACTACCCAAAAAGAAAAAGAAAAACTCACCACTTTTAAATGGTAAATCTGAACCCCAAAACTTGAAGTCTTTAGTTCGAGTCACATTAAAAAATGAGTATTGTCTATTTTCAAACTAATTTTGTTAGTTATCCAATTATTGTAATTTGCTACTATATTCAATTGATATTCTGATACAATGATGTAATAAAAAAAAATGAATTTTCAGATACCTAATCAACTTATAATTGAAAATCATCAACACAAAATATCAAAAGCCATATTGCAAACTTCATTGTACTACTAGAGATATACTTATCGTTACACAATAGTCTCGTATGGTTTTAAACAAAACTGAAGGAATTATGAAACTTGTGTTCCTGTGAGTTCAAGCTGGGCTTCTGCTTCATTGATTGCATCTATGACGTCCATCTTTCCTCGACTGACCGCTTCATCCACGGGAGTCCTCTCGTGGCTAATCATAATCCAAACACCATACGTATTTTAGAAAATAAAACAAGGTTCAACCATACGTACCCCAAAATCAGAAGTCGGTCAGTCACTAACCTGTTCAGCAATGAGACATTGGCTCCAGCAAGGATCAAACGTTTGAGAACCTGCACAAGACAATCAATTCATGCATTGAAAATACAATTGCACTCAATATATAATTGAATCTGAAGTTTATACCTCAATATGGCCATTGAGACAAGCCCAATGAAGAGGTGTGTTTTTCTCTACGTTAAGAGCATTAACTTCCTGTCCCAAATATAAAACTGGAAGGTCATTATCAATTCAAGAAACTATAATCCATAAGCATACAAATGACTGATGTCATGATTTCTAAGAAATTACCAAAAACAAAGATAACTCAGATGCAAAAGCAATAGTATCAAAATGTGATAATGTCATGGCATACTCACCGCTCCATTATGGATAAGGTAGTCGACAATGCTAAGGTGTCCGTTTGCTGAAGCCATATGTAGTGCTGCAAAATACAACAGCAGAACAAAAGTAGATGACTTATGAAGGCGCTACAGAAAAAAAAAAAAAAAAAAAAACCCCAACAATCAATAAAAAGAATAATTGAGAATATAGAACAGTAATCGACATTAGATATATAACCTGTTCGGCCTTGTGAATCCTTAGAATCTAATGAAACACCAGCAGATGCCATGCTCATAACATCATCAATATCATTATATCTAGCTGCCTGTCCAGTAATACCATCTACACGAGTTAATAGCCATTTTCCAACTACGAAATACTGATTACCGACCAGTTCAACTCGCAAGCATGATCACATATACATACATATTTATGTCTTTGCCCGTGTGTGTTGTGAAGGCCTGTCACCATTCTAATTTCAAACAAATTAAAGTAGCATTTGCAGTTCAAGATACATCCACAATCAACTGTGAATAAAAGTGAAATAGGTCTAACGAGAAGTACATGAACATGGGAATGCAGAAACAGAAAACCAACTTATAAATATCAGATTCTTAAAACACACTCAAATTATTTCAGTTTAAAAAACAATTAAAAGCACTCGAGTTAGGTATATAAAAGAAATACAAAAAACAAAGGGTTAAACATTACCATTTCTAACAGTAACAGATAACAAAACTAAATCAATTACAGTTAAATTTTCTAGCTCATCACAATTCGGTGCTCTAAGTCCACACAGTATAATTTAATTATTTCAGAAAAGTGACCAAATAAGAATTGATTTTAATTATACTAAAACTAAAATAGAAAAAAAAATTGAAGCATTTTTAGGATTTTGCGCAACTGACTAATATTTTTCTTTCGAAAAATTGATAGGATCGAGTAGAGAGAGTTTATTAGGGTTGGAGTCACCTCTAGCAAAGCGTCGACGGCATCCGACGTCGTATCACGTGGCGGCTGTTCCATTGCGAGCGCTCCCATTTTAATTATACTGTGTGTATGAGAGAGAAGAGTTGGGATGATTAAGCGGTTCGACCAGGTAAAGAACCGATATTTCAGACCGAGTTGGCTTAAATTGTTTGGGCTGCCCCAGACCCACTTTGGTTCCCCCTCCTCCTCCCCTTTGTAATCGTTTTCAATAGTTAGGACAGATTTATATTTTTATTTTTCACCACTACCACTCACTTATTAATAATAATAATAAAGATATGATAATTATTAATAATAATAATATTGGCAAGGGATTTTATAGATCAGTGAATCATATACCTAAATTTTACACAATAAATTCAAATAAGTAAAAAAAATGTTTACTAAATCATACACAAATTTTGAAAATCAATTTTTTTCATTCTAAGTTTAATTTAATGAAAAATTTTCATTTTTTATATTAATTTAAAAATCTTTTATAAGAAAAAAATGATTATTTGAGTTAGAATTATTTATAAGAAAAAAATTAAATGTAAGAAAGTTTATCATTGAGATTTTTGTAAGGTATTTATTAAAGTTTTCTTTTTAAATAATTTAAAAATTATAAAATTAACTAAAATCTATAATAATTCAGTTTGGGTTGATTATTTTATGAATAAGAATAACTAGATAAATACTAGGAGTATTTTTAATTGTTACTACATTTTACAAATAAAAAATTTGCCTACTAAATATAAAAAAAAAAAAAAAAAAAAGGAATTGGAACATGCAGTGGCATCACCTGCTTGACTGCCAGGTCGCGTGCACTACGGGGGGAAACAGAGGGCAAGCCTTTGCCTTTTATCCTCCCCCCTCCCCCTATCTATTAGGCCTTACAGCAAAACAAACCGAAGTATATTTTTTTATTTTCCTCGATTCAATTATCAATATACAGTAAATAAGTTTTATATGTTACAGTAAGTATAGAGAAAAAAAGTTATTTATATATTTTAGGATAATTAAATCAAAGCCTTTGGTTTGCTTTTCGGAGAACATTTTCCAAAATGATAGAAATAATTTTTTTTTGAAGAAACTCTACATAAAAATATAATTTTTAAAAGATTTGATTAATAGGATATGGAGTAATGATGATTTTTTCAGAAATAAATGAATTTAATTTGAGGTTTCAGTAGAGAGATTTTTTTCGAAGATGGGGCTCTTACATTTCAGATTGTATAGGGTATAAAGTTTGAAATTAGGATAATTACAATGATTTTTTTTTCCCCACATGTTTGTTTATCTGTCTGAAAACCATGAAAATTCTCCAGAGATCCGACTTGATTCCGAGCAAAAAAAGTTATATAACCCAATTTGTCCTAGCTTGAAATTGAGACAATTGGTTGTCTTGAATCTGACCTAAAAAGGAAGTGGACTATGGGACTGCTCAAGGATTCGGCCCACTTTCATAAAACCTGAAATATGTTGTTCACTTCTCTCAAATTTTGTCAAGACAAAGTTCATTTCTCACAATTCAATAGATAGAAATGACATATCAATACATCCATCTAAAGTTGAATTCAAGAGTCCGGATCAAATTCATTCATAATATAAAACCCTCAGAGCTCAATTTTTTATAAATCAAATTTAAATAATATACCTGATTGAGAAGGTACAGAGTGACTTACATATAAATAATTATATCAACTTGATTTCAAATCCAAATCGATTAAATTCGCTGGACCTCTTGTTAAAAAGAAAAAAGAAAAAAGAAAGGAAATCAAACTTCAAAAAAGTGTTATCCAAATATACTCGAAACAACTCGATAATATGTTATTGACCAAAACCAAGTCATATCAAAATACAACTCAAAACAGATCGTCACAAGTTTCAACAAGTAAGCATTTACTGTCAATTTATTCATCAAAACCATAGAGTAGACTTATTTCCACTATATACTACTTCATATTTTAACCGAAGCTTCTTACCCGCACACACATACAAATACAATCACTCCTAAAAAGATGAAGCTTTCATCCTATCAAAGAACAATCCAGAAGGTCCATCATCCAACAAAGCAAGCCTCACCGGACTTTTAGCACCTTCTTCAGTTGACAGTATGCCAGAATTGTTGCCGAGTTCTGTTTTAACCCAACCGGGACACACACTATTGATCCGCATACTTGGATACTTCTTCGCCAGGATCCTCGTGTAAGCATTCATGGCTGCTTTTGACACGCAATATGCGCTCCAATAACCAGGCCACCCTTTGGCTTGTGGATTTCCTCCCTTAACGTCTTTAAGAAACTCGTTCAGCACTTCATCGATTTTCTTTTCAGTAAGGTTCTCGGCGTCACTGAGTACCCCTTTAGCCCATTTGTTGCTAATGCTCTGAAACAAAAAGTTCCGCAATAGTGAATTGTTAAGAATTCAAGCTATCATTACAAGAAAATACTCCACTACAATAAAAAAAAGGGGGGGGGGGGGTTCTCCCTGGAAAACTTTTCTGAAAATCTTTTTAACTCATAATACGTACGCTTAATGTCCCCATTGTGGAGGAAACATTAACTATCCTTGGAGAATCGGAGAGTTGAAGTACGGGGAGCAGTGCTTCAGTAGTTCTTTTTGCGCCATAGTAGTTTGTTTGCAGAACATCTACTGCCAATTCATACTGCAATTGCATCAAGAAAGTAAACAAATGAAGCTAATGAAAAAGTTTCAGAATGGCTAGTAGGATAATTATCTTAAAAGGGAAAAAATGGTTGGTAGGCTAAAAAACGTAATAAAATAGAAGTTCTTAACATTCAAAATGAATATGTACCTAATAATGATTAAGAATAAGAATAGATGTAACAAAATGCAATAGAATATTAAAAGGGATTATGGGTATTTGCAGAGGAAGCATTGGAGTTCAATCATATATGTTTGAACCTAATATTCTAGACTAAGATTCAACTCGACCCATAAAAGTCAACCATCGGTTCCTTTCACTTCTTATGAACTTCCTATCTACAAAGGCTGGACACAGATGAGTACATATCATTTGTCATTTGAGAGAATGTAAGCAACATACACTTCTCCAACCAGGAACATATTCTACTTCCAAAATCTTTCATTTAATGTACTTCTCCAACCAGGAACATATTCTACTTCCAAAATCATTTATTTAATGTACTAATTATGTGTTTGCGGGAACATAAATGATAAATTTATCAGCTTAACTTAGCAAGTCACGTAAACAACTGATACCTCAATATTAGTTGGAAATTAAGAAGAAGAAAAAACAATTTAACACAAAAAACTTACGCCTTTTTTCGCACTATGTTCACCAATCCCAGCATTGTTCACCTGCAAAGTAACATGAACGTGGTCTTCATATGTCCAATTTTTTATAAATCAAGCAAAGGTATGAAAGAAGCAAGGCTGCTCTACTGTTGAATAATAGCAACTCCAATCCTCAGTTTAATTGTCTCATATCGCAAGAAAATGGAACACTATCTGATAATTGTTACTCTAGTTTATTATCATCTAGAAACGCTAGAAAATTAGAGACTTAACACGAAGCAACGAGCCCTTAAAAGAAGACCAATAGTTTAAAACTGACTAGTTAAACTAAGTTTTGTGCGGCAACCAAATTAGCAACTGCTCACACTTCATTCATTTTTAGCACACACTATCTGCTACTTAATATTCATCCAATTAGCCACTGTATTCCAAGAATCTAATTCACAACTGCAATAAAATAAGAAGAAAAATAGTCCCTTATAATATCAAAGTTTGCTATACATGGAAATATTATACATGCAGAATACTCATGACACCAGAAACATATACTCCCTCCATTCCTAAATACTTCCTACTATTTTCTTTCCCGATGTCCCAAAACAAGACTCCCTTTCCATAATTGCAACTATTTTTTTTCACGAATACCCTCCACATAAAGTAATGATTTGACACCACAAATTCTTAACCACTACTTTTAAGAGCATAAATGTAAGATACCCATATATTTCACATTTTTACTCTTACCTAAAACTTCGGCCCAAAAATAAAGGGAGCGAAGAAAAAGGTAAGGATGGAATTTTTTTTGAATAAATTACAATTTATACCCCTGTGTTATTGATAAAAGGCAGTTCACCCTCCTGTGATATGTATAAAGGTAAAATACCCCATGTGTTTCTGTAAAAGAAGATTTCTACTTTACAGGGGGAGAAGTGACCATTAGGCAATATCATAGGGGGTAAAATGTCCCACATTTATGCAAATCACATGGGGTAAAATGAGGCGTATGTTGTCAAGGTAGAATAAAATTGACCATTTTTAACAACGAAATAAAGTCCTAGTTGCATTATAAGGTAAGAGTAAAATTGACCACTTTCAACATCGAAATAAAGTCTTAGTTGCACTATAGAGCACTTGAGGAAGGAGGCATGGAACTCATTATTATATATCACATAGGGATAATATGCCCATTTTTAATAAACAAGGAATAAATTGATCATTACACATATCACAAGGGGTAACTTGCCAAAAACCCATTTTTTAGCCAAATTGAGCCTACAATTCATTATTTGGAAAAAAGAATATCAAACCATTAACACAAAACAAGAACCATCAGCAATCTAAACATAAAATAAAAAAAATACAAATAAAAGCAGCTAAAATTCAAAATTAGGATAGCATAATTACCAATATATCAAGCTTTCCAATTTGGGACTTGATAAATTCAGCTAGGGCGTAACAACTTTCTGAATTCAGTATATCAAGCTGATGAAACATCACATTATCAGAAAGACCTGAATTCTTAAGTTTATCAACAGCTTCAATCCCTCTCTTTTCATTTCTGGCAGTCAACACCACAGAAATTCCTTTTGATGCCAACTGTCTACATATCTCCAATCCAATCCCTTTGTTTCCTCCAGTAACAACTGCGTACCTTCTATTATATAAATACACGTAATAACAAATAGATCGATCAATAAAATTAGTGCCGGAAATTAAAGAAATCATACAAGAAATTAATTTTAATTTTTCCTTACTTCTTTGATGTAATAGTACTTTGGCTGGTTACAGTGGCCATGGGCGAAGCAGCTGAGAATTTCTGTTTTAGTAATTGGAAGAGTGTGAACATTTGCCTGTTTCAGTTTTGAGGGGTTTTTTCTTTTTTTTTTCTTTCTCTTTTTAGAGCATAATTTGAATTTATGCGCATACTATCTACAAGTAGGAAAAATTGTAATGTAACTTTACGACTTGAGGTATAACTAATACAATTATGACATTCTATTTGACATGTTTCTAATAAGTCATAATATTGTTATTATATGTAGTTGTACTATATTATTATTTGATCACATCCATTATAATATTTAATCATATCAATAGTAAATTATAAATTATTATAGAAATAATAAATAATTGTATATAATAATATTTTATAATAAATGATTTATAAAATTTTGTATTGAATAATTAATATTAACCTATAAAAAAATTATAATAAGAGTATAGTTTTATATATATTGGATATTACTAATTGTAATACTTCATAATGTAGCAAATTACTATTAATATGGGATCTTACTATATATGTGGAGTAAGTACTGTGTTATTTGAGTCTATATTACTACACGTGATATACCATGTAATGTGAAGAATTATACACATTGGTTAGTACTAATGGTAATACTTCATCATGTGTTTAATTACTACTAATTTGAGTAGACCGTACATAGAGGCAATACTATGCTATGTGAGTATATATTACTACATGTGAGACATATATTATGTAATGTGAAGAATAATCCGTAAATTGATTAGTACTAATTGTGATACTATATAATGTGACTAATTTCTACTAATTATGAGACCGTACTAAGCATGTGGAGTCAATACTATTACATGTGAGACATTATACTATGTAAGGTAAATAATTATACACATTGGTAGTATTGTACTATTATATATGAATCAGTAACATACAATGTGAAAACATTAATTTTTATGGTGATTTGATATTGATCTGGGTAGAAAAGAAAATAAGGAAGATAGAAATATTTATGGCAGCTGAATTTGGGATCTTGAAGAATATAAGATAATATTTTAACATGTTAAACAGGTAACTCATAATTAATTAAGGTTAATTTGATTCTATATTATAAAATTTATGTGATTGTGATTACATATTTATTATCCAATGCCTTAAATTAAATTGACGTCACATAACGTGATGTCACCTTATAAGTCCCCTCATTCGTAAGATTGAATGCAATGCAATTATTTATATACTTTGGATAATATCTGAATACTAATGAATATTTACATTGGAAAATGATTATATAACAGCACATTTCTTCAAAGCCTTTTGTACAGCCTTATTTAATGCTTTCAAACTTAGCTGTGTTACCTATTACCTGTTTAACATTTTGATACACTTTCATATTAATTTTAAATTAAAATTCTAAAAATACAAATTAGAGTAAACTAATTATTTTGATAATTCGAGAAACTAAATGTCAAGTATTCCATGTTTTAATAATATTTCGTATTTCGTATTCATTTGTCAAAGGATAGTGGCGCAGAAACAAATGTGGGATAAAGGAGATTCCACATGTTGCACATACTAGCTTATGCAGTACTCTTGTCTTTCTTTCCGTCTTGGAGTTTTGTCTTATTACTCATTTTTTAAATAATAAACAAACATTCATGTCTCTTTCAAATTTATTTTGTGGACTATTTAAAGAAACGGATCAGATTATTCTGGATAATAAAATGAATTACGTGCTATAAACTCAACAATCAACATACAATAGTTTCATACATACAATAGTTTCATGAATATTTATCATATACCGAATTGTTTTAGATCTAGATAATTAGAGCATGTTTGTTTGGTATTTGAGATAGTAATTTGAGAGATTGGAAATAATTTCAATATGCATAATATTATTTATTTGAATTTTGGGAGAGCAATTTAAAAATAAGGTGGATATATATTTTTTTAAAAGTGTTTTGGTTGTAGGTGTAAGACGTGTAAGACTTTATGTCAAATCATGTTTGTAAATAAAATAAATTATGTAAAATATATATATTATTTTATATCAAATCAAAGTAAAGTACTTTGTGTATGTTTTTTCAGACATAAAAAAATTATTGTTTGTTTAACTTTTGAGAAATGAAATCGGAAAAATTAAGATAAGGTAAATTTATTTCAGACAATAGAAAACATATTTGTCTTGCCTTTCCCAAATACAAAATAATATTCGAAAATACGAGACAAACAAACCCTATCAATTTATTCTAACAAAACTATATACTAATACAATAACAAAATAACTTTGACATAAAGTCAAATAATGTCTGAAAATAAAAACTTAAAATTCCACTGATCATTCCATTTTAGCCAAATTAAATCCTTAGGGCTATATACCGATTTGATATACTCCTATTACTCCTCATAAGAAGACACTTCATTCCGAACAAGAAACAACCCAGTCGGCCCATCGTCGGGCAACAATGCTGCCCTCACGGGCGTTTCAGCCCCTTCCTCAACTGTGAACATGCCCGTATTGTAGGTCATATCGGTTTTCACATAACCGGGGCACACACAATTAATTCGAAAACTCGGGTATTTTTTTGCTAGAATTCTTGTGTATGCATTCATGGCTGCTTTTGAGACTATATACGCCCCAAAATATTGAGGCCACCCTTTGGCTTCTATGGATCCTTTCTTGAAATCTTTAAGGAACTCATCTAGTAATTCATCAATTCTCTCTTCAGTCAGGTTTTCGACATCGTTGAGTAATCCTTTCACACTCTCATTGGGTATATACTGATCAATCATACATTAGAATTAGCAAAATTATTGAGAACTATGTGTATTAAAAACGATTTTTATGAGTTTTACAGAATCTGTACGAAACTATCATGTAAAACGTTTATGTTATAAAACCCCATGACTTGGCTGCAGTAAGTTCCATACATATGTTTCGCTTAACTCAAAGGGATGATATGAGAAATGTGGATGCCGAACGCTATATATATTTGATCTGGAGCTTTTAGAAAATGCAGAATTATTGTTACTGGATATATTCCGAAAGTGATTATAGTTTATAATGTTAAAGAGTCGAAAAAATGACAATTAAATAAAAAGTAATGTTCCAAAATCAAGATTAAGGCCTGAACATAATATTTTGATAGCTAGTTTTTTTAGATGAGTTAGGGTAAGAGCATTTAAATAGATTTAGCTCAATTCACGTAAAATGAATTAAAAATCTTAGAACGTGACGATAATAGTACGTTAGTACCTTTAGCTTCCCCATGCTAGAGGAAACATTAACAATCCTCGGTGAATCAGACAACTGGAGTAAGGGAAGCAACGCTTCGATTGTTCTTTTTGCACCATAATAATTTGTTTCAAGAGTTGATGCAGCTAAGTCATAGGTCTGAATCACTACATCATTCCAATTGTTTTTTTTTCCTCCTGACTAACATACAAAATCAAGGAATAAATATAATTAAAGAAAACAATTATCCAAGACATGGGTGAAAATCATAATCTTCTTCTCTGTTTCGCGAAAATCTG
This sequence comes from Penstemon eatonii, assembly GCA_038501285.1. Lineage (NCBI taxonomy): Eukaryota > Viridiplantae > Streptophyta > Magnoliopsida > Lamiales > Plantaginaceae > Penstemon > Penstemon eatonii. Next base: position 49,125,531 of record CM076712.1, read on the forward strand.
CACAAAACTCCATGTATTAATTTTATTGCATAAATTTTTTTTTTCTTTTAACATCGTCGATAATATTTAAAATTTCTCTTTTACTATTGAAATAAAGTCAAATTAATTAAGGGCTAAAAAACATTAAACTCGCCCGTGTTATAGAAAACCTGCACATAACCCCTTGTACACCCCACCCATTTCTCATGATTTTTGAGGGTTTTTTGCACTTTGCATCCCCGAAACATGGAAAATAGGCACTTTGCCCCCCCGAAAATTAAATTTGGCACTTTGCACCCTCTTTCATTTTTAGCCAAAATTTCAAGGGCAAAATAGGTAATTCAATTGTAAATTTTTGGCACTTTGCACCCCCAAAACATGCGAAATTAGCACTTTGCACCCCCAAAATAAAATTAGCACTTAACACCCTCGAATTAAAAATAAATCAACAACTTGCACCCCCAAAACATAATAAATGGACATTTTGCACCCCGAAACACAAATTTAACACTTAACACCCTCAAATTTTAAAAAAAACTCAAATCCCTCGTTTTTTCCTGCGAAATTGACCATCGAGGGTGAAAAACATCTAAGGCAAAATAGGTAAGTCATTTTTTTTCTAAAATTTTGCAAAATATAATTATAAATACTAGAATATTCATTTCTCACTCCATCTTTCTTTTCATCAATATACATATCAATAAATAATTAAATAAAGTACAATTAAACTTATTTTGTAAGGGCAAAATAGGTAATTCAATTTCACTCTCCCTTAAAAAACTCCCCACATTCTTCCTAATCAATTCTTATTTTGTAAGGGCTGCTTATGTTAATATCATTTCTTTTAAGAAATGGGTTGGATTTGGAGACAAGAATATGATGATAACAAGAATCAAATTCCTATAGGTTGGATTTTGTAAAATGTGGATTTTGTAATTTTCTAATATTAGAGAGTTATTGGTGAATGCAGTTCATGAAGTTTATTTTGAACTTTTAAGTGTGTATTCTGAACATCATGTTCGTATTTGATTTTTGAAATAGGCAATGGGTATTTGAGAAGTTTAATTGTACTTTATTTAATTATTTATGGATATGTATATTGATGAAAATAAAAATGGAGTGAGAAATGAGTATTCTAGTATTTATAATTATATTTTGCAAAATTTAAGAAAAGAAACGACTTACCTATTTTGCCTTAGATGTTTTTCACCCTCGATGGTCAACTTTGCAGGAAAAAACGAGGGATTTGAGTTTTTTTTTTTAAATTTGAGGGTGTTAAGTGTTAAATTTGTGTTTCGGGGTGCAAAATGTCCATTTATTATGTTTTGGGGGTGCAAGTTGTTGATTTATTCTTAATTCGAGGGTGTTAAGTGCTAATTTTATTTCGGGGGTGCAAAGTGCTAATTTCTCATGTTTTGGGGGTGCAAAGTGCCAAAAATTTACAATTGAATTACCTATTTTGCCCTTGAAATTTTGGCTAAAAATGAAAGAGGATGCAAAGTGCTACATTTTCCATATTTCGATGGTGCAAAGTGCCAAATATAATTTTCGAGGGTGCAAAGTGCCTATTTCTTATATTTCGGGGGTGCAAAGTGCAAAAAACCCGATTTTTGACGGAAAAGATGTTTCGTGCAACATTTTATTAAAAAAGAAAAATTGTTAATCGAGGAAAAGTGGAAAACTACCAATTATTTTCGACGGGAATTGCCGACATGAGTGCCGAGTGACATTACATCACAAATTGAGATTGAGGAGAAGAGAAGATTCCCAATTTTCCCTTATTCTTTCCTCATTCCATCTACATTGCCCCAAAATTGACAAGATGCATATTTCACAATCTTCACATTTTGAGAAAATGCAGTTGACTCTTTCATGAGTTTGTTGGGGGTCTTTATGTGTGAATGAAATAAATAAGAATAAAAGATGTTTCTATTCGGTTTGAAGAGATACCCTTTAGATAGAAACATTGTGTGTCTTTTTGAGTGGCATTTTATCGTCTATAAATATGAAATAAAATCTGGCCAATTCTGAATTAATAAAAAAGTAACTAGAAGGAAAATTAATACTCTCTCTCTCTCTCTCTCTCTCTCTCTCTCTCTCTCTTGCCGTTGGTTCATTATGTGTGTAAATAATAAACAATAGATTGTTGTATCTTGAAAGACTACCGGGAATCAAATTGTATGCATTGTGGCAGCCCCAAAAATATTGTAACAGATTGTTAGACACCAACAATGTTAAATGCAAAAACTTCCCCTATAAACTTTTTTAGTTACAAATAAGTAATGTATTAATTTTATAAGCAAGAATCATTATGTGTAATTTTATCAACTTATTGCACCCACAAGATATTCGAACATTGACAACTCTCCTGTATCCGTAAATAAATTCAATGATCGATGGAAACCAAAAGTGCATAATTGAAAACATAAACATGAGGAACTTACTGAACCAAGAACTCCAACTAAAGCTGTACTAAAAGCATCCGCATCCTCGCTGATAATGCCACGAAGTCCTGCATTATTCACCTGCATATATAGTATCCCCAACATATGTGTGTATTCCACAATTGAAAAATTAACTAAATAATCGGAAAGTTTTTTATTTATAGATGAACAAAAATGCTTGTAACTTAACGAAATATGTAATCTTTCTTTCGCTAGAGAAGCAAGATATAAAGAATATCCGAGAACGTACATAACCTTAAATTTTCAAGGAATTCTTTTCGTGATAATTTGTGAAATAGGTGAAATCGATGAAAATTGATGAAACCTATAAAAACAAATTATGTAATCTAAATCGATGAAAATCACCACCACCACAACATTTTCATACCACAAGGGTTAAATTGTCCATTATACATATCAAAAGGTAACCTGCCAAAAACCCATTTTTATTCCAAATTGAGCCTACAACCCATTATTTGGTAAAAAGAATATCAAACCATTAACAGGAGAAGAAAAAAAAAACTAAAATTCAACATTAGGATAACATAATTACCAAAATATCAAGCTTTCCAATTTGGGACTTGATAAATTCAGCTAGGGCAGAACAACTTTCTGAATTCAGTATATCAAGCTGATGAAACATCACATTATCAGAAAGACCCGAATTCTTAAGTTTATCAACAGCTTCAGTCCCTCTCTTTTCATTTCTGGCAGTCAACACCACAAAAACTCCTTTTGATGCCAACTGTCTACATATCTCCAATCCAATCCCTTTGTTTCCTCCAGTAACAACTGCGTACCTTCGATTATAAAAAAACACGTAATAACATATCGACCGATCAATAAAATTAGTGACGGAAATTTAAAAAGAGAAAAATCATACAAGAAATTAATTTTAATTTTTTCCTTACTTCTTTGATGCAATAGTACTTTGGCTGGTTACAGTGGCCATGGGTGAAGCAGCTGAGAATTTCTGTTTTAGTTAGTGGTGGAGTCTCTCAAAATTCGCTTGTTTCAATTTTGAGGGTTTTCTTTATATTCAGTAGAATAACTAATTGATTTTACGCGCATACAATCTAATGGAAAATACTTACATAGACCAGGTCTATAAGCTTAGTGGTCTAGATTTTGCCACATTATTTATAATTATATAAAATTCAATTATTAGATTTAACTAGGGGTGGGATCGGGACGGGTTTTCGGGAATTCGGGTATTTCGGGACGGGATATCGGGTTTCGGGTTCTCAAATTCAAATCCCGAAACCCGGTAGATCAACCAAGGTCCCGAGAGTTTCGGGTACCCGATTTAATTTCGGGATTTCGGGACGGGACCGGGTGTCCCGATAAACTATTTTTTTTTTAGTTTAATGATTTTCAAACCGCCTCGGATCTTATGTGTCAATATTGGTATGCCATTTCACCATCTTATGCACAACATGTAGACTCAGAAATGATCTCAAAACCTCAAGATTTGATTAAAGAAAATTATTGGAGAAGTTTGAAAATTGAAAGATGATATATGTTGAAAAACTGAACGTCGGCGAGCAGCGGATCAGTGGCGGACGGCGGGAGTTGAGTTGTGGTGGAGTTAAGTATTTTGATTAGATACATTTACTTGTATGTTTGGATTTTAGAGAAGAATACGTAGAATGAGATGTGAATGGTTGAATTTTAGATTTAGATTAGGTATTTTGATTATATATATGTTTTAATTAAACTACGTAATCGGGACCGGGTTCCCCGATCGGGTGGGGATCAAAACCCGAAACCCGTCCCGATTTTTCGGGACCGGGTTTTGTCCCGTCCCAACTGAAAAAATACCCGTTTTGTCCCGTCCCAAATGGGAAAAACCCGATCGGGACGGGACGGGTACCCGAAACCCGGTCCCATTTACCCAGCCCTAGATTTAACTAACCCAACTAGATTAAACTAGAGTTAAATAGAAATTAATAATTAAATGTGAGCCATTTTTTTAATTATCATAAAATTAATATTAATTAGAATTTAAAATTCCTTGATTTTTTCTTGGTTTAATTAATATTAATTGATATTAATTAATATTAAAATTCCTTGGTTTTTCAATATGCACTGAAGGCCTTGGGCGTTTTGTAGCGGGATTAAAATCCTTTTTATATTTTAAAACTGTTTTTATAGCATTTTTAAAACACCCTTAACTGTATAATTAACCAAGGAATTTTAATAGGGTTCAATTATAGAAACAAAACGTACTCTTGAAGAGTTTTGAAGTTCCCTCCTAGAAACAAAACCTAATGAGTATATTGAAAATTTATTTCTGTTAATAAAACCGTTTTTGCATTTTTGTTAAATAAATAACTTTGAGGTAAGGGGTAACTTTAATGTCTACTTCAAAATCTGTTCTTCCACTTCTAAAGTAAGACTTTACCATAATTGTATATTTAAGTTTTGTGTGAAAAATCAAGGAATTTTAAATTCAAATTAATATTAATTTTATGATAATTAAAAAAATGGCTCACACTTAATTATTTATTTCTATTTAACTCTAGTTTAATCTAGTTGGGTTAGTTAAAATCTAATAATTGAATTTTAAGTAATTATAAATGATGTGGCAAAATCTAGACCACAAGGTCTACCACTAAGCTTATAGACCCGGTCTATATAAGAATTTTCCCAATCTAATAATCTATACTCTATACTATTAAAAATTAAAAATGAGAAGCTAAAATGATAGTTTTGACACCATATTACACCAAAAATATTAAAGTTCCTAAATTGCCCCCACTTTTAAATGTTTGAAACTTTTTTTAATAATTGTTGAGGGATGATGCTTTTCGATAATTTCATATATTACAGTTTCAACCACTCACTTCACAATTGCACATGTCTACAACCACGTCTTATTACTCCTCATACACCATTTTCAAATTCTAATTATGAGAGTGGTTGACATTGTTCAATCAATTAATATTTTCATTCTAGAGATATTTATTTATCTTAAATATTTTGCGTTTAGGTTCTATTACGTGATATTTTCCTCTACTTCCCTTTACTGCAATAAGTTTTCATGAATCATGCCATATATATATATACCATTTTTAGCTAGAAAAAAAAAGAATTAACATGTTTCTATGGTGAACTAATTTGCTATTCATTTATCTGCACCAGCCGCGTGGAGATGGAACAAGTTGTAGATGCAAGGAGAAGTTGAGGACCATTGTGACAAAATTAAAGAAAAACAAAAATCATTTTACTGAAGAAGAAGATTAAATGAGGGGAAAGCCAAGTCAAATTTCTTCCGCAAAAACGTCTTCTCGAGATAAATTTTGTATTGTGGAAGTTACTTGAAGAATATGTTCCAAGTTCCTTATCCTGACTGGGGCGGATGAATGAGTATAGAGTTTTAGATTTTATTTTCCAAATTAAGTTGGAATTTGAAAATTTGGATGGAAGTATATGAATTTAGTAAGTGATTTAAAATTCTAATGATTTGATTTGAATGTTCATAATATTTCGTAGCATCAAAGCTAGTGTTAAAAATACTATCTACTTTGGCATAATTATGCGTGCGGCCAGTGGCGGATCCACATAGGGGCAAGGGGGGCTATAGCCCCCCTGGAGTATATTTTTTTTTATATATACGTGTTGTAATTTTTTTTTAACAAAAAATTTAATATATTAGCCCAATAGTCCAAATATAATTTCAAGTCCAATTAATATATCCACTTTAATAATAACTTACTCTTCCAATTGTAAGCCCCAATAATATTGGTCAATTTACATTTGATGGCGTCGATATTGGGGACCACTAATGACTTGTCTCAAGCTTTACAAAGAAAATATCAAGATATAGTGAATGCTATGGAATTAGTCAAATTAGCTAAATATCGTCTTCAAGAGACAAAAGATGATGGATGGGAAACTTTGTTGGAGGATGTTACTTCTTTTTGTTCTAAACATGAAATTGAAGTTCCTTCAATGAGTAATGTTTATGTTCCATATGAGAGGCCAAAGCGTAGGATTGAACAAGTAACTATCGAACATCATTACAAAGTTGAGAGATTCAATTCGGTGATAGATAGACAATTGCAAGAGTTGAACAACCGTTTCAATGAAGTAAACACGGAGTTGCTTCTTTGTGTTGCATGCTTAAACCCACCCAATCACTTTGAAGCTTTTGACAAAGGAAAACTTGTTCGTCTTGCCGAATTTTATCCAAATGACTTTTCTTTTCTTGAGGTCTCGGCTCTTCCCAATCAACTTGAAAATTATATTAGGGATGTACGATCAAGTGATGATTTTTCTAGTTTGAAAGAGATTGGTGATCTTGCTAAGAAGATGGTTGCAACTAAAAGATATGTCGCATTCTCGATGGTTTACAAACTTGTGACATTGACGCTTATTCTACCCGTTGCAAATGCATCAGTGGAGAGAGCTTTTTCGGCAATGAAGATAGTAAAGAATCGACTTCGTAACCGAATGAGCGATCAATGGCTAAATGATAGTTTAGTTGTCTTTATAGAGAGAGACATATTTAATAGTATTTCAAATGATGCTATCATGGACCCGTTTCAAAAGATGAAAAACCGTCATGGTCAATTATTAAAGTAAATATGTAGATAATCCTAAAATTATAGATTTTGACACTTTACACTCTAAAATATAGAATATTGGCACTTTATACCCAAAAAATATAATTTCAGGAATTTTCAACCCTGACTTAATATGATAATCTAAATTGTGTTAATAATATGCAATATAATAATATGTTCGATATGTAAACGTCTATTTTAGATATAAAAAAGTAAATAATCTTGAGGATACTTGAAAATAAAATGAAGACAATGTCTTTTCTTAAATATAAATTTTACAGAGAGAAAATGTTAAAATAAGTTATTATAAAGTTCAATAAATTTAGAATAAGAAGTTTATGATTGTTGTGCATGAAAATTATCATTTTATCTCTACATCGTCGACATTCATGAGTCTGTTTTTTTAAGAAAAATACATTAAGGTTTCATACAAATTATATTTTTAGGGTGCAGAGTGCCAAAAGATTTAAGTTAGGGTGAAAATTGCTAATATTTTATAATTTTATGGTACAAATTGTCAACATTGTATATTTTAAGGGTGCAAAATCTATATTGCCAAAGTGTAAAGTGAAAAATAAAATTAAAAATAACTATTCTATCATTTTATCAATAAATTTTTTTCAGTAAAACACACACTAAGGGTGCAAAATGACAAATAAATTATATTTTTAGGATGTAAAACTCTATAATTTCATAGTTCAAAATGTTAAAAATACAATGTTTTAATAATATTTCGTATTTCGTATTCACTTGTTAAAGGATAGCGGCGCAAAAACAAATGTGGGATAAAGGAGATTCCACGTGTTACACATACTATAGCTTATGCAGTACTCTTGTCTTTCTTTCCGTCTTGGAATTTTGATAACTCTGTGAAAACAGTGTTATCAAGTCTATTTCCTTAACTCATTCGATTACTTTTATTAGAGTTTTGATAGAATCTTAGGCAATTTTAGTTAGTTTTGTGTTTTGTCGCTCGAGTCATTGGTTTAATTGTTTTATGAATGAATTGAGATATTTTCTTATATATTGTGTTCATATTTGTAGGCCTAAGCTATTTCGGATCTAAAGACATGATTGGAAGCGAAGAACAACGAATTAAAGATCAAATGAAGTCAAGTAGTGCAAGAACGAAGAAGCTGTCAGAAATGTTGTTGTGCACTCCGAGGACCATAACTCTTTCAAGGAAGCTCCAATGAAGTTGAATTTCGACTATGATGTAGAGGAATGAGTTAGCTACACCACAGATTTTACGGATCTTGATTTGGAGTTCGGAGCTGAGAGTTATGATACTTGCACAACTGTCGCGATTTTCAGCGGGATTTTAAGAGAATCCTTGGGCCCAAAGTCTCCTACTTGGACTCAACTTGGTAGATCTATTTAAGGACTTCTAGGTCACGAAATTACACATCTTTGATCAGCTCTAAACATAATTTTCTCATAGAATACACCTACAACATCAAAGATCTACTTGGAGAAAGATTGAAGAAGATAAGAGAGAAGTCCTGAAGATCACCCAAGCAAGAAGAACACAATATTGAAGATCTTTATCTTGGATTCATCGTTTTGTCTATAAAACCACATGAACTCAGATTTGTTTTCCTTTATTATTTTCTTCTTCTGTTTATCATGAATTAATTCTTTAGGATCTAGGGTTTTTATGAAACTATGTTATTTTGATTATTTTCAATAGATTATTCGTAGTTAGGGGCAATTCTTGTGTTTGATTTAATTTCGTTCTCTATGCTTGCAACTTGACTGATCACCTAGTTGTTAGATTTAATATTCTTTTCGAACTTGGAAAAGGGAGATTAGGATTAGATAGGAAATTGAATAGTAAACGACTCTTAGGATAGGAATATACTTAAGGCGTTTATACCCGTTACATGAGGTTCGTGTTTAATGCTTTGTGTTATTTATGAATCACCTAGGAATAGGATCGATTTGTATAATACATTAGGTTCTTATGTAATTCGGAAGATACGTAGGAATATACTTGAATCCTCGGGTAGCACTCTTGTCACCACAATAACTACGAAAATCTCAATTGAGCAATCGATAGATAACATAGTGGATTATAACCCTAGGTTTCTCTTCTCATTATTCGAACTCAATCCAAGTATTTAGATTAGTTAACTAGTTTAGTTAATTTAGTTAAAACTCCAAAACTATATTTGAATTTGGAATCAATTAAAAGTAAATTAGGAATTGGAATTGGTAGATATTAGTCAAGTCCCTGTGGAGACGATACTCATATACTTACTCTTTATTACTTGTTCGATACGTGCACTTGCGTTTATTTGCGTGTGTAAATTCCGCAACAAGTTTTTGGCGCCGTTGCCGGGGACTTGCAACATTTATTTGCCAATTTTTATTTTTGATTTTTCTTTTGGTTGGTTCCTAGTCAGTTGTTCTTCTTCTCGTTCTCTTCATTTGGTATGAATCATAGCAGTTATCATTGGCTTAATGAAGGAACGAATTGTGTGTATTGTGCAGATGAACATTCGTACGATCGTTGCCCACTGAATTCAAATTCATGGTTATACGTGGATCAATTTCAGGATAGTCAGTATGGTCAGAATCTTCACTCCAACAACTACAATTCAGGGTGGGGGACTAACCCAAATGTTCCATGGAGCTATGATCTGGGGAGTAATCAATACACAAACTTCATGATGGCCAACTCGTTCATACGTCCAAGCTATCAAGAGTATTCTCAGCCACCACCAACAGAACCAAGTGTTGCACTTATGATGGCATTCAAAGATCGTTTAGAGGAGATGAAAAAGATCGGATCTAAAATTGATCAAGCGTATTCTCAACCATCAACAGAACCAAGTATTGCATTTATGATGGCATTCACCGATTGTATGGAAAAGATGAAAAAGATCGAATCTAAAATTGAGGCATTCAATATGACCAACTCGTTCATACCTCCAAGATATCAAGAGTATTCTCAGCCACCATCAACAGAACCGAGTATTGCATTTATGGTGGCATTCACCGATTGTATGGAGGAGATGAAAAAGATCGGATATGAAATTAAGGCATTAAATTTAAGAATGGGTAATCTACCTCACAACTCACTCTCGAATGAAGAGGATAGTTCGATATTATCAGATACTAAGCCGAGCGAGACAAATTCTCTTATTTTTGAGAATGAAATAGAGCAGCCACATCGCAATAAATGGACAAGTTTCGATGTTCGTCATGACAAGGGGATCCCGGATGCAGAAGAAAATATCTTAACGATTCCGAAGGACAATCAAATCAGGGAATACATCGAAATCAACAAGTCAATGACGTTAATAGATGAGATCGAGGTAATGGAGATAGAGGAGGATACAATTGAGTTTATCACATCTCCAATTTATGAGTCAAAAGGTGATGGATCTTATTTTGGTGTGGATGAGATATTAATGAGAGATACGCAAAAAGGAAAGGTTGATGATAAAACGAAGTACAATAAGCATACCCATCCTCAAAGCGTGACTTGGATAAGAGTTGGTAAAGATTACAAGAGATTTGAACCTGGGGATAGAGCTTGTCGATTCGATACGAGGTTCAAATTTGTCCCAATTGAGCTTACAAGGGAAAGACCAAATTTCGGGACAACAAAGAAAGCAAAAAGGCCCGGACTTATGCTTGATCCGGATGGAATCCTATTTGATTATTGGCCACCTTAAAAGGGAAGTATCAAAGTCGAGCTAAGGACTTAAACCTAAGCGCTTCTTGGGAGGCAACCCAAGCTTTTAAATTGTTTACTTCGTGCATTCTAGGTCGACTTTGACTAAATTTTTTGAAATTTTATGTGTTTTTGACTGTTTTTTCCTGCACATTTTAAGCACGAATACATAATCGAGAATTTAGGATGACGTTAGAGAATTATAGTTAGAATAGAGCTCAAGAAATCCTTTCTTGCCTACATGATCTCTAGATTCGAGGGTTAAAATGCTAAGGATCTAAGTGATAGTTTTGCCTAAGTTTGGGGGGAAGGATAACTTTAACAAGAACCAAATGAAGCAAATAATTGAAAAAACTATAAGTTAAATTCAAAGAAAATAACCTCACTTGTATGAGACCTGAAAAACCTCATCGCTTGAGACTTATACTTGCACTCCTCTAACTTGACTGCGATAAGATGAACGATATATGGGTGCATCGACTTAACTATTCTACTATTCTGCACTCCTCTATTTTGACTGCTTCTTTAGAACGAGTTATGAGTGTGAGTGGTGCTAAATATACTTAAGTTATGCTAATTTAATGAAGAAAGTGCTAAGTGAAAGTTCAAACTTAAAGGATTCCATAACTTCGACTGGAAGCTTTGCTAGAACTTAGTAATTAGTATGATAACCTGAGGAAATAGAGAATATGTTTAGCAATTTAGGAATTCATGCAATTAGGCTCAATGATTTCGAAGCTATATGGATCTAGGTGATTCCGACATTCTCGTTTTATGTATACACACACACGCAGGAACTACATGATAGAATGCATAACGTTTTGAAATTGATGGTTAGTAGTTTGACTTGGGATGCATGATTGTAAATGTTCGTGTCGTTGTTTTAGTTTTTGTCATTACTCGAGGACGAGTAATAGTTTAAGTTTGGGGGTGTGATAACTCTGTGAAAACAGTGTTATCAAGTCTATTTCCTTAACTCATTCGATTACTTTTATTAGAGTTTTGATAGAATCTTAGGCAATTTTAGTTAGTTTTGTGTTTTGTCGCTCGAGTCATTGGTTTAATTGTTTTATGAATGAATTGAGATATTTTCTTATATATTGTGTTCATATTTGTAGGCCTAAGCTATTTCGGATCTAAAGACATGATTGGAAGCGAAGAACAACGAATTAAAGATCAAATGAAGTCAAGTAGTGCAAGAACGAAGAAGCTGTCAGAAATGTTGTTGTGCACTCCGAGGACCATAACTCTTTCAAGGAAGCTCCAATGAAGTTGAATTTCGACTATGATGTAGAGGAATGAGTTAGCTACACCACAGATTTTACGGATCTTGATTTGGAGTTCGGAGCTGAGAGTTATGATACTTGCACAACTGTCGCGATTTTCAGCGGGATTTTAAGAGAATCCTTGGGCCCAAAGTCTCCTACTTGGACTCAACTTGGTAGATCTATTTAAGGACTTCTAGGTCACGAAATTACACATCTTCGATCAGCTCTAAACATAATTTTCTCATAGAATACACCTACAACATCAAAGATCTACTTGGAGAAAGATTGTGTAACGGCCCGAGCCCTCGGGTCGGGTCCTTTGTGGATCCACCCCCGAGTCCGGGTCCGTATTCGGTGAAAACAACCCAAATTTGAGCAAATTTTTTTTTTTTTTTTAAATCAACAACATAGTAATTCGAATCGTAGTTCCACATAATAACATAAAACCCAATACACTGCTATATGCAGGGGTGGGCACAAAATGCAATTAAGCGTCTACCGCGCAACGACAAACACACGTAACAATAGTCTTAAGTATTAATCATGCTCGATACAAAACAAAACATAATGTGACATAACACAACATAACAATAATCAAAAGCTAACATGACGACCCACGAAGACCGACAGACAGGATCTCGGAGACGAACACCAACTCTAGACATCAGACCCTGGAATACCTGTATCTGAAAAGAAGTAAACGGGAATGCGTAAGTTGGTCGTCCAACTTAGTGAGGCTGTAGTGCACATGTGTGCGTGTAATGTATAAGCATAGCATAATATACATGTGTATTTTTAATACAGTAAATAAACACATATAATATCAATTTAACAGTTAAGCAAATAACCCAAGGTTGCTGGTGCCGTTCTCCTCTTACCCTCCAATCCATATTCATGAATACCACCACCGAACACTCCAGTAAGGTGCGACCTTACATACCAGTGCGCATTGACGTCAAATGCCAGGAGTTTGACATTCACTCCCCAAGTGTAACCTCCACACTTGGCTCGTGAAGCAGGTCTACGGTGGATCGAGGTAACCCTCCGGCCCTTACCTTCCGGGTTAACCACGATTCCGCACACCAAAATAAGGGCCCACATAGTAACAGTAAACAGTACAATACGGTACAGTAACAGTTCAGTAACAGTAAATCGGTAACAACTCAATCAGTTCATCATACGTTATCAATGATCATAAGCACATAGACGTAAACAATAATTCAAGGTGTGTGTAGTTTGTCCTAACAGTCGAGCTTTTCATTATGTCCTACGTCACATGCTCGTTCGTTAGGGACTAGGTTACAGTTATGACTCGACCTACTAGCATATTCGGACTGACACACAAGTGACACACACAGCACTCACCTGTGTTACTTAGGTTTCTTGAACGAAAAGTAAAGCGTCCTCGGTTCCTGTAGATATGTACGTAACGATTTAGAATCCAGCCATAATACAAGCATTTAATTAGCGACTAAAGAATGCTTTAGTCGAACATGCATATGAATCGTGATTACGATCGAAGTCACGATTAAAACTTGAGTATTTAGGTTCGGTTTAATGGTTTCAGATTCGTTCGGGTTGCGTGGTAACATAGCCACGAAAGTTAGCTTGAACTTAGTCATTTAAGGTGACCTTAGAAAGCTTAAATAGAATTTTAGCTATTTCTTTCTAGAAAAATTAAGTAAAATTTCATTAAAAAATAATTTATTTTCGAGTATATTAAATTTAGAAAAATACTTTATTTTTATTTTCAAATTATTGAATTTCCAAAAATATTTTTCAAAATTAATTTATTTTATTTTCTCAAATTATTAATTATTTAATATTCAGAAAATATTTATTTAATTTTCGGAAAATATTTATTAAATTTTCAGAAAATATTTATTTAATTCTCGGAAAATATTTATTTAATTTTCGGAAAATATTTATTTAATTTTCGGAAAATATTTATTTAATTTTCGGAAAATATTTATTTAATTTTCGGAAAATATTTATTAAATTTTCAGAAAATATTTATTTAATTTTCAGAAAATATTTATTTAATTTTCAGAAAATATTTATTAAATTTTCAGAAAATATTTATTTAATTTTCAGAAAATATTTATTTAATTTTCGGAAAATATTTATTAAATTTTCAGAAAATAATTAACATGATTAGTTTTAGTTATCCAAAATTTTTTCAAACTTATTTAATTCTATTTTTTCGAAATTAATTCAAGAATAAATGTCAAAGTTATAATTTACAAAATTTATTATTTTATTTCATTATTTCAAGATTTATCTACTATATATATATATATATATATATATATATATATATATATATATATATTTTTTTTTTTTTTATTATGGGCTGGTCACGACCAGCCCACTCCATTTCATTTCTATTTTTTTTTTTTTTTTTTAAGGGCTGGCCTTGATGGCCAGCCCACTTTAAATAACAACAGGCCCATAATATGGGCCTGTTGGTCTGTTGCATTTGCAACAGGCCCAAAAATGGGTCTGTTGCAAATGCAACAGACTAGACTACTACTAGTCCGGTCACTGCTCAAGCAGTGGCCGGAAGTTGCTCGCGACGGTGGGGTGGCTCCGGCCAACCCCACCGGAAAATGCACAAAGTGACCCCACATTTCCGGATTTGTACAAATATTCCCCAAATGAAATAGATTAAGTTTTTAGGTACCAAAACTTCACATATTTCAAACTTTTAAATACCCATGTATGTTATAAAAATCTAAATCTTGCAAGAAAATTTATAGATCTAAAAATCTAAGAACATAAACATATTACATATTTCCAAATGACAATTTTATTTAGCCATGAAAACATTTTATAAAAGAAATCTTTTTTTCATACAACTTATACACATGATTTTAAAACAAAAACACCTCAAAATTTCCAAATCTTTGAACAAACATAAATCTGAAAATTTGAATATGAAACATTCAACTAAAGTCTAACAATATTTCAATTAGTTTCAAATTTCAAACAAATTTTTAAGATCTACTCCATATAACCATGTAAAAGATGTACTTAAGAGATTTTTACCCGAAATCGGAAAAAGATAAGTGCTTCTTATTTTCTTCACCCACTGTCTTCGATCTCCGGCGAAGGCGCGGCGGCAGCAGCGGCGGCGGCAGCAGCGGTGGCGGCGGCAGCGGTGGTGGCTCCTCCTTCTTCTCCAAGATTTACTCAAAATTCTTTATCCTCTCTTTCTTTCTCACAAACCTCTTTTAAGTGTTGTTTATTGTGATGAAGTAAAGAAGAGTTAAAAAAAATGAATGGGTGTATATACATATACAACCCAAAATAAAATCAGATTCATATCTATCATTACATGAACATGGGGAAGAGAAAGATTTTTACTACTTTCTACTTCCACCAATGCCTACATTTCTTGTGTGGGTGGATTTTCCTTCATCCAAGAAGAGTGGCGGCCGTGTAGAGTCTCAAGGGAAGAGAGTAATCATTACTCTGCTGCAGATTTTGAATTGATTTGGGCGAATTTGCACTTTGCCCCCCCGAACTTTGGGAAAGTGCATTTTTGCCCCCAAAAACAAAATTTTTGCTCATTTAGGTCCAAAATAAATTGCAATTAGACCCCATCAATTTAAAAGCTACTTAAATATTTTTCTAAATTACTTCCAAGCCCTAATGACATAAGAAGTAATTGTTAAACACAATATAGCATAAACTAAAATATTTTAATACAAAACATAGTAGCATACAAAATTAGACAATAGTCTAATTAAAACACATTAAATAATTCCTAAAACTTGTGGGTTTTACAGATTGAAGAAGATAAGAGAGAAGTCCTGAAGATCACCCAAGCAAGAAGAACACAATATTGAAGATCTTTATCTTGGATTCATCGTTTTGTCTATAAAACCACATGAACTCAGATTTGTTTTCCTTTATTATTTTCTTCTTCTGTTTATCATGAATTAATTCTTTAGGATCTAGGGTTTTTATGAAACTATGTTATTTTGATTATTTTCAATAGATTATTCGTAGTTAGGGGCAATTCTTGTGTTTGATTTAATTTCGTTCTCTATGCTTGCAACTTGACTGATCACCTAGTTGTTAGATTTAATATTCTTTTCGAACTTGGAAAAGGGAGATTAGGATTAGATAGGAAATTGAATAGTAAACGACTCTTAGGATAGGAATATACTTAAGGCGTTTATACCCGTTACATGAGGTTCGTGTTTAATGCTTTGTGTTATTTATGAATCACCTAGGAATAGGATCGATTTGTATAATACATTAGGTTCTTATGTAATTCGGAAGATACGTAGGAATATACTTGAATCCTCGGGTAGCACTCTTGTCACCACAATAACTACGAAAATCTCAATTGAGCAATCGATAGATAACATAGTGGATTATAACCCTAGGTTTCTCTTCTCATTATTCGAACTCAATCCAAGTATTTAGATTAGTTAACTAGTTTAGTTAATTTAGTTAAAACTCCAAAACTATATTTGAATTTGGAATCAATTAAAAGTAAATTAGGAATTGGAATTGGTAGATATTAGTCAAGTCCCTGTGGAGACGATACTCATATACTTACTCTTTATTACTTGTTCGATACGTGCACTTGCGTTTATTTGCGTGTGTAAATTCCGCAACAAGTTTTTGGCGCCGTTGCCGGGGACTTGCAACATTTATTTGCCAATTTTTATTTTTGATTTTTCTTTTGGTTGGTTCCTAGTCAGTTGTTCTTCTTCTCGTTCTCTTCATTTGGTATGAATCATAGCAGTTATCATTGGCTTAATGAAGGAACGAATTGTGTGTATTGTGCAGATGAACATTCGTACGATCGTTGCCCACTGAATTCAAATTCATGGTTATACGTGGATCAATTTCAGGATAGTCAGTATGGTCAGAATCTTCACTCCAACAACTACAATTCAGGGTGGGGGACTAACCCAAATGTTCCATGGAGCTATGATCTGGGGAGTAATCAATACACAAACTTCATGATGGCCAACTCGTTCATACGTCCAAGCTATCAAGAGTATTCTCAGCCACCACCAACAGAACCAAGTGTTGCACTTATGATGGCATTCAAAGATCGTTTAGAGGAGATGAAAAAGATCGGATCTAAAATTGATCAAGCGTATTCTCAACCATCAACAGAACCAAGTATTGCATTTATGATGGCATTCACCGATTGTATGGAAAAGATGAAAAAGATCGAATCTAAAATTGAGGCATTCAATATGACCAACTCGTTCATACCTCCAAGATATCAAGAGTATTCTCAGCCACCATCAACAGAACCGAGTATTGCATTTATGGTGGCATTCACCGATTGTATGGAGGAGATGAAAAAGATCGGATATGAAATTAAGGCATTAAATTTAAGAATGGGTAATCTACCTCACAACTCACTCTCGAATGAAGAGGATAGTTCGATATTATCAGATACTAAGCCGAGCGAGACAAATTCTCTTATTTTTGAGAATGAAATAGAGCAGCCACATCGCAATAAATGGACAAGTTTCGATGTTCGTCATGACAAGGGGATCCCGGATGCAGAAGAAAATATCTTAACGATTCCGAAGGACAATCAAATCAGGGAATACATCGAAATCAACAAGTCAATGACGTTAATAGATGAGATCGAGGTAATGGAGATAGAGGAGGATACAATTGAGTTTATCACATCTCCAATTTATGAGTCAAAAGGTGATGGATCTTATTTTGGTGTGGATGAGATATTAATGAGAGATACGCAAAAAGGAAAGGTTGATGATAAAACGAAGTACAATAAGCATACCCATCCTCAAAGCGTGACTTGGATAAGAGTTGGTAAAGATTACAAGAGATTTGAACCTGGGGATAGAGCTTGTCGATTCGATACGAGGTTCAAATTTGTCCCAATTGAGCTTACAAGGGAAAGACCAAATTTCGGGACAACAAAGAAAGCAAAAAGGCCCGGACTTATGCTTGATCCGGATGGAATCCTATTTGATTATTGGCCACCTTAAAAGGGAAGTATCAAAGTCGAGCTAAGGACTTAAACCTAAGCGCTTCTTGGGAGGCAACCCAAGCTTTTAAATTGTTTACTTCGTGCATTCTAGGTCGACTTTGACTAAATTTTTTGAAATTTTATGTGTTTTTGACTGTTTTTTCCTGCACATTTTAAGCACGAATACATAATCGAGAATTTAGGATGACGTTAGAGAATTATAGTTAGAATAGAGCTCAAGAAATCCTTTCTTGCCTACATGATCTCTAGATTCGAGGGTTAAAATGCTAAGGATCTAAGTGATAGTTTTGCCTAAGTTTGGGGGGAAGGATAACTTTAACAAGAACCAAATGAAGCAAATAATTGAAAAAACTATAAGTTAAATTCAAAGAAAATAACCTCACTTGTATGAGACCTGAAAAACCTCATCGCTTGAGACTTATACTTGCACTCCTCTAACTTGACTGCGATAAGATGAACGATATATGGGTGCATCGACTTAACTATTCTACTATTCTGCACTCCTCTATTTTGACTGCTTCTTTAGAACGAGTTATGAGTGTGAGTGGTGCTAAATATACTTAAGTTATGCTAATTTAATGAAGAAAGTGCTAAGTGAAAGTTCAAACTTAAAGGATTCCATAACTTCGACTGGAAGCTTTGCTAGAACTTAGTAATTAGTATGATAACCTGAGGAAATAGAGAATATGTTTAGCAATTTAGGAATTCATGCAATTAGGCTCAATGATTTCGAAGCTATATGGATCTAGGTGATTCCGACATTCTCGTTTTATGTATACACACACACGCAGGAACTACATGATAGAATGCATAACGTTTTGAAATTGATGGTTAGTAGTTTGACTTGGGATGCATGATTGTAAATGTTCGTGTCGTTGTTTTAGTTTTTGTCATTACTCGAGGACGAGTAATAGTTTAAGTTTGGGGGTGTGATAACTCTGTGAAAACAGTGTTATCAAGTCTATTTCCTTAACTCATTCGATTACTTTTATTAGAGTTTTGATAGAATCTTAGGCAATTTTAGTTAGTTTTGTGTTTTGTCGCTCGAGTCATTGGTTTAATTGTTTTATGAATGAATTGAGATATTTTCTTATATATTGTGTTCATATTTGTAGGCCTAAGCTATTTCGGATCTAAAGACATGATTGGAAGCGAAGAACAACGAATTAAAGATCAAATGAAGTCAAGTAGTGCAAGAACGAAGAAGCTGTCAGAAATGTTGTTGTGCACTCCGAGGACCATAACTCTTTCAAGGAAGCTCCAATGAAGTTGAATTTCGACTATGATGTAGAGGAATGAGTTAGCTACACCACAGATTTTACGGATCTTGATTTGGAGTTCGGAGCTGAGAGTTATGATACTTGCACAACTGTCGCGATTTTCAGCGGGATTTTAAGAGAATCCTTGGGCCCAAAGTCTCCTACTTGGACTCAACTTGGTAGATCTATTTAAGGACTTCTAGGTCACGAAATTACACATCTTTGATCAGCTCTAAACATAATTTTCTCATAGAATACACCTACAACATCAAAGATCTACTTGGAGAAAGATTGTGTAACGGCCCGAGCCCTCGGGTCGGGTCCTTTGTGGATCCACCCCCGAGTCCGGGTCCGTATTCGGTGAAAACAACCCAAATTTGAGCAAATTTTTTTTTTTTTTTAAATCAACAACATAGTAATTCGAATCGTAGTTCCACATAATAACATAAAACCCAATACACTGCTATATGCAGGGGTGGGCACAAAATGCAATTAAGCGTCTACCGCGCAACGACAAACACACGTAACAATAGTCTTAAGTATTAATCATGCTCGATACAAAACAAAACATAATGTGACATAACACAACATAACAATAATCAAAAGCTAACATGACGACCCACGAAGACCGACAGACAGGATCTCGGAGACGAACACCAACTCTAGACATCAGACCCTGGAATACCTGTATCTGAAAAGAAGTAAACGGGAATGCGTAAGTTGGTCGTCCAACTTAGTGAGGCTGTAGTGCACATGTGTGCGTGTAATGTATAAGCATAGCATAATATACATGTGTATTTTTAATACAGTAAATAAACACATATAATATCAATTTAACAGTTAAGCAAATAACCCAAGGTTGCTGGTGCCGTTCTCCTCTTACCCTCCAATCCATATTCATGAATACCACCACCGAACACTCCAGTAAGGTGCGACCTTACATACCAGTGCGCATTGACGTCAAATGCCAGGAGTTTGACATTCACTCCCCAAGTGTAACCTCCACACTTGGCTCGTGAAGCAGGTCTACGGTGGATCGAGGTAACCCTCCGGCCCTTACCTTCCGGGTTAACCACGATTCCGCACACCAAAATAAGGGCCCACATAGTAACAGTAAACAGTACAATACGGTACAGTAACAGTTCAGTAACAGTAAATCGGTAACAACTCAATCAGTTCATCATACGTTATCAATGATCATAAGCACATAGACGTAAACAATAATTCAAGGTGTGTGTAGTTTGTCCTAACAGTCGAGCTTTTCATTATGTCCTACGTCACATGCTCGTTCGTTAGGGACTAGGTTACAGTTATGACTCGACCTACTAGCATATTCGGACTGACACACAAGTGACACACACAGCACTCACCTGTGTTACTTAGGTTTCTTGAACGAAAAGTAAAGCGTCCTCGGTTCCTGTAGATATGTACGTAACGATTTAGAATCCAGCCATAATACAAGCATTTAATTAGCGACTAAAGAATGCTTTAGTCGAACATGCATATGAATCGTGATTACGATCGAAGTCACGATTAAAACTTGAGTATTTAGGTTCGGTTTAATGGTTTCAGGTTCGTTCGGGTTGCGTGGTAACATAGCCACGAAAGTTAGCTTGAACTTAGTCATTTAAGGTGACCTTAGAAAGCTTAAATAGAATTTTAGCTATTTCTTTCTAGAAAAATTAAGTAAAATTTCATTAAAAAATAATTTATTTTCGAGTATATTAAATTTAGAAAAATACTTTATTTTTATTTTCAAATTATTGAATTTCCAAAAATATTTTTCAAAATTAATTTATTTTATTTTCTCAAATTATTAATTATTTAATATTCAGAAAATATTTA
Source organism: Penstemon eatonii (assembly GCA_038501285.1). Lineage (NCBI taxonomy): Eukaryota > Viridiplantae > Streptophyta > Magnoliopsida > Lamiales > Plantaginaceae > Penstemon > Penstemon eatonii. The sequence continues at coordinate 49,146,574 of CM076712.1, forward strand.
TTTAATTTTCGGAAAATATTTATTAAATTTTCAGAAAATATTTATTTAATTCTCGGAAAATATTTATTTAATTTTCGGAAAATATTTATTTAATTTTCGGAAAATATTTATTTAATTTTCGGAAAATATTTATTTAATTTTCAGAAAATATTTATTAAATTTTCAGAAAATATTTATTTAATTTTCAGAAAATATTTATTTAATTTTCAGAAAATATTTATTAAATTTTCAGAAAATATTTATTTAATTTTCAGAAAATATTTATTTAATTTTCGGAAAATATTTATTAAATTTTCAGAAAATAATTAACATGATTAGTTTTAGTTATCCAAAATTTTTTCAAACTTATTTAATTCTATTTTTTCGAAATTAATTCAAGAATAAATGTCAAAGTTATAATTTACAAAATTTATTATTTTATTTCATTATTTCAAGATTTATCTACTATATATATATATATATATATATATATATTTTTTTTTTATTATGGGCTGGTCACGACCAGCCCACTCCATTTCATTTCTATTTTTTTTTTTTTTTTTTAAGGGCTGGCCTTGATGGCCAGCCCACTTTAAATAACAACAGGCCCATAATATGGGCCTGTTGGTCTGTTGCATTTGCAACAGGCCCAAAAATGGGTCTGTTGCAAATGCAACAGACTAGACTACTACTAGTCCGGTCACTGCTCAAGCAGTGGCCGGAAGTTGCTCGCGACGGTGGGGTGGCTCCGGCCAACCCCACCGGAAAATGCACAAAGTGACCCCACATTTCCGGATTTGTACAAATATTCCCCAAATGAAATAGATTAAGTTTTTAGGTACCAAAACTTCACATATTTCAAACTTTTAAATACCCATGTATGTTATAAAAATCTAAATCTTGCAAGAAAATTTATAGATCTAAAAATCTAAGAACATAAACATATTACATATTTCCAAATGACAATTTTATTTAGCCATGAAAACATTTTATAAAAGAAATCTTTTTTTCATACAACTTATACACATGATTTTAAAACAAAAACACCTCAAAATTTCCAAATCTTTGAACAAACATAAATCTGAAAATTTGAATATGAAACATTCAACTAAAGTCTAACAATATTTCAATTAGTTTCAAATTTCAAACAAATTTTTAAGATCTACTCCATATAACCATGTAAAAGATGTACTTAAGAGATTTTTACCCGAAATCGGAAAAAGATAAGTGCTTCTTATTTTCTTCACCCACTGTCTTCGATCTCCGGCGAAGGCGCGGCGGCAGCAGCGGCGGCGGCAGCAGCGGTGGCGGCGGCAGCGGTGGTGGCTCCTCCTTCTTCTCCAAGATTTACTCAAAATTCTTTATCCTCTCTTTCTTTCTCACAAACCTCTTTTAAGTGTTGTTTATTGTGATGAAGTAAAGAAGAGTTAAAAAAAATGAATGGGTGTATATACATATACAACCCAAAATAAAATCAGATTCATATCTATCATTACATGAACATGGGGAAGAGAAAGATTTTTACTACTTTCTACTTCCACCAATGCCTACATTTCTTGTGTGGGTGGATTTTCCTTCATCCAAGAAGAGTGGCGGCCGTGTAGAGTCTCAAGGGAAGAGAGTAATCATTACTCTGCTGCAGATTTTGAATTGATTTGGGCGAATTTGCACTTTGCCCCCCCGAACTTTGGGAAAGTGCATTTTTGCCCCCAAAAACAAAAATTTTGCTCATTTAGGTCCAAAATAAATTGCAATTAGACCCCATCAATTTAAAAGCTACTTAAATATTTTTCTAAATTACTTCCAAGCCCTAATGACATAAGAAGTAATTGTTAAACACAATATAGCATAAACTAAAATATTTTAATACAAAACATAGTAGCATACAAAATTAGACAATAGTCTAATTAAAACACATTAAATAATTCCTAAAACTTGTGGGTTTTACAATCCTTCCCCCTTAAAAGAATTTGGTCCCCAAATTCAGTCTTGGGTTTCGAATAGTTCGGGGTATTGCTGGCGCATCTGCTCTTCTGGCTCCCATGTAGCTTCCTCAATGCTTTGACTTTGCCACAAAACCTTGATTATCGGAATCTTCCTTCTCCGTAGTTCTTGGAACTTCTTATCCAAAATACGGACAGGTCTCTCAATGTACGACAAACTCTCTTGAAGTTGCAATGGCTCATAATCTATCACGTGAGATGGGTCCGGCAAATACCTTTTTAAGAGTGACACATGGAATACGTCATGTATTCCTCCAAGGCTTGCTGGCAGATCCAACTTGTAGGCTACACTCCCAACTCTTTCCAAAATTTTGAATGGTCCAACATATCGAGGGTTGAGCTTCCCACCCTTGCCATGTTTGATAAGGCCCTTCTTGGGTGAAATCTTAAGGAATACTTGATCACCTACCTCAAACTCGAGAGGTTTACGACGACGATCGGCATAACTCTTCTGGCGACTCTGAGCAGCTAGCATCCTTTTCTTAATTACCGGCACGATATCAATAGCTTCCTGAATCAAATCAGGTGCTCCTTCAACAGCGGTGACCGAAGCTTGGGATCTTCGCTCATCTAAATCCCAATGGACTGGAGATCTACACTTCCGACCATATAAGGCCTCGTAAGGCGCCATCTGAATGGTCGACTGGAAGCTATTGTTATAAGCAAATTCTACTAATGGCAAATTCTTGTCCCAACTTCCTTTGAAATCGAGGGCACACGCTCGAAGCATGTCTTCGAGGATTTGAATAGTCCTTTCTGATTGACCATCTGTCTGAGGGTGTGCTGTAGTACTAAATTGAAGTTTTGTACCCAGAGCATCTTGAACCTTAGTCCACAGTCTTGATGTAAACCTAGGGTCACGATCAGAAGTTATATCCCTTGGTACCCCGTGTAATCGAACAATTTGATCTCGATACAACTCTGCAAGTCGCTCGACGGAATACTTAACATTAACGGGGATAAATCGAGCTACCTTTGTCAGTCTATCGACAATAACCCAAATGGCATCATGTTGTCCACGGGTTCGTGGCAAACCAGTTACAAAATCCATCGTTATTGATTCCCACTTCCACTCGGGTACCGGTAGCGGTTGCAGCAACCCTGATGGTCGCTGATGTTCCGCCTTCACTTGCTGACAAACCAGACATCTTGCCACGTAATCCGCCACATCTTTCTTCATACCGTCCCACCAGAAATGAGCCTTCAGATCCTGATACATCTTGTTTCCTCCCGGATGAATACTGTATCGGGACCGATGGGCTTCTTCCAAAATTTGCTCCCTTAGCCCGATATCCGCGGGGACACATAATCTTCCACGGAATCTAAGAGCACCTTCTGAATCAATGCGAAAAGGTGAATCGACTGCTTTCGAAATTGATTCCTTTATCTTCCTGGTCCTATCATCGAGTTGTTGGGCGGATGTAATCTGTTGGAGAATGTTCGGTCTTACCTGTAGGCCAGCGAACAAAACCCCCATCTTAACCTCCTCCGGATTCCAATAACAAACACCTTCCAACATTTCCCACTCCTTCACCATGAGGTGAGACACGCTGACCTTCCGGCTCAGCGCATCTGCAACCACATTTGCCTTGCCGGGATGGTACTGGATTGTGCAATCATAATCGTCCAAAAACTCCATCCAACGCCTTTGTCTCATATTCAGCTCCTTCTGAGAGAATAGATACTTTAAGCTCTTGTGGTCGGTAAATACCATAAATGGCACGCCATAAAGGTAGTGCCTCCACTTGCCTAGGGCAAATACTACTGCAGCCAGTTCCAAATCGTGAGTTGGATAGTTCTTTTCATAGGGCTTCAACTTCCTTGAAGCGTATGCAATCACCTTACCGTTCTGCATCAAGACGCATCCCAATCCTTCTTTTGATGCGTCGGTGTAAACCATAAAGTTATCCGACCCTTCTGGTAGTGCTAGTACTGGTGCAGTTGTCAACCTCTTCTTCAGCTCTTGAAAGCTTGTCTCACACTTCTCATCCCATACAAATGGGACTTTCTTCTGAGTTAGCTTTGTCAGAGGCGAAGCTATCTTCGAGAAATCTTGGATGAATCTACGATAATATCCCGCCAGGCCCAAGAAGCTCCGAATCTCAGTTACAGTCTCTGGCCTTTTCCACTCGGTTACTGCTTCAACCTTTGACGGGTCAACTGCTATCCCGTCCCCTGATACAATGTGCCCCAAGAAGGCAACTCGATCCAACCAGAATTCGCACTTGCTGAACTTTGCATAAAGCTTATGCTCACGCAAGATTTGGAGCACTTTTCGAAGATGAGCCTCGTGCTCTAATCTAGATTTCGAGTAGACTAAAATATCGTCAATGAAAATCACGACAAATTGATCTAAGAAAGGCTTGAAGACTCGGTGCATTAAATCCATGAACACGGCGGGGGCATTCGTGAGACCAAAAGGCATCACGACGAACTCAAAGTGCCCATATCTCGAGTTAATTGCTGTCTTCGGTATATCTTCCTCTTTAATCTTCAATTGATAGTACCCCTGCCTTAGATCTAACTTAGAATACACCCAAGATCCTTGTAGTTGATCAAACAACTCTTCGATATGCGGCAGAGGGTATTTGTTCTTGATGGTCGAACTATTCAGACCACGATAGTCGATGCATAGACGCAACGATCCATCCTTTTTCTTCACGAATAAGACAGGGGCTCCCCACGGAGATGAGCTAGGTCTAATAAATCCTTGCTCCAACAACTCCTGAAGTTGAGCCTTTAGCTCCTTAAGCTCGGCGGGGGCCATGCGGTACGATTTCTTCGCTACCGGCGCCGTTCCTGGAACGAGATCAATTGTAAACTCCACTTCTCGATCCGGTGGTAGAGTCGTAAGTTCTTCCGAAAAAACGTCCACGAACTCTGCCACCACGGGTACCTCTTTTAAATCAACTTTATCCTTTGTCTTGTTGATAAGGTACGCTATAAATCCCTGCCCTCCTTGACGTAATTCCTGACGAACTTGAGCGGCAGACAATAATGGAAATTTTAGGCCTTTTCTAATACCCCAAAAACAAATATCGGGTTGTCCGGGAGTAGAAAGTGTTACAGTCTTACATCGACAATCTAAGCGGGCAGAATGGGTGGACAACCAGTCCATCCCCAAGATTACATCGAAACCTTGGATCGGCATCGCGATCAAATCGGCATGAAACACTCCTTCACCAATCCTAACCTCACATGCTTTATGAACCGAACTCGTTACAAACGAGGTCCCCAATGGAGTATGAACCTCCAATTCATAGGGCAAACTCTCTACCTTACTTACTAAGTTATTACTATAATGCGGTGCTACAAATGAATGAGATGCTCCAGAATCAAATAATACTTTACATAAATGCCCGGAAACATAAAGTATACCTTCCACCACATCATTTGCGTTTGGCTCAGATAGTTCCTCTCCCTCCATAGCAAATGCTCGCCCAGGAACCCTCGGCTTCGGGGGTCTTCCAGCCTGGGATGATCCTCCTGCTATTGGAGCTGGTGCAGTAGGTGCTTTGGGACAGTTCCTGATGAAATGGTCCTGAGCTCCACACCTCAGGCATTTGCCGGCTTTCTTCCAGCATTTGGCCTCCCCATGCCCTTTCAGTCCACAGTGGGTGCATGCCCCATCTGGCGTCTTCCCAGAACCACTCGGGGGTCGATTGTTCTGCTGGGGACCCTTAAAATTTCCTGAGCTCATTTGACCAGTCCTTGGTGATTTCCCAGTGTTTCTCCCCAACTGCCAATTTGCCTGAGGTGGCCTTGACTTCTTCTCCGAAAACTGCATATTATTCAACTCAATCAACCCGTTCTCAATCCTTGTAGCCTTTTCCACTGCTTCAATGTATGACACTACGTTATGAGCGAGAAGGGCTCGTTGGAGATCTGGCTTGAGGCACTTGATAAAACGGCGGGTACGACGGGGTTCATCATTCATCAGATGGGGAGCATATCGAACAAGACGAGAGAAAGCAGCCTCAAACTGTGGCACCCTCATATTTCCTTGCCTCAGGGCATTGAACTGTTCCTCACGCTGCTCCCGAACAACAGGGGGAACATACTTATCATTGAACTCTTTCACAAAATTCTCCCAAGTTCTTGCGGTTTGGTTCCTCTCCCAAACCATCTCCCTTGTGTGCCACCAAGACCTAGCGGCATCCTCAAAGCGGTAAGTAGCCAATGAAATCTTCACAGTGTCCGAATAGTCCAGTGCTCGAAAAATATTCTCGATCTCAGCCAACCAGGTTTCTGCCTTCCTATCATCGGGTTCTCCGAGGAACTTAGGTGGTTGGAAACGCAGGAAGCGTTCAAGTGTTTGGTCCAAGGCAGGGGGTGCAGGTGTTTGAGGCACCGCCTGCGTAGCGCCTTGCAGTGCCTGGGTGAACTGGGCCAAAGCAGCGATAATTCGATCGGCCTGGTCGACCGGTGGTGCCACAGGTGGGTCTACAGGAGCTCCCTCAGATTGGTCAGAGGGAACCCGACGACCAGTACGGCTATCAGCTCGATTGCCTGCCATTCTGAACAACAAGGAAAATGGCCCATTAGGCCAGCACATAACACAACCACAAGGCCAAAAACCAAACATAACATCATAAAATAGCATAACACCAATTTAACATATTTGCCAAATCGGCACACAAAAGTTAACATGTTTCAGCAACACAAAACGTACTAACAGCCAGAACGGCTAAAATTAGTCCAACTACCGACAAAATGCAGTACGAACTGAAACATAGTACAAGCCAAATGGCTTTAAACAAACATAACAAGGACGATAGTAACAATCTCTCAATCTCGCCCGGCTACAACACTATCTCTCGCCCTCTCCTCGCTAGGGTCCTCCTCCTCATCCCCAACTAGCATCCTCTCGTCATCTGAGAGTGAGTCGGCAAGAGTTCTTAAACTTTCTCTAATTCTTCCACCCTGCAACATACGCCGGTTCCTTATGACCCGAAGCTCTTCCAATCGAGCGCTCATATCCTCAAGCCGTGCCTCGGCCATCTTGAGCTGCTCTTCTAGCATGTCAGCTCGATCAGAGGCATCCTCGGCATGAAGTTCTGCCATCATCCTGAGGTCACATTGGCGGTCCCGATCAGCCTCGAGGTTATAGACCTCGTGATCCGGGTAGTGACCAATCAGCTCAAAGCGTCCCTGAGTCATGATGGGGTGGTAGACCCTACGTGGTCGACTACGTCGAGTAATCAACCTACGAGGGGGAGAGTGGCCACGATCGGGGGAAGCAATGACCCTACGGGGCCTCAATTCTCCCACGAATCCTCTGCTCCTCCCCATGTTGGAGCGAAAGCTGGAGCGTCTACTTCCTTGGCTCGACATCCTAACGCAATCATAGGTTAAAGACACACATATCATATAGTAAACACATAAAAAGACTTCAAAAGAACATAATAAACAGGACAAGACAGACGACTTCCGAGGATCCTGGACCTGACTTGTAAGCCTATGCTCTGATACCACCTGTAACGGCCCGAGCCCTCGGGTCGGGTCCTTTGTGGATCCACCCCCGAGTCCGGGTCCGTATTCGGTGAAAACAACCCAAATTTGAGCAAATTTTTTTTTTTTTTAAATCAACAACATAGTAATTCGAATCGTAGTTCCACATAATAACATAAAACCCAATACACTGCTATATGCAGGGGTGGGCACAAAATGCAATTAAGCGTCTACCGCGCAACGACAAACACACGTAACAATAGTCTTAAGTATTAATCATGCTCGATACAAAACAAAACATAATGTGACATAACACAACATAACAATAATCAAAAGCTAACATGACGACCCACGAAGACCGACAGACAGGATCTCGGAGACGAACACCAACTCTAGACATCAGACCCTGGAATACCTGTATCTGAAAAGAAGTAAACGGGAATGCGTAAGTTGGTCGTCCAACTTAGTGAGGCTGTAGTGCACATGTGTGCGTGTAATGTATAAGCATAGCATAATATACATGTGTATTTTTAATACAGTAAATAAACACATATAATATCAATTTAACAGTTAAGCAAATAACCCAAGGTTGCTGGTGCCGTTCTCCTCTTACCCTCCAATCCATATTCATGAATACCACCACCGAACACTCCAGTAAGGTGCGACCTTACATACCAGTGCGCATTGACATCAAATGCCAGGAGTTTGACATTCACTCCCCAAGTGTAACCTCCACACTTGGCTCGTGAAGCAGGTCTACGGTGGATCGAGGTAACCCTCCGGCCCTTACCTTCCGGGTTAACCACGATTCCGCACACCAAAATAAGGGCCCACATAGTAACAGTAAACAGTACAATACGGTACAGTAACAGTTCAGTAACAGTAAATCGGTAACAACTCAATCAGTTCATCATACGTTATCAATGATCATAAGCACATAGACGTAAACAATAATTCAAGGTGTGTGTAGTTTGTCCTAACAGTCGAGCTTTTCATTATGTCCTACGTCACATGCTCGTTCGTTAGGGACTAGGTTACAGTTATGACTCGACCTACTAGCATATTCGGACTGACACACAAGTGACACACACAGCACTCACCTGTGTTACTTAGGTTTCTTGAACGAAAAGTAAAGCGTCCTCGGTTCCTGTAGATATGTACGTAACGATTTAGAATCCAGCCATAATACAAGCATTTAATTAGCGACTAAAGAATGCTTTAGTCGAACATGCATATGAATCGTGATTACGATCGAAGTCACGATTAAAACTTGAGTATTTAGGTTCGGTTTAATGGTTTCAGGTTCGTTCGGGTTGCGTGGTAACATAGCCACGAAAGTTAGCTTGAACTTAGTCATTTAAGGTGACCTTAGAAAGCTTAAATAGAATTTTAGCTATTTCTTTCTAGAAAAATTAAGTAAAATTTCATTAAAAAATAATTTATTTTCGAGTATATTAAATTTAGAAAAATACTTTATTTTTATTTTCAAATTATTGAATTTCCAAAAATATTTTTCAAAATTAATTTATTTTATTTTCTCAAATTATTAATTATTTAATATTCAGAAAATATTTATTTAATTTTCGGAAAATATTTATTAAATTTTCAGAAAATATTTATTTAATTCTCGGAAAATATTTATTTAATTTTCGGAAAATATTTATTTAATTTTCGGAAAATATTTATTTAATTTTCGGAAAATATTTATTTAATTTTCGGAAAATATTTATTAAATTTTCAGAAAATATTTATTTAATTTTCAGAAAATATTTATTTAATTTTCAGAAAATATTTATTAAATTTTCAGAAAATATTTATTTAATTTTCAGAAAATATTTATTTAATTTTCGGAAAATATTTATTAAATTTTCAGAAAATAATTAACATGATTAGTTTTAGTTATCCAAAATTTTTTCAAACTTATTTAATTCTATTTTTTCGAAATTAATTCAAGAATAAATGTCAAAGTTATAATTTACAAAATTTATTATTTTATTTCATTATTTCAAGATTTATCTACTATATATATATATATATATATATATATTTTTTTTTTTTTTTATTATGGGCTGGTCACGACCAGCCCACTCCATTTCATTTCTATTTTTTTTTTTTTTTTTTTTTTTTTTTTAAGGGCTGGCCTTGATGGCCAGCCCACTTTAAATAACAACAGGCCCATAATATGGGCCTGTTGGTCTGTTGCATTTGCAACAGGCCCAAAAATGGGTCTGTTGCAAATGCAACAGACTAGACTACTACTAGTCCGGTCACTGCTCAAGCAGTGGCCGGAAGTTGCTCGCGACGGTGGGGTGGCTCCGGCCAACCCCACCGGAAAATGCACAAAGTGACCCCACATTTTCGGATTTGTACAAATATTCCCCAAATGAAATAGATTAAGTTTTTAGGTACCAAAACTTCACATATTTCAAACTTTTAAATACCCATGTATGTTATAAAAATCTAAATCTTGCAAGAAAATTTATAGATCTAAGAACATAAACATATTACATATTTCCAAATGACAATTTTATTTAGCCATGAAAACATTTTATAAAAGAAATCTTTTTTTCATACAACTTATACACATGATTTTAAAACAAAAACACCTCAAAATTTCCAAATCTTTGAACAAACATAAATCTGAAAATTTGAATATGAAACATTCAACTAAAGTCTAACAATATTTCAATTAGTTTCAAATTTCAAACAAATTTTTAAGATCTACTCCATATAACCATGTAAAAGATGTACTTAAGAGATTTTTACCCGAAATCGGAAAAAGATAAGTGCTTCTTATTTTCTTCACCCACTGTCTTCGATCTCCGGCGAAGGCGCGGCGGCAGCAGCGGCGGCGGCAGCAGCGGTGGCGGCGGCAGCGGTGGTGGCTCCTCCTTCTTCTCCAAGATTTACTCAAAATTCTTTATCCTCTCTTTCTTTCTCACAAACCTCTTTTAAGTGTTGTTTATTGTGATGAAGTAAAGAAGAGTTAAAAAAAATGAATGGGTGTATATACATATACAACCCAAAATAAAATCAGATTCATATCTATCATTACATGAACATGGGGAAGAGAAAGATTTTTACTACTTTCTACTTCCACCAATGCCTACATTTCTTGTGTGGGTGGATTTTCCTTCATCCAAGAAGAGTGGCGGCCGTGTAGAGTCTCAAGGGAAGAGAGTAATCATTACTCTGCTGCAGATTTTGAATTGATTTGGGCGAATTTGCACTTTGCCCCCCCGAACTTTGGGAAAGTGCATTTTTGCCCCCAAAAACAAAAATTTTGCTCATTTAGGTCCAAAATAAATTGCAATTAGACCCCATCAATTTAAAAGCTACTTAAATATTTTTCTAAATTACTTCCAAGCCCTAATGACATAAGAAGTAATTGTTAAACACAATATAGCATAAACTAAAATATTTTAATACAAAACATAGTAGCATACAAAATTAGACAATAGTCTAATTAAAACACATTAAATAATTCCTAAAACTTGTGGGTTTTACAGATTGAAGAAGATAAGAGAGAAGTCCTGAAGATCACCCAAGCAAGAAGAACACAATATTGAAGATCTTTATCTTGGATTCATCGTTTTGTCTATAAAACCACATGAACTCAGATTTGTTTTCCTTTATTATTTTCTTCTTCTGTTTATCATGAATTAATTCTTTAGGATCTAGGGTTTTTATGAAACTATGTTATTTTGATTATTTTCAATAGATTATTCGTAGTTAGGGGCAATTCTTGTGTTTGATTTAATTTCGTTCTCTATGCTTGCAACTTGACTGATCACCTAGTTGTTAGATTTAATATTCTTTTCGAACTTGGAAAAGGGAGATTAGGATTAGATAGGAAATTGAATAGTAAACGACTCTTAGGATAGGAATATACTTAAGGCGTTTATACCCGTTACATGAGGTTCGTGTTTAATGCTTTGTGTTATTTATGAATCACCTAGGAATAGGATCGATTTGTATAATACATTAGGTTCTTATGTAATTCGGAAGATACGTAGGAATATACTTGAATCCTCGGGTAGCACTCTTGTCACCACAATAACTACGAAAATCTCAATTGAGCAATCGATAGATAACATAGTGGATTATAACCCTAGGTTTCTCTTCTCATTATTCGAACTCAATCCAAGTATTTAGATTAGTTAACTAGTTTAGTTAATTTAGTTAAAACTCCAAAACTATATTTGAATTTGGAATCAATTAAAAGTAAATTAGGAATTGGAATTGGTAGATATTAGTCAAGTCCCTGTGGAGACGATACTCATATACTTACTCTTTATTACTTGTTCGATACGTGCACTTGCGTTTATTTGCGTGTGTAAATTCCGCAACAAGTTTTTGGCGCCGTTGCCGGGGACTTGCAACATTTATTTGCCAATTTTTATTTTTGATTTTTCTTTTGGTTGGTTCCTAGTCAGTTGTTCTTCTTCTCGTTCTCTTCATTTGGTATGAATCATAGCAGTTATCATTGGCTTAATGAAGGAACGAATTGTGTGTATTGTGCAGATGAACATTCGTACGATCGTTGCCCACTGAATTCAAATTCATGGTTATACGTGGATCAATTTCAGGATAGTCAGTATGGTCAGAATCTTCACTCCAACAACTACAATTCAGGGTGGGGGACTAACCCAAATGTTCCATGGAGCTATGATCTGGGGAGTAATCAATACACAAACTTCATGATGGCCAACTCGTTCATACGTCCAAGCTATCAAGAGTATTCTCAGCCACCACCAACAGAACCAAGTGTTGCACTTATGATGGCATTCAAAGATCGTTTAGAGGAGATGAAAAAGATCGGATCTAAAATTGATCAAGCGTATTCTCAACCATCAACAGAACCAAGTATTGCATTTATGATGGCATTCACCGATTGTATGGAAAAGATGAAAAAGATCGAATCTAAAATTGAGGCATTCAATATGACCAACTCGTTCATACCTCCAAGATATCAAGAGTATTCTCAGCCACCATCAACAGAACCGAGTATTGCATTTATGGTGGCATTCACCGATTGTATGGAGGAGATGAAAAAGATCGGATATGAAATTAAGGCATTAAATTTAAGAATGGGTAATCTACCTCACAACTCACTCTCGAATGAAGAGGATAGTTCGATATTATCAGATACTAAGCCGAGCGAGACAAATTCTCTTATTTTTGAGAATGAAATAGAGCAGCCACATCGCAATAAATGGACAAGTTTCGATGTTCGTCATGACAAGGGGATCCCGGATGCAGAAGAAAATATCTTAACGATTCCGAAGGACAATCAAATCAGGGAATACATCGAAATCAACAAGTCAATGACGTTAATAGATGAGATCGAGGTAATGGAGATAGAGGAGGATACAATTGAGTTTATCACATCTCCAATTTATGAGTCAAAAGGTGATGGATCTTATTTTGGTGTGGATGAGATATTAATGAGAGATACGCAAAAAGGAAAGGTTGATGATAAAACGAAGTACAATAAGCATACCCATCCTCAAAGCGTGACTTGGATAAGAGTTGGTAAAGATTACAAGAGATTTGAACCTGGGGATAGAGCTTGTCGATTCGATACGAGGTTCAAATTTGTCCCAATTGAGCTTACAAGGGAAAGACCAAATTTCGGGACAACAAAGAAAGCAAAAAGGCCCGGACTTATGCTTGATCCGGATGGAATCCTATTTGATTATTGGCCACCTTAAAAGGGAAGTATCAAAGTCGAGCTAAGGACTTAAACCTAAGCGCTTCTTGGGAGGCAACCCAAGCTTTTAAATTGTTTACTTCGTGCATTCTAGGTCGACTTTGACTAAATTTTTTGAAATTTTATGTGTTTTTGACTGTTTTTTCCTGCACATTTTAAGCACGAATACATAATCGAGAATTTAGGATGACGTTAGAGAATTATAGTTAGAATAGAGCTCAAGAAATCCTTTCTTGCCTACATGATCTCTAGATTCGAGGGTTAAAATGCTAAGGATCTAAGTGATAGTTTTGCCTAAGTTTGGGGGGAAGGATAACTTTAACAAGAACCAAATGAAGCAAATAATTGAAAAAACTATAAGTTAAATTCAAAGAAAATAACCTCACTTGTATGAGACCTGAAAAACCTCATCGCTTGAGACTTATACTTGCACTCCTCTAACTTGACTGCGATAAGATGAACGATATATGGGTGCATCGACTTAACTATTCTACTATTCTGCACTCCTCTATTTTGACTGCTTCTTTAGAACGAGTTATGAGTGTGAGTGGTGCTAAATATACTTAAGTTATGCTAATTTAATGAAGAAAGTGCTAAGTGAAAGTTCAAACTTAAAGGATTCCATAACTTCGACTGGAAGCTTTGCTAGAACTTAGTAATTAGTATGATAACCTGAGGAAATAGAGAATATGTTTAGCAATTTAGGAATTCATGCAATTAGGCTCAATGATTTCGAAGCTATATGGATCTAGGTGATTCCGACATTCTCGTTTTATGTATACACACACACGCAGGAACTACATGATAGAATGCATAACGTTTTGAAATTGATGGTTAGTAGTTTGACTTGGGATGCATGATTGTAAATGTTCGTGTCGTTGTTTTAGTTTTTGTCATTACTCGAGGACGAGTAATAGTTTAAGTTTGGGGGTGTGATAACTCTGTGAAAACAGTGTTATCAAGTCTATTTCCTTAACTCATTCGATTACTTTTATTAGAGTTTTGATAGAATCTTAGGCAATTTTAGTTAGTTTTGTGTTTTGTCGCTCGAGTCATTGGTTTAATTGTTTTATGAATGAATTGAGATATTTTCTTATATATTGTGTTCATATTTGTAGGCCTAAGCTATTTCGGATCTAAAGACATGATTGGAAGCGAAGAACAACGAATTAAAGATCAAATGAAGTCAAGTAGTGCAAGAACGAAGAAGCTGTCAGAAATGTTGTTGTGCACTCCGAGGACCATAACTCTTTCAAGGAAGCTCCAATGAAGTTGAATTTCGACTATGATGTAGAGGAATGAGTTAGCTACACCACAGATTTTACGGATCTTGATTTGGAGTTCGGAGCTGAGAGTTATGATACTTGCACAACTGTCGCGCAAATCTGTCGCGATTTTCAGCGGGATTTTAAGAGAATCCTTGGGCCCAAAGTCTCCTACTTGGACTCAACTTGGTAGATCTATTTAAGGACTTCTAGGTCACGAAATTACACATCTTTGATCAGCTCTAAACATAATTTTCTCATAGAATACACCTACAACATCAAAGATCTACTTGGAGAAAGATTGAAGAAGATAAGAGAGAAGTCCTGAAGATCACCCAAGCAAGAAGAACACAATATTGAAGATCTTTATCTTGGATTCATCGTTTTGTCTATAAAACCACATGAACTCAGATTTGTTTTCCTTTATTATTTTCTTCTTCTGTTTATCATGAATTAATTCTTTAGGATCTAGGGTTTTTATGAAACTATGTTATTTTGATTATTTTCAATAGATTATTCGTAGTTAGGGGCAATTCTTGTGTTTGATTTAATTTCGTTCTCTATGCTTGCAACTTGACTGATCACCTAGTTGTTAGATTTAATATTCTTTTCGAACTTGGAAAAGGGAGATTAGGATTAGATAGGAAATTGAATAGTAAACGACTCTTAGGATAGGAATATACTTAAGGCGTTTATACCCGTTACATGAGGTTCGTGTTTAATGCTTTGTGTTATTTATGAATCACCTAGGAATAGGATCGATTTGTATAATACATTAGGTTCTTATGTAATTCGGAAGATACGTAGGAATATACTTGAATCCTCGGGTAGCACTCTTGTCACCACAATAACTACGAAAATCTCAATTGAGCAATCGATAGATAACATAGTGGATTATAACCCTAGGTTTCTCTTCTCATTATTCGAACTCAATCCAAGTATTTAGATTAGTTAACTAGTTTAGTTAATTTAGTTAAAACTCCAAAACTATATTTGAATTTGGAATCAATTAAAAGTAAATTAGGAATTGGAATTGGTAGATATTAGTCAAGTCCCTGTGGAGACGATACTCATATACTTACTCTTTATTACTTGTTCGATACGTGCACTTGCGTTTATTTGCGTGTGTAAATTCCGCAACAAATTTTGTCTTATTACTCCTTTTTTAAATAGAGGAAAAAACACTTTTGGTCCCAAACTTTACCCCAAAAATACTTTTGGTACCATAAAACGCAGAAAAATATTTTTGGTACCATAAAACGCAGAAAAATACATTTGGTACCACAATTTTCATGATTTTGACACATTTAGTCATTCCGTTAAATTTTAGACGGAAATTGCGCGCGTGACCGTCATGCGCCCGTTAAGTTCACGAGTTTTGCACGTGACAAATCGGTCAAAACACTTTTGGTCCCAAACTTTACCCCAGAAAACACATTTGGTACCATGCTTTGCAGAAAAACAGATTTGGTACCACAATTTACATACTCTTGACACATTTAGTGTCGCCGTTAAATTGATAAAAATCACATATAATGAACATACAACAATTTCTCTAAAAGATTTGATAAAAATCTCAAAGTGTACTTAAATCTTTGAAAATATTCTTAACAAAAGTACCTTGGATACCTGAATTGGTGCACTTTGACTTGCACTTGTATCCATGGATCAAAAACTCATTTCGAATGTATGTTTCGGAGAGCCAAATATTGAAACTTTTCGAGACTATTCGAAAATATTTCAGAAACACTAAGGAAAATTTGTAAAAAAAGTTACTAAATTTAGGAAAATAATTGAGTTTAAGGCAAATAAATAGTTCGGAATTACATGTTTTCGTTTCACCTGATTCAAAAATGAAAACTTTTCGATGTTTTCGATGGAAAAGATGGAACTTATGATTGGTGCTTGTATCAACATTGGAATACAAGTGCAAGTCAAAGGGCACCAATTCAGGTATCCAAGATACTTTTATTAAGAATATTTTTAATGATTTAATCATATTTTGTGATTTTTATCAAAATTTTTAGAGAAACTGTTGTATGTTCATTATATGTGATTTTTATCAATTTAACAAGGACACTAAATGTGTCAAGAGTATGTAAATTGTGGTACCAAATCTGTTTTTCTGCAAATCATGGTACCAAATGTGTTTTCTGGGGTAAAATTTGGGACCAAAAGTATTTTGACCTAATTTCTCACGTGCAAAACTCGTGACCGATTTGAACTTGACGCGCTTGACCTGAGCGTGACGGTCACGCGCGAAATTTCCGTCCAAAATTTAACGGAATGACTAAATGTGTCAAAATCATGAAAATTGTGGTACCAAATGTATTTTTCTGCGTTTTATGGTACCAAAAATATTTTTTTGAATAAAGTTTGGGACCAAAAGTGTTTTTCCCTCAATAAACAAACATTCACGTCTCTTTTGGATCATATTATTCTGGATAATACGTGCTATAAACTCAACAAATACAATCAACATACGATAGTTTCATGAATATTTATCATATACACCGAATTGTTTGGCATTTGATATAGTAATTTGAGGGGATTGAAAATAATTTCGATTTGCATAATGTTGTTTATTTCAATTTTGGGAAAACAATTTAGAAATAAGGTGGATATAGAATTTTTTAAAAGTGTTCAGGTTATAGGTGTAAGATGTGTAAGACTTTATGTCAAATCATGTTTGTAAATAAGATAAATTGTGTAAGATATATATTATTTTATATTAAAGCAAAGTAGAGTACTTCGGGTATGTTTTTTCAGACATAAAAAAATTATTGTTTATTTAACTTTTAAGAAATGAAATCGAAAAAAATTAAGATAAGATAAATTTATTTCAGACAATAGAAAACATATTTGTCTTGCTTTTCCCAAATACAAAATAATATTCGAAAATACGAGACAAACAAACCCTATCAATTTATTCTAACAAAACTATAATTCAAATACAATAACATAACTTTGACATAAAGTCAAATAATGTCTGAAAATAAAAACTTAAAATTACACTGATCATTCCATTTTAGCCAATTTAGATCCTTAGGGCTATGTATCGATTTGATATACTCCTATTACTCCTCATAAGAAGACACTTCATTCCGAATAAGAAACAACCCAGTCGGCCCATCTTCGGGCAACAATGCTGCCCCCGTGGGCATTTCAGCCCCTTCCTCAACTGTCAACATGCCCGTATTGTAGGTCATATCGGTTTTCACATAACCGGGGCACACACAATTAATTCGAAAACTCGGGTATTTTTTGGCTAGAATTCTTGTGTATGCATTCATGGCTGCTTTTGAGACTATATACGCCCCAAAATACTGAGGCCACCCTTTGGCTTCAATGGATCCTTCCTTGAAATCTTTAAGGAACTCATCTAGTAATCCATCAATTCTCTCTTCAGTCAGGTTTTCGACATCGTTGAGTAATCCTTTCACACTCTCATTGGGTATATACTGATCAATCATATATTAGAATTAGCAAAATTATTGAGAACTACGTGTATCAAAAAAGAGAATTCCTGTAATATTTGAGATTTTAATTTTATATTACATAAGTACTATATATGGAGAAAAAGAAGAAGATATTTTCACGAGTTTTACAGAATCTGTATGAAATTATCATGTAAAATGTTTATCTTATATATGAAACCCCATGACTTGGCTGCAGTAAGTTCCATACATATGTTTCACTTAACTCCAAGGGATGATTTGAGAAAATGCAGAATTATTGTTACTGGATATATTCCGAAAGTGATTATTTATAGTTTTTAATGTTAGAGAGTCGTAAAAATAACAATAAATAAAAAGTAATGTTCCAAAATCAAGATTAAGGCCTGAATATAATATTTTGATAGCTAGCTTTTTTAGATGAGTTAGGGTAAGAGCATTTAAATGGATTTAGCTCAATTCATGTAAAATGAATTAAAAATCTTAGAACGTGACGATAATAGTTAGTACGTTAGTACCTTTAGCTTCCCCATGCGAGAGGATACATTAACAATCCTCGGTGAATCAGACAACTGGAGTAAGGGAAGCAATGCTTCGATTGTTCTTTTTGCACCATAATAATTTGTTTCAAGAATTGATGCAGCTAAGTCATAGGTCTGAATCACTACATCATTCCAACTATTGTTTTTTGTTCCTCCTGACTTACATACAAAATCAAGGAATAAATATTATTAAAGAAAACATGAATTATCCAAGACATGCACAAAACTACATGTATTAAATTTATTGCATAAAATTATCTCTTTTTTTTTTGGAAAACCTGCACATAACCCCTTGTACACCCCACCCACTTTCTCATGGTTTTGGTCGGAAAAGATGTTTATTCGTGCAATATTTTAATAAATAAATAAATAACTTTTAATCGAGTCGAGGAAAACTAGCAACTAATTTTGGACAGAATCAATTGCCGACATGAGTGCCGAGTGACATTACATCACAAATTGAAGAGAAGAGAAGAGAAGATTCCCCTTTTACTCTTATTCTTTCCTCATTCCATCTACATTTCCCAAAATTGACAAGATGCATATTTCACCATCTTCATATTTTGTGAAAATGCAGTTGATTCTTTCATGAGTTGTATGCAAAAACTTAATTCTCCTATAAACCTTTTTAGTTACAAATGAGTAATGTATTAATTAATTATTTTATAAGCAAGAATCCTTATGCATATTTTTATCAACTTATTGCACCCTCAAGATCTTAATTCGAACATTGACAACTCTCCTGTATCCATAAATAAATCGAATGATGGAAACCAAAAGTGCATAATTAAAAACATAAACATGTAATTACAATAAAATTAAGGAACTTACTGAACCAAGAACTCCAACTAAGGCTGTACTAAAAGCATCCGCATTCTCGCTAATAATGCCACCAATCCCTGCATTATTCACCTGCATATATAGTATCCGATCCCCAACTTATGTATGTATTCCACAATTGAAAAAATTAACTAAATAAACGGAAGATTCTTTTTTATCTACATATGAACAAAATTGCTTATAACTTAGCGAAATACGTAACCTTTATTTGGCTAGAGAAGCAAGATATAAAGAATATCCAAGAGACCTCAAATTTTCAAGGAATTCTTTTCGTTATAATTTGTGAAATTGGTGAAAAAACAGGTGAAATTGATGAGGATTGATGAAACCTATAAAAACAAATTATGTAATCTGTGAAAACATGTTAAATCGATGAAAATCACCACCACCACAACATTTTCATGGCACAAGGGTTACAGTGTCCATTAGTCATATCGCATGTTTTTTAATCCAAATTGAGCCTACAACTCATTATTCGGTAAAAAGAATATCAAACCAGTAACAGAAAACAAGTACCATCATCACTCTAGACAAAAAGAAAAATTAAAATTCAACACTAGGTCTAGGATAACATATATATTAATTACCAATATATCAAGCTTTCCAATTTGGGACTTGATAAATTCAGCTAGGGCGGAACAACTTTCTAAATTCAGTATATCAAGCTGATGAAACATCACATTATCAGAAAGACCCGAATTCTTAAGTTTATCAACAGCTTCAGTCCCTCTCTTTTCATTTCTGGCAGTCAACACCACAAAAACTCCTTTGGATGCCAACTGTCTACATATCTCCAATCCAATCCCTTTGTTTCCTCCAGTAACAACAGCGTACCTTCGATTATAAAAATACACGTAATAACATATCGACCGATCAATAAAATTTAGTGACGGAAATTCTAAAAGATAAAAATCATACAAGAAATTAATTTTAATTTTTTCCTTACTTCTTTGATGCAATATTACTTTGGCTGGTTACAGTGGCCATGGGTGAAGCAGCTGAGAATTTCTGTTTTAGTTATTGGTGGAGTCTCTGAACATGCGCTTGTTTCAAGGCTAGTGATATTGCCAGAGCAAGTTTTAAAAAATTTCAACCTTACCCTGGTCAAACATATTAATTACATACCAATTATTATTGAAAAGATTTTCTTTCTTTATTAATATATATGTATATTTATTTCATTCCCTTAATGTTCAAACATATTAATTACATATCAATTATTATTGAAAATGTTCTCTTTCTTCATTAATATATATGTATATTTATTTTATTCCCTTAATGGTCAAACATATTAATTACATACCAATTATTATTGAAAAGGTTCTCTTTCTTCATTAATATATATGTATATTTATTTCATTTTCAGTACTTACCATTATCATCATACAATTGGAATTCATTTTCTTCTACCTTTTTATTCATAATCTTTTCCGTGAACTAACTGAATGAGTAAAAAAAAAAGTTATGAACACTTATGTCATTTTTCAGTTATATATATGCCAATTTGCCATTTATCAAATAACAATTATGCCAATTTGTCTTTATATCCATTAGTTTTTCATGTGTAACAAATTATTTTGCATTTGTGGTATGAGATAATGATTCGGATCATGGATCAAATTTCATTTCAAGTTATGTTTCGGTCAGCCAAATATTTAAAAAAAAAATCGATTTTTTTCCGTAAATTTTAAGTAAATACGAATTTAAGAAAAATAAGATCATAATCAAAAGACAAACAAAAAGTTTTGAAATTACACCCTATTTTTCATTTCCATTGATTCAAAAACGAAAACATTTCAATGTTTTCAATGAATACGATGAAATTTTAATCCATGATTTCAATATGACGAAGATTCTAAGATCGTATGTGGGATTTCTGTCAATTATGTTTTAATTGCATATAAATGAAATAATATTGAAAAATACATAAGGTAGCAAGGTAGGTATTCAAAAAAGTAAATAAAGAAAGAGGTGTATTTATGAAGAAAGAAAGCAACATATTTTCTCAATTAATGACTATGCAATAAATATGTTTTGAACATGAAGGACATATTAGGAAGTTCATTAAAATTGCTCTGGCAGCAACATTTTTTGCTCTGGCAATATCACTAGCCTTGTTTCAATTTTGAGGGTTTTCTTTTTAGTAAGAATTAAATGCAATAAAATTATTTATAGAGAGAATTATACTTTTGATATCATAATTATACTTTAGAGATTTGGTACTATAACCATATTTCAATTCCACTTTACAGATTTGATACTTCAGTCAAATTAATGACGGAATTGACACGTGATTTTCACGTGCTCGTTAAATCTCGTTAAATCTAAATTGAGAGAATTTCACTTTTGATACCATAAGTAACCCTACTTTAAGGTTACGGTATCATAACTTTAAAAACATACACATTTGGTACCACATATTAACCGTCCTCGACACATTTGGTACTTCTGTCAATTTTTGGACCGAAAATACAATTTCAGACAGAAAGTTAATGAAAAATTTGCATAATTAGTCCTATAATTATAGATTACTGCCAAAGTTTATTCCACATATTTTCTGGCAGATAAATTTACCCCAAAGTTCACAAGTTTTACAAATTTTATATATTATTATTATTAAATTTCTTAATCTAATTAGATTATATATATAATATATATAAACTAAATAATATTTTATATAAAATCTGATAAATATAAATTAAATTATTAGAATTTTTTAATTTCGAAAAATAATCTTTCAAACTAATTAGATTTTACATATAATATATATAAACTAAATAATATTTTAATCTGAAAAATAAATATACTTATTAAATTTTAAAAGTAAAAAAAATATTTTAGACTAAATTAGGTTTTTTTAATTATAATAAATTTATTTATTAAAATTATTATTATTTATATAATTTTAAAAAGATTTTATAATAAATACTATTTAATCTGTATATATTATTATCCAATTAGTTTAAAAGATATTTTTCAATTTAAAAAAATTAATAAGATTAATTGATATTTATTTTTTGGATTTTATATAATATATTATTTAATTTATATATATTATATATAAAATCTAATTAGTGTAAGAGATTTAATAATTATAGTATATAAAATTTATAACTAGGACTTATAATTAATTATATTTACAATTGGGACTGAAATGCTTCAAACTTGTGAATTGTGGTGTAAATTTGTCGGCCATAAAATATGTGAGGCAAAGTTTGTCAACAATCTATAACTATAGAACCAATTCTGTAAATTTTTCATCAATTTTTAGTCTAAAATTGAATTTTCTGTACAAAATTTGACGGAAGTATCAAATGTGTTGAGAGCAGTTAACATGTGGTACCAAATGTGTATGTTTTTAAAGTTGTGGTACTGTAACCTGAAAGTAGGGTTACTTGTAGTTCCAAAAGTGAAATTCTCTTGAATTGACTTTGGGGGAGACTCAATATCACTTAAAAAAAATTAATTTTAGTGACAAAATAGTAAATGACTAAGTGACAAAAATTTAAATATTGTCACTTAAATGATGTATATAAACATACTAGTGACAAGAAATATGAAAAAGTTGTAACTATTGACATTTAGTGATATCCTAAAAATGACAACTAAAAAATTGTCACTAAATTATAGTGACAATATTTGTTGTCACTAGGTTGTCACTGAAAGGGTGTCACTAATCGTCAATAGTGACAACTTAAGTTCCATACACTTGTCATTAATAGCCATTAGTGACAACTTAAAAATATATTGTCACTATTGCACTTGTCACTATTATTATTGTGACAAAACTAATATTTTTGTCATTAAATATATGCAAAAAGTGACAATTTCAACTATGTCACTTAATATTTTGTCACTAAAATTTATTTTTCTTGTAGTGTATATAACGAGATTTAATGAGCACGTGAGAATCATGTGTCAATTCCGTCATTAATTTGACGGAAGTATCAAATCTGTAGAGTGGAATTGAAATATGGTACCAAATATATTGACATAAATAGTTGTGATATCAAATCCTTAAAGTAAAGTATAATTATGGTATCAAAAGTGAAATTATCTCATTATTTATAAGGATAATATCGGAATGCTTTTAGATTAAATATTTACATTTTGATGAATTGAAACTCCACATCTAAAAAAATGCACAATATTGGCAATGATGGTTCTAAGATTTATAAATATTGCAGTTTAACCCTCATATTATAAAAAAAATACTTTTTATGTTTCGGCTACTATCTGTTAAATTTTTTATAGTTGCTAAAATGCTATTTTTCTGAATATTATGTATTTCATTTTCATCGAGGTTGATTTGGCATTAACTCTTTTTATATATATTAGAGAAGTGCACGTACGTTGTACGTGTCTAGTTTTAATTTCATGTGTATTTTTCGTAAATTAAAGTAAAATTAGCTATCTTTATGTCATTGAATATCATATATTTACGATTGGTCAATTTATTTTTTAAGAAATTTATTTTTATTAACTATTATTGATTTTGATGGCTTTGAATAGTTGTAATAAAATATAAAAATGGTGAATGATTAAGTCATTACATCTCATAAAATTGGTTCTAAAATAAAATCATGAGAATATTATTTAGTTCATTCCATCATAGTAATTTTCATGTCAAATTTATCCGTTATTCATCGATGACACAAGTTTCATCCGTTTCTTCATAAATTTCACCTGAGCTTTTATCTATTTCACGAACATTTTTTCTTATTGGTTTCACCAGTTTTTTCACCAATGTTTACCAATTTCACCGAAGTTTCATCGATTCATATGTTTTCACTGTTTAATTTTTTTTTCGATTTTTTTGCTTTTTATCGATTATAACATTTTTCATTGTTTTTTCATTTTCGTCGATCTTTTTTTCAATTTAAACCATTTTCTTCCGATTTCACCTTTTTTTTGTCGGTTAAAGTTTAACTCGTTTTCATCTGTTTCACTGAATTCACATATTATTCACCTAAAATTTTCATGGATTAACCCGATTCTTCATAAATTTCACCCAAAGTTTCATCGATTCATACTTTGACGTAATAGTACTTTGGCTATTTTTTGTAATAGTACTTTGACTTCAAGCAAGAAATTAATCTTAGTTTTTCCTTACTTCTTTGACGTAATAGTACTTTGGCTGGTTGCAGTGGCCATGGGTGAAGCAGCTGAGAATTTCTGTTTTAGTAATTGGAAGAGTGTGAACATTCGCCTGTTTCAGTTTTGAGGGTTTTCTCTTTTTCTCTTTTTAGAGTATGATTTGAATTTATGCGCATACAATCTATTCGTAAGATAAAATGCAATACAATTATTAATATACTTTGGATAATATCTGAATACTTTGAAATGAATATTTTCATTTTGATACACTTTCCAATTCAAAAATATACAATTTTGACTTTTTAATCATGTTAAAGAATATGCAATCGAGAATGTAAGCTTAAAATTTTACTTTTAGAATATAAAGTAATTAAATGTTATTTCCTTTATTTATTTTATTTGTAGTTTTGGAGGGTTACATACAAATTAATAAATATCATAAATAATTACCTTTTTGAAGTAAAAATCTTAAAATATTTTTTTATTCATATAATCTTAATATTAATATACAAGTATTAATAAGAATGGTAAAATGGAAAGATATTAATTTTACATTAAAATTCTAAAAATACAAATGAAAGAAAACTAATTTTACTACAAAAAAAAGCGTCTTACGTGACGAAATATTTTGTCACGAAACACGAGTTTTTCGTCACAACAGGTTTACGTGACAAAATATTTCGTCTCAGGGTTTGTCACATAGGCCCCGTCAAATAAAGTCTAATGTGACAAAAGTAATATTCGTCGCATAAATATGCGACGAATTTTATCTTGTCACAAAAAAACAATGTTTTGCGACGATGTATTTGTCACCTAAGCACAAAGAAATTGTCACAGAAATTGCATTTCGTCACAATAAATATGATTATGTCATAGCTTTGTGTGACGATTGGATTTGTCACATAAAAATCTTTCCTGTTATGACAAATTATTTTGTCACAACAAATATTACTTTTGAATTGTTAACATCCTTATGTGACAATATATTTTGTCACATAAACAGCCTTTATGACAAAAAAATGTCACAAGAAAATTAATTTAAAATTTTACAAATGCTTATGTGACAATATAATTTGTCACTATAAGTTTTACAATTAATATTCCTATTAAAATTCATAATTTACATTTTTTACCTCATTGATAAACTAAAACTAACAATATCAACCAACTTGCATACATAATTGACTGTCAAAAATCATAATATCATTCATATCAATTGTGTATCTCGACAACTACATTAAACAAAATGATAGCACTTGCAACAACCTATTAAGTTTCACAAAAATGAGTTCAAAACAGAAATTTTGAACCCAAACTTCCAAAAATTAACACATGTTGATTTCAATATATATCTTCAACTTCTAACACTTCTTATCCTCCAAACATAGCTCCACCATATTTTCATTAGCCATCCAAAGTAGCAGTAGTATTTTCTGCATGAAGCCATACTTTACTTAGTGAAAATTTATAAGTAAATAGATTCTAATGTATACCATTAAGTAAAGCAAGTAGCAAATTGTTCATCCAGTTTTCGAAGCCAACAATTCATCTCATATCTAAATAGACGAAAATATGAGGTTTGAGTCCTATTATTGACTTAACACCTATAGAACATTCTCTACCATCAAATTACGCAAATAAAAGAGGATTGTGTCATCCAAAACCTCATCCATTTATGTCATGAAGTAATGCTAACAATATTTGAACTTAAACAACTCAAATCCATGACTCACAAAAACAGCCTCGATACATATATGGGAAATTTATAAAACTTAAACAAGCAATCAATAATCAATTCATTAACATGCATGTTAGTGATCAACCACAATATTTAAGCTTTAATAATTTCCCAAACTCCTCACGCTTGAAAATTAAATTGATATAAGTAATGTATTATATAAGTTCAAGTAAAAGCCATTTATATTAAGTTTCCTGACAAAGAATAATATAAGTAATGTATTATATAAGTTCAAGGAAAATCCATTATCGAGTAATATAAAGACACGCGATATAGTTTTAACTTCTCAGAATACACAAGTAAGAGTATCAACTTATAATGCCTACCTCAATCTCAAGGATAAGCTTATGGTACTCAATTGTTGTCGGAACACCTGGCCACAAACACCAAAAAAAAAAAAAAAAATAACAGGTAAAAGAGATTGTTATCAAATCAAACCTCATATATATGGTGATTTCAGAAAGACCAAGGATTACACCTCTACACGATTATAAATTAATTAAATTGCCAATTTTACCTGTAATAACGGTGTCATTAAGAGCCCTTTTCTTTCGTTGAATTGCCCTTTCTCTTGTTGGAGCCCATACAATAAGCTAAATGTGCAAATATCAAAGTTCATCTTAGGACATCTCTAACTCTTCTACTTAAACAAAGACGATGAAGAGGAGGATATAAAAGCTACTCCATAATCACGCACACATCATATTACATCAAACTACTATGGCCCAAAATACTTTTAAAACATGATGATCAGTTATCAATCCAGACAGCTACATTAGACAAGCACATATTTTTCCTTTTAATTATGAATAAGTTCTTACGTGGTTTTGTCAGAGCATTACGGAGTTCGTTCTTTTGAATAACAGATCTATGAAGAGTTGATTAAATTTAAGGAAATGGAGCAATCAGTCTTCATATATTTTTCATAAGCATTTTTATGAAGGAAATAGTCAAACATTCAAAGACACTAATAACTACATGAATTTTTAGGCTTCTCTGGTCTTAACACAAGGTATTCTCCACAATAGCAAATATTTACAAGAGTATGCCAATACATATAGAAATCACCTCAATTTCTTGCTGTCAAAAGATCTAGCTATCATGTTACCACATATGCGCACTTTTATGCCTGAACAACAATTAGAAAACTACATGAAACTAAGTAGAATCAACCATAGGTTCACAA
Source organism: Penstemon eatonii (assembly GCA_038501285.1). Taxonomy (NCBI): domain Eukaryota; kingdom Viridiplantae; phylum Streptophyta; class Magnoliopsida; order Lamiales; family Plantaginaceae; genus Penstemon; species Penstemon eatonii. The sequence goes on from CM076712.1 coordinate 49,173,843, forward strand.
GCATTCCAAAAACCTTCAACAGAAATCCAAAAAGTTAGAATTAAGAAACCTAAGATAACATTTTCATTACTAAATTTCCTCACAACGAGATAAAATTAATTATTACTCTCACAGATATATATAACACTTAATGTGACACCAAGTGAGACATCCACTTGGGACATAAGATATGCGGCAAATTTCAAGCCCAACTGATATTGTTGTTTAATTAATCAAATTTTCAGAGTAATGCATTTGATCGAGTGAATAGCAAATAACACCCTATGTTATGCTCAAAATGCAATATTGCCCTCTATGTTAAATTAAATTATAATATAACCCCTGTGTTTTGGTAAAACAACTTCACTGCTCAATTTCCCTTCAATTCACGGACTGTATAAAACCTCACCGGCAAAGGGGGATACCGGAGGTGGGGAGCCGGCGGGGATAGTCGGAGTTGACCGGTCCGATTTGCTGGGCTCCTTGCTGCTTCACGATTCAGAGAGTGTAATTTAGGGTTTTGTAGGTTGGGAATTGAAATTGGGGGTATGAGTGTTAATTAGGGGCGGCTGGTGGCCGGCGTACGGCGGTGTGTGAGAAGGCTGGTGGTGGTGTCGCGCGCGGTGCAGATCCGGTACGTGGTGGAGTAGATCGATCGGCTAGCTATGTAAATTGGAGCATGGTTCAATTTTGTTCTTGAAAAAATAAGGCACGCTTAGTTAATTAATTGTAATGTGTTACCAAATTTAATTGGGGAGAGAGAATAGGTAGATAGAGGCGGGAATTAAAATGTGGTATTAGGTTGATAGGCGGGAATTAAATGTGGATTGAATTGTTAATTTTGTTTAAAAAATGTTAAAGGAGTAATATTTAAGTATTAATAGAATTTTTATTAAGAGTTTAAGTTTCTATGATATATTCACGAATGTAATTTTTTTTATTTAATAAAATTGTGTAACGTATTATTAATGTTTTTTATAAAGTAATAGGGGAAAATTGCTTTTTTGGTATCATAGGATAAGCTAACTTGCACTTTTGGTACCATTGGATATGAAAATACAAATTTGGTACATATGATAGGTTTTCTTTGCAATTTTGGTACCAAGCCTAATTTTTCTATAAAGTTAATGGCAATTTACCCCCTACTAAATACATAATGTTCAAGTTAACCCCTCATGGTTTAAAAGAGAGCATTTTACCCCTTGAAATATTGTAAAAATTTCACATCGCCTCCCTGATATTTTTATAGGCGGCACTTAATCCACTTTTATTATGATAATGTGATTATTTACCCATTTTGTTATGATAAATGTGGCAATTATCTTCCTATGTTAAATAAAATAGTTTGCATGCATACTCTCAATTTCGGCAAGCGAGTTACAATCTCCGACTGAAGGGGGTAAATTGCTTCATTAAAATTTTACAGGGGGTAACTTGATTTTTTCTTCAAATTATAGAGGTATAAATTGAACATTATGCAATTCGGTGGGAATTCTTGAAATATTCCCACCAATTATTTTCGGTGGAAATTCTTGCTGATTCTAGTAGTGTCACATATAAAGTTGTCAAGGAGGCGTTGTGAAACATATATAAATTACCGGGAGGAGAGGAGTAAAGTGATTTTTTTCCAAATCACAAAAAGATAAATTAAACATTATGAATATCATTTGGGGATGGGTAAATTGCCATTAATTCATTCCTTTAGAAAAAATATTTAATAAATTTGATTCAACTATCATTCAAATATAAGAGGAAAATAGTATGATATGAAATAAATTAGAATCGAAAATCACATTGTTTGAATTGGCCATACATTGGTATGTTATCTAATGGCGTAGCCGAGAGCTGCAATACATCACTGACTAGTAATTACACCTTAGTATCACTGTGATACTCACCCCGCCTACTATAAATATGAATAAAACTAATTAAAACTTACAAATCCATATTAAATGTCTCACCAATTTTTTCACTAACATCGTCGATCGACTTAACCCCGTTTTTATATATTAAATCCATTAAATGTTAAAGTGGCCAAATATAAATGTTTAAATCGATTATTAAATGATATACTATTAATCAATGAAAATTGGTGCAAATTGCAATATATAATTGATATGACATGCATTTAGCTAGGAAAATTTAAATTTTGCGTAGTTATTAGGATTCAGTTATGTAAAATCTTAATACTTACATGTGCACACCACAGAATTTAAGTTCATAGCTTAAGTGATAATAGTCTAATTCTGTAATACAAATAAAAGGGAAAATTAGAAATGAGGGAACCATTATTCTGGATAACAATTTCTGAATTTAAGAAATGAGGGAAATTTTTGGAGGGAATAAAACAATTTCATGTGACAATATATATGTTTGTCACATAAGCTGAAGGTTGTGTGACGAAGTCAAAAATTGTCGCAAGAAACATCAGTTTATGTGACGAAATACAATTATGTCGCATGAAGTCTTTCCTTTACGTGACAATATGAGTTTTGTCACATAAGATACAATTTTGAGCGGCGAAATTAATTTTTGTCGCTTCAAAACTTCGTTTATGTGACAAAATTCACCTTTGTCACATAAAACATAAGTTTATGCGACGAAATGACAAATCGTCACATGAGTTCTTATTTTATGTGACGAAAAACATAGTCGTCACTATAGACAAATATCTTGGGACGAATTTCAGATTCGCCACAAAAAAATTGTCACATAAAATGCTTTTTTTTGTAGTATATCTTGATAATTCGAGAAACTAAATGTCAAGTATTCAATGTTTTAGGACTTTTGACTCTTTGTACCTTGAAATTATAGGATTTTAGACTTTGCACCATAACTTAAAAATTTTGGCACTTTGCATTCACGAAATATAATTTAATTGGCACTTTGTACCCTAGTGTGTGTTTTGAAGAAAAAATTAATTGATTGAAGAGTATAATAGTTATTTTCGAATATTTTTGGCACTTTAAACCCTAAAAGTATAGATTTTGACACTTTGCACTATGAATTATAGAATATTGGCACTTTATACCCAAAAAATATAATTTTTGAAATTTTCAACCCCGACTTAATATGATAATCTAAATTGTGTAAGTAACATGCAATATAATAATATGTTAGATATGTAAACGTCTATTTTAGATATAAAGTAAATAATCTTGAGGATACTTGAAAATAAAATGAAGACAATGTTTTTTTTTAAATCTAAATTTTACAGAGAGAAAATGTTAAAATAAGTTATTATAAAGTTAAATAAATTTAGAATAACAAGTTTATGATTGTTGTGCATAGAAATGATCATTTTATCTCTACATCGTCGACATTCATGAGTCTGTTTTTTAAGAAAAATATATTAGGGCTTCATAAAAATTATATTTTTAGGGTGCAGAGTGCCAAAAGATTTAAGCCAGGGTAAAAATTGTTAATATTTTATAATTTTAGGGTGCAAACTGTCAATATTTTATATTTTAAGTATGCAAAATCTATATTACCAAAGTGCAAATTGAAAAATAAAATTGAAAATAAATATTCTACCCTTCTATCAATAAATTTTCTCATAAAATGCACATTAAGATTCAAAGTAATAAATAAATTATATTTTCAAAATGCAAAACTCTATAATTTCATAGTGTAAAATACCAAAAATCCAATGTTTTAATAATATTTGGTATTCACTTGTCAAAGGATTGTGGCGCAGAAAGAAATGTGGGATAAAGGAGATTCCACGTGTTGCACGTACGAGCTTATGCAGTACTCTTGTCTTTCTTTCCGTCTTGGAATTTTGCCTTATTACTCCTTTTTTAAATAATAAACAAACATTCACGTCTCTTTCAAATTTATTTTGTGGACTATTTAAAGAAGCGGATCAGATTATTCTGGATAATAATATGAATTACGTGCTATAAACTCAACAATCAATATACAATAGTTTCAAGAATATTTATCATATACCGAATTGTTTTAGATCTAGATAATTACAACATGTTTGTTTGGCATTTGAGATAGTAATTTGTGAGATTGAAAATAATTTCAATTTGTATAATGTTGTTAATTTGAATTTTGGGAGAGTAATTTAGAAATAAGGTGGATATAGATATTTTTAGGGGTGAGCCCGGTTCGGTTATCCGACCGAACCGGACCGGACCGATTCAATCGGTCCGGACCGAGTACCGAACCGGTTTTCCGGTTCGGCACTCGGTTTCTGTCTCAGAACCGACCCCTTATAGGGATCGGTTTTCGGTAAAACCGGTCGGTTCCCCGAATCGAACCGGTTGAACCGAAACCCATTTACATTTTTTTTTTTTTCAATTATACTTACCTTACCCGACTCAATTTCCCAAACCCGATCCCACAATCAATTAGGAAAAATTAGGGCATTCCCAAACCCGACTTCCACACTACACTGCGTTTGCTCCACTACTAGGTTCAGCCGCCGCCCTAGCCCGTAGTCTCCAGCCGCAGCCCCGCCGTCTCTGGTTCGTCCTCCGTCCGCCGGCGCCGACAGCAGCAAGGTAATATTTTCAGACTTTTCTCTTGTTTGAGCTTCAAATTTTTTCAGTCTTTTCTCTTGTTGAGCTTCGATTTTTTTCGGTTTTTTGATTTGTTTGAGCTACGATTTCTTCATATGGAGTGGTTAATGGTTAATGGTTTTGCCAACTCAAACATAAGTTAATGGTTAATGGTTAATTCCTCCTCCTTCGATTTCTTGCCTTTCAATGGTTAATGGTTGATTTTAATTAAATATAATAATACTATAATATTATTATGGACAGTAGCAAGCAGTGGACATTAGATTTTAATTAAAAGTTTGAAGATTTCATAATATTACCTTATGGACAGTAGCTTACCTTAATTAAAAGTTTGAAGATTTTAATATAGCCTCTGTTAGAGCATCAAGTCAAATTTGGGATTGTAACATTCGGACCGAACCGGACCGATTCGGACCGATTCGGACCGAACCGGTCATTTTCCATTAAAATTTCAAATATAGTGAGCAAATCGGTACAAATGGACCGAACCGGAACCGAACCGGACCGGTCGGTATTTGTACCGAACCGGACCGACTACTTCGGTCCGGTATTCGGTCCAAGTTTTTTTGGGACCGAACCGGGCCATAACCGAACTTCGGTTCGGTTCGGCCCGTTTGCTCAGCCCTAGATATTTTTAAAAGTATTTAGGTTGTAGGTGTAAGACTTTATGTAAATAAGATAAATTGTGTAAGATATATATTATTTTATGTCAAATCAAAGTAGAGTACTTTGTGTATGTTTTTTCAGACATAAAAACAATTATTGTTTGTTTAACTTTTGAGAAATGAAATCGAAAAAATTAAGATAAGGTAAATTTATTTCAGACTATAAAAAACAAATTTATCTTGCTTTTCCCAAATACAAAATAATATTCGAAAATGCGAGACAAACAAACCCTATCAATTTATTCTAACAAACTACAATACAAATAAAAAAAAAAACAACATAACTTTGACATAAAGTCAAATAATGTCTGAAAAGAAAAACTTAAAATTCCACTGATCCTTCCTTTTTAGCCAAATTAAATCCTTAGGGCTATGTATCGATTTGATATACTATTAGTCCTCATAAGAGGACACTTCATTCCGAACAAAATACAACCCAGTCGGCCCATCGTCGGGCAACAATGCTGCCTCAACGGGAGTTTCAGCCCCTTCCTCAACTGTGAGCATTCCCGTATTGTAGGTCATATCGGTTTTCACATAACCGGGGCACACACAATTAATTCGAAAACTCGGGTATTTTTTGGCTAGTATTCTTGTGTATGCATTCATGGCTGCTTTTGAGACTATATACGCCCCAAAATACTGAGGCCACCCTTTGGCTTCTATGGATCCTTCCTTGAAATCTTTAAGGAACTCATCTAGTAATTCATCAATTCTCTCTTCGGTCAGGTTTTCGACATCGTTGAGTAATCCTTTCACACTCTCATTGGGTATATACTGATCAATCATACATTAGAATTAGCAAAATTATTGAGAACTATGTATATTGGAAAAGAGAAAGATCCTTGTAATATTTCAGATTAATAGTATGGAGAAAAATACAAGATATTTTTACGTGTTTTAGAGAATCTGCACGTAATTATCATGTGAAATATTTATCTTATAAAACCCCATGACTATGCTGCAGTAAGTTCCATATATATTTCTCTTAACTCAAAGGAGTATCGTGCATTTATCTATGGTTAGACTTAAAACATTGTAGAAAAACTGATTTTAATATAATCACAATTCAAAATTATGATCTGAGAAATGTAAAATCTAGTAGAATGAATTAAAGATCTTAGAACGTGACGATAATAGTACGTTAGTACCTTTAGCTTCCCCATTTCAGAGGATACATTAACAATCCTCGGTGAATCAGACAACTGGAGTAAGGGAAGCAATGCCTCGATTGTTCTTTTTGCACCATAATAATTTGTTTCAAGAGTTGATGCAGCTAAGTCATAGCTCTGAATCACTAAATCATTCCAATTGTTTTTTTTCCTCCTGACTAACATACAAAATCAAGGAATAAATATAATTAAAGAAAACAATTATCCAAGACATGGGTGAAAATCATAATCTTCTTCTCTGTTTCGCGAAAATCTGCACAAAACTCCATGTATTAATTTTATTGCATAAAATTCTTTTTTCTTTTAACATCGTCGATAATATTTAAAATTTCTCTTTTACTATTGAAATAAAGTCAAATTAATTAAGGGCTAAAAAACATTACACTCGCCCGTGTTATAGAAAACCTGCACATAACCCCTTGTACACCCCACCCATTTCTCATGATTTTTGACGGAAAAGATGTTTCGTGCAACATTTTATTAAAGAAGAAAAATTGTTAATCGAGGAAAACTACCAATTATTTTCGACGGGAATTGCCGACATGAGTGCCGAGTGACATTACATCACAAATTGAGGAGAAGAGAAGATTCCCCATTTTCCCTTGTTCTTTCCTCATTCCATCTACATTGCCCCAAAATTGACAAGATGCATATTTCACAATCTCCACATTTTGAGAAAATGCAGTTGACTCTTTCATGAGTTTGTTGGGGTGTTTACGTGTGAATGAAATAAATAAAAATAAAAGATGTTTCTATTCGGTTTGAAGAGATATCCTTTAGATAGAAACATTGTGTGTCTTCCTGAGTGGCATTTTTGCGTCTATAAATATGAAATAAAATCTGGCCAATTCTGAATTAATAGAAAAGTAACTAGAAGGAAAATTAATATTCCTGTATCTTATTGCACCCACAAGATCTTCGAACATTGACAACTCTCTTGTATCCGTAAATAAATTCAATGATCGATGGAAACCAAAAGTGCATAATTGAAAACATAAACATAAGGAACTTACTGAACCAAGAACTCCAACTAAAGCTGTACTAAAAGCATCCGCATCCTCGCTGATAATGCCACGAATTCCTGCATTATTCACCTGCATATATAGTATCCCCAACATATGTGTGTATTCCACAATTGAAAAATTAACTAAATAATCGGAAAGTTTTTTATTTATAGATGAACAAAAATGCTTGTAACTTAACGAAATATGTAATCTTTCTTTCGCTAGAGAAGCAAGATATAAAGAATATCCGAGAACGTACATAACCTTAAATTTTCAAGGAATTCTTTTCGTGATAATTTGTGAAATAGGTGAAATCGATGAAAATTGATGAAACCTATAAAAACAAATTATGTAATCTAAATCGATGAAAATCACCACCACCACAACATTTTCATACCACAAGGGTTAAATTGTCCATTATACATATCAAAAGGTAACCTGCCAAAAACCCATTTTTATTCCAAATTGAGCCTACAACCCATTATTTGGTAAAAAGAATATCAAACCATTAACAGGAGAAGAAAAAAAAAACTAAAATTCAACATTAGGATAACATAATTACCAAAATATCAAGCTTTCCAATTTGGGACTTGATAAATTCAGCTAGGGCAGAACAACTTTCTGAATTCAGTATATCAAGCTGATGAAACATCACATTATCAGAAAGACCCGAATTCTTAAGTTTATCAACAGCTTCAGTCCCTCTCTTTTCATTTCTGGCAGTCAACACCACAAAAACTCCTTTGGATGCCAACTGTCTACATATCTCCAATCCAATCCCTTTGTTTCCTCCAGTAACAACTGCGTACCTTCGATTATAAAAAAACACGTAATAACATATCGACCGATCAATAAAATTAGTGACGGAAATTTAAAAAGAGAAAAATCATACAAGAAATTAATTTTAATTTTTTCCTTACTTCTTTGATGCAATAGTACTTTGGCTGGTTACAGTGGCCATGGGTGAAGCAGCTGGGAATTTCTGTTTTATATGGATAATATCTGAATAATTTTAGATTAAATATTTACTGCATATTGCTATCATAACAGCCCACAACCGGCTGTACCGGTTGTGGCTTATTTCTTTTTCAAATAAATTGTAAAATAAAATTGCAAAATAAACTCATAACTAATCAGCAAATAAAAATAAATTTTATTTATAAAATAAACCCTAAACCCTAAATTCTAAACCCTAAGCCCGTAAACTCTAAACCCTTAACCCCTAAACCCTAGACCCTAAAACCCTAAATCCTAAAACCATAAATCAAACCTTAAATTAAATATTATAGTATGTCATAAACCCTAAATTATAGGCTTTGCAAATATTTTAAATTATGATTATATATTTTTATTGTAATTTTCAAGATAGTTTATATTCAAATATTGATAAATAATAAATTAATATTTGAAAAGTAATGAATTATTTTTTATATGACTAATATCGTATAATTTAGGTGTTATTTTGTAATTTTTTAAAGTTGAGATATTTTTAAATTTTTTTTAATGTATTTTAAGATTTTCAAATTGTAGAATGTCACATCATGACAAAATCTAAATTTAGTGGTAAAAGTTGCAATAGATTTCCACTATACAAATTTCTTGAAAATTGAGTGGGTTATTAGTAGATTAAAAAAATTATTTGAACAAGGAACCTGTTAAACAGGTAATAGGTAACACAATAAATTATGAAAGCATTAAATAGGGACTGTACAAAGGGTTGTGAAGCTATGGGCCGTTACATAATCATTTTTCTTATTTTGATGAATCACTCCACATCTAAAAAATTGCACAATATTGGCAATGTTGGTTCTAAGATTTATAAATATTGCAGTTTAACCCTCATGTCATAAAAAATACTTTTCATGTTTCAGCTACTATCCCTTTAAATTTTTTATAGTTGAGTAAAATGTTATTTTTCAAATAAAAAGAAGATAAACTGAATAATATGAATTTCATCGAGAGTGATTTGGCATTAACTCTTTTTATATATGTAATGTAATGTGTTTATATCATTGTATTCCAAATAATTTCCGTTAAATATTAATGGTGTAGTGTAAATTTTTTTTTTTTGTTTGATCGAATCAAGTAAAATAAATACTAGCGTTAGATCAAATAAATCACATATTACTAAACTTTCAAGGATAAAAGCGCGTACGCCTCACCACCAACCAAAAATCCTTCCTTCATAATAAGACATAAATGGTCACCCCATATTCTCACATCCAAAAGGAACGCACTGTACACTCACTGTGTGTGTGCTATACCCTGAATCCGTGATAACATAAATACCCTTTACTTTTGCAACATCCCATTTGTTAGTTTTTTCATACCTCTGTTTTAATTTGTATGTAAAAGTTACAATCTTTATCATGGCTTTATGCTGATTAGTGGGTTTTTGTTAATTTTAAAGCTATATGTAAATCATGTTTTACGTGGTTAGTAAGTCTAATCGTTTGTTGTTAAATTGATAGTTGCGAGATAGGGAAAGAAACTAAAATCAATTTGTAGAATGGAAAATACAATTGATTTTTTCTTTCTCCTATATAAGTATAATAGGTCCAATTTTTACTTTTTCTTTTTGGATGTTTATTATGTATTTTGTTTGTGTCAGACCTATGCTTTTCTTTATATAAATAAATAGGGTAGTTTTTCATTTAATACTATTTTGTTTTGATTTGGGTTTTGAAAATTTTATTTTATTGCATGGGGTCCAAATACAAACATTGGAACATATTTTGGTATAGCTAAGGAATAAGGGTTGGTAAAAGTTATGCGTTGCACATTTTTTATGGTATCCAGCTGGGTCTAAGGAAATGTCCCATGTTTGAATCTCCTGGTCACTCATTTCTGAATTTAGCGTGTTTGGTTTGATCAAGTTTAATATCCATTCTTTGAAGTCGGGAAATGAAATGTCAAAACACTGTCATGACTATTCTGAATCATCTTCATTATTGGTTGCTCTGTGATTTACAAACTTTCTGATCGATATAATGTTGAAGTATTAGATGACATTAGTATTGAAAAACAAGTTCCATACAATGATCGTTTAGTAAACAAGTTAGTATTTGATTTTTGCAGCTGAGATTTGAGCAGATTGTGTAGCATCTTTTTGCAGAAAGATTGTAAAGTCGAACATTGGTAACTTTTCCACTAAGCTGTATTTAAAATTCATACTATGTCTAACTTTTGCTTGGCAAGCAAATTGATAAAATGATTAAAACGACTAAATTGGAAAGTGATTAATTCTTGTAGGTTGATAGCACAATTAGCAATGAGAGCGTCAGAGCGATAGCATGTATTGGAATACAGAAGATGACCTTGAGATCGATAACATGGTCTCATCTCCTTGTTCGAATGGAGTAGTTGCAAGCTCATGGGTTGTAAAACTACAACTTAGTTGACTATATATTCCTTATGTAGAAAATGTTCATCTATTTAGTTGTATACAGGGCACGTAGAAGTTAATTTTCAGCATGTTATGTTTCTGAACAATGAAGCTTAAATCTTGTTTTTTTTTTTTTTTGGTACAAAATCTTGTTTTTACTTATGAAGTGCAGTTAGGTTCTTCAAGTTGTGCTATTAAATCTACATTGATAGATCAGTTCTTGGAGATGGGATTCCGAGAGCACTTAGTCATCAGGGCACTAAAAGGAAAATGGTAAACTAACTTTGGTTGTTTTTTAAGTAGGCATACTGTTTGGTACTGAATCTTGATGTTTGCTTTGTTTACACAAATGACCGTACCTCAAAAGATGTAGTAATCGGGTCTATTTTGACATATATGGTAAGAAACTTGATCTTTTTACATTAATTGATAGCATATATATCATATGTTTCCATTATGTTTCGATTGATATTAGTTGGTTTACAGAGCATATGACGTTATTCTCCATGTTTTATATCAGAATAGGTCATATTGTATACAAATTTCTAGCTTGAATGTATGGAAGTTCAATTTAGCCAAAGTTACATAATATGAGCCATACTTGAAAGGAACAATCATTATGTGATTCACATTTTCAATTGTTCCATGCTCTTGAGGACCCTTCCCATAATAACGAGTGTACTCCTGACAATGAGGATAAAGAAAACAATCGAAGAAAACTGTAATGACAATGAGGAGCCACCTCCACATGTAAAGAAGATTATTCTGGAACAATGTAAGAAATGGAACTTAATTTGGGTAGGGAGGAATAAGATTGCACCTTTGGAACCTGATGAAATGGAGGATCTAATGGGATTTCTGAAGAATCATATAAGAGGAGGTGGGATTAGCAAAACGGATAGGCATAAGTTTCTAGGTAACTCTTTTCATGTAAGCTATCCCATGATATTAAACAAGATATGTCTTGTAATATACTTGCTTGTGTTAGAAATCTAATGCTTAAACTCAAATATAACCAAGGCACTTTAATGAAGTTAAATTTAACTCAAAATCTAAGTATTGAATTTTTGGTCCACTGATATCTACTTAGTTATCCGATTATATGTCTTATGTTTGCTTGATTGCAAATACATTTTTCTAAAGTTGAAAATCTAATAATCTTTATTCTTTTTATTTGTCAAGTTGTTACAGTGGTATATCATCTATCCGTATTGAAGAACATGTACCCTAGAGGCATCAATGATCTCTCACTTTTCTCTGGGATTGGTGTAGCTGAAGTAGCACTACATCGACTTGGGGTTGCTTTAAAGAATGTTGTATCTGTGGAGATTTCAGAACAATGTCATACTATTGTCGATGGTTGGTGGCGAGAAACTGGACAACGAGGTAACCTTATTCATGTTCGAGATGTTCAAGAGGTGGATGAACAAATGTTGGAGCAATGGATTTCAAGATTTGGTGGATTTGATCTTGTGATTGGAGTCCCTGTAATAATCTAGCAGGTGGAAATCGAGTTAGCCGAGATGGGCTTGACGGGAAACATTCATCACTGTTTTATGAATATTATAGAATTTTAGAATGTGTCAAATCTATTATGAGGCAGTGCTGGCCCAAGTGCTAGGTAAGTTAGGGCCCCCAATGTCGAGGGCGCGCCAAAATTTAAAGAAGTATGAATGTGAATTGTGAAATAAAGTAAGAATGTTGCAATAACACTTATCGAAACTTGAATATTTTACAAATGAGGTTTTGCTCTATTTATATAACCACCTTCTCGAAATGACGGTGAAAATTAACTTGATCTAATGACTAAAAATGATCATCTATAGATTTTTATTTGGTCTTCCTAGAAATTACCACTATAATTGATAGTATCATAGTTTCAATTTTATTTTATGTTAGAATTTTGGTAAAACATTTCATGATACTGTAATTTTGAACCAAAACTTTTTATGATATTGTCATTTTGCAACAATATATTAAATTTAAGATTTGGAGGCACCAAAGTTATATAAGGATGCCAATTTTTTCCTTGTTTTTCTTCTTCTGGTATTTATGATTAACTTATTCTTAAAAAATATGTGACTTGATTCAATTTGTTTGGGTCAAGCCTAAATTTCAGAAATTAATTCACACGAAATTTACAAAAAAGACCCAAAATCACACCTTTTAATATTTTGGTATCAAATCAAACCGAATTGTTTGGTTTTGCATCAGGTACAAATTTTGAAATTAGCGAACCCATTTTGATAACGAAAAATTGATACGTTTGATTTTACTGAAAAGCAATTTTTGTAACATAGTTGCGAAAACAAAAATATTCTACCTTTATGTTCTATCTATTTATTGATTTTGATAAGTAAAGTAACTTTATTAACGAACATTACTTATATAATTATATTCACAATACTTATAGTATTTGCTTTTTCTGAAAGATAGATTTTATATTAAATGTTATAAAAACATATTACCGTTGAATTTTTTTTTTAAAAAGTTTATTTGATATGTCATTTTATCTATTCTATAACAAATATGTTAGAGAAAGACCATGTAAATATTTAATAAATACTTTTACAATTTTATAAGTAAGAAAATAAATTTTTGTAGTGATATTTTTCTTTTGTAGAATAGGACTCCAATTTTATATTTCGCCTAGGGCCCCTAATATGTCGGTCCGGACCTGTTATGAGGGATCAATAGTGTTAGTAGTTCAAACCGAGTTTTGTTTTATTTAAATCATTCACAAAACAAGTGAAAACTTTTTGATTGAATAACATTCTTGGGAGAGTGACCGATCAAGACATGTGATTAATGGGTGTGGCCAAAGTGCGTTAGAATTTTATGGATGTAGGTGTACCTTGTTAATTTAGGTTCGACGTAGATCTTACAATTGGTATCTGATCAGTCATGTGACTTCTATTACGCGTAATTGGCCTATGACAACAATTTATCTAATGGAGACCTCATTGTGTGCCTCCAAATTTGAAACAAATGGTTTAAAATTTTGAATTACATCTTTGCAATTAACTATGGGTCTATTAGAAAGAGTTTTGGATCGATTTGCAGGTTTTGATTTCAAAAAAATTATTTGGATGGTTTTGATGAAACTTTTGAAGTCTCATTTGGATGTTGAATTTTGTAGTTTTGAAAAAGTTGAAACTCCAATTAGATTGATTTTCAATGTTAGGTTTGGAAGGAAAAAGTTGATGGTAAGTGTCAAATCAATATTTTATAGAGTTTCAAAAGTTCGGGGATGAGTTTCATGTGTTTTGTTATACTTTATTTGAAAAGAGTTCTGACTCGGTTTCATGCGGCCCGTGGAACTAGACCAAAACTCTTCCATATAGAGCATATAATTCTTATCTTGGTGACAAATGCTAGATCTTACGATATGCATGTACACAAATCATTAATTGTGTTTAACTTTATAATAAAGAAAAAAGAGAGTAAAATATGTGACACTAGAAAGCAAACGGGCCCAATATCCTATCTAATCAATGAAAGCAAACGGGCCCTTAAATGACGATATATTATTGGGATGAATGCGGACTAATCAAGTATTCATTACATTATTTTAGGATGAGGGGCCATTTCAAAAACGATAAGCGTAAGTATCAGTTACTTTATGCGTCTGTGTCCTCCTATTTACTTCAGTTGTATTGCTCTATTTATGAGTTTATTCATTAGTTCTAAAAGTCAAAAAACATAAACTACGATCCACAGACAAAAAATGGGTAGAAAAGCTTTTCACTTTTCATGAACCAGAGGGCTGTAAATAGGATACCACATGTTGCTTTTCACATATTCAACTGTCTCGTCCTGCATATGATACAAGTAAGTCAAAAGATTAGATAATTCATAATTTTTCTGTTTCACTCAAAAGATTTATTAACAAGTTACCACATAAGATTACCATAACCTTATTCACTTGAATTTTTTTCTTACTCCTAAATGTATGTATCTTGTTTTTTTATTCTTCTGCAAAGACTTACATTTCTTACAGAACAAAGTTAAGAACTCCTTACCTTTGACATGTGTGACAACTCTTTGATTCCAACATGGCCGTGTCCTTCAGCCACTTCTTCGGCAACTGCTTCCCTCAAAACAGCAGCTCCAACCTCTGCTGTTATATCCCGTATACTAACCACAGAGTACCATTAATTCAGCACAATTCATATAAACAAACTGATACTCTTCATAAGCAATGTTTTCATCGAATATAACCAGATTTATCTGTCTTTCAGCATCAAGTATATATATATATATATATATATATATGAGCCAAATAGAAATGCAATAATTGGTTGGTCACAGAAAAGAATGGATATCAGAAGTGTCCATCTCATGATATTGAAACAGGAAAGCATTCAGTTATTTTTCATTTTTATAGCTTTTTCACCAATTAATGAGACAGTTTTCTGTCACAGTATAATATAAGTGGAAAGTAAAGAACAGTATAATATAAGTGGAAAGTAAAGATATCTGATATTTCTTCTCCTAACACTTCCACTCAGAGATCCTGATAAACTTACCAATCAATAGATGGATACAGGACACCTCTTTGAATTTCTTCATCAGTCATATACGAAGCAAGGCTGTATGAAAACCACAAGCAAGAAATTTAGTGACAGATAGGCTATTTTGGCATTCCCGAGCAAGTTTGAAATGGAGACCGAACAATTAAAAATTTTGAATCTACAAACTTTATGTCGAAAAAATAAAGACCCGAGCTTCATCCCTCCAAACACCTATATCTTGTAATAGAACTTTTATCACATGCAAAATTGCCGAGTTACTTGTGACACTCTCAAAGATCAACAGTAAGCAACATATAATTTGTTGACATCGCTAGAAAATCTTAAATTCTTTCTCTAAGTTTCCAACAATAATAGCATACCACTCGGCAGCTGCTTGAAGCATTTCATCTGTTATAATACGAGCGCCAGAGAGAAGACTTCCCAAGCCAATCCTAAATGAGCAGAAATACAATTTCTCAGAAAAATGCGAATGTTATAGATTAAGAACATACTTATGTAGTTGAAGAAATTATTACAGACCCTGGAAAGAGGTACATGTTATTTGCTTGATTTACATGACCAATTTTTCCGTTCCCTGCCATGAATAATTTGGAATCAATAAAACTGAGATTGCATCTTGATATTACTACAAGCTTTTATTCTTCCGAACTAGAAGAATAAGATACCATTGTACCAAAAAAGAAGAAAGAAAGAAACTGTGCCTTCAGTCTTGTAGGGAACGAGTCAACTCAACTATTCAATAATGGAAATTATAAATAATCCACAAAATTAAGTTCGTACCAAGATCAACATTTTCAAAAGGGCTCCCACTTGCGAAGAGGATATTTTCTCCAGCATGTTTGAAGGCCTCAATAGCAGAGCACTCAGCTGTTCAACATAGACAAAGAAAGTTGAAATGTCCATATCAAAAGAAATCATTTTTTTGCCAGAAAAGAAATGTTCTTAGTATCAACATTCCAAAACCATACCATTTGCTGTGGGATTTGACATTGCAAAAATAGCAGGTTTAATGGAGTCTGACTCACGCATAGCCTTGAGGACCTGATTACAACTCAAGAAAGTAAGCGACTAGTTTATATATTTTGCACATTGAAAAAATAAGTCTAAAATGCTAAAAGATGGAGCTTATTAACTTTCACAAAAACAACCTCGAACTATAGAAATTAAAAATGTTTAGCAGGCATCTAAGTTTATATACACATGACATAGACCACTAAAGTAAAATTCAAGGAAACAGAAAATTCCTCAATGGTATGAATGTTCGGAGAAAAATTCTAGGGATTGGCATGCTTATTTGAATTTCAAATGATGGCCTACTGCATACTCATCTTGAGCAGATTTAATTTCATATGATAGCAAGTTTTATTAGTCATTTCCTATGATCCTGCTGCTAAATAAGAGTTGCAAACCAGGAGTCATGTCGCTAATTGAAATATAATGTCAAATTCGCAGAATCATGAACAGGAAAACTAAAGCGGACGAGAAAGATGAGAAGAGAATTTGGTAAAATGTTTACCGACCTCATCATTAAAGACACCACCAACTCCAGATAAACCAAGAAGGACATGTGGCTTAACACTTTTTACCTGCAACAGAGTCAGTTGTAGGGAATTATTATCTAGATACTAAAAGATTAAGGCAGTTCTTATGGCTCAGAATCAAGCTTAAACAATCTATGAAATCCTTGATAAATATATAGCTTAGAGAGTTTCTTGAAGGAATTACCACTTCAATGAGACCAGATCCTTCGCTAAGTCCATATCCTTGAATTTCACCCTGGGATTTAGCAAATGGTGAAGCAGCAGGATCAACATATTTTCTCTCTTTGGTTATTAGACCCTGGAGAGATAAATAGTCAAGATTGATCAAACAAAAAGAACCAAATTGAAAGAGAAATATTGCATAAAGGCACATATGCATAAATGGTATTTCCCCATCTTCTTCCTCAGTCCCCTTTTATTTGCTCCCTTGAATTTTGGCATGCAGTTTTAGGTAAGAGATGAAAAGGTGAAACTTTTATATATTTTTACTTTTAAGCCCTCAATAGTAGTGGTAGAGAATTAGTGGTGTCAAATCAATGCTTTATGTGAAAGGATACTTTTGAGAAAAATAATATCATATAAAGAAAGGGAGTGTTGTATTTGGACATCCCCAAAAAGGAAATAGGAGCAAAAGAAAAAGGACGGAGGGAGTATATGTTTTCTTTCTATTTGGTTGTTGGCATAGAAGGAAATGGACAGAATTTACGGTCTTGTTGATGAATAACAAGACTAAAGAATAAGATAATAAAAAACATGAATACCTTTTTCCTAACCATTAATATTTTAAGTCATTCTCTAAAATATTAATGTCCGTTGGCAAATTAGACCTAATAATGCTACAGCATTGGAGATAATTAAACACAATTTAATATCATCTTAAAGTTGTGAACCAATACATCTTTGTCAAGCAAGAAAAACTGAGGATCTGCTGTCGGTCCAGACATCCTGGAAACACCCTTTAAGGCCATCTTAAGGACACCAAGTCCTGCACTGCAACAGAGATTGTGGTGTAAGAATATGAATTAATGCTTCCCAGACACCATTCTTTTCTCAAACATTGCTAATAGAAAATAGGTGATCTATCAAGAAGACTATAAGCTACCTGCCAGCCCCCACCACAACTATCTTTTGGTTTGCAAAATCAGTCAATGGCCGTCCCTGTGCTCTAACTGTACCAAGTAGCCCAGCCAATGCGACACCAGCTGTTCCCTATATATGTAAAAATAAGCATATGATTATAAGTCACCAGATGCAAAAAGGAAATTCTCTAGAAACTACAGGTTATCCTAGTCATACATATGTCAGGATCTACCCCAGTTTACCTGAATGTCATCATTGAACATGCAGAATCTTTTACGGTAACGGTCTAGTGTCTCAAAAGCCCACTTCATTTGGAAATCCTCAAACTGAGAAGATTGTTCCAACTAAATATTGTTAGCAAATAAGATATCATAGAAATATTTTGATTCAGAACAAAATGAACCTGCACAATAGCCTTTGGCCAACGTGCATGAATAGCTTCCATTATTTCATCAACAATTGATAAATATTCTTCTCCTTCCAGCCTAGGTTGTCTTACTCCTAAATCTGTCAAACTATGGTCATGTCAAAAATCAGTTATTACCAGATTCTTATTTCAGCTAAATATTTTACCAGGTACTTTTCTGAGAGTATAATATGTATGATTGAACAAGCAATGAAAAACTAAAAGGAATCTTCATGAAGAAGTACATATAATAATATTAATGAATTACACAACACATTCGAAGTAGAAATCAGCCAATTCGACATTTTTTAAATGTAAACTTGGAAGATTTGAAATATAATAAATATGACAGGCTGAGCAACTTAGATAATTATCAAGCATATAAGTTACTCTACAAGCAGAAGATAAATCATCAAGCCGAAGAGTGTCTTTCTCCAACTTTAGCAATATGGCATATAGAGACATGACCATGTCTAAAGCAAGAATACAAAGGAGCCATCAATAGAACCAAAGGTTGAAAAAAAAAACTGAATGAATTTAGCAAGTTAAAACACGAGTAAAGTTCAATAATCAACTTACAAAGACGATCTTCAAGAAGCTTCTGATTGTTTGTACCAACATCAAGCATAATTGGCAAAATCTGGCAGACACAGCATAGGTTAAACTCTTTTGTCAAAATGAAGCACTGTTTTAAAAAATTAAACAGAAATTGTAGGCTTATGCTCAGCAATATATCCAGTATTCCAGTTACAACTGAATCTGTGAAATCATCTAGCATTGCTTTCAAGGTCAATGGCATCTTTTAAATGCTCATTCATATGTAAGTAATAAAAAATAAGACAGCTATATCATACCCAACATACATCTACAAAATACATATAATCTTGCATGCTAAAGCTTTTTGAGTGTTAGAATTCCTACATGAGCATAGTTGTGATGACATTTCGCATTTGAGAAAGTTTTCTTGTCCAAACCAAGAAAATTCAGCTCAGAGCACAATTAACAATAGATATATCTTTTAATTAGTATTGAATACTTATACTTAGTAGGTTAAGTCAGGGCACCTGACTAAATCTAGTTTTCTTCCATGCACATTCAAAGAGACAAGATTGGTACATACTCTTTTTGGGTTGATGCCAGCAGCTGCAACATACATATCAAGTTTCCCAATCGGAATGCCTATTCCGTGAACACCAAGATCTCCAAGACCAAGAATACGACTCCCATCTGTCAGTACAATCATATCAACCTGCAAAACAGTTAGTTCAGCAGTCGAATTCAGTTGCAATGGTGGTTTTATATATCATAGTAGAACGACCAAATTGTCTATAAAGAGAACTCTACCAAATAAGTAGGTGTTTATAGGATGGTACGACCATTATAATAATAAAAAGTAATAGTTCTGCAAAAAATGGAAGTTGCCAGAAGAACTTCAAAAGTATAATTATTATTTCTTTAAGAATTTTGTGAGAAGTTCACAGGATATATCTGTGATGCATCTACTTATCAAAAAAAAAATCTGTGATGCATCTAATTAAATTGATTAATGATCTTGTAATAAACAAATGAGTCAACATATTCGTCAAATATAAAAATAGAAGTAGAATGAAGAGGAAGGAGGTATCCTGGCTTCCATGCACTGATATTTTTAAAAATGGTGAGTTCATATGTTCCGAAGGACTATACTGAAAAATGCGACTCAAGATTTCCAATTTGAGGGAACGAAGCACTATGTTAAAATTTACATTAAAAAATGAAGTATCTAAAATTACATTTTAGTTGAAAATGATACCTCATGAGCAGGCCAATTGTAGATCATAGACATCATCTCCCCCTTATCTTTTGCACTGAAATACATTCCCCGAGGACGTCTAAATAACCCTGAATAGTTTTGGCATACTAATCCTACTGTTGGAGTATATATTATTGGAGCAAAGTTCTTGATGTTATCCATGAGCACCTGCAAGGTAATGGATCACTTGCAACTGATATTGACTAAATACATGCTTAGACTTCATTACATCCATGTGACAATAAACTTACTCTATAATATAATGTCTCATTTCTGTCATGCAGTCTATTCAAAATCCTCCATTTGGCAAGGGATACAATTTTATCAGATTGACCTTGAGTATTCTTTTCCAGCGAGTGATATGAATCCACTTTCAACACAAGTAAAACAACAATCAATTTTCAAAGCTTAAAGGTCTTGTTATGCAGCACAAAAGTTAAAAGAAAGTATCAATACAGGAAGATTTAACAAAAAATGAGTCTCTTGCTTCAAGATATATACGGCTAGATAATCTAGCAAAGAAAACAATCAGTAACACCTATTTCCACTCCGATTATTTTTTCTCCAGATAAATATTCACAAACAAAATAAAAAAATCCACCCATCTAGCTGTGATGAAATATTAAAAGAACACCATACAAATTCATGATTTGATTAAGTCCAAAGAAATTAGAGACTGTGCATTTAAGTGCTAGCAAATGTTGTTTGTACTTTGCATAGTTCTAATTTAAGAGATTTGCAGTAGTTTTAACAAAATTTGCTAGCCTTTCATATTTTGAGGTTTTGGAAAGGTCAATACAGTAGAAAGCAGTGAATATGGACGTCTGAGCTACTTCAAATGGAAACCAAACAGAAAGAAGCACATAGGTAAACTACGTCAACGAGAGCAGATAAGTTATCTAACTCACTGAAGCGAGCATATTGCTGTTCAAATGATATTACTCGAGGTGGGAGCAGACCACGCAGTCCCAGCCGGTCTCTTTCCGTCAAAGGGAAGCCTGTATCCTGCTTTTTGGAAATTTCAGCAGTTATATAACTCATCTCTGTAAACAATTCACTAGAGGAGTGTTTGTCTTAGAAATATATTCAAATAAGAAATCATTTGATTCCTAAATCTAGGTATTACAAACATTTGACAAGTTTACTCGATGATACTCTTGAAACATGATTGTATCAAATCCGATTGATTGAGCATGTTATGAAGAGTCTTAGGTAACTTCTTTAATTTTACATAGCAATATTTACAGTGGCGTACCATAACCAACAAAACTTTGTTTTAATCTTCTAATCTATAGGCATGATTGAAGAATGATGTGAAAGAATTTAAACAACAATTTTTCTCAAAAAAGAATATAAACAACAAGCAGGTAACTTATTAAATAATTAGTGTCCAGGACCCCTTTTTTGATTCACAAAGAGACAAACAAAAACTTAAAATAATTTCAAGTAGCCGTCAGTATATGCCAATACAATCATTTACTTTTCTCCAACATCCACACGGAACACACCAAAGGCATAACTATACTAAATTCAAATAAAAGAATAGTGTTTAAATTTCTTCAGAAACATTAAATTCACACTAAGAAAGGCGAAATACTATGACGCAGGCACAAATAAGACAAATAAGATTACAAAAATGATAAACCTTATTAAACCAGGGATCATGGAGAATATCAGCACCACGCTTGTGCACAATACAAGGTCCATTAATAGCCGTCGATAGCCGCCGCCGTGATTGGCGGAGACTCGACGCTGCAGATCGCGCCATTGTCCACATGATTCACCCCCTAAAATCTCTAAAAATAAAAATAAAAATTGAAAAATCTCAATGTACTTTCTCCTCTCAAATCTTTGTTATTTAATTGTTGTTATACAATGTCAAACAGTGCTGTTATCACGATATATATATATATATATAGCCTCAATCAATTGTCAACATACAAACTTCTTTATGTATGATTGTCAGATTTTTCGAATATTTATAAACTAGTGATATTTTACTTTTTCTGATTTTACCCAGTCTGAAAGCGATTGTCCGCGAATGTTGAAGCTGTGTGACGAGACTCTGAGAGAGAAGAGGCGAGATTGACCGAAAGCTGCCCGGAGAAAACGGGTAGGAGCCTGATTGTTTAGGTTGCCTCGTACGAGAGGGAAGGGCAAAATGGGAAAAGTATATATTTCGAAACCAATTGGTAGGACCGTAGGAGGTTAACAGTGGAGGCGTGGGGTCAAGCACGGTTGCTACTGATAAACAACAATGGACCTTGAAATTTTATTCACCGAGTGTTCTTGTTTTGGGGGGAGCCGAGTTAATTAATACTCCATCTATTCTATATATTTTTTGGACGATTTAAAACAATAATCATTCCTAAAATAGTATTACTTCTCTCAAAAGCAATCATCTCATATAAAAATAATGATTCGACACCATTAATTATCATGTACTATCTTTAAAGGCAAAATTTCTAAATGTAAAGTTATTAAAACTTTTCTTTTTTAAAATTATTACCTAAAATGTGGTAAAAGTAAAAGAAGCAAAATCTAATAGCAAATTTCACCTACCAAATTAGAAAACAAATATTTTTTAACTGATGTTTCAAAATTAATTTTAAGAATTGACTATAAAAATAATTGATTGTGCAAAAATTATTTTTATCAAAAGCAATATTTTTGTTATTTTAAAATGTTGTATGAACCAAATTGTCATTATCAAAAGATAAGAAAAAATTGAGTCTGATTTTCCAACTAAAGTAGCTAGTACATGGTTTGCAGTATCCCATGATCAATACTTCGTCGTTATGAGAAATTCTTCATCTTAACTAAGAATTCGATTCTCCAATTGATTGGCCTTAAATAATTATGAAAGGTTCTCCCAATTCAACCAGGACATTGTGAGTAGGACTCCGACCGTAACATAATTAAAAAATGTATTTTGGTTTAGCGAATCCAAAATTTGATTATGGTTATTGAGGTCAAACAATTAAGTCAAAATGATCGAGCTAGACACATTAGTAGGGACGGGAATCAAGCGGCACACGAAGTAGCACCACTCTCTTTTAAGGAAACTTATACTTCTAATGTTCTACCTACTTTTATTTTAAATATTATAAACTCTGATATCCTTAATTGAATAAAAGTTATATTTGTCTCTCTCCAAAAAAAAAATCTTCAAAATCACAATAAAGACCTAAAAGTACTTTAAGAAACTCCTACTATTAGGCCAAACTAACTTTAAAGAAAGATTGTTCATGTTTGTATGCTTTGGATCGATTTAAATTTTCGGAGAAAAGAATTTGCAACGTGGCTTAAATGTAATTTAGTTGAACTTTTAATATTACAAAACAGTTTTAAGATAATTAATGAAGTCTGAAGAAATTTACATGTTAATGTATGTTTTTCTGGAAAAGGCAGCCGAACATCATATTGTTAAAAGTCTGTAAAATTGAAGTATTATTGTAAGGAGAATAGGTACTTAGGTAGGACTTGTCCAAGATATATTTTTTTCTGAAAAAATTAATAGGCTTTTTTTTTTTTTTTTTAAATTAAACAAACCTGATACAAATTGTATTTTAGTACTTTAATATGGACCAACATCGATTTAGTTGAGACAACGAGGTTGTAGCCTAATAATAAGGCCGAATCTCCAATAACAAGAAATTTTTGGTTCGTTTCCCACTTTTGAGTTATTGGAATTATGTAAAATGTAATGTATTCACAATTTTAAAAAAAAAATCTATTTAATAGTATAAATGTATTCACGCATTTTTTTTTCCAAAAAC
This sequence comes from Penstemon eatonii, assembly GCA_038501285.1. Lineage (NCBI taxonomy): Eukaryota > Viridiplantae > Streptophyta > Magnoliopsida > Lamiales > Plantaginaceae > Penstemon > Penstemon eatonii. The sequence continues at coordinate 49,197,710 of CM076712.1, forward strand.
ATTATTCTTAATTCTCTAATAAAAAGAATTATTGATACGAAAATCATAGGCGCCATTTGATAAACTCCCTTTTAAAAATATCTTAGACAAGCCTAAATTTTTTGACTTATTTATTAAATTTCAATATATATGTCATCGCAGTTTTAGTCAATCGATATACGAAGGGGCGGGTAAAATGAAAGTTATATGGTCATGTATTGGCATTTCTGATATATAAAATTTTAATTTTAAAATTGTTAACTGACTATTTGAATGAATACAAAGAATCGATTTATGAAAAAATGAAGATCACTCAAATAAGCAGGCACTTTTTCATTTTATGAGAGGTTTCTTTTATGTGCCCACAGAAATGAAATAGTGAAAGTGATGGCTAGAAGATTTAAGCCCCTAAAAGGTAAGATTTGTTTCTTCAAAAAAAGAAAGAAAATGTAAGATTTGGATAACATGTTAAGATGGGGAGATCTCAAGCATCAGATGCCACTTTTATTATCCTTTTGCCTCTGAAACTGTTTGCTATTTTCAAATTCTTGATTTTTTTTTTTTTTTTTTGAGTTTGTGATAGAATAGAAGAAATTGTTTGTATTGACAAAAAGCACATACATTCTATGTTGTCTTTTAATTAATTGTCATAAAGTATGTTTCTACACTAGATGGTGAGAACAGAACGAGAAGAGTGTTTAATTTTTATTTGAATTTTGAGTTGAGTTTGATCATATTGGGCATGCATTTGATTTAATTGTTAAACAAATTGAATTTGGATGTGCTTTAAGTTCAAACAATTTTGAGTCTAATATTAAGTAGCTTAATATTTTTATATTTATTTTCTCAACTTTTAGATTATCGAATCGATATTTACATTAGAAATTAACAAACGAAAAACTATTCAAGTTTGTTTGATAAAAGATCTAGTATATAATTAAATGAGTTCAAATGAACTTTTATCAAACGAACCTAAATTTAGTATCAAGAGAGTTGATGTACCAAGTCTTCGTCATTATAAACACTCGTCGATCAACGATTAGGATCGAGGACCTCCCCCTCAAGTTCACATTAAACATAGGCGAAATGGCCTAACGTCGGGGCGTAGTCCTCGATGTCTTCGACTTAACCGACATGCTGGTCGACGTCTTTCTTTATTAGGTCCATTTACAATCGGATCGAATCAATCGTTGGGGATCCATATTCGATCCGTTATGTCCAATCATGATTCGACCCGATGACCCATTTGGAACTCTATAAATACCCCTCATAAATACGATTAAAGGTATGCACTCCTAAGCATTAAATACGCTCCGACTTCCCTACTCATCTCGAAACTTACTTAAGCATCGGAGGGTTATCGTCGGGTAACCACCGACATTAACCTGACGTAGTTGTCTTTGTTTTCAGGTTAGGATCCCTTGTACAAATCGAGGACTAGCATAGCTGACCTGCTGATCCTCATATTGACGAGTCGCGTTCGACTGGAAAGGAACATACTGACGAAAGCACACTCATCAATTGGCGCCGTCTGTGGGAAACATAACTTTGAGAACGTGAAAGAATGACTACAAGATCAAAAACAATCCAAGCGCGAGAAAAGGAGGGAAATCGCGATCAAAATGGAGAGGGTCAAGGAGATAACTTAATGGCTCGTGATCATGATCCTGCACCTCATGCCGAGGCTGGGGCTTCAAGACCACCAGCTCCCCCGATAATACAACTTACGAGAGACGATCTAAAGGCCATTCTCGACGATGCCAAAAAGGAGTGGCTCGCTGAGATCAAAGAAACCGCCGTTCAAACTCGACGACCCCCACGTGCTGCCGCCTTTGGTGCACAAGCGGGATTCGAGGCTAACGAAGCAATCAGTAGAGCCGATGAATTTCGAGTCAGGAACGGCGCAGAAGAAGACTTGCAGGAGCAATCAGTCAGAGAAGTTAACAAGTTGGCCTCAGAAGTAAGATCGTTACACCAAAAGTTAGATAAACAAGAAAGGAAGAATGAGCATCCGATATCGAACTCTCGATTAAGGAAGTCACCATTTTGTGATGAAATATTCTTTGAAAGGTTGCCTCTCGATAAGAGATTGCCTACCCAGCTACCTCGTTATTTCGGAACGGAAGATCCCGAAGAACACCTGGCCTCATTCAACCTTCAAATGCAGCTTCACGGTATCTCCGATAATGTAGCGGCAAAGGCATTCTCCACCACGTTATCCGGAATGGCTCAATCCTGGTTCGGAAGGTTAGAGGAGAAATCAATTTTCGACTACGACCAACTTTGTGATAAGTTTATGAGCCAGTTTGGTAGTAAGAGGGCGGTCAGACCTCCTGCGAACCATTTATATTCGATTATACATAATCCTGGGGAAACTTTCAGAAGTTTCATGGGAAGATTTAACAACGAGCTCCTTAAGGTCGAAATGCCAAGAGTTGATTTTTTAATCACCGTTCTCTTCCAAAGCACGTTAAATCGAGGATTCGCCAGTGCAATAGTAAGAGAAAACCCCGCTACATATGAAAAATTGATGGAAATGGCAAATCAATACATGAACGAAGAAGAGATGAATAAATTGAGAGGAACTTTCTTTGGGATCACGAAGCCAGAAGAGGGACAGTCGTCGGATATCCCTGATAGACCAAAAGAGAGGCCGCAACCCAATCGATCTTATGACGGTAGAAATAAGAAGGTCTATAGAGAAGAGAGAAGTCATAACCCAGGAAGACAAGGTTTGGGGAGGACGAATAGAGAATACTACGATAATTACACTCCCCTCAAGAAGCCAAGATCCGAAATCCTATTCGCGATCCAGGACCACGACTTGCTGAGAAAACCGGCTCCAATCAAGGATTACCCGGCTTCGAGAAAGTATTGCCGATTTCATCGACAGAGAGGACACGATACTGATGACTGCTATCAACTTAGAGACGAGATAGAAAGATTGATAGCAGAAGGACACCTTACTGGATATGTAAAGACGTCAAAAAAGGAGCAACCTGGAGATCGACGAAATGACAATCGCTCGCGATCGCGATCCCCCGCCAGAAGAGAGCAACGATCGAAGGATGGGGAAAACCAGTCAAGAAGAGCACAACCTGGAACGATAGTTAATATGATCTCAGGAGGCCCAGCGGGGGGAGACAGTAAAAACTCAAGAAGGGTAGTATCTCGAGTTATAAGGGATAGAGCCCAAAATGAAAGAAGGGAAGTATTCTCGATAAGACCAACTCAGCAGAACAAAATGATTGGTTTCGATGAGTCTGACTTACAACCTGATTTCATATCATTCAATGACCAGGATGTACCAGATTGCCCAATGGTGATTACGGCGCAGATCGCGGGAGCTACTGTTAAAAGAATCTTGATAGATTCGGGTAGTTCGGCAAATGTCCTCTTCCAAGATGCTTTAGAGCGAATGGACCTAGGCCCGACCCCTCTCGACGCAGTGGCTACCCCACTTGTGGGTTTTGGAGGCGCTCAAGTTATCCCCAAGGGTACGATTACTTTATCTCTTTCCTTGGGAGATGAAGGAAATTCGAGAACAAGAATGATTAAATTTTTAATTGTCGACTCGCCTTGTGCCTACAATGTCATATTAGGAAGGCCAACTTTAAATAGTTTCCAAGCAGTAATCTCGACTTATCATCAGAAGATGAAATTTCCGACCACTCCGGGGATAGGAGAGGTTCGAGGAAACCTAAAGGAAGGCTGGGACTGTTACACAGTATCTTTAGACAAACAGCATAAAAAAGAAAACTTTCTTTTTGGTAACGAAAAGTCACCAGCGAACCAGCAGGAAAGTCCATCGCCACCGGTTGACGTGGACGAGGTAAAGAAAGCATGTTTTGATGAAAGAAGCGAGATACAGAAGGAGGTGAATCCCAAAAAGAGAAAATTCGAGAGAATCGAGCCTTCCGAGGGGCATAAGTCGATCGAATTAATACCGGGGGAGTCATCGAAAACAACGAGGATTGGCACTCAATTATCTGAAGGGCTCGAAACCCAGCTAATCGAATTCTTGAGGGAGAATGTGGATGTATTCGCTTGGTCAACTACTGACCTCCAAGGAATAGATCCGAAGATTATCGTTCATAGACTCAACATCGACCCATCATCTCGACCAGCAAGGCAGAAGAAACGAAATTTTGGTCCGGAGAGAAACAGGATTATAAAGGAGGAAGTGAAGAAACTTCTCGATGCTGACTATATCGCGGAGATACAATTCACAGAGTGGCTGTGCAATGTCGTCCTAGTTTCCAAAGGAGGAGGAAAGTGGAGAATGTGCAATGACTTCACGGATCTTAACAAACTGTGTCCCAGGGATCCGTATCCGCTTCCGAGAATTGACTCCTTGGTCGACTCCACTGCCGGATGTGCAATTTTAAGTATGATGGACGCATTTCAGGGGTTTTACCAAATTTTTATGGCATTAGAAGATCAAGACAAGACAGCTTTTATCACAGAAATGGGCGTATATTTCTTTAAAGTAATGCCCTTCGGACTGAGAAACGCAGGAGCCACTTATCAAAGGCTGGTGAATAAGATGTTCGAGGGCTTATTGGGAAAATCGATGGAAGTATATGTCGATGACATGCTAGTCAAAAGCCTAAGTGAAAAAGATCATCTGGAACACATTAAGGAGGCCTTCGACATAATGAGGAAATATGGAATGAAGCTCAATCCGGCCAAGTGTACTTTCGGGGTAAGGTCAGGAAAATTCCTTGGGTACTTGGTAAACGAGAGAGGTATCGAAGCAAACCCTGAAAAGATACAAGCGGTCATCGATTTGAAGGCTCCTCGGAACTTAAATGAGGTGCAAAAGCTAGTTGGAAAAATCACAGCCCTCAATCGGTTTATATCTCGTTCTGCAGATAAAAGCCTTCCTTTTTTCAAAATAATGAGGAATGCAAAGAAGTTCGAGTGGTCGAAAGAATGCGACGAGGCATTCGAAGAACTCAAATCCTATCTTATGTCACCTCCCCTTTTGGCCAAACCAAAAGACAACGAAGATCTGTATCTCTATATCGCAGTTTCCGAACAAGCGATCAGCTCAGCTCTGGTTAGGATGGAAGCAAAAGAAAACAACCCGATTTATTATGTAAGTCGAGTCTTGCAAGGCCCGGAAAGAAACTACTCCGAGATCGAAAAGTTTGCTCTCTCTATTGTAACTACTGCGCGGAAATTGAGACCCTATTTCCAGTCGCACAAAGTTATTGTCCTGACCAACCAACCACTGAGGCAGACACTTTCAAAGCCTAACGCATCGGGGAGGCTAATCAAATGGGCGGTCGAGCTAGGAGAATATGACATCGACTACATGCCAAGGACATCAGTCAAAGGGCAAATTTTAGCTGATTTCGTACTAGAAAGCACTATAACGACAGAAGAAAAGGAGGAGCAGTGGATGTTGCACGTTGATGGATCCTCTACGTCGACGGGAGGTGGCGCAGGAATCTACTTTCAAGGCCCTAATGCGGAAGAGCTTGAATTTGCTGTGAAATTAGACTTCCTAGTATCCAACAACGAGGCAGAGTATGAGGCCTTGCTGGCAGGATTGAAAATGGCCGTCGAAACAGGAATAAAAAACTTAATTGCTTACACCGACTCGCAGCTCGTGGAAAAGCAATTTAAGGGTCTTTTCGAAACCAAAGAAGATTCGATGATTAGATATTTAGCCTTGGTCAACAAGGAGGTATCACGGCTTGAAACGTTCCAACTCGAATATATAAGGAGAACAGAGAATACAAGGGCAGACGCTCTCTCAAAGTTCGGAAATCTAATAGAAGGAATCAAAACTAGGAAGGTAACACTCTTGATTTCGGAAAAACCGGCCATCGACATCAATGAGAATCCCTTTGGTGCGGATGTACTCAATCTCGATGATGATCGCGTTAGTTGGAAAACTCCAATACTCGATTACCTAATGAACGGAACACTCCCATCGAACAACACCGAAGCAAGAAGAATCAAATATAGGGCACCTCGCTATGCGCTCATTGGAAATGAATTATATCGACGATCAATCACTGGAGTATTGCACAAATGCGTAGATTCTCCCCAGACCGATCTGATACTAAAGGAAGTCCATGAAGGATCCTGTGGAAGTCATTCGGGAGGCAGAGCATTAGCGATTCGAATCTCGCGTCTAGGGTATTATTGGCCTTCCTTGGTGAAGGACGCCAACAACTATGCTAGGAGGTGTGCCAAGTGCCAATATCACGCCACCATGCCAAATCAGCCAGCGCAAAAGATGGAATCAATATCGATTGCTTGGCCTTTCGATCAATGGGGTGTGGACTTAGTTGGACCACTGCCGATGGCGCGAGGTCAGAAGCGCTATTTACTTGTAGGAGTGGAATATTTTAGTAAATGGGTAGAGGTGGTGCCGCTAAAGCAAATCTCTCAGACCCAAATAATCAACTTCTACTGGTCGATCGTATGTAGGTTTGGCATACCTAGAGTAATCATCTCCGATAATGGACCTCAATTTGTAGGGAAAAGAGTAGTGGATTGGTGTTCCAAACACAAAATCGATCTGCGTTTTACGTCAGTAGGTTGCCCGCAAACAAACGGACAAACTGAGGTTACGAATCGGGAAATCGTAAAACTCTTGAAGAAAAGATTATCCGAAGCAGGAGGTGCTTGGCTCGATGAGTTACCTTGGGTCGTTTGGGCCAATCGAACGAAGGAAAGAGCTGCAACCGGGGAAACGCCTTTTAGTCTCGTGTATGGATCGGAGGCAGTTGTTCCTGCTGAACGGGAAGTCACGTCGCCAAGAACGGGTATGTACAATGAAACAGATAATACGGACGAAAGGAATTTCGAACTCGATCAAGTGGAAGCAAAACGAGAAAGAGCCTCCACCCGAATCCAAGCCTACAAAACTACCATGGCAAGGGCTTACGATAAAAATGTAAGATTAAAATCTTTTCAGGTGGGAGACCTCGTCCTAAAACGAGTAGACGTATCCAAGCAAAAGGGTAAGCTCGATTGTAATTGGGAAGGACCATTCAAGATAATCGAAGCCGGCAGAAAGGGCGCATATCGATTAAGCACGATGGGAGGAGAATCCGTGAAAAGAACTTGGAACGGGAGAAACCTCAGAAAATTCTACGCCTAAGAAATTTTCTTTAGTTTGTCTATATTTCCAACTGTTCTTGTAATTTCCTTACTTTTATATTTTTGAATCTAATGAAAAAGCTCTTTTGTTACTTTCTAAGACTTTCATATAGATCGATAGCCGTTGAGGCATCGAGAGGAAATCTCCAATTCTCCAAGCGTACCTCGATAGCCGTTGAGGCATCGAGAGGAAATCTCCAATTCTCCAAGCGTACCTCGATAGCCGTTGAGGCATCGAGAGGAAATCTCCAATTCTCCAAGCGTACCTCGATAGCCGTTGAGGCATCGAGAGGAAATCTCCAATTCTCCAAGCGTACCTCGATAGCCGTTGAGGCATCGAGAGGAAATCTCCAATTCTCCAAGCGTACCTCGATAGCCGTTGAGGCATCGAGAGGAAATCTCCAATTCTCCAAGCGTACCTCGATAGCCGTTGAGGCATCGAGAGGAAATCTCCAATTCTCCAAGCGTACCTCGATAGCCGTTGAGGCATCGAGAGGAAATCTCCAATTCTCCAAGCGTACCTCGATAGCCGTTGAGGCATCGAGAGGAAATCTCCAATTCTCCAAGCGTACCTCGATAGCCGTTGAGGCATCGAGAGGAAATCTACAATTCTCCAAACGTACCTCGATAGCCGTTGAGGCATCGAGAGGAAATCTACAATTCTCCAAACGTACCTCGATAGCCGTTGAGGCATCGAGAGGAAATCTCCAATTCTCCAAGCGTACCTCGATAGCCGTTGAGGCATCGAGAGGAAATCTCCAATTCTCCAAGCGTACCTCGATAGCCGTTGAGGCATCGAGAGGAAATCTCCAATTCTCCAAGCGTACCTCGATAGCCGTTGAGGCATCGAGAAGGAATCTCCAATTCTTCAAGCCTACCTCGATAGCCGTTGAGGCATCGAGAGGAAATCTACTATTCTCCAAACGTACCTCGATAGCCGTTGAGGCATCGGGAGGAAATCTCCAAATTATCGAATCGCCGAAACGCTCCTCAAATGGGCAGAAACCTAAGTTATTATGATCGTTTAAATGATAATCGTCGAGTTCTCCAAAGGATTTAAAAACCTAAGTTATTGTGGTCGTTTAAATGATAATCGTCGAGTTCTCCAAAGGATTTAAAAACCTAAGTTATTGTGGTCGTTTAAATGATAATCGTCGAGTTCTCCAAAGGATTTAAAAACCTAAGTTGTTATGATAGTCGATCTCTCCAATAAAAATGATCATCGATGTCATATGGGAATTTCATCGACTTCTTCAAAATCAGCGATTTCTTCGAGAAGATTGAGATATACTGTGATTGTCGATTTATATAAACCGGTTACAAGTCTTAAACTACATCATAAATCGATTCCTTTTTATTATGGTTTAAATGCATCTTCTCGACAACTCTGAAGTTGATGGAAAATTCAAAATTTCAAACAAAGTTGAGATAATATGAAATTTATTTCATTAATCATATCGAAACTATTACAACAGTGTACAAATCGAGATCGACTACGCTGAATTATCGAAGAAACCTAGTACAAACTATTACATTGACTGAACCAAGTAAGTTGAGGAAATCTCGAGTTTTCCTACAAATTCGGCAACCGAGAACCTATGATCACGCCCGACCTCGGATTAGCTATAGGCTTAAATATGGAGTTTTTCCGCCTATAGCTTTTCCTCTCATTGGTCGAGGCCTTGAGGGGACGAGACGTCCTCGGCGTCAGCGAAGGACAGGAGGATCCTTTTAATGGCAGCATGCTTACCAGAAAGACACACACCATCTCAGTCAATAATCTGACCATGGGTGATGGGTCTCTCTGCTTCGACCAAGTGACAGAAGAGGAAAAAGTCGCTCAATAATTTTTGCGCTTTAAGTCCTCCACCATCTGATCGGCTGCCATACCTTCTACCTCACCCCTATCCTCCGACTAAAAGGGGGCACATCGAAAACTCCGAGGACCGACATATGTTGCAGAGTGCCGAGCCAATGAGGATTCCGAGATGCCCCCGGACAGACCTCGTTGTCGTTACCGATGCCACCCATTCGAACAACGAGGCCTACCCATTGGAGTACTCCCTTTACCGATACCACCCAATCGAAGAGAATATCAATGTCTTCTATGTCGATCTGGAGGTCGAACAAAGTGAAAGGTCCCAAAATAGGGTAAGGGACCCTTCGATAACCTAATCTCAAATATCGAACTATCGATAAGATTCTTCATCGGATATTTCTTAAAAAGGAAAACTTTCGTGTGATTAGGATGTGACAAATACTGGACAACCCTTTACCTATTTATAGAATTGGCCAGCTCAATCCTACGGCCCAGGTTAATTAGGATCAACGGTCAGGATGGAACGCATTTAATTAGCCGACTGTTACGCTACCCGAGGTAACTAACGCGGACTACATCCAAGGGTCAAGGAAACGCCACGATCAACGGCTGAGATTATTCCCATTTAATGCACTAACCGCCTCAACTACCCAGTGTAATTAATTCGGAAATGAACCGTCGACGTCGACCAAATTACACTACGAGGAAATCAAATCAATCAGATCCGACTACACGATGAGAGGAAAAATAACCTTCGTGGAACATGCTCGGAAGACAAGAGGCTAATTAACATACACAAGTTAAAATACAAGACCAACGAGCAGAGCAGAGATAAATAGATCAAATACGATGAATTAATCGATAAACCGAAACATGCAATGTTCCTTACAAATTACATATAAACATCGAAACACGCCACCCACGCGCGACTCGATAGCCAGAATACCGAGCTTTAGAGGAAACAGAAACTTTTTCTTTTTTTCAACTCAGGGCCAAAATAAATGCCGTTAATAGTCATTATGGGTCTCGAAATTGAGACGATCAATATGATCGGAGGAAGTCGTCATCTGGGGGACTTCACCTCCCTGGTCAGCAATCTCAGCTTTCAGCTTTGCCGCTTGCAGCCCGAGTAAGAATCCAAATTCATGATCCTCTGGTGCACTCTTGGAATTGTCCTCCATCAAGAAATCCAAGTTGAGCGGAACACCGTTTTCATCAGAAGTCGCACTGAGTTTCGACTCGTCAAAACGATCGTTCAGAAAACCGAGCGCCCTGCACTGCTTCCAGCCCTTCTCAAAGACCTTCATCAAATCAACTCCAGATTGGCGTTCGACAAGTTCCTCGTAAACGACGCTGTTGAAAAGCTCAGTAACGATAGCTTTTCTCTCGGCAGCGGTCGCTTCACTACAACTCCTCAATCCTTCTTGTCGACCCAATTCGAAGCTATTGGCAGCCTCTTCCTTCAGCTTCATGGCAAATTCATGATCTTTTTGCTCAAGTTTTGCCTCCAACTCGGCAATACGACCATCTTTGGTCGTCGCTTCTTTCTCCAGGATGGTTACCTTTTCATCCATCTCTTTCTTCATCTCCTCCAAATGACCAACCTTTTTCTTCAAATGCGAGCTAGAACCTTTACTCTTCTCGTACCGCTTCCTCAGACCATCCTGTCGAGCAGCCGAGGAAAAGATGGTCTGACTCAGCTGTGAAATAAAAATTCAATACGTTATTAATATGGCAGAGAGCAGTATAAAGCGTATGTCTATATCGACGGATGAATACCGATAGGAGGAGAGACGCCTGTAAGCGTAGGATGTCCGCTCCATCTTTTTTCAGCAGCATAGTGTGATCCTCAAAGGACACCGTCGACAAAAACTTCTGCCACGCCGATGAAGTGATGGACGAATCCAAAATTGCAGGATCCATCATCGAGATACCAGCGGCCCTCGTTCCATACATTCTCTTGTGCTCTTCGAGAATAGATTCTAAGTTACCTGCGGCGGGGAGAGGAATCTCACTGCTCGTAGGAGTCGACGAATCGTCCAACTTAGCCCTCTTCGGGGAAGAATGGTCTGCCTGATCGACTTCAGCCGAAACAGGCCTTTTTCCCTTATCTTTTTCTTTTTCTGCCTCCGCTCGATGGCCAGTTGACGCTGCAACAGTGCTCGAATGGCCAGGAGGTTTGAGGGCCTTGTCGGTGGCAGCTGTCGGGGACGGAGGCACGGGTGGCTTCATGATATGTTGAGATTTCCATATGGATCTAAGATAACGATCACCCATGGGAACGACGATGTCTTCTGCACGAATAAAAATATTAAAGAAATGTATCAATATATTCTTTCAAAGGAACACGAGAACGATAAAAACTACCTAAGGTGGGACAATCGACGGGTAAGGAAGCCATCGACATTCCTCCTAAACTCAATATAGGCTCCCGCAGAAGCGCATTGGTATCATAAGTCAATTCACACAACTGAGTAAGAAAGTCGGGCCCCCAGGATGGTTCGGGAATATTCCTCAACTGAATGCCGCCCGACCTCCATTCACTTGTCGTTCTCCATACATAGTTCTCGGGACCGTGAATGAAAACAAACCTACTCTTCCAACCTTTTCCATACGACGATTTCAGGTCACTAAGAAACCTAACTTTGGGTTTAGACCGTACGAAGTAAAAACCTTCGTTGGACTGCGGAGAAGGGCGAACATCGAAAAGACCACAAAAATTGGCAAAAGACGCTGGTTGACCGACTGCTTTCATGACTATGCAAAACGCAATGATATAGCCAACAGCATTGGGTACTAACTGCGTAGGGCATAACCCGAGACCATTTACTATATCGACAAATTCGCTCGGCAAAGGAAAACGAAGACCATTTTCCAAACTATCGATGTGGAAAGCTCTATAACCACTAGGGGGCTCGTTCATCCTCTCATCCGAGGACGGCATTCTAATAGCCCAACCCGAAGGGAATTGATACTTCGAAAGTAACGACTCGTCCGACTTACGTGTACGACATGCCGATATAGCACTGACTAACTCCTTAGTTCGATGCCGATTCGACTTAGACCTTGAAGGAATCATAACTTCCTCCATCGAAGCGCCTTCCCCTTCCCCGACAGATTCGTTCCCTAAAGACCTAGACCCACCAGACATAAGTAAGAAAAGAGTTAGAAATACCTAAAAGGGAGGAAGTGCGCCGACTAAAGATGATGGACGGTCGCTGATCGACGAGAGCTCCGACGATAATTCTCCTGGTATATTTGCTAATGAGTATGAACAGTTACGACCTTAACGTCCTATATATAGACAAAAATCCCAAAGAGCGCGCCCAATGACGAAATATTTTGAACAGACGTGGCGGTTCACTCAAAAATGGACCGCTTCACCAGTTTCGGCCCAATAACATTCCTTTCGAAGTAAGGAAGTTGGCCCAGATATTAGCCCATTTACAATTCTCAATTTCGACGGTTCGATTAACGACGATTGGAGACGAAATAAATAGAAGAACATATAATTATCGAATATATAATTATCGACTGGAAAACGTTACGTTGACAGTTCATCAATACATTCAAAATACCTTAAAATTAACCTTATACTTACAAATCTCCAACCTATCTACAACTAATCTAATGAAATCAAACATCCGAACTCATGTGTTCGAGCAGCTTCGACTTCTTCATCTATACCAATCAGCACAGGAGGTTGACATTTCTCGTCGAGCCCCGCCCCTATCATTGAAGGATCAAAGTCTGCAGTAAGGAAACCTCTATGCTGACATTGCTTGATGGTCTTTTCGTGCATCTCGACGAGAGCATTTCCCATTCTAGCATCGGCAAGATGTTCATAAACGGGAGACGCAAGAAACTCCTCCACAATAGCCAAACGTTGGGCGGAAGAAACCACCCTAGCTTCTGGGGGATACCCAGCACGAAGCCGATCAACTTCTCTGGAGGAAATGCTAAGCTGCTTCATGGCCTCGTCGAGTTGCTGTTCTCGCTCTTTAATGGCGACATCATACTCGCCCTTGAGTTTTTCCAATTCTTGCCTCGCGAGATCCGCCTGGAGGTAACCTTGAAACAGATACTGTATTATCTGCATAAAACGAAACAACTGATTTTCGATACAAGATCCGCTATCAAAATTTTACAAAGTTAATACCGAGAAATAGTACTTACTGCAGAGACTGCTCGCCCCGAGGTGTGCAAATTCTTTTGTAAAGACTTTCTCGACAACCACCTCTGGTCGCGACTAAAAACACTGTGAATAAAACTTCGAAAACCAGCATCCTTTGAGTCTCGCTGAAGAACTGAATCACTGGAGCCCAAACCACCGGGATACTTATGCTCGGAATCGACCCACTCTGATATCGCCCAATTAAGGTCGAAATCGTCGTCATCAGAGCTTTTGTCGCTGGGATCCTCATCCGGAACGACGGGATCATTTCCCGCCTTCAGAACCGTCTCTTCGTTCCTGCGAGGCCTCTTTCCTCGCTTAATCTCGATTCGACGTGCCTCATCATCACCTACGCTCTTCGCTCGACCCTCCGTACTAGATCCAGCCATGACGCCAAAACCTTGTGGCCACTTACGCTGATTCTCGGCCTCGAGAGCTTCCCGTTTCTTCCCTTTCGGCACAAGCATGGCAATCCTAAGAAGGTCGTCTAGGGAAGGATCATCGACCCTCTTTTTGGATGGGGATAACCCGCACGTTCGAAGACAGCGCTCTTGGGTAAGGACCTTCACATCCAGAGAATACTTACGCAGATTCTCCAAAAACTGAGGCGACAGAGTAGGTGGTGGGGGCGTCTGCACGTTAATAGGGCCACTACGCCAGGACGATGTAATATTCAACTTTTGATCTTTTGGTGGCCTAAGATACACAAATCGAGCCTTCCACCCTTTCCCATGAGAACTCTTAGCATTTGTCAGGAAACTATTCCTGTTCCCTCTCGACTTCACCTGATAGAAGCCCTTTCCTGACTTGGGAGACTCTTTCACAGTAAATAAACACCAAAAGTTGCCAAACGATGCCTCTTGTCTGAGAGCCTTCATGACGGCAATAAACCCTAGGATCATCGACATACCGTTTGGAACGATCTGGGCCGGAACTACACCCAGGTAATTAAGGATTGAAGCTAGATCAGGAGCGATAGGAACTCGAAATCCACATTCCATCGATGCCTCGTGTATCGCTATCGACCTCTTCGGAGGATTATGCATTCGCTGTACCGAACTAGGACTAGATACACCCCAACCTGGACCGATCGAGAACGACGATAACCAGGCCGCCAACGGTTTTTTATAATCTCCGGCTTGAATTTCCTGATAAGCCAGCTGCCTTTCCACTTCCTCTTCATCATCCTCATCAGCGTGACCACCACTAACTGGAATATCACCTTCGTTCCCCTCTTCTCGATTTTCTTCCTCACCAAAAACATCCTTAACCACATCATCCACATGATCACCCTCTGGAGTCGATACTTCGCTGTCCGACATTTTCTGAATATCTTGGAAATAAAATCGTTGTAGATCTCCTTTACAGACGTACAGAGCTCCGACGTCACAAATGTTTATTCTTACCGTAGTGTAAAAGAATAGGAGAAGCGACAAACCTTTATATAGGCGCAAAGAACTACCGTTTCGGCGAATTTGCACAATTCCCCCTTGAAAAGATGCGACGCTTGATTTCCTATCCCTCAAATTGAAATTACCCGCCAAATTAAACCCTAAATCGGCGAAGGCGCGAAAGCATAGATATTTTGGCGGGAAATTTCTACTCCGTTACTTTAAGTCCCAGACTTCGATTTGCAATCGAACTCTCGAACTTGGGAGACCCCCAATGATACTAGCCGAATTTAAAAATTCAAACAAACACTAATTCAAATTTCCAGAGTTCGACTTACGCTCAAACTCTAGAACTTGGGGGACTCTTGATGTACCAAGTCTTCGTCATTATAAACACTCGTCGATCAACGATTAGGATCGAGGACCTCCCCCTCAAGTTCACATTAAACATAGGCGAAATGGCCTAACGTCGGGGCGTAGTCCTCGATGTCTTCGACTTAACCGACATGCTGGTCGACGTCTTTCTTTATTAGGTCCATTTACAATCGGATCGAATCAATCGTTGGGGATCCATATTCGATCCGTTATGTCCAATCATGATTCGACCCGATGACCCATTTGGAACTCTATAAATACCCCTCATAAATACGATTAAAGGTATGCACTCCTAAGCATTAAATACGCTCCGACTTCCCTACTCATCTCGAAACTTACTTAAGCATCGGAGGGTTATCGTCGGGTAACCACCGACATTAACCTGACGTAGTTGTCTTTGTTTTCAGGTTAGGATCCCTTGTACAAATCGAGGACTAGCATAGCTGACCTGCTGATCCTCATATTGACGAGTCGCGTTCGACTGGAAAGGAACATACTGACGAAAGCACACTCATCAAGAGTATTTTAATTTAATTTTCAATTATGTTCCCCACCTAAACATGCAAACCCTTGACTATAAATAGCCTATTTACCGTCAATTTTGCTCTATGCAGTAAATGGTTGGTCAATGTTTTTTATTTTCCCAGTAAAAATGAGATTTTGTATTTATAATATAAATCAGGGTTTGAATTAAATATTAATATAATTTTAAACATTATAAAATTGGCGCAATATTTCTTTTAAAACATTATAGCCATGTTTAAATTATTTTTATACCCGAAATACTACATCTGATATTTTTATCCATACATTACTAACTTTTACATTTTTTTTTGCATATTTAACATAAAATATAATAATGAGGGGCAATAAGTCAGATTTTTTTTTTTTTTTGGTTTTTCAATGATTTAATTCTTTTCGAAGCGCGTTGGTAAGTGTGTAATCGAGCAGAGTAGTGTCGAACGACACACTATGCAAGTTTGGTTTGAGTTTTATCAGATTGAAATTAATTTGTGTTTGAGTTTGGCTTGATGGTTAAACGAGTCGAGCTCAAACAAGTTTTTATCGAACAAGTTCGAGCCTAGTATCAAGTAGCTTGATATGTTAAATGTATATTATCAATTTTTAGCTTATCGAGACGAACTCGAGCCGATCTTCAAAAGTTATCGAACGAAAAATGATGTTCAAGTTTGTTTGATTAGTGTGACAAATTGAACTCAAATGAACTTTTATCGAACGAACTCGAATAACTTGATTTGAATTTCAGCCCTACGTCTCAGACATGTTATATAAGAAACTCTACCGATAAGGATTTGAACTTAGACCGTCACTTTTTACATGTATAAATTACTTCTACTAGAACAATCTTTCATTGGTATTTACAACAATAATTGTAAGATTGCATATATTGTAGAGCCTAGATAGACATTATCAAAGTGAGTGAATAGCAAATTAACTCCCTGTGTTATTCTAAATAGGCAATTGAATTCCATGTGATAAATAAAAGGGCAAAATACCTCTCTGATATCTTAAATAGGCAATTTTAACTCCCTGTGATAAGAAAAAGGGCAAAATGCCTCCCTGTGTTTTCATAAAAGAAGCACATTGCCTCCCTCTAAATTGCTCATTTATTCATATCACATGAAGGTAAATTGCTCATTATTTCATTTTACAGGGAGGTAAATTGCCTATTTATATATCACAAGGAGGTAAATTGCTCATTATTCATTTCACAGGGAGTTAAATTGCCTATTTTTATTTTACAGGGAGATAAATTGCACATTAAACATATCACAGAGAGTTAACTTGCAAAAAACCCTCAAAATAATACAAAGTGATTGAACCAAGTGGAAGTGACTTGTGACCTCCAGAGACGAGACTCAAATTCGAATCTTACCGAAGATACTGAGGATGACCTATATCATTTGCATTTTTCGATCTGAACTGTATATGCACAGTTTAGTAGATAAAAAAATTAAAAT
Source organism: Penstemon eatonii (assembly GCA_038501285.1). Lineage (NCBI taxonomy): Eukaryota > Viridiplantae > Streptophyta > Magnoliopsida > Lamiales > Plantaginaceae > Penstemon > Penstemon eatonii. The sequence continues at coordinate 49,214,552 of CM076712.1, forward strand.
AACATTAAAGAGGACCACGTGAGAGAAAGATTTTGTGGGACTTGGAATAATTCTACGGGTAGCCGCGTAGACATTAATAGCCCACCAAATCTACCCGAGAATTGGACAGTGACTGTTTTCAAGGAATAAGAATATCGTTGGAACTTGGAACAGCATCGTGTGCTGATGTCCAGACAAAGAGCTTTCTGCTAAATAGTCTTTCTCTTAAAAAAATTAATATTTTCCATATTTCAATTTTGGTTTTTCCATTAGCTACATTCAAAATCACACATTTTAATCTTTCAAATAATAGATTAATTGATATTTTTTTATATATATTTTGATGTTACAAGTTGATCTTTTAAAACTGAATAGTCTCTCTATTTTTTTTAATATTTTCCATATTTCAATTTTTTTTTCCGTTAGCTGCATTTAAAATTGTTTAATCTTTCAAATAATAGATAAGTTGATTTATATATATATATTTATGATATTATATTATTTATATATACATGATTATAAATATTATTATATTTGTTATTATGTAGTATTATTAAATTAATAATAAAATTAATTGATTAGGTTATTTATTACTATTTTTTAAAATTTAGTCAAATTAATTAGTCAATTAACTAATCAAAGCAAATAAATAAATAAGTATGGAAGAAAGCAAAGTGGGGATGGAAGGGCGTGGGGCCTGGATGGGCGCCTACCCCCAATCTCCACCTATTTTAATCTTTGACGCTAGTCTAATAGTGATGATTGCATTGTGAAATGCAAAGGGAGGAAAAAGTGAGCTTAATGTGCATTTTAAAGGCTTTGTACATGCTTTTACATTTGAGAACGGGGAAAAATACAAAATAATCTTGTAAAAAAATATTATGTGAAATTTTTATTGCGTCAAATTTTCTTGTATTTTTTAAAATATTGTAAAAAACACCCAATTTATAAAAAATAGATCGTTTTGGATCGACATATTTCAAGAAATAGTTTTTAAAATACTTCAAGTTGATCCCTATAACTTCACCTGATATATTATTAAAATGATTTCGTGAAAAATGTCGATCCAAAACGACCTATTTTTTACAAATTGGATTTTTTTTGCAGGATTTTTGAAAACACAAGAAAATTTGGCACAATAAAATTTTTACACGATAATTTTTTGCAGGTTTAACATAACACAAGGAAATATCTTGCATTTACCCCTTTGAGAACGATGTTTTATTGAGTCAATATGTTTAAAATAGATTTAATTTTTAACATAACCATATTATAATGACTTTTAATCATGCCGTGTCGAACTCAAATACCTTCAGATTTTAACACATGTTTTTTTTTTTTTGGTTAACTTCATTGATCAAACAAATCCAGTTTTAATAACAATATTAGTTAGATTTGTAGGATAAATTGAGCTCAGACAATTGAACTAGACTTTTATTCAATTGAACTAGAGCTATTATCGTATAAAAGGGTTTGATCTTCATCCCCTCGATACCTTATGAAATTAATAGGGCCTAATTGTTTGGTGTTGCCTAAAAAAATCGTGTTTGGAAAACGTCAAATAAATATATTTTTTATTTTTTGAAATAATTTTTTTGTCTTTTAATTTTCTCAAATTATTCTTTCTTTAGCAAAAATAAAACAACAATTTCCTTATCTCTAAATAAAGCCTATACGAACTCTAATATAATTTGACATAAAGTAACTCATCTCTTACATAGTGTATCTCACATAACAAACATGATTTGACATAAAGCCTTACACATCTCACCTACAACTTAATTCTTCCCAAAAAGATCTACGTATACTTTATTTCTCAAATCACTCTCTTAAAACCCAAACAAACAACATTCCTCAAATCAAGATTATTTCACAAACATCCGCTATTCTCCTAAACACCAAACAGACCCTTAATTCCTCTTAAGATTTAAAATAACATTATGTACAATCGTTTCAATAATTGAATCATGTATTATAGAAGTTTTTAATTTATTATAGTGTAAATTTCAATAAAAAAAAAAGCAACTCATTCTAATTATTATATTATATCATCGCATATAATTAAATTGTAAAATATTAGTAATATTTTAACTTAGTCTCGCACCCCCTATATTAAAGTCTGGCTCCATTCTTGGAAAGGAAGGAGTATAAATATTGCTGACATGAACAGATCGACCATTAATTACATATTTTTGTAGCAGCTTTTTAATACAGGATAAGGGTGGAAAATTTGTTTATATTATATATCAAGTTAGTACTTAGTATAAAGATGAATGGAGAATAAATTTTTAAAAAAAAATTCTCACAAAGAAAATGGAGAATAGGTCCGGGAACAAAAGGTTAGTTACTTTAAATAGTCCAATTTTTCATAATAAAAATTAGTTTAACCTTGATTCTTCCTATATAAGGAATCAAACTTAAACACTGTAATATTTATAATTTGAAAATATTTAAGCTTTAACTCTATCAACTAGAATTAATAAGATATTTGCAAAAATAGATTACTTAAATTTGGCTTATATTCATCTCAATTAAAACTTCTTAGCGACAATTAAAACCATATACAAATTGCACAAAGCAACGATATAATTATTTGACCCAACTATTTAGATTTTAGACATTTACTCATGTAGAAGGTCCTAATTAGGACGGACGAGGAGCATCATGAGCTTGACAATTAAATATGAGATTTGTAGAGGAGGTCAAGAAGAAGCTATAGGCTATAGCCACAAGGGAGAGGTTTAATGGTTGCCGGAGTTGCCGGGAAAATGAAAAAAAAAACGTAAAACACATGTTGGAGATGGTGAACTTTGACAATAATTGCAACCCCAATTTTTAGATAATTGCGTCCTCTCCTCCCTCCTTTTTTTTTACTTAAAAAAGACACATATCATGCACGTGACGTTTTCCGTCTTCAATTTAACGGATAAATTAAATGTGCAAAAATGTCTCTATTTTGATGTTCAATGTTTTTTTTTCTAGGTTTGATATCAAATATATAAAGTAGGTGAAACTTTAATATGAAAAGGGCAATTCAATAAATGTACCATCCTCATTTCATGCCAATTGACAAAGCATAATACGGTTTTAGCTTTTCTGAAACTTTAAACTCATTCAAATTCGAATTAATTCCTGGATTGACCGTCTATTGCTGCAAAACCATTCAAAGTTTGACAGGAATAGAACAATATTTTCTATTGAGAGGCTTTTCTTATTTCCCATAAAAAGAATGGCAAGATGCATGAATGTACATAATATGAAGTTATTCGAGCTCCACGTGATCGATTTTATTAAAATTCATCTGAGAACTCAATGCGTTTAAGGTATGAAGTCAAGTTCAGTCCCAATTTCAAGTTTGATTAAAACATCAAAATAAAATCTTAACCAAAGGTAAATGAATAGAGACGAGAGAGAAAAATAGACGAACCATAGGGGAACAGGGACCTACAGTTTGGCATGTAGGTAAATGATACAATCAGAAATCTCTTGCGCTAAGGGATGAGTTTGACCTAGCGATGAAAATTTGTAGACTTCGAGCATTATTTTGAAAATATTAGACCTCTAAGTTAGTGTTTTCAAGAGCTTAAAAAACGTTTCCGCTTTTCTTTTTTTTTTTCTTTATTCAAATGGCTTAATGGTGTGTTTTTAATTTCAAATTTTCCATTAGACAAAAGCTAAAAAGAACAGAAAAATAAAAGGAGGGGCTACTAGTCTTCTAGCTATAGGTGGCATTTTTTTTCCTCTTAATTTGCAAACACTATCCAATAAAAAGTAATTATTCTATTAAATTGCAAATACCTCCTCTCATTTATATTATAAACTACTTTTAAGTGATTTTCCAGTAATCTCGAGTCTAAATAAAATTTCAAGCAATTGAATACATCACCCAAATCATAATCACTTCTAGTCAATTGTGAATTTTGTTTGGCCTCAATATCATTTGAACCAGCAACGTGTTTTCCAAATGAAATCCAAAAGCATGTAGAATGCATAAGAATAAAGTATACTCTATTTAAATCAAGAACACAAAACATATCTATTAAATTTAATTCTTTAATACTCCTAATATATCAAAAATTGTGGTATAGAAAATGAAACAGAGCAATACCTTCTAACATCTTCAAAGCTGGATAAACCTATAAACAAATTCCGTGACAATAATACTTCGGTCTCATGCTTCAGTAGTCAAAGGCGGACGGCGGCGCATCCTCTGAGTTCGTCGGAAGGACTGGTTTTCCGATGGAGGTTCACTTGGCATTATGCGAGTATTTGGGCCCAAAGAATTTTCCAATAAGTAGCCCAAAGAATATAAAGTAGACAAATAATGGACCATTAAAATGGGCTATAAATTATAGAAAGATCATTGTACTGGGCTAAGTTTAAAACTGAAACCTACAAAAATAATAACTTGCAATAGTATTTTTTATTTAAAAAAGAACTATAGGAGTTAAGCAAGACTTTCAATTGGTTGGTTTCGGAGTAGATTAAACTCGATCTAGATCCGATTTTATTTATGTCCGTTCATATTTGAGTCGAATTCAGGTCTTGCTCGAATCTAAATTTTTTGAGTTCATTGAATTTTGTCTGGATTCGCTCGAATATTGGATCCCATGTTCACACAAAGTCTTATTTTAAATATGTTTGTTATCGTTGACTCACATGTTAAAACTTTATTAATTAATCATATTCTTAGATGAAAGTAAGCATAAAATAAAATTATGAGTAACTTATTAATTAATATTATCTTAAACTTATGAAAACATTATTAATATTGCTTATTTTAATAACATACATGATTTTTGAAAAAAAATTTGTTCAAGTCTTGCTTGACCAAACCCATTCAATCACCAAGCAAGTGTATTGCACTTGTTTTGTTATTGATCATTTTCCTAGGAGTTACATCAAATCCCAAATGCAGGTGTATTACACTTGTCATGTAATTATTTTGAGTTCGACCAAACCCGATTTAAGTAAGAATTTCCCTGATTTTTGTTAGATTTGGATCTGAATGATTTAGTTTGACATAAATTCATATTTATTCAACATAATTCTAATTAAGAAGCATTATTTTCGTATAAAATCGATCGAAACTTTAATCATACAACTGTCTCATAAATTAGATATCCGCTCATTGAGAGCTGAAAGTTAAGTAAAGATGCCAACCTTTTTTCCTTTTTTTTTTACTTTTCCAAAACTATTTTTATTTTTGAAGAAAGTGAAAGGTTCCCCTCTCACTGGAATATTCCATCTCTCTCTCTCTCTCTCTCTCTCTCTCTCCCCAAATAAACGCCCATTGGTTCAAGACAAATCGCGCAGAATTTCTTCAAGTTTCTGCACGCGCCTGGCTCTGGCCTGCTCAAGCCATCTATCCTATTCAATAAAATCCTTATGATTTCAATTATTATTCGAATCTTAACACTTTTTCCAGCTCTTAATCGAATATTATTGTCCCTTCAATAAATCATAATCACATATCTTAAGTAACTATAATTATCTTTATGTCTTATCTTGTTCAGAAAGCTAACCTTACTTGCTAATTCAACAATTCCAGGCTTGATTGCACGCAACACACTCAGGTAAAAAAGCAACAACATATTTATGTAATTTTTTAGCTGTTTGCTTATTGTTTGGTTGATCATTTTCTGCTTTTCATGTTCGAATCGGTTCAATTTCATTCCTAATTTGTTTGATAATAATAGATTTTGGAATAATTTCGAATACGTGCTGTAATTTTGAGCTATTTTATGGAATTGATTTATCATTTACATTGTTAAATTACGTGATGCGTTATTCTTTGAGCTATGATTATGTTATTTTTACATCTCAGATGTAATAGAGTATGGTTATGGACAATTGCATCTTGACATTGCTTGATTTTTTTTCTTTCTATTATCTTCTTGAAGTTGCTTCTCCGTATCTGCCTGTGGAGTTTGTATTATAAGCAGTTATTGGCATTGATTCTCATGAGTGAATGGAAAAGAAGCAACATATAGCGATATTTACAACGGCGAGCCTTCCATGGCTAACTGGGACCTCCGTCAACCCTTTGTTTCGTGCAGCCTACCTAGCAAAAGATGATGATAGAAAAGTCACTTTGGTGATTCCCTGGTTGAAATTGAAGGACCAAGAACATGTCTTTCCAAACAACATCACATTTAGTTCACCTTCTGAACAAGAAAAATATGTTCGCCAGTGGCTTGAAGAAAGGAGTGGATTGAGATCAAGTTTTACGATACGTTTCTATCCAGGAAGAGTATGTCAAGCTATTTTTTGTGGAAGTAAACTTCATGTGCTTTTTTACAATGTTTAAATGTTAGCTGCTTGATGGTGCATAATAAACTTTCCGTGATCTTTTTTGGCTAAAATGTTTGATATGGTCCACAACTTCATCCAATTTACTTTATTTTGTCTTAATTTCTTTGAAGAGGAGAGAGTTGATTGTTGTATACTCATTGGTGGTTCATAGCTCATGCTCAAATGCATAAATATATATATATATATTTTATAAGAAAAAATTAACATCCTGAACATGTTTTCTACCCTCCAGAATGGTTGAAGAGTCAATTTATGTAAATGCCTCAAGGAATCTTACACTCTATTTGTAGGAAAATGATCATCCTTTACAAAATTTATTTGAGTCTATGGACATAGGTAGTCCACTTCCTAGGTGTGGAAATATTCATGTATCCGTCTAATCATTGCAAATATGCGCATTGTTCTCGACCTATTTTATATTAGTTTATCCTACAAAGTCCTGGCATAAGTAGTAGATTTCTTATCTGCGCCTTTTTTGTCTCTGCCCAAATTTGAAATTCTTACTTCTCCACATCCTATTTTCAAGTCACTGCATAGTTTTAGTTCAATACTGGCGTATCAACAGCAACCTTCTTAAATCATATTTTTATGTACTCTCATTCTTGAACCGCAGTTTTCTATACATAAAAGGAGCATTCTTGCTCTAGGGGACATTACCGAAGTCATCTCTGATGATGAGGCAGATGTTGCTGTCCTTGAGGAACCGGAACATCTCACATGGTATCATCATGGAAAGAGGTGGAAAATAAAATTTCGCCTGGTTATAGGAGTTGTACATACTAATTATTTGGAATATGTGAGAAGAGAGAAGAATGGGCTCCTCCAAGCATTTCTTCTGGAATACGTAAATGGTTGGGTTGTCGATATATACTGCCACAAGGTATGCCTCTTGATAACTGCCTCTTTCAGTAACTGGTCTATTTGGAATTAGTTGTTTTACTTTATATCTCACTCTATTCTGTTTCAGAATGCCTTCTTCTGACTATATTTCTTCTTTACTTTTTTCCTTGTTGCAATGTATCTGTACAGTAGTTGTACTTCTGAAAATTCAATCATATATCAAAGTTGGACAGGTGCTAAAAGACTAATTAGAATAATGTAGAATATTTCTCCAAATAATAGTATGACTGGCCAGAGATGTTGTGCATGTGATTCATTTTGAAACTCATGGTGTTACGTCAATTCCTAACATGCCTATTTTAACATTCAGGTGACGTTAATATCTAATCACTCGACAATCCTTTCATCCCCTCTTGATTTGCTTGGATAATCTAGAATTCTGCGTGATTCATGTGATACAGTTTCTTATACATTTGTTTTTCATGTGACATGGTTCTTTTTCATCTGAGTTATTTTTAAAACTCTATTTCTTATTCTTGTTATTGTTGCTGTTACACTGCTTGTGAAGTAAGGTCTTCATAAAACTAATAACACAATATTTTTCGTTGAGTTTCATGTGGGAAAATCTGGAGGTCTCTTTGCCCCTCCACATTTCATCCTTTTTTCTCATGAATATGGTGGTTGTTTTTATCAGAAAGAAGTTGCATTTATGCTTACAATAGCATGAATGCATTAACCAAATTTGATATATAGCTAAATATTTAATTTTATGAGTTAATTTGTTTGATACTCACAAAAATATCAGGAAAGCATATTTGTGACAGTTTCTATAAATTACTTCTGTTTTGTGCCTGGTGTTATTGTTAGTTCGGTTCACTGGAATACCAAAATATGGTCTTGAGATAATTGATATGGTTTATGAGCTAGACTTTTGAGAAGTGAAATCTGTGGCACTAAATACCAATACTAGTGCTTTACTGCACTTATTCCTATTTGCTGGTCCCTTGATCGCCTAATTATTGCTAATGACATGTCATTTCTTAAATGATAGGTGATAAGATTGTCAGCTGCCACCCAAGATCTTCCAAGGTCTGTTGTCTGCAATGTCCATGGAGTCAATCCGAGATTTCTTGACATTGGCATGAAAAAGAGAGAGGAACAACAGAATGGAAACCAAGCCTTTACTAAAGGTGCATACTATATTGGAAAGATGGTATGGAGCAAAGGATACAAGGAATTGCTTAAACTTCTACGAGATAACCAGAATGAACTAACTGGACTTGACGTCGATTTATATGGCAGTGGGGAGGACTCTGATCAAGTAGAGGAAGCTGCTAAAAAACTGGACATAACAGTCAGGGTTCACCCTGGACGTGATCATGGGGATCCCTTATTTCATGAGTAAGTAAATTCGTCCTTTTCAATATTACACTGCCCCAGAATTCTGTGTCTGAAAATTTGAAGTTGATGCCAATGTAAAGCTGGAGTTTAACATTGTTTCTCTGGTTCCTGTGTTTCTTTTATCCTTTGTTGGCTTGGCTCCACTAAATATCTGTACATTTTCAACGTGGGGGGTCAGTTATTTAGGGGCAGATGGAAATGAGGGCTACAGTATATTTGGACTAAAATAAAGGCCTAGAAAAACATGTGTTTTCTCATGCTAAACTCATCACATTTTGGCCTCCTTAACTCAAACCAGATGATTTGAAGCCTGTTACTGCCTATGGTGGTGTACAAGTCATTTTTGTGCATATAGTTCATGTGTTAACTCTAATATTTCTGTTTGACTTGTCACTTTCAGAATTGTGTCAACCATAATTGTTGACAAAAAATGTAATTCTCCCATTGAAATAATCATTCAAAAAATTGGCAGCCAAAATTACATCTCAATATCTAAATTCATTAGCTTTACTTAAAGTCACTGGCCTATATTTCTTTAGAATTTGAAAGCTTGTAGCATTGTCCTTGAATTCTCTCCCCCCTAAACTGCGACCATTCGTTCGCAATCTAAAAAGTAAAATGGCACAAGCTTAAACCAACATTATTGCCTAGTGGTTAGATTTCCCCCTCCAAAGGTGAAAATTGAATTATTTTGTGTTTAAGGACCATTCTAGAATGCAACCTAGATTCACGTTACTGAAAGATTACTGATTGAGCTACAACCACAACTGCTGTAGGCTATTATAGACCTTAGTTTATCTACAGTGATCTATATTAAATGATTCATCTCTCTAACAGCTTAAGCTTTTAGATGAGTTGGTCATTCAATAGTTTATACGTCATAAATGTTGAATGTTATGTGAGTTTCTTTTGCAGATACAGATTAACTCTCATCTACATTTACACAACTATTGATGTTAATTACAAAATTATTTACTGTTTGACCCTTATTTCCAGCTATAAGGTGTTCTTGAATCCTAGCACCACTGATGTAGTCTGCACGACCACAGCCGAAGCATTAGCAATGGGCAAGATTGTTGTCTGCGCCAATCATCCCTCAAATGATTTCTTTAAGCAGTTCCCAAATTGCCGAATATATGAAGATGACAAAGGATTCGTTCATGAGACACGAAAGGCATTGCAAGACGAGCCCTCTCCACTAACAGATGCTCAAAGGCATGAGCTATCTTGGGAAGCAGCCACAAAAAGGTTCCTAAAGTCTGTGCAGCTCGATGACGTGCCTGTAAAGGAATTGACAAAATCACCCTCAAAGCTTTTCATGTCGACTTCTTTGGATTTGAGGAGGAATCTTGTAGATGCTTCTGCATTTATACATTATGTTGGAACTGGGTTTTTTAGTACGCCGCCAGATGAGGAGCAGTGTAAAGAGGTTGGATTGTCTATACCTTCAGGAAAACAGTCATTGCCTTCTAGAAAATGGTTTAATTTTATGTAAAGGAATGTTGCTTGCTTACTTTGCTTTCTTGGGCAATTTTCTTTTGTACTGAATGTTGTAAACAAGTAAGATGTGGAGGTAATTCTTCAGATAATTTGGTACCGGTTGCTTCTATTTTAGCATGAAATTTAAAATTTTGATTAAAGTTCTAATTTTCCCCGGAAAAAAAAAATATGGTCTATAGCTCCATGTGTTTGCTAGAGTTTAACGTCATAAACTCATTTTTGTTATCTTGAAGCCTGTTTATTTAAAATCTTATATTTCACTTTTTTTTTTTAATTTGAATTACTTTAAGGTGTGCTTTTACCCTTTAACACTCCAAAAGTTTAGATTCCTAGTGAGTGATAATAGTTGATAATGTATTTCGCTTGTAATTTGCATTATTTTTATTGTCCATGTCGATGAGTTTAAGTAGGTGAATTATAAGTTAAATAATAATGCTAAGTCATAAATGTACATAGCCCGTCTAGCTCAGTTGGTAGAGCGCAAGGCTCTTAACCTTGTGGTCGTGGGTTCGAGCCCCACGGTGGGCGTATTTTGTTTTTTCGGAAAAATAAATATTATTCACTGTTTTTGGTATACATAACAACTGAGCAGCAGTCGAATTTCTTTATCAAAAATGATATTATTCAGACATGATTTGTTCCATAAATTTACACTTTTTTTGACTAACTAAACTCGAGTATATTATCAAGTATATTAGTTTATTTCATCGTTGATCTATTATTTTAAAGTAAAATTGTGTTTCATCATTCAAGTTTGTCCTAGGAGTGTGGAAGAGTCGAGTTGGTTTGAATCTTGTATCAAATTTAATTTGATGTTTATAAGAATTGAGCTTGAACTAACTCAAGTCGAGTATCGAGTAGCTTAATCATATGTAACAGTCTAATCAATACTATTATATAATTCAATTTGATCACTACAAGTTTTATGTAACAGTCTAATCAATACTATTATATAATCCAGAAAATTTGAGGGGGGGCTATTGCCCCTCTCTAGATCCGCCCTTGGCTACAAAATAAAGATATTAAATGAATAATGTTGTTGAAACTTATTTGGAATTAGTTCAGACAAGCTTTTCTCCAACAAACTCGAATTGAGTATCAAGTAATTTGAGTTAATTTTCGGTCCTAATAGCAAAAAAAATACCTGGTAGGTTCTCCTTAACAAATTTAAATAAGTGGACTTAACATGATGAAATCTAAGATTACTTAGTCCTTACCGCTGCCCAAACATACCAGAAAAATCAATAATAATCCAACTACATTAGCAATATTTAAATAACATTGAATCTTGAAATTACAAATAACACAAAAATGTAATTCAAAAAAGAATTCAAAAGCATGATGGAAAAAGGTATGATAAAATGAGTGCATAAAACATGTAAATTACATTAATTCAGCATGCAGTTTAAGATTTAAAAGGAGAAACTTAATTGATCATTTCACATATATATAGTTAGTCCATGGATGACTGTTTCCATCCACCAAAGTCCTCCTCCACATCCCCGCTTCTCTGTAATGAAAAACAATTAGCTTTTGTGGAAATACATATATGTATGTATATATGAATCATGGATCATGTTATATAATTGGAATTAGCAATAATTAAAAAAAAAAATCATGATTATAACCTGAGCATGAGGAGTGAACTTGAGACCAACTCTAATCTCTCCACAGTATTGCTCTTCCTTGACCACATTGTAAGCCATTGTTGGAATGCTTTCTTCCTCAAATACTGGTCCTAGAGGAACTCTGCATTTAATTTAATTAATTAATTAAGGACCACATTATTATTATTATTATTTATTATATATATGTTCTCCTTGTATATATATATATATATATATCTTTTTTTTTTTAATTTTTATACTCAATAAAAAAACAGGCGACTCACGTTGCTTCTCCAACAAAATCATCGTCAGTAAAACTATCTTTATCCATTATTTTGATTTTAAGTTCATTGACGCCTTCAGAAATGACGAACACGAAGGTCTCGTTCCAATCAGGCCTCGATCCTTCACCTGCAGGCCGGTTAATTAATTTATAATTAAAATTAAGAGAGGCCATTGCATGCCATGCATGTTAATACCAAAAATTAATATGGCGAAATATAATGAATGAATGGACTATATATAATATATACAATGTTTATCATTTGTAATATTTTTGCATATATAAAAACTTATAAATAATAAACAAAAATTAATGCATGGATACACTAAAGTATATATAAATAGTGCACCTGATGCCACACTGCTTTTCTTCTCCTGAGTTCGGCAAGTTAGAACAGCATAAGCATCCATACCAGCTATACATATAAATATACCAACAACAAAAAATTAAATCAAATTCAGTACTACTTAAACAAATTTGTGTTACAAAATTAAAAGTTTCATTACCCAAATTGTGGACGAACCTTTCGCCATGGACCATCAATTAATTGACAAACATGTTTAGACAATACTTTCTCATTTTGTTATGTTTCTCACCTCTCTTTACAATTATTTTTTTCTTCCGTAAATGAAATTTAATTTCCTAAGGTTTTATCCCAATGATGTACTTGGATATTGATCTAGAGCAGTCGACATAACACATTCTTCGTTACTTTGTAAAGAGTTCTGAGAAAATGCGTTTAGTCGTTTTCAGGAACGAGATTTTCCATTGTTTTAGAGAGTTTTGTCTAAAAATAGGCCACTGGATTCCAAGAAAAGGGTAATATATAATTGTTTTTAATTTCTTCTTGAAAATCTTTGAAAACTCATGTCCAGGACACAAATTAAGTAGGTGTTCATACATACAAATATATTTCAATAGCTGAAATTGAAAGATGAGTTTAATAAATCGATCAAGAAATTAATATATATATATATATATATATATATATATATATATATAATCAATCCATATATATAGTACGAAGTAGTATTTTTGTGTTGCTAGATTAATTAGACTCATAACTAAACAGAGTAAATGAAAAGTCAAACGCCTTGTAAATCACAAAACCCTTGCAGTCAAGTTATGAACAAACAAAAATTAAAGTTGTGACTTGCTGAGAATCAAATGATTAATTTGTATCAAGAACCAAATTTTATGATTTAAAAAACACAGTAAATCTCGAACAAACAAGAAACATAAAAGAAAAATCGATTTCACCATGTACATAAAGTAAAATCATTGCATCAATCACAAATTTAATTAAAGGAGAGAATTAAATTGAAGACAGACAGACATACATAAAAAATCTGTGTTCTCAAGGCCTTTGGCGCTGACAAGAAGAACTTGAAGCGTTCCCTGTGGCATTTTCGGATGGATCGATCGATGAAGATGAGACTGAAACAAAGACAAAGATTGATTTCAGAAGATTCCGAAGGGCCCTTCTGTTTTCTTTCTCTGTCAACAATTAAAATTAATTCTAGTAACTTGTTCTTTTGCCTATCTATGAAAGAAAGAAAAGAAAGAATGAAATGAATATTCCCTTTTGCCAGTTTTAATAATAAGAAAAGCCGGTTTTAGTTTGTTGGCGAATCCCGGCTCGTAACGGTTTAGTGGACGTGCCGGTTCGTTGACTAATTGTTGCAATGAGTTAAGTAGAAAATGTTCTCATAGTTTTTCCAAATGTTACTTTGTGATTTTTTCCAACGACAAATTTGAGTAATTAATTTAAAAAAAAAATTATTTCATGTCTAGTACTCTTACGTCTCAATATTTTTATCAAAACTTTTAGATATATTTATATTAGATGTATAATTGTAGAGAGAATAAATGAAATGTGGGTATATAATAAGTTTTGAAGCGTCTAAAGAAGTTCGAAGCCTATTGAAAACACCATTTTGAGGAGGACCAATATCCAGTGTATTCTTCGGTCCGAACTGTAAATACACATTTTTATAAATCAAAATGAAAAAAAATGTACTTGCTTGGTAGTAAAAATTTAAAGATAAGTTGGTGATAAATTAATAAAATGAGATCTAATTCATTATGTAAATTGATTGTCAGATCGTAAAGATACATTATCATAAAGTTAATATGTTATAATTTTATTTTGTCGGGGATAACCGTGTGGTTTATTATTTATTTACGAGTAAATTCGCTTTTATCAACTCTACTGAAAATCGATAATACATCTAATCCCATATAATTTTTGTTACTAAACGAGTTATAGGTGTACATAAATTTGACACTGAGTGTAGTATTAACTCTGTCCAAAAGTAAAATCTTGTGTTATTCATCAGTCAACTAAGTTACTTGTTATAAACTTGACAATCAACAAATTTGGTTTTGATTTTTGAAAAATACTAATAATTGGCAGAAATAATCTTTTTTCTGCCCGATAAAATAGGAAAATTTGGAAATATGGAAGTAATTATTAGAAGTCAAAACAAAATATTTGAAATATAAGAATATGGTAAATCAGAAATCAAAATTTCCATCTTTCAATATCGGCCTGTGAGATTTACAATTAATTAAGAACATTTAATAGCCACGACTAAATGTTTTGAACTAATAGAATACTATTATTTAAATGATACTTATTGCACGTGAGAGTTGGTGAAGAATGTAAAAGGCAGCCTAATTGCAATTCACAGATTTGACAAGTTCAGGTTTGCTGGGCGAAGGAGAGTCTCTCTCTTTCAGTTTTCTTCTGAAATATATATTTTTTACTGCCAAATTAGGAATTTTTGTGTGTAAATACCTAATGTTAAATGTATCACATAATTAAATGATAATATAATTTAAATATTATAGGAAAAATAACATTTTATTATGATCCAATCTCTCAACATTTAGTTTAAAAAAAAATAAAAAATCAACTCCACAATATATATTATATACGACTCAATTTGTCCACATTAGATGATATGCATATTTTGATTTCAATTGTATATGATCCAGCACAAAAAACAGAATTTCCTTGTCTAATTTTCACTTTATCTTAATTTTATTATTCAACTTAAAACATTTCAATTTTACTTATTTCTTTTCCTCGCATATTTCTGACTCAATTAACAAATGATACGACATCCCCTGAGATTATTTTATTGACAGTTTAATAATTCAAAATATTTCGGTATTCACAGGATTTAAATATATCATGAATGAAAAAATTATATTTTAGTTATTGGGCACAAACAATTGGAAGTCACTAATTTTCACTTTACCGTGATTCCACCCTTTTTTTTTTCTTTATATATCAACAAATGATTAATTTAGTGAAAGAGACTAATTGTTATAAAGTAGTAAATTTATGTTCGAATCCCTATTGAGAGAAATTCTTACTGTGTCTGATGCACCTTGTAAAAGGTTAAACCATTGGTAAAAAAAAAGGGCCATAAATCTGATTTTATTCTATTTTAGGGCAAATATGAATCACAATATGTGAACTTCTCTTCTAATAATTAAAATTTTGAACTTGTTTACAACACATAATAGGAACCAATAATCTCTTCACAAGATTAATAAATATAGGTCGGTTCACCAAAATCTTGATAATATGATATTTTTCTTCGGGTAAATTAAATTAAATAATATTAGAGCTTACCAAATCATAAACAATAGAGGTTGATATGACCTGGCTCCTACATGTTACACATGACGATAAACATAATTCTTAATGCTGATTATTCCACATCACATGGCTAATGATTCCTCCTAATCTTCATACCTTCCAACAATAAATTACTATTTTAATTACCAATTTAAGTAGATACTTGGTTACCGCTTTCCAACAATCAAATCGTTAATTCAGTTCAAACATGTTAATGAAAAATGAAATGTACTAAATTTTTAATTTACAAATATTTCTCATATTTTACACAAGATTCCTGTCCAGGGTGAAATTGTTTTGCGTCCCACAAGACCCTCAACACTTTTAGTCTCCTATTTATTAAACTGTGCACATTTGATCTCAATTTTTCAAAAAAATCAGTTTTGGTCCTATCACACATCTCCATTAAATTTGGGACTAAAAGCATAAAAATGAGACAATACTACCACTACGATATCAAAAGGATGATAAAAAAAGAAAAGAGGCAATAGGATCTAAAGTCCGAAAAAGCATGACAGATCAAAAGTGTTGATGGTTCAATCCAGCAAAACTAATAATGCAATTTTGTTGTTTATCCATGGTATTCTACCATGAAACCATATAACCAAAAACATTTTCAAACATAAACATTAATATGTTTGGTTCTTGGATTTCAGCGGAAACGCTAAGGAAAATGTTTTTCTTGCATAAACTGATTTCAAGCTCCATTGATCTTTCATTTTCCTTATCATCTTACTCACTAAAATCCAGGAACAAAACATAGTACTTTGATAATTCTGAAAAAGTAGATGCTCATCAAACCTGGTTAGCAAAAACATATGTAACCTTTGAACCTATGGTAAGCTACTCTCCTCAATGAATCACATATTTAAATAGATTGACCTGCAAATGCGCATGTTTGGTTACCTAACATATGAGGGCCACAAAAAAGGTTGACAACCAAGACCTTTATATTAATATTTCAATACCTCATGCATCTGAAAATGCTTGTTCCAAACACTTCCCTACAGATTTAATGGCTTTCATTTTTCCGAGTCTTTGATACTTGTGAGACCTTTCAAGTTGATTGTCCCTAATTTCCGTATACTCATTCCCTGCAACCGTCATATTCAAAAAACGAGCAATCTTTTCTGGTGCAAAAGCGCATTTTTGCAAAGGTCGTTGTAGTATGGATGGCACATTGTCATAATTCTCACCCGTCGTCCTCAACATATCTAGCGGGCTACTACACGATTCAGACAATGACTTCATATGGCTCGTTGATGCACAAAATGATGTTGAGCTATTTGGTATTCGAATAAAACTCTCAGAGCTAGGAAATCTACCCGTTGACAAGTAAATTTCGAGATCCTCCTTCTGAGGCGGCTTATAACATAGGCCAGGATAAGGCATATCGGCTGAACTATGGCTCGTATTTACGGGTGAATTTAGGTTTTGTGGCTCATGTTTAGATGAGATTTCTTGATCAGGCGTGGAGTTGATGAGCCTAGGCTTATGGCTATACTCAAGGACCCTATTTAGGCGGCTACATAACTCATCATTATATCTACAATCCATAATTTCTTTGGAAACACATTTTGTCGTTTCTGTTTCATCGCCGTGCAGAGCAGATCCATTTTCAAGATAGTTGTTAATTTTCTTCTTCAAAGAGCAGTTCCAATAATTTTTTACTGAGTTGTCGGTCCTGTCCACCCAAAAACAAAATTAAACAAAAAAATAACTCAACAACACAATCCACTTGAATAAATTTGTAAGCAAATGGTGCATTATGTTGAGAAGACGCAATTAGTTAACCTCATGAAGATGAATATGAGTGTCATGTATAAGTTGAAGTAAAAAACATCATTAAAACAAAAAAGGAAAAAAAAACATCATTTAAACATGAGAACAATGTTCGAAATTCTTCCAAGAAATATATACCTCCCTGGTAAGAGCTTTGCTATTTCAGCCCACTTATTCCCATATGCATCATGGGCATTAATAAGAATTATTTCCTCTTCTTTTGTCCAAGCAGACTTATTTATAGCAGGATCTAAATGGTTGTACCATCTGAAAAGATCGCGGAACGTGTGTTAATTTTATCATAAAACGATGTGTCCATTTAAAAAGAATCAATTAATTTATCCCAAATTACCTTTCGCGGCATTGTTTTCCTATACGTCCCGGAAGGTGTCTTGCTATTTGAGACCATTTTCTATTACCTTGCTTTCCAACAAACTCAATTATGACATCATCTTCCTGAAAAAATTGAACAAGAGATAAGCATTCACCATATATCAAAAGATAATTGTTTGCGGAGTAAAAGTTTTTTTGGTGTATATTTACGACCTCCTTACTCCAGGGACCTTTAACTAGGTTAGGGTCGAGAACTTTCTGCCAACGATGCAAGCACTGGACATCAGTTTTATTAGTAAAGCACGCGGCTGCACAACAACAATTCTTGTTAATAATAAGCTCACCTAAAAAGAGGAAGAATAATTAATTCTAAGTATTGCATCATTTATATTTGCGAGTAAATAGTAAATTTACAAAGAAAATTTTGCCTATTTTTTTCCAGCAATGCCCTTTATATCTTTGAACTGCATCGCGCAAAATTTCATCCTGTTCATAAGGGGACAAGAAAAAAAGAAACAAACATTAAAAGGTTGTATACATTGCCCCATTTTTTGAAACATTTGCCTACACACAATCAGGTTCTAACACAGGAAGTTCTGATAAATCAAAAAAAATTGTATCCTAGCAACCAAAATGTTCAATTATCAGATAAATCAAGGACGGGGCCAAAATGATGAAAATCTGCAAGAACAACAAACTCCTTACCTGTTCTTCTGTCCAATTTCCCATTGATTTTCTTCTGACTTGACCTTTCAATGTCCTATAAGTATACCAAAATTATTAAACATCACATAGGTATTACAATCTCACATAATACTATAGAATAGACATAGGTATTTCTGCTCTTGATACATTGAGTATTAGTTACCAATCTTATTGAAGAAAATCAACCAAGCCACCATTTTTACTTTCTGCAACAATTTAAGTAAACAACAAAAAAAAGAACACCCTCTGATGTTGAAAAGTTAATCCTATTTTCAGATTCTTATACCTTTTAGCTACTGATAAAAAGATACTAAATTAAAAAAATAAAAAATAAAGTACAAACCCATTAACAATAACAGGCTTGTGATCAACATCAACATTATTTTGTCCTTCAAATATAACTCCACTTTCTCTTTCAGAAACAGAACCCTTAACTTCCTCCATGTTTATTTCTCTGTTTTTAAATCAAAAATTCAATCTTGATTGGAACTTCTGAGTAAAACCAAAAAAAAAAAGAAAAAGTTATGCTACAAAATTAAAGTAGGATCAATTCTGAAGCACCAGAACTCCAAACCCAGTTCAGTTCTAGAACACAAAACCCAGAAATTTGAACTATAATAATACTCAACGGTCAAAAAATAAACTTAATAATCTCGGAAAGATTTAACAAGATAAAATCTACGGGGATATTTACAGAGAAAGGCGCTGCGTACAACGGCTAGAAAAGGGTGAACAAGGAAGAAAGATTCATTAAAGGAAACAAAAAATTTAATTTAAGAAGGAAATTACTTTCTTGAGAGATATATAATAATGTTAATAAGAGTTAGAGATGAATAATTTCTTCAAAAAAAAAAAAAAAGAGTTAGAGATGAATAATACTCATCAATTGGGGAAGTAAAAAAAAGAAAAAGAAAAAAGATTATAATTTATGAGTCAGAGGCTAAGAGCCGTGGGATTCTACGGAGAGGAAAAGGCGGTGATTGATATGTATGTATGTATGTAAATATGTATGATACAATTTCGCGGGAAACAGAGAGATTAATATATACTAATATAAATATATAATAGTCTTCTACTCTACTGGAGTGGAGAGTAATAATTAATTAGGAACCAGTAGAGTAGAGAGTAATAATTAATTAGGGCCGGGGTTCATGACTCCTAAAGTGGGTACTGTACGGTTTTGTACTTTCGCTAAACTCTAGGAGAGTTTTTTTTCCTTTATAGTCCATTACACAAAAGTATTTTTTAAAATGACTCAAACTGAAAAATATTTTTCTGAATGTACCTTTTAGTTAAAATTGCTATTGTCAAGATCGATTTTAGATGAAACCGACACAACCAATATCGATTTATCAGTCATCTCCGATAATTAAAAAAAGTAATTTAATAAAAATCGATATTAACAACATCGACTCTTATTAATTAGATTAATTAGCAACTAATTAATTCAAGTAAAGAATCGACATTGCTAATGTCGATCAGTGTCGATTTTATACTATAATTTCTTTTTTCTAAATGTGAAGCAACCTCTATTTTTTTTTTTAAATATTGGCCTATCAAATACCGAACTCCAAAATCGATTTAGCCCCAAGGTTTACCAAATTCTCCTCCACAACACCTCGAAGGTTGGGGGTATGCATGTAACAATCTTCAACAATTCTCTACGTGGGGACGGTAGGATTTATTCTGTAATCACAGGTCGTCGCATGACGAAGGGAGGTAATGTTCAAACTGTGCGCATTGGCAAAAGGACATGCACATGTGGTAAGTGGGTAGTCTATCATGTTCCTTGTTCCCATGTTCTTGCTTATTGTAGTAACCAAAATGTTGATCCTTTATCTTTTGTATCATCATTTTATACCGTTGAGAATTATTCGAGGACATAGAGTGGTAGATTTGAACCATTGGATAATGAGTATTATTGGAACGAGTATTATGGTCCGGTGTTCAAACCAAACTACAACCTTGAACGGGAAAAAGGTCGACCAAAATCAAGACGCATTCGCAATGAAATGGATTTTCAAACCGACAAACGGGTGATTCATTGTTCTACTTGTGGGAATGAAGGACATACGCGTCGCAAATGCACGAATAAAAGGACATAGTTTCATAGATATTATTGTAACTGAGATAATATTGTTAAGACATTTTTATGTATTGAACTTGTTTAAGTTTACATTGTGTGGTGAATTGATTATGTTTTTTTGTTGTTCTTGATTGTTTTAGATAATATGTTAATTGTTTTGCGTTTTGGTTGTGATGGTGTGTTGAATTCTTAGTTTGATATATGTTGTTTAAGTTAAACAAATCGAGGTTAGTTCATATATGATAAGATAGAGGTTGCTTCAAATTTTAAAAAAAAAATTATAGTATAAAATCGACACTGATCGACATTAGCAATGTCGATTCTTTACTTGGATTAATTAGTTGATAATTAATCTAATTAATAAGAATCGATGTTGCTTATATCGATTTTTATTAAACTTAATTTTTTTTAATTATCGGAGATGACTGATAAATCGATATTGGTTGTGTCGATTTTACCTAAAATCGATGTTGCCAATAGCGATTTTAACTAAAAGGTACATTCAAGGAAATACTTTTTAATTTGAGTCATTTTGAAAAATACTTTTGTGTAATAAGCTATATAGAAAAAAAACTCACTCTAGGAGTTCTAATGTTATTGAATAACTTGTGGAAATTTATTGAGATTATCACGTTTTCAAAATTGAAGATGTCGTTTATATCTAAACAATTTCCAAATGTTTAATAATCTCAATTTCGGAAATAGGTTCGAGTTGTTTGGTAGCGGACCAATACCGTCATAGATATTTCAATTTTATTTGAATTGGATTGATATAATAAAGAACAAATTGAATTTAATTAAGCAACCAAATAGATGAAGAAATTATTCCATAGATCCTTAAACTCAAACGATACCTGATTAATTAGTCTTGGATCGCATTTTTATACAGTTTTGTTGGAAATATGGTGCAGTTTATGTTATTAGGTCAATCGAAATAAAAATACACAATATTTTCTATTTCATGAGTTTATTTAATTTACAGTTATAGAAAAATAAAAATTTAATCCATGTTTATAACCAACCAGTATTTTTTTTTTTATGGCCTAGGCAATTCAGGTGCCTGCCTAGTGCCCAAATTGTATTGGGCCTCCAATTTTTTTATTCTCCCCGTAAATGAGGTCACAACAGGGAGAGATTATTTAGTACAATCGCTGCACCACGTCATCAAGTACACGTGGTGCAACCCACCAATACACTTGGTTAGGGGTGGGATCGGGACGGGTTTTCGGGAATTCGGGTATTTCGGGACGGGATATCGGGTTTCGGGATCTCAAATTCAAATCCCAAAACCCGGTAGATCAACCAAGGTCCCGAGAGTTTCGGGTACCCGATTTAATTTCGGGATTTCGGGACGGGACCGGGTGTCCCGATAAACTATTATTTTTTTTAGTTTAATGCAATTTTCAAACCGCCTCGGATCTTATGTGTCAATATTGGTATGCCATTTCACCATCTTATGCACAACATGTAGACTCAGAAATGATCTCAAAACCTCAAGATCTGATTAAAGAAAATTATTGGAGAAGTTTGAAAATTGAAAGATGATATATGTTGAAAAACTGAACGTCGGCGAGCAACGGATCAGTGGCGGACGGCGGGAGTTGAGTTGTGGTGGAGTTAAGTATTTTGATTAGATACATTTACTTGTATGTTTGGATTTTAGAGAAGAAGAATACGTAGAATGAGATGTGAATGGTTGAATTTTAGATTTAGATTAGGTATTTTGATTATATATATGTTTTAATTAAATTATGTAATCGGGACCGGGTTCCCCGATCGGGTGGGGATCAAAACCCGAAACACGTCCCGATTTTTCGGGACCGGGTTTTGTCCCGTCCCAATTGAAAAAATACCCGTTTTGTCCCGTCCCAAATGGGAAAAACCCGATCGGGACGGGACGGGTACCCGAAACTCGATCCCATTTACCCAGCCCTACACTTGGTCACTCCATATTCTAGCCATGTTTCAAAAAAATAGGGATTCAAAAAATTGTGTTCACATTGCCAGAACATGGGTGATGTGGATTATTCATCCACATGTCCAAATGTATTGGTGGGTTGCACCACGTGTACTTGATGACGTGGTGCAGCGGTTGTACTAAATAATTTCTCCACAACAGGGGGCTTGTTTATTTGGTGTTTTGGAAAGTAATTTAGGAGAATAGTGAATGCTTGTGAAATAATCTCGATTTATGTAATGTTGTTTGTTTGGATTTGAGAAAATGGTTTGAAAAATAAAGTAGGTGTAGGTTTTTTTTGTAATAATCTCGATTTATTTCTCTGTTTTTTTTTAGAGAATAATTTGAAAAAACTGAGAGATAAAAAATTTATTTTAGGAAATAGAAAACATATTTGTTTGACATTTTCCAAACACGAAATGTTTTTGGGAAACGCCAAACAAACATGTCCCACATTATCAAGTTTGATTTTATTTTCTATCGAGTACTAGAAATATGTTTTACGTTCCAACTATATGATGATTGATCTTGACGCCTTTCGTAAAATAATATGCTATTATGTCGTTTCGATTGATAGAAGTATTTCAATACTGAAATTGGTGTGGTGGGAACATATTTACGAAGGAGTATGCTACAAAATTTGTATTAGAAAATGAGAAAATGATATTTAATCCTCGTTTTGTATTTGTTATAAAAGTAAGAAAGGTTATATACTACTTTGATTACAAAATAGCCCCAAATTTTTATTTTCGTCCTTGGCTTTCACAAGTATAAAGTGGACCTTGTAACCAACCATAATTTTATAATTTCTTCTTGATTTGACGTGGTTCGAAATGAATTAAACCCTTAGAAAAAAAAATGACTATTGTCCACAAAATACTCAATCAAGTCCTATGTGTTTTGCTTCCTTTAGGTTTGGTGTGGAATTTTAAGTAAAAGTTTAAAAAAATGAATATCTGTTATATCTTAATATTTTGTCTTAAAAAGTAATTGTTGATAATTAATGGTGTCAAATAATTAATTTCATGTGAGACGATAGTTTTGAGAGACAAAATTCATCAAATGAAAAGGAATTCTGTTTTAGACATTAAAAAAAATTATGAAACAGAGGGAGTATGAGGCATGTATACTTTAAAAAATAGGGTAAGAAAACGCAATTCTAGACACTCTTCGAACACGATCATGACATGGATAAGAGACCAGCTTGCACATAATTGAAAATAATAAGAAGTGTTGTATCAGGACAAAACATGGATGACGTGAATTCTCACTTCATATGTGATAATTGCATTGAGTGGGTGCACCGTGCGTGCTTGATAACGTAGAGCATCGATTGTATTAATAATTTTTCGTTCGGGATACAATCATAGCTTTCTTGCTAACTATAAAAGTTTTTTTTAAAAAAAAAAAACTTATTTACCTGATATATAAAAAAGGCAAAATTGCAAACACATTCCAAACTAATTAATGATCTTGGATTTTTGTCCCAAGCTATATCACTTAGCCAAATTCACCTGTAATTTTATATTTTTTTGGATTATCGTCCCACTTGCCACATGAATGCTTACGTATCATGACATGGCAAATTTTAGCATAAACAATTATATAAGATTGCATAATTCGTCCCAAACTTATAAAAAAAATTAATTTTTCGTCCCAAACTGTATCAACATGTCGACTTTCGTCCCATAATTGAAATGACATGGGGAAAAAATTTGTTCCAAACTAATTATAAATATTTATTATTTATTAATACAAAAAAAATGCATTAAATTTTCCTAATAAACCGAGATAGGATTTTTTCTCAAAAGGGCACGGAAATTTAAAAGTCCATACTATTTTTCTCTTCAAAAAAAGTTAATGGCAATTTACTTTCATGTGATATTCATAATATACGATTTACCTTAAATTGCTTCTTTCAAATTACAAGAAATAAAATGAACATTATGAATATCAAAGGGGATAAACTGCCATCAGCCCCTAATATAGTAAAGATGAATAGTCATTTTCATTAAATTGGAAATTTATTAATGGACTAAATTCATGCAAAATGACAAAATTTGAGATGAAATTCGACGAATTAATATAGTTTGGGACGAGTTATGCAATCTTGTATAATTGTTCATGCTAAAATTGACCACGTCTTGACAACGTAAGAAGCCATGTGGCAAGTGAGACTATATTCCAAAAGAATATAAAATTACGGGATGAAATTGACTAGGTGAAATAATTTGGGACGAAAATTCAAAATCAATGATTAGTTTTGGACGTTTTATACAATTTTACCTTAAAAAAAATACGGACAACTCGCACAAATTACTAATTAAGGATCAATTTTTGTTATTCCCTATTTAGAAAACATATATATATATATATATAGACTATTTGGGATGATTTTATTTTTTTATTTAAGCAAACAGAATCCATTTTCAATAAGAGGGCCCATTTGCACTCCACTAACCCAAAAATCCAACCATTTAAATGAAAATTTTGCAGTTTCTGCTCTGTATAAATTAATTTGAATCCAATCAAAAGAAAAAACAAGAATCTTTTGTTCTGCGGGAAGAGGAGAAAGAAAATATGGCCAGTAGCATCAACGAATCTCCGGCGATCACATCCGCCATGGTATCCACAGAGATTTCTCCAGAAGACGTGGAAACAGTAACTGGGTTTTTCGAACGAATGGGATTTGTTGAAACAATTAAAGCAGAACACAACGTTGAGGATTCATTCTCTAATCTTATAGGCGGACATCTTAAAGTCATATCCATCCAACGCGGCAAAATCTCTTGTCTTCTTACTGTCAAAGCTCCTCTTTTGGTACCCTTTTTCTTCTTCTCTTGTTTTGTGTAATTTGATGAATGAAAGTGAGTCTTTTAGTATCGAGAGGTTTATCTATTGGGTTCTTAGTAATATTCAAGGAAAGCAATGGGTTTTTTTGCACCAATTGTGGGAATATTCTGATTTATTTTGTGGGAAGTGGTTTTCTGGGTTTTCAATAAATTAGGTATTTGGAAACAAATGTTGAGCCACTATTTTGAGAATTCTTTAGAAATTTTTAGGAAACATTTCGGAAATTATAAATCAGATAAACATGATGAAGTAGAGATTATTACGTATTTCCGTTCCAATTGACCAAAAACATAATAGTTGTGTGTTTTCTGTGGAAATGTCTGGAAATTTTGATCTAGGACTCTATATATACCTACTGTCTTCTTCTTTCCATAATTCAGTTTTTCTGGTATGCTGTGGGTTTTAAGGATGAACAAACTCGATTTGTTCGGTACATTATTTAATTTTGGACATTAGACTGGTTAGCACTAAGCATGATGCCTAAAATCATGAAAACAACATGACTTTGACGAAGAGCTTTGTGTTATCTATGTAGAGCTTGATCAAAGGATAAGTTGTGTTCTTGAATTTGTCGCCAAGGAATCACTAGAACCGCTATTTTCATGTATCTCTTGGTAATAAAATCATGGTTTTATTTGTACTGTATACATATTCAAAATATATATGACACATATTTAGTTGATACTAAAAGTAAGAATAGTTTTAAAAAATGAAATTATACATTTTCTTGAGCATGTCTTGTTCAAATTTCTATGCAGTTAATTCTTGTAATTATACCTAAGTTGTTTTATCTGGATGTTTCTTTTCTGTTCCCTCATTTATGTAAGTTGGACGAACTCATTAGCTGTTGAATGGAAGTTATACTCGATTAGTCTCCATCAATTTGTTGTTTGTGGTACCTTAAGGATGGTCAATGGTGAATTTAATTTACTGGTTTTGGTTAATTGGATAATTTAGAATGCGTATGGTGGAATGCATGGAGGTGCAGTTGGGGCTGTGGCTGAGAGGGTTGCAATTGCTTGTGCTAGAACGGTTGTCGGAAAGGACAAGGACATCTTCCTTGGAGAACTTTCCATCTCTTATCTCTCTGCTGCTCCAGATAAGGTCAGTCTTTGTGCAATCGCAACTATTAAGTACTCTAATTAGATTCATTTGACTATTTGGTACACTTAAGCCCAGCCCAAGTCTCATTTGATATTTGTGAATCTTGATAAATGGGATGTTTTTTTCTTAAAAACAATTAACTTGATCTAATTTCAAGGGGGGGGGGGTGTGGATTGCATTTTTCACCAAAGTCACATAATCTGATCCCAGTTAGTGTGGTACTTTTGATCAAGAACTTATGATAACTAAGCCACTTAATTTCAATCCTAATTCATGAAGTTAGAGCTATTTGAAAAAAGTTCGCATGTAACAACAAGGTCTTCTTTTTCAGAACCCAACTTCACACTCACTTAAGCTTTGTCATTTATAAATCATTTTTATGTTAAAAGCACTTCAAGTTTTCACAATACCCGAGTTTTTGAGTGCCTAATTAATGCAATGTGATTTTCCATAAAAGAATTTCTGAAGTAGTTTAACTTCTTGCGCTCTCTAATTCGTCTGCATGTATAGTTGAATATCTGCCATTCTCCTGTACATGTACGTAGGTAACTTATTGAAAGAGGACCTAATGTAATAGATTATGAAATTTTTGTGCCATTTAGTAATTATCTGTTTCTTTGACTCATCTCAAATGTGAAATGCTGAGGCATATATAATGCATCTTCAATTGAAACGTGTTGTGAAAATTCAGACCTGAATTCTTAATTTGGCTTCACATTATTTTCTTGTTAATGGAATGAAGGCCAAGGATAAAAGCTATATATCATGGACCACAGCCCGATCTTGAATATTAATAACACCATTGTTCTCCTAGAACTTTGCATTCTCTATCCATGTCTACAAATGCACGCACAAAATATATCATATATTTTAGTAGCATGCTAATATTATGATGTTTATATTTGATCGAGAAAACATCATTTAAATGTTGTAGCAATTTCTCATTGAACTCCCATGGGGGCTGCACCCCAAACCATTTTGAAGTCTATAAGAAGGCTTCCATGAGTCGAAAAGTTTGTGAACTTCATTCGGCCTTTTTTTCATGTTTCTACTCGTTGAATTCCTCATATTTTATGGAGTTTCTTAGCTCACGTAATGTGGATTTATGTATGTTATTTATTTCAACAATTCCTTTTACCTAGCTGAACATAACATAACATAATTCATTCTTGTATGTGAACAATTTATTTGACTTGTGGTTGGTCGTCGTAGGTTGAACTAATCATTGATGGGTTGGTAGTAAAGAGTGGGAGGAACCTGACATTTGTTAAAGTTGATTTTCGACTCAAGGAATCAGGGCGATTGGCGTTCATGACTCGAGCTACTTTCTTTAATATGCCTGTTTCACGTCT
Source organism: Penstemon eatonii (assembly GCA_038501285.1). Taxonomy (NCBI): domain Eukaryota; kingdom Viridiplantae; phylum Streptophyta; class Magnoliopsida; order Lamiales; family Plantaginaceae; genus Penstemon; species Penstemon eatonii. The sequence continues at coordinate 49,242,301 of CM076712.1, forward strand.
GTGAAACAAACACTGCACAATCAAAGATTCAAAGATAGTAGTAATTAAAGAGACTACTTATATATAGACATTTTTCTTCTGGTAATTGTAGCGGTTTTGCTCTTTTGCATTTTACTAATACTCCATTACACTACTTTTCCCAAGATCGTAGCATATACGGAGTAGTATATAATAATAATAATAATAATACGATGAAGTTACGTTTCAAAGATTTATGTGGGGAAAGATCTGTAATTACATCTAAACTTAAGGGGTGATTAGTGAAAATGCACGATTGGAAAGATTCATATATACAGCAAACTAACACAACACGTTTTTCTTTCGTTTGTCTAAGCAAAGCAGGAATAAGTATTAATGTCAATCACGCGCGGCACGGGTACAAAGTATATTTTGACTATAATTCACGTGTTAATTAATTTTCAACTCCATCTTGAGTTCTATATATATTTAACTACTGGATTATTTAAAACCTCTTGCCAATAAGGGAATAGTTGAGGCCTACCACCAAAAAGTGTGGGTAATGTTCTAATTAATTTAATATATACTAGTAAAGTCTAGTATTTATCTATTACAGATAAAAAAAAAAAAAAAAAAAAGGTTCACCCTCAAGAAAAATGATAAGAAAAGAGTAGTGGTACAGTACTAAATGTTATCTGTTTCTTAATTTAAAATCGTTTGTTTCAAATAATTACTTTTATGTGAGAGATTTTTTGTTTTTATATAAATTATAGAAAGAGAAAAAGAATAAAAATATAGAAGAAATGGATAAAGAATAAAGAAACCATTATATATATAAGTGAACTTTTAAAAGTTGTGGAATATTCAATGAAACCGTCTATATATGCCCTACTAATTAAAATCTTAGTCAAATTTTATATAAGAATGTTCAATTTACTTTAAAGGCACGCGATAAATATTGTAATTTGAAAACAATAATTGGATACTAATGATTAATAATTAATCATACACGAATTCTGACATTTTCAATAAATTGGGCGGGGGCATAAAATTTATTTTCACAAGTTTTTTTCTTGTAGTCACGCACCGAAACCAAAGAAATATATATTGTGCAAGGGGTGACGTGGTGTAATATATATGTAAATGAGATCTGTCAAATTCGATTATTTTATATGAATTCACGGAGAGATGAGATATTAAAATTAACCCCTTAAATTTGAAAATTAAAAATAATCTTATTTACATGATACACAAGAACTTGTGCACGGAATGCATCAAATAATTTTTTCTTTATATAATAGAAACAACCTACCTATTTCTTTCTACTTTCTCCATCCCTTCCTTCACTCTTCTCCTATAAATATACAAACTCTCTCCTCCTCCTCCTCCTCCTATACATATATATATATATATATATACATCACAAAATTAATTAACCTAATTAATTTCCACAGGCGCAAATTAAAAGCATGGAAAAACCTTGTACATCAAAGGTGATTGAGGTCACTGTAATCTCCGCAGAGGGTTTGCTCATAACAAGGAGAGAGCCCGTTAAGAAAAACACGTTCGTCGTCGTAAGATCCGACCCGTTTAACTCCAAATCAACGGGCATGGATACTGTGGGCGGAAATTACCCTGCATGGAAGGAAAAGTTGGTTCTGGAGCTGCCCGCGCATGCCCGTTTCATCACCGTCGAAACACATTCGGGCAGCAAGTTTATTGGATCTGCGAATATTCCGGTCTCTGATTTTTCGGGCGGGTACCTGCCCGATAATTATTTAAGTTTTTTGAGTTATAGGTTGAAGGACGCCAATGGGGAGAAGAATGGGATAATCAATCTGTCGGTGATGGTGAAGGGGACACGTGGAACTATGGGCGGCACCGCCAGTTGTTCGCGGCCGTGGAAGGGAGTTCCTGTGGGTGGCAAGGTTTCCGATGTCGACAAAGGGATTGTGACTGGGATTCCTGTTTACTATCAAAATAAGTGATCATGGATTTTTTCTTTTCTTTTCCTAAGAGTATTATTGTTCCAAAAATTTTTGATTTATTTACTTGAACTTTAATTGGATTTTTCAGATAATATTTCAGATCTAATGAAATCCCTTAAATGTATCAAAATCCCTAATCTTCAGGGGCCGGCAATGTGGTTGAATATCACGTAACTAGGCTAAAACTTATCTAAATTAGGTCTAAGTATAGTTTTGCAAAACTAGGTTTCTAACTTATTGAATATATATTCAAGTCTAATAAACCTCAAACCTATAGATAACAATGATTTGAATAAATTTGTTTGGAGCTTATATAATGAACATTTAATTTTATGATTGGTCATTTTTTGTAAATAGTTTCCTTAAAAAATGAATTCTTTATTGGCGATTAATTAATTACTTATACACCCTTAAAATGAGTAGAATTATTTATAATGAGAGTACGACATTCTGCCCGTGTAATGTCCGTGTGACTCGAGCTTAAACACACTCAAACTCAAATATGTCAACATGCTCGAGCTTGGCTCATTAGTTAATATTTTTCCTGAAATGTTCAAGCTTAACTCTCATAAGTTTTCGAGCTCGATCCGATGTATACTGGGTTAACTCAAAATTAGAATAGTACTTTTCCAAAATAAATTACGCATTAATGATTTAAACACGGAAAGACAGCCAGAAGTTACTAGCTCTCGTATATATAAATTATTAAGTATGTTAGATGACCAAGCTTTAATTTTTAGTTGGTCAGCTTAGATAATATATCGATCATAAAATACTTGATTAATGGTACATTTGCGGGAAAGTTGTTGTGGGTTAGGAGGCGTGAAGGGATACGGTTAAAGTTGGGAAGACCATATATGAAATAATTGTTCATCATGTTACGTTGAATTTGAGGTCCAAATAGGTCAATTTAATTATAATGTGTGCATGTTAAAGGGTCAATATAATATATATATATAATGCCTATAGGCAACAAGGATAACAAAACAAGACTTATTTTATTCTTTTTATATAGAATTTCTTTACATTTTTGGCATTAGAAGAAGTCAAGAATCTTGCACGAGCCTTGACGCTAGCTAGCTAGCTTGCGTCATATTTGAACGTAAGCAAGCTTATGTTATGTATGTATGCATGCGAGCTATATATCTATTTGACTAGTAGTAGTATTCATCAAAAAGATAAATAAAATAAAGAATGACTCATGAACTCGCAATTTCAATTGTACACCTTCCATAGTGCTACAAGTTATTAAATTTTCAGATAAAAACAGTTAGCTAGCACTACAACATTTTGTGCTTTTCCCGTCACTTTATTCCCGGCGCATTTCTACCATCGGGTATAATACTCAATACCGGCGCTTTTGGTCCTATTCTCGGCAGCTCTAAAGCGCCGGGTATAGTCTCACATAATTGTTCCCAACACTCTTAAGCGGGTTCCCTTTTTTTTAATTTTTATAATTTCTTATTGGGAGAAAAGATCAGATAAAAAATAAAAATTAAAAAAGAAGAGTTAACATAAACATTTTCTCTCTCTTACGGGTTCAAGCATCGGAAACTCCAAATCTCTCTCTCTTAATCCCTCAATTTTTTCATCAACTTTCCTATCAGAATTCCATTCGGAACTCAATCGATTGAAGCTTCTCTTAGTACAACACCTTGATTTGGTACAACTTCTTATTTCAGGTAAAATTTCATTTAATTTGAAGTTAATCGTTGTGGATGGATGATTTAGGGTTTAATTAGGTCAAATTCATCTTCAATTGGTCGAGTATGTGCTTCTATCAAATATTTTGATATTAATTCATCTTCAATTGGTCGATTATGTGCTTCTATCAAATATTTTGGTATTATTAGGTTAAACTCATCTTCAATTGTTCGAGTATCTGCTTCCATCAAGGAGTTTGGTATTATATAACTTGTCATTTATTTTCGATTATAGATATCCGGGAGGACAGAGGATATCTAAGTGATCATATGGGATCGAACATCATTACTACTGCCCAAGTGTGTATTCTTTTTCTTTTTCGATTCTTCTACTTCGCCGTTTTATTTCATCAAATGATTGTTGATTTTTGTTAAGAACTAAAATGGCTTTGAATATAGGGGGAAGAGTTGAGGAAATAAATTGGTGCAGCAGCTTATATAGAGTGCAGCTCAAAGACTCAACAGGTTTACTTTTTAGTAGTCTCATTCACTTTGTTACTATAATAATCAGAATTCAAAAGGTTAGATAAAAAAATCACTGCAAAGCTAATGTATTATTTGGCAGAATGTGAAAGCTGTATTTGACACTGCAATTAAGGTTGTGCTTCAACCGCCTCGGAGGAAGGAAATGCCGAGGAAGAAACGACATAGGAGTAGTGGTTGCTCGATTGCGTAAGTATCTAAGTGATATTTTAGTATATGACATTATAATATGTTTATTTTCAAATACCGTCTTAATTTTGTTTCATTTCCCTTTAACTGCAGGAGTGTTGTGTGTTGTGGAGGTTGTGTTGCTTAGTATCAAATGGATATCTGCTTCAATCAAGTAGTAAGTTTAAATATTTTTGTAAGGTTCCAGAACTTTGTGAAATTTGTTATATGGATAATTTCTGCTTTGTAAAGTGATTCATAGCCTCAATTCCTCTGTTGTTGAGATATAGCTATCTAAAATTAATTTGTCCCATTTTTGGGTTCACAATTTCACAATTTCTTTATATGTTCTTAACATAGAATTCATTTTCAGCTTGTTTAGATGGCAACATTGGCAGATTATTTTGGTCTTGTCCAACTGAAACTGCAGTAGAAGAGAATATGGTGGCCAATATATAGTGACCAGGTTAGTTATTTACTACGTTTTGAATGATTATGAATGGATGCACAATCATATTTGCTTTCGCTTGTTAGTTTCCATATTGGTATAGATAGCAATTTGTGAAAATAGTTGCGGTACGTGTTTCCTCACACGAGGTTATAATTTTTTTCCTATGTTGATACTTTAGAATATAAATTAATTACTTCCTAATTTTTTATTGCAGATCCAAGACAACCCAAACTAAAAAGACTAGCTTAAAGACAAAGGTCCAATGATGTGAGGATTTCCTTTTCTTTAATCATTAATTGGCCTATTGTATCCCTGATTTTTTTTTCAAAAGATAACCTAATGAATATTATTATGAAACTTCTCACACATTCATTTCTTGACTTTTGAAGGTGGTAATGGTTGGTTGGAGAACAAAGTACAATAATTGTTAGATATTTCGTTGAACTAAACAAGTCTTCATGGAACTTACATTAGCTTCAAGAAATTTAGGTAATTACTTTGCCATTTTGTCACCTCTGTTGTAGAATTCATTATTAAGAACTTTAGTTGTCATGCCACTTTGGGCATTCATTTTCATATCCCTTTGAAATTATTCCATTAAGATAATATACTGCTTATACATGCTTTTGTTCCTCTGTAGGTACTTTCTTTTGCTCTATGATGGATCAAATAAAAGCTTGAAGAAGAACTTGATGAATTATCTTAACTTGTATCGTTTGGATCATAATATGGCTGACCTCAAACAGGTATATGTGTGCCTTACTTCACATTCTTTAATTAAGGAATCAAGAACCTTTTTAAGCCTATTCTATATCTGCTTAATTCTTCGACTTTTAAACTGTTAAATCTCTCCACCTTATTATTAAAGATCAAAATTTTGGTTTTTTTTTTCTTTTTCAGAGTTGTTGTTCGATTTTGTATTTGAACTTTCAAGAATATGATGAATTTTTGGGGTAGTTTTTATATTCATTTTTAGAGTATTTCTAACACAATTTTTTTTTATATTTCAGGAAACTGTTAGCAAACAAGAAAGTGTAACTAATGGTTGGAGCGTTAAAACGCGGAATATTTAAAGTTTTAGTTTGATGTAAATTTGAAGTTCTAGTTTGGTATTAAACATATGTTTGTTAATTAGTTGTATTTGGTTGATGAAAATTGTTAGTGCATTGCTTATTTTGTATGATTTTGGAATAGATGTTTGTTATAATTGTATTTGTTCAAAAATTATTTAATGTTTATTAAATTTACGATTTGGGTTATATGCAACAATAAATAAGAACATTTGATATATATCAACAATTCGAAATTATTTAAAAAAAAAAAAATTGGTGCTCATTCCCGGCGCTTTTCAAGCGCCGGGAACAGGGGCATAAAGCGTTGGGAATATTATTCCCGGCGCGTAGAAAGCGTCGGGAAAACGTATTCCCGGCGCTTTTTTTATTCCCGTCGCCCCTTTTACCCGGCGGCTGTGGGGCGCTTTGAAAAGTGCCGGGAATGTATTCCCGGCGCTTTTTTTGATATTCCCGGCGCTTTTTGCGCGCCGGGAAAGACACTAAATGTTGTAGTGTAGCTAGGTTGTTTGATATTAGATCTACACTACACCCAATATATATATGTCCGGAGGTATACAATCTTCGATCGTTACAAGAAATATATTGGACTTAACGAAAGCCTTTTCCATAGGTGAAAGCTTGATTTTCATTGATGTTGTTCAAGCATAGTGACGATTTAATCTCATTAAATAATCAGTAGGTGAAGGAGCGACTACTTAGATATAAAAGTTAGGATCATTAATCGTTATTTACAAGTTCAAGTTGTCTAACTGCGCACCAAATTGATTAATTATGTGCAAATGTAAGTCTACAAAACTTGTTACCAATCATAAGAAGATAATATATCGAGTTTATAGCAAGGAAAATTCAAGTCATAATCAAATTAAGTAATTACGTTCCACTTAAACACACTTATTTCCCTTTTTCCTTCAACCTTTGGCGTGGAGAAGAAGTTCTAATTTTCAATTTTTCTCTGTCCTCTCATTCACCTAAAAGAACAATTTATATAGATAACTAATTTAACAATACAACAAGAAGCACCAGTGGTCTAGTGGTAGAATAGTACCCTGCCACGGTACAGACCCGGGTTCGATTCCCGGCTGGTGCAAAAATACTGCATAGCAATGATGATTGCTGCGCCTATGCGACGGTTGGGTCTGTTGCTTCTTCTGCCTTCAGATGAAATATGGTGCTGCTGAGCTCTACAGTATTTATTAATTCTTTTTTTTTACATTGCTTCCCTTGAACTCATCCACCACAGTTAAATCACGGACGATGGGAGGGAGACAACGGTTCAGGTATAGCCTTGCCATTTTGAACTGCTTTTGTGCCCAAGTGTGCGGTTACAATCTGCATTCAGGGATTAAGGCTAAATTCGTTTGCTGGTTCTCCAAGTTTCGTATTAGCTTTCGAAAAGCAATTTGTTATCATTCAAGGAAGAAACAATGCATTTTCTGCCACTTTTACAAAACTATGGATGCCGCTGCCTTTGAGGATGTATTCTTTGAATCTGACTGCTCCAACGCAATTGCTTTCATCTGTGACAATATCCCCATCGACTAGTATACTCAAGGCCCAATCACTCAAATCAAAAGGTATTATGGCCAAAATGGAAATTCAAAGCTCTCTCTCGTAGTTCCAATTTTCCAGCTCACAATATTGCAGAATGGGCTGAAAAACTCCATTCCTTGTAATGCCTTTTGTCACAATGGTTCTCCACTGGTCGACTCTTGTTTCATTCCTTCGTCTTAATGCAATTTTACTCTGTCCAAGAAAAAAAAAAAAGGAGGAAGAATTGTTTTGCTGTCCAACTGATTTAATGATCAAGATATACATCAGCTTCAGACTTGGAAGCTTCATTTTCCAGATTTTAATTTTTAAATCCGAGTATCCCTCAACCCACACGTAGACTGAAAACATACTCACACCCCTCTTTGCTCCCCATACATATTTTGATCCAGTTCCCCCTTCCTTGGAGTGACTGGTCCAGTTTAGAATCGTAGACGTGGAAAACCACTTCTGAAGATAGTGCAGACATGTACAAAATAGCAACAAGTGCTTAAATTCAACATAGTTCTATCACAAGATTTGAACTTTATACACACCAATAACTTTTGGGTTTCACTAAACATAGCAAACCAGTTTTACATACAACCTATACTTTTAAGAAATTGAAAAATTTCACTCAATTACTTTCAAACCCCTAAAGTGGCACAGAAACTAGAAGTTCCCCACAAACAAGCAGCAGCCGTTGCATTGTAACTCAGAGCAGATTGTTTTTTGGTCCAACGAGATCACCCAGCATCACAAATACACGAATCATTGGTTGTTTGAACAGTTATACTTCTTCACTACCGCTTTGGTTACCATTTTTCAGTATATTAAACTTGCATAAAGGGCAGGTAGCGTTTATGTGCAACCACTTGTCTATGCAGGCTGAGTGAAAATGGTGGCGACAAGGGAGTTCACGCAGTTCAGCTCCGTCTTCATAGGCACAAAGGCATATGCAACATTCCTGCAATCCAACACACAAATAATTAGAAGTGTTCAGTGAAGTAAGGGAGACAAATGGTGTAATCGGACATACAGCATCCTCTAGAGGAAGTACATGCTCAGTGGGCGAGTCAGTGTCGCACTCGGTCATTATTCCTCCAAATGATTCTTGAATTTCACCATTTTGTTTCTCAAAATCCCCAATTTTCCGGAACTTGTATCTAGTTAGTCTTTCAATGTCTTCCTTAGTAGCTCCTTCCTGTATATATAATGCCAAATCAAGATAAACAGTTAGACAACAAGAAAACAAGTCACTTGTCAGACAACAATCTATACAAATTTCCCATATTTTCTTCCTCATTTTTCGTTATCTTTGTAGGTTTACAGGACTATATCCAATGATTGGCAAATCAGAACTAGCACATGCAGCATGATTGTCATTACAGACTTAGTAATATTAGTGAGCGTGACAATCAAGTTATGGTACCTCTTAGAATGAAAACTCAGGCACTCTTGTGAAGCAGCACAACTTCGAAAGTGAACATAAGTTCCAAAGAGTTTTATGGTCATTTTACATGGATTATTTATATCAACTTTGACTCGTCTAAATTTGAGAAGATAAAAGGTGAACTAAATGGCACCAAAAGTCATTCAAGCTGTTGATAAGTGGAGCCTGGGTGCTGAATATTTATAGTATAATGAGATACTAGATAGACAGTAAAAGGTGTATGAAAGGCGTAAAATAATACAAACCAAGGCATGTGTAACCTATTAACTGATTTCCAGAGTTCCACTTGAGAACTTTGCTGATTGTTTTAAGGTCAACCTAAAGTTAAACCACCAGCAGATGCCACGCGGACAAACATGGAATTAAGTGTTCTTTTTCGTTATCTGAGTAGATAACTCAATCAGAAGATTCTGAGAAAGGGTGATACAGTATCACAATAATGAGTTTCCTATAGAGAATAAGTCAGTCTTCTTTCATTTCTTCAAAAATGTTCTGAAGAAGACAGAATATATGAAGGGTTTTAATCAAGCCAACTGGTGGGAAAGCACTCAGTTCAACCAAGTAAAAGGTGTCCCCCTAACGATCATACAGAAGGAAAAGTCAGGGCTGATAGCACCAGCATAGCATAATTTATTTTAAAATATATTAATATCAGTGTATGCATGTGTACGCACACACACACACACACATATATACAATCGTAATACATATATGTATATATTCATACACACACATTCACATTAGAGTAGCTCAGAGATTCTGCGATAGCATATACTACCTGATCTGCAACTGCATATAAGATTGCAATAATACATGGTAGGCAGCAGCAAACAGCAATTCCAATGATACACGCCACAAGAACGCAAATGACAACGAAGAACACATCAAATGCCAAAAATGTAATGCAAAGCCTGCAAAGGAAATCATAGTTTGATGATATATCATATTGCCAAAAGTATTTATAATTGTAACAGCACCAGTAGATGTATATTTTGACAAACCAGTAAAGCTGAGGAGAGTCACTAATCAAACTTTGGCCACCAGCAGATACCCAATAGAACCCAATTATCCACCAAATGAATGAGAACATAGTATTGGCAGACTCCAGATGCTTAGCAACACTGCCCAAAGAAAATAGCACGATATCATCATCATTAACTATTTTCTCTACTAAAATTTTGTTTCTTGCTTGAGGCAAATTTAATGAGAATCAAAGAAATGTCTGCATAGTGCATAAATTAATTTGAATGGCCGAAAATGTTTAAAATTATAAACTGAACACTATAAGGACCATGAAGATCTTTTGTCTGATCGGAAGAAACCAAGCCTGCAAAGACAAGTCCACTGGAAGCATCAAACTGAAGCTATGACCAACCACTTGGTAACCAAGCCTAACAAAAGGTTCAATTTTACTCTTAATCAAAATTGATTTTTCTGGTTGATGTAACCAAGCCTTTTCAGCAATGTAAAATTGGTTCTCCATTAGAATCGTCAAATGACACTCACTACTACTATCTGAATTCAGGAACTATACAAATGCCTTTGTGACGTCCATCTAACAAAGCTTTTACATGCCAATTTTCATATTCCCCAAAAAATTAGAGACCAATCTTTTAAAGTATATCAACTCAATCAATTCCATGGTCTAACTCACACATTCACTCTCATTTCTAAATCCACATATCAATTAATCAAGTCCGTAGTCTAATTCAGATACATATTCTCAAACTTAATTCCACAATATTGGACATTGGGCCTATATTCTTGTGAAGTCATCAAATATCACCAAACAGCAAGACCAAAATTTATGTACAAACATATCAATGAAGAGGTACTTTTTATTTTATACATAATTTGATGTCTTCTTCTCTTAATGTTCAATTATATCTAATATTCTGAACAAAGGTTAAAATGCATATTTATTTAACTTTCCTTTTAGCAGTTACATACTGAATAATTGATTCATTAGAATCCTTAGTAAGCCCTCTCTTCCAAATTTTAGTTGTGTAGTTCAACTTCTAATCATTAGAACTCTCCTTTAATTTAGTTGAATAGATATATATACAATTCAAAAAAAAAAAACTACTCAGTTCCATAGTCCGACAAACATAATCCAACAAATATTTTATTCAACCGCAAATTTCAGAAATTCTCAACTTAAAACAGAGTCACAGCACTTCATATGTACCTGGTTTCATCATCACTTTGCCTGCCTTCGGGAACATAATCTCCAGATTCCATGTCATCAGAGCTCAAACTCGAGTAATTCTGGCTATACCTAGACTGAACTCTCTCGCTTCCTTCCAAATTCCGCTGCAAATACCTCTTCCTATACTCCACGCACACACACACCATATGAAGTATACACTGAAGCGCGTATCCGACAATCCACAGCCTTAGCGGCAGCAACGGCGTCTCTTTGTGACTCATTATCAACACCGATATCGAAACGATTACGAAGGCGAGGTTCCATATTAGGTCCAGTATCACTATCGGCTTTGAATAAGCCCAATCGCTTTGTCGTTCTTCGATTTGCTCGGTAGCGGATTCACGAACGCGGACTGAAGGCTCGCGCATGCCACGAGTACGGCTACTGGCGTGGCGGAGGAAACGAGCGGCGCCGCGGAGGCTTGGAGGGCGGCGGAGAAAGCGGGGACGAGAAGAGCGGAAGATCTGGTCGCCGAGTAACGGCGTCGAATCGACGACACCGGTCGTTGGTGAAGGAGAGTCGGTGGTTGACGACATCGTTTCGTCTCAGCTTTTACTTTTTTTGTGTTTTGGTGTTGATTGATCTGTATTTTGTACTGTGGTGGGAATGTGATCGGACGGCTGAATTTGAAGATTAACTGTGCGTTTGTGCGAAAGAGAAATGTGGGTAATAGTAAAATGCTACTTAAAGAAAATTACCATTTGGAATTGGTACTTGGTAGTGGAAATTAAAAACGTTACGTTTGTAGTTTATCTTTTTGTGCTTGAGAAACAAGAAAATATAAATCGACAGCTGTTTTGTTTCATTTCAATTTCTCATCATTTTTCATGAATTAAATTGTAATATAACTATCTAGTGAATTTCTAGATTAACATTGTTAATTGCGATCAGTTTATGTTTAAGATAAATTAAATATAATTAACAATGTTTTTTCCATTTTCCATTTTCTAGAGTCACAAATAATTATGTGATTTGATAAAAAAATTAAAAATTAAAAAATAAACAGAAAAAAATTAAAAGGTGACCACAAATATGGGTAAATACTAAATAGAGTAGTATGGGTATATTATACTCCCTCGGTCCCAATTTATCTGTCGTTTTAGAGAAATTTTATTGTCACAAATTATTTGTCACTCTAGAATTTCAATGCACTATTAAATACATATTTTTCCATTTTACCCTTATTTAATGTAACTAAAACTCTCTTTAATAAAAAAAGTAAGAGAGAGAGTGTGTAAGGATAATTTAGAAATATCATTTATTTTTTCCATAAGATAGAGGCTATTTAGTAGGTATCTTAATATGTATGAAAATACCTAAAACGGTAGATAAATTGGGACTGAGGGATTAATGTCCTAATACGCGTGTTACAGGAAATGTTGCATAGTAATTCCAAATATTTTATCGTGATAACACAATCAATGTTTTAGGGCCTGTTTGTCTCGCCTTTCGGAGAGTGGTTTGTGAAAGTGGTAGAGGTTTGAGAAATAATCTCGATTTGCGTAATGTTGTTTGTTTGGGTTTTGGGAGAGTTGTTTGGGAAAGTAGCCGTAATTGTTGACTTTTCTAATATAGAGAGAAATAGAAATAGAGTAGAAAAGTGATCTGTTTGTTTGGTCTTTCGAAGAGTGGTTTGAGAAAAAAATTACTGTAGCTAATTAATTGGGAAAGTGGTTGGATTGTTTGTTTGGCCTTTCCGAAAACCGAATTTTTTTTCGGAAAAGCGAGACAAACAGGCTCTTAATGTTTTTGGCCCAATTTAAAAGGCTAGCGATATTGCCAGAGCACATATTGTTGCTGCCAGAGCAACTTTTTTTAATTTCCTAATCTGCCCCTTCTAGTCAAGATCATAAAACTTGGAATTCTCAATCCCAATGACACACCATATTATTTTATTGACAATTCAATTTTCTCTCTCATATTAATATCTTGTTTTCTCTCTCTTATTAATATATTATTATTGTTTTCCTTTTTTCTTTTATTATTTAACTTCTTTTTCCTTGTCCTATTTATATTTCAAGAATAGAAATAATTATATAGTTTTATATAATAGTATAATACGCTGGTATGTAATTCACAACAATATATATCACTTCTAAAATAATAATGTTCTTCTATGATATTTATAAATATGTGTTTTCTCAAAATTGGACCTGACTTTAGAAAATTATATAATTACTATTTAGGAAACTAAAGGTTGATGAATGAATGAAACTGAAGAAGATGGTTTGTTGTACCTTATTATCATAATTTGAACTTATCCATGCTGTTCCATAGATTTAAGATAAAGTAATTTCTGGCAAGATCGTTCTTATTGTGAAAAATTGTAATATACTTGTACATATGTATGCTTTATCTTAATTTGTCTCATTTTCCTTTTCTTGTTGCATCTCTTATTTCACTGGGTGAATTATAGCGATCAATGAGTATATTGTACTTACTAAAACCAAGAGAACTTTGTAACAAACTTCTTCTTACAGATCTTTGGGCCTAATTACTTTAAAATGGGATATATATGCTTTTGATTGTGGGATCTTGGGTTGTAAGAGACTATAAAAGATTCATTAGTTTATTTAGCGTGGGGAACTTGACCTCTTTGGAGATGATTACTATTGGGGTATTGTAGACTAGAAGAAGTCTATGTAAATGTAATACGCTCGATTCGGTAAGTCAAAAATAAAATAAAAAATGTAAATGTAAAGTTAAACGAGTTTAACATGTTCGATTCGATTAAAACTCTTTCAAATCTAAATCTATTATTCTTATCAAATCTAGCATGAATAATATATTCATATAATTAACTTTCAAACTCGTCACAAACTCGATTCGGTTAGTCAAAAAAAAATGTAAATGTGAAGTTCAACGAGTTTAATACATGTTCGATTCAATTAAAACTCGTTCGAATCCAAATTATTAAAAAATATTTCAAAATTAAAAAATATTAATTAATCATTAATGCACAAAAATAGTTTGTACAATCCAAAGAAATTATCACAACATCATATATAAGTGTCATTCTAATCAAATATACATGAAAATGGGAAGGAAAAAATGCATTGCTGGGCCAAAATTGATATTACGGAAATTATTTGTATTACAAACGAAGTTAAAAAAATTACATTTAAGGATGATGATGAAAGTCTTCTTTCATATGTACAGTTTATTCTATTACGGCAAAATTAAAATTAAAATTTGCAAATGAAGTTAAAAGAATTACCTTTAAGTCATAAACATTAGGTAATAAGAAGATACAAAAATTCAATTATAAAGAGAAAAGGTGAAATTATGCAATAGTTCATTTCATCACAAATTAATTTCTTTATATATTGTTGTGAATTACATATCAGCGTATTATACTATTATATAAAACTATATAATTATTTCTATGCTTGAAATATAAATAGGACAAGGAAAAAGAAGTTAAATAATAAAAGAAAAAAGGAAAACAATAATAATATATTAATAAGAGAGAGAAAACAAGGTATTAATATGAGAGAGAAAATTGAATTGTCAATAAAATAATATGATGTGTCATTGGGATTGAGAATTCCAAGTTTTATAATCTTGACTAGAAGGGGTAGATTAGGAAATTAAAAGAAATTGCTCTGGCAGCAACAATATGTGCTCTGGCAATATCGCTAGCCAATTTAAAATGATGGAAATATGTCACATCAAATTAATTTCATAAACTTTCTTTCTTGGGAAGAAAGTTGTAAAGTACTATTGATTTTGAATATGGAAACAGAACACAACGTGTAATTACGAATACCAAGTGTTAAATAAATACAAAGGTACAAATCTCCTCCCCCTATTGGTGTCATTATTTTGTTATTTAATTTTGAGGCGATTCGTGTATTGGTGTCATTATTTTGTTATTTAATTTTGAGGCGACACACGAGTCGACTAGTTATTTTTTTTTTTTAATCATGCTTCATATTATGAAATTGATTTAATTTTTAAACAAGACTGAAAAGTTTTTAGCGAACAAGATCGAGTTGATATCGAATAACTTGATATTATTACATGTAATTTGTTAATTTTAGCGGCAAAATAGCAAGTTACGTCTCTTAACTTTCACTGGTCCGTAAAATTAGGACATTTAATTTTTCAACAAGCAATTTACGTCCCTTAACTTTCATTGGTCCGCATAATCATGACACTTAATTTTCAGCAAGCATTTTACATCCCTTAACTTACCTTGGTCCGCATAATCAGGAAACTTAATTTTCCAGCATGCATTTTACGTCCCTTAACTTTCATTGGTCCACAGAATCAGGAAACTTAATTTTTCAGCAAGCATTTTACATCCCTTAACTTTCACTGGTCCGCGGAATCAGGACACTTAAATTTTTTAGCAAGCATTTTACGTCCCTTATTGGTCCGCAAAATCTATAACTTTTTTATACCCACAATTTTAGTCCACTTGACCGCAGTTTCAGTCCACAACTCGCCAAAAATTTCATAATTGCCAACTGGACAATAATTTGGGGATTTGAATTAATATTGATGTTGTTAAATGGTTTTAGACAGTTTGTTAAGTAAATGTCAAGTGGGTGTTTGTTTTGTCAAGTGGAATTCAAGGTCCTTTAGCCAAAATGTGTCAAATATGACTTATTTTTCATAGAGCTCTATAAATAAGAACCTACATAAACCGAGCATAATGGATGTAAAGTTATAGGACGTCCGAAAAATTTATTGGATTGAAATTGCGGGTATAGAAAAGTTATAGGACGTATTTTGCTTGCCGAAAAATTAAATGTCCCGATTCCGCGGACCAGTGAAAGTTAAGGGGTGTAAAATGCTTGCTGAAAAATTAAGTGTCCTGATTCTGCAGACCATTGTAAGTTAAGGAACGTAAAATACTTGCTGAAAAATTAAGTGTCATGATTCTGCGGACCAATGAAAGTTAAGGGACGAAAAATACTTACTTGCAAATTAAGTGTCCTGATTATGCGGACAAGTAAAAATTAAGGAGCGTAAATTGCTATTTTACCTAATTTTAGCACATCAAGTTGTGCTCGTATAATAAACACAAATTAATATCAAATATTGAGTAGCTTGATTTGATTCACAATACCACCTATATTGCAAGTAGAAAACAAGAAGTGCCCTTTTTTTAGATGAAATTGCACTTCTTGTTATTTTGGAACAAGAAAACAAGAAGTGTTCCAAAAAAACAAGAAGTGCAATTTCATCTAAAAAAAAAGGGTACAAAACAAGCATATACTACTTCAAAATTAAATGAAGGGCAAAATTTCATTTTTTCATATCATAGAATATGAACTTAAGACCCATATTGGATGGCTATTACACATTTAGTCCTACTAGAAAAGTGCACGTATGTTGTACGTGTCTAGTTAATTTCAGAAGTAAATGTTATAAATTATAACAAAATTAACTTTGTCATATCACAAAAAATAACACAAATTAATGACTAATATTTAATTTATTTATTATCAAAATTATTAATCCATAAAAAAATTATGACTTTAAATTATAATAATCAAATATAATTTGATGTTTTATTTGTTCATAAGATCTTGTAATTCTTTTTTTTTTTTTAATATGATCATAACAAAATTATGTAGTTCATTCTTTTCACGGGTTTAACCCGTCTTTTTACTGATTTCATTCATTTTGCATCGATTAAAATATTTTTTCATCGGTTTATCCATTCTTTTATCGATTTACCTACTTTCATTATTTTTTCATTTTTCGTCGATTTCTTATGTTTTCTGGTGTAAACCTTGCATTTTCTATTGGTTTAACCTAGTTTTTGCTAGTTAAACTATTTTTTATTTTTAAAGGTCTCACTCGTTTTCACCAAATTCACACGTTTTTTCATTGATTTACATTTTTTTCACCAATTTCACCTCACATCTCATTGAATTCACATGTTTTCACCGACTTTACCTTTTTTCCTGATTCAATGATTTCACCCATTTTCAACAATTTCATCTTTTTTTCACTAATTTCACCGATCTTGTCCGGTTTTCATGAAATTCATCCAAAGCAATTCAATTCCATATGCATTTATCAATTTTACATGAGCATTTTCTCCGGTTTTATTCGTTTTTCACCAACTTTACCAGTGTTCATCCAAATTTTTATCATTTTCACATGTTTTAGCCGACTTTTATCGTTTCACCAATTTTAATTAACCGATTTAACCTGTTTTCCATGAAAATTCGAGCATATATTTAATTCATAAGTCTAATCCATTTTTTCAGGGGCTTCACCCGTCTTTTTACTGATTTCATTAACTTTTCATCGATTTAATATATTTTTCTTCGATTTATCAATTATTTTATCGGTTTAACCAACTTTCGTGATTTTTTTTCCATTTTTCGTAGATTTCTTTTATTTTTCGGTTTAAATCATTTTCTACCGTTCCTTTTTTTTTGTTAAACTATTTTATTTTTATTTTTATAGATCTTATTCATTTTCACTCACAAGTTATTTCACTGATCTACATGTTTTTTCACCAATTTCATATCATATTTAATTGATTTAAAATGTTTTCATCGATTTTACTTATGTTCCCTGATTCACTGATCTCACCCATTTTAAATGATGTCATTCGTTTTTTTACTAATTTCATCGATCTTATCCGGTTTTCATGAATTTTATCCAAAGTTATTCTAATGCATATATAATTATCGATTTCACAGACGTCTTTTTACCTGTTTCACTCGTTTTTCACCAACTATATCAGTGTTCACCAATTTGATCAAAAAAAAATTTATATCATTTTCACAACCGACTTTTATTCGATTTCAACCGCTTTCCATGAAAAGAGCTCCATGAAAATTTGAGTATCACCGACTGCACCAAAAATTTCATCGTTTTCACCAAAAATTTCATCTATTTCACTTGTATTTATCGAATCCACATGTTCTTCATGTGTTGATTATTCGCGGTTATGCATGTCTTGATACTTTTGGATATTGTTTATATTTAACTTCTTTAGCCAAACAAAAATTACGTACTTAGATTATAAATAAATTATAAAAGTTGATATAAGAGATAATTTTAGATTTTAGGAGTTTATGAGTTTATGTAGGAAATAAATATTATAATAAGACTTCATATTTAATTATACCTCTTCATTTAGTGTTATATTGAAGTGTTCATATTGGAGTAGATTTCTTTTTCCTATGTTTTTCTTATTTTTATTAATTTAATTATCTTTTAAGTAGGGGTATATTAGTCTTCACAAAAATTCAAGAAACTCTATTTTCTGAACTCGTACTTTTATTTGTATATATAAATATATATATAGATTGTTAGTTTTTTTTAACGAAAATGGCACGTGGTTGTTGGCTAGGTCATGAGCATGGTATAAAAAGTGGCAACATCCCTATTTTATGGTATCAAAAGGGACAAAAATATTATTCCATAGTATAATTGTGTCATTGTGTGTGCCATTTTCCCCGCTCATGGCCGAGTTATCGGCCACATGACATTTCTATAAAAAAAAATTAATTATGGTATTAAATATGTAACGATTGTCCAATGTTATTGGTATTAAACCCAAACGAAGTGTAGTAGTAGTTCTATTATTTTATTTTATTTTATTATTATTTTTTTTTTTTTTTAGTAGTAGTTCTATTATTTTGTTTGTTGTTTGTATATATGGAAGTTATTTGGAGAACTAGAAATCTCGGTACTCATGAAAATGTTTCTTTTTATTTATTGCATGGAGAATCCAAAAGACGCAAAATTTAAAGTATGCCTCCAAAAGGGCAAAAAACATGATATTCTTATGAATTTTGTGGAACTCTCGTGTGTATTTTTTTTTTTTGTAAATTATTAATTAACATATAAAATCTATTAAGATCAATATATATAGATATATTCAATAAAGAAATGTTTTCTATATTTTCAGATTTTATAACAATGTATTATTTAATTTACTAATATTATATATAAATCTA
The DNA here is from genome assembly GCA_038501285.1 of Penstemon eatonii. Lineage (NCBI taxonomy): Eukaryota > Viridiplantae > Streptophyta > Magnoliopsida > Lamiales > Plantaginaceae > Penstemon > Penstemon eatonii. The sequence goes on from CM076712.1 coordinate 49,261,251, forward strand.
CATAGTTGTGAATAGATGAAGTATGGTGCGTAAAATAGTTTTTAACCTAAAAAATTAGTGAAGTTAATAATTTTACAGCAAAATGCAAGATTATGTAAAACACATAGGAATTCTAAACAATAAAAATAATACGAGTGGGTTTTATACATTTTTTCCAAAAGACATGGATATGATATCATATGAGTGGGCAAATGCATGGAATTTCAATACGGATGCCACATTCCTAGCTTCAATGGACTCAGCTGAATTATTCGCAATTCTAATGGCACGCGCATTGATTTTCGCCTTTGCCAAGAACCATATATATATCCACCTCATAGTGTAGGATTGGAAGGGATCTTGGAAGCTTGCAAATTTTTGGATTATAAGATGAAAAAAAAAAAAAAAACTACCCCAATACTTCAATATTGGATAAACGTTTTCTATTAAGAAATAAAGTTAGTGCAAAATAAGTACAAAACTAGGTATCTAATTTTATCTAAAACTTGTTCCAGTTTGTACGCATCCATTGATTTTATGAACACCTAGCTTATATCTAAAAACTACATGCTTTCTTTTTGTCTTCGATCTACTGCTCGAGGGCAATGAGACATGCTTCAGCTAAACGCCCAAAATTAAACTCGTATGCATGAACTGATCAATATGATTCTACTTGAAGGACTTCACTTCTTGGAATGTTCTGGAATCAGTCGTTTTAGCAACTCTGGAGGTGCATCAGCGATTTCTGGAAGAATATACAACGATTCAGTTGAAAGAAGATAAAACACAATATGTAATAATAAAAGATATTTGATTTATACCTTCAGTTGTAAAGTTGAACAGAGGAGGTAGAGCTCGCCCGTTGGGCAGGCATGCATTAGGTTCTCTTAAGTCATCGAAAAATGGGTGTGCACAAGCTTCCAACTGAATTTAAAAAATAAAAATTAATAACTTTGTGTTACTGAATGATTCTCATTGGAGTGGTAATAAGAACTTACGGCAGTGTAACGTAAAGTAGGTGAATACTGGAGCAGCCTCGACACTAGATCCATTGCTTCAGATGGCATTCTCTTATGAAATAACTGTAAACAATAATACTCATGTCATTAGCTTTCTTCCTTCTTTTTTTATCTTAGATTAAAAAGGTGTGAAATGGTGGGCGAAACGAAAAAGTAGAGCAGCAAACCTTGTGCCATGGGTGCGCTTTGATTTGAGGAAACTTATATTCACTGTAATTTGGATTCATGCACTTTATTTCCTCTCTTGTTGGCGTCCCCAACACCTAACGTGGAAAGAAAAAAGACTTATTTTCGATTATAATTAAAAACTAACATATTTGATATAATGAAGACGAGTAAATGAAAATGCACCTTTATTATTTCAACTAGCTGATCAACGCTGCTTTCTCCAGGAAAAAGAGGCTGCACAGGGTTGAATCATGTTTCATAATGTAAACCAAAATATCAAATAAATTTATAATTCTATAAAATAAATTAATATCCATAGACATATTTCTACCTGACCCAGAAGAAGCTCGGCCATAACACAACCAACTGACCACATATCAATAGCAGTAGTATATTCCGTAGCACCAAATATCAATTCCGGAGCCCTATAATAACGAGAGCAAATGTACGATATATTTGGTTCACCAGGTACCTAAATCAAAAGGGAGATTTTTATAATCGATATATAAGCAATAGGAATTTGTCCAAATTTTAGAAAAATAGAACATACCAACATCTTGGCACTGCCGAAATCACAAAGCTTAAGCTGATGTGTGTGTGGATTAACCTGCAGCAAACATCATATGTCATAAAGTTCCGAACTTGAGAATCTAAACAAACATTTCATGACAAAAACACATAGGAAACTAATTTTGGGGTTGGAAGGGGAAAAAATTTGAGATTTAAGAGGAGCTTAAAGTGAAGATTCTCCAATTCTGAATTGTAGAAGTAATCATACCAGAAGATTCTGTGGTTTAATGTCACGGTGACATACACCAATAACACGATGCATGTAATTTAGAGCACGGCAAATCTGCAATTTAGAATATTACATCATAAGCAATAGTTTTGACTACGTAGTCGAATGTCTAAAGATAAAAGTAATATGTTCCTACCTGGTATGTATAGAGCTGGACATATAAAACGGGCATGTATTGGTTCACTCTGCTATAGTGTCTTGATGCTCGATAAACAGTTTCGGACACATACTCCTGGACGAGATTAAGGTACACCTCGTTCTTTTCAGTAGTAGAATAAAAGCAATGCTTCAGCTCGACAATGTTGGGATGTTTAAGCAAGCGCAATATCTGAAGTTCTCGATTCTTGTATCTCCTATCTTGTAGCACCTTCTTTATAGCGACTGATTGACACGTTTCAAGGCATTTGGCCTATAAACACAAATAATAGGAAAGGTAAGAGATAGTCAATCGATCTTGCTATTTTAATTTGATCCAACAACCCTCAAACAGAACCTTCACCAGAGTCAGTCCTAGCACTAGAGAACATAGTTACTTGCTAGGTCTCCTAATTAAAATGTGAGGGCATCTTAGTCTTTTATCCTAATATTTTATACATGTAACAGTTTCTTCAGCTAAATTAGTTTTTCAATATTATAACTAATTAATAATATTTACAATCTACCTATATCATAACAAAGATTAAGTGAATATCTATTTCATTTGGCTTTTTTTTTTCTGTATAAAAAATATATGCAAATTTTTATATACTGCATTTCTAAATGTAGAAAGTTTATATACTACTATAAGATATACAAATTTTTATGATATAGGACCTTGGTTTTAAATTTTTCCTAGAACCCCCAAAAGCGTAGGACCAGCTCTAACCACCACAACCCCCATCGTAAAGAAGAAAACAAAAATAACTCCCTTACATATTTGCCCTTCAACAATACCTGATATACAACTCCAAAGGAACCAGTGCCAACCACACGCTCTGCCATATAAGACATCGTCTGAGGAAATAATGAAGAAATTCAGAACGGAGCCATGAAAATATAAATCTAAATACTCCGTATAGAACATTCAAAAATAACATGAATCACCTGTTTTGGTTGTCCATTTCGACCACCAATGGCGGTCACAATTATCTGACCAGTTTCAGTTCCATTTCCACTAACAACAGCAGGCTCCATATCCTAAATAGAACACACGCAATCAACAAATAAACAGTTTAGTTCAAGACATAATGAAAGCGATATATGTTAACAATTGTAAAGGCGAAAACATGAATAAAACCTTTAAATTATCCTCATGGTTATCGGATTTCTCGTCTCCAATTTTCATTTCGTGCATTTCTTTAGGAAGCTCATCACACCCAGACGGCCCGGACTTCTCGTTTTTATCATGTGCATCTGATGTGCTTGAAATAGTTTCCGAGGAGTTAGATTCCATATGCTGCTCTTGAGGTCTAGGACATTTTTCGCCCCTCTCCAAGTCAGAGGAAGCTCTATGATCCATTTCTTGCTCTACCTTCACCCTTTTAGTGCCAGTATCCCCACCCTAGAGAAAAATAGATCAAATTTTTAGAATAACACTCGTATTTCTCTATCTTATCCGTTTGCATTTAGTATCTCGGATAGAAATTTAGCACAAACGGGGACTAATAGTGCAAATTTGACCAAACTTCTAATAGGATTTAAAAAAATATAGAGAAAAACGAAGCTGCGAATAGACTGAATTCAAGGAAAATAAAAATCAAAACTTTCACTCGTTCTATTCACATATCAGCATTGAAACAAAATTTACACCTTTTCAAGTACCCAAAAAAAATTATTGATTCAATATTTTAAACGTATTTCCATATTTCCCAAATTTCATAAAAAATTCGATAGAACCCCCCAAAAAAATCAGAGCTTCCATATCTCAGCATTCAGCCAAAGTTTCCATCTTGCAAAATACAATAATAAACCCATTAAAAGGTTGAATCTTTTATACAAACCCAACATTTTGTCCACATTTCCAAGAAAACCCTCACAAGAAAGAAAAACAAAATTGGTCCATTATTCTTAATTCGACATCACAAATTGAGTATACAGAAACAAAAAGGAAAACATAAACACAGAAATATAAATGTAGAGATAATAAAAAGAAAATTACAGGATCTGAAACAGAGGTGCGTCCAGAAGCAATGCTCTTCAGCCGACGCATCATATTCATTTTATTATCCGCTTCACCAAACAAAACCCAATCAAAATAATAAAATGAAAATGATATACGAAAAAGTGTTCTTTCTAACTCTAACTCTCTGTCTCTCTCTCTCTTCCCTGTGTTTAAACAGAAACAAAAGAGAGAGAGGAAAAAATGTAATCTTAAATCTCTTTTTCTCTCTTTTTGCCTTCTGGTCAAAGCTTCAAAGCTTAATCATTATTTCATTCCGACCAAATTTCTTTTTCCTTGATTTCTGTACTTACGGTCAGCCTTTGATTATCGGCCGTCGATATATTATCATATTGATCCGACAGCTAGGAGATAGTCTTATTGCGGGAATGACGAAAATGGACTTGGGTTAGTTGGGGAATTATTAGGTGGGTAGCGGAATATTCGGGGGTGTTTTTATTGTTTTCGGTGTGAATTGTGACAAATTTAGTTTGACCGGGAGTTTGCTTTTATTGTAGAAATATTTATTAGATTTTTGAATTGACCATTTTGGCTTTTCTGTTACGATATTAAATTTATTAACTTTTATTTGGGGCACAAATAGTTTTTCTTTCAATTTTTATTCAAACTGAGTCTTCCATCTTGTTTTCAAATTTAATCATCTCCATGCATTTGTATTTTATTATTTCAATAACTAATATATATATTTGTGTCTAAAATGAGATTTCATCGAATGAGAAGTTCGAGAAATACCATTTTTCATGTAGACAAGTGTCCCATTTTTAATTTAATTTTAATTATTTAATTATAAAACTATACCCTTTCTTGTCATATTTCAAATTTTATATATAGTCTTTGATTACGTATATTACATGTAAAAATATGTGAAATAAAAAGACTACTAAAAATAACTTTCATTATATTCTTAATCAATAATTTAAATATTTATATTTAGTAAGTGAAAACTAATTAGAGAATGATTTTGTAATTATGTTTGTTTGAAGGGTTAAAAATTATGATATTTAAGTTTTTAGGGACTATATAAAATTAAATCGGAAAATATAGAACCCAATTGACAATTCAAATTGCACTCAATCAAACAAATATTTAGAGTTTAAGGATGAAGATGCAATTTCCCATAAAATTAACACGCTCCCCCACCCCATTTCAATCGTCTCCCCCTACGATCCCTTATGCAAAGTAAACAAATAAGACGTTTTCATGAAATTTTCGTGGAAATATGTAGATTTATACATAAATTAGACTAGACATACTCTAATTATTTGTTTGTTCATTTGGAGAGCTGAAAATTTCAAATAAACTATATGGCTCATTTATAACGTTAATTGAACCCTATAAACAAATAGAAAGGTAGAAAATGAAGATGAATGTGAAGGTGTGGTTGATGTTTTGGAGATTGGGAAATTTTGAGAGAGGAAACGACAAAAGCACAATAATAATGGAGCTAGAAAATATAATCTCTTTCTAAAATATATTTATTCTAGGCTTATATTGTATTTAGTATAGGGTCATTTGTGTATTTTACTAAATGCATACTTTTTTCAAATGTTTGATTGGCTCATCCTCACCGGATATTTTGACTTTTTTTTTTGTGTTCCAAATTTGATTTTGACTTATTTTATGATTAAATAGAGTATTTCATATGAACATTTGTCCCATGAAATCTCATTTTAGAAAGATCCAACACATTTATCTGAGTTATATATTTGGTTTTATATCTTTTGGATTGGCAATAACTTAACATGATTTGGTAAGGTGAGTTTTGGTTGATTTGTGACTTAATAAAACATTTAGCAACTAATACAAATTATATTTTTATGCAAGTACTTTCCATAAAATAAAAAGTAAGGAACTAAAAATAATAATTAGAATAAACACTAAATGTAATTTTCTATCCAAAGAGATAAATGAATTTTATCTAAAATTTTACTGGGATGTGTAGATTTGACAAATAGATAATTATTGGAGAATTACTTCAAAAATATTTAACTATATTTAATCAATATTTGAAAGTTGGAGTTTTATTGCAAAGGTACATACTATCGTGTATATCTCTTCTTTTGTTTTTATTTTTCCACTATATACGATCGAGCTGACTCTTGAGTGGTGTTTTTGTTGTTGTACTTGTCATTTTCTTTGTGGTTTCAAAAGGACTGAAATGAGTTGTTGGGGAAGGGGGTAATAGAGCTCAAAGATACCGGCTATAGTTAACGATAACCAGTTTTGCCTAATTTTACTTTAGGTAAAGCTACCATAAGTTTATCTAGTCTAATTCAAAACATAATTTTACATTAAAAAAAATAGAAATGTTAGTATTTTCGTTGGAACATCATATTTCAATTCGTGGTTCGGACTGTTTGGGTCTCGTCTAATTATTATACTAGTAGATTTTCTCAAGATGCCCACTTCAATGGCCCAAAGAAAAGATTTTGGTCGACTAATAAAAAATAGCCCGGATTAGTGGTGGGTAATTGTAGGGGCCCATCAATTTGAAAGCTCTGCCTGCAATTCCTTCTTTTTTATTTTTTTTATTTTTTTGAAAAGCCTGCAATGGTCTCGACTCTGACGGGGACGAACTTGAAATTTAAGATATTTATGGGCCTTATGGCCCATATGAAAGAAAATTAGTCATAGTTTTTTATTGAAGTTTTGACCTAGAATTCTAGGAAAGAATTAAAAAATAAAACAATTTTCTTTTTATCTTTAAAGTAATGAAATGATATTAGAAGAAGAGATATTAAATTAATGATGTTATATTATTATTTATGTAAAATGATATTTTTAAGAAAAGTATTATTTTAGAAAAAATATTGTTATTTAGGATACCTCAAAAAGTATTTATGAGCAAAAATAAAAAGACAGAAAGTAATAACTTTTTCTAGAACAAGAAAGTAATAAATATAAAGCCAATTTTTGTAACATTCAAATAATTTATCCAAATAAATTGAGTAACTTGTTTAACCTTCCAAAAGATATTTAAGAGCCAATTATAAGTTGTAACATTTTTTTTCTTAACCCTATCAAAGTTAGATATTTTGTTTTATACTTTTGGGCAATAGATGTGGCCTAAACGTTTTATCTAGGATTATGGGCGATCATCTATATTTACACCAGAGAATGAAAGATCAATATGTAAATATATCGTCAAGTTAACGTAACTCGTATAAAAATATTCAATCTTTATTTCTATTTGTGTTTTGATTATTTATAGAATTCATAATTGTAATTTAATTAGTTTTGTTTGCGTGAAATAAATCTCACAACAATTACTTATGCTCCATTAGTTATAATCTTTCCAAGTCATTAGCTAATATTAGAGCCCAATCTCAATCATGTGCAAGCCAATTATAGACTGAAAAAACCAATATATATAGAAGAAACAAAACTAAAACAAACTATTGAAGTCCGAAATAACATGCCACTTTATAGGATGACACTGCATCTCTAGAAGATGATAGAACAACTCTAGAACGCTTTGACTTAGCGCAAAAAAATGTTGTCTAGTACTGAAGGAGACGAAATGGTCCCCCTCCCCTCCTCCTCAAGCCCCATAAGATTTGGTTATTAGTTACATAAATTTTCAATCAGGTGGTGGGGGCCCATTTGTACATTAGCCATGATTACGTATGCCAAAATAGAAATGAATTCAATAATACAGCTTTTAATCATTCCACTCCATAATTTCCAACTATATTTACACTTCTATCGGATCATGTGTGCCATAAATCTGTCACTACCTAAGAGTTGTCATTTCCCCTTATGTGCATGTTATTACATTTGTAAAGAGATGGGAATTGGTTCTTGCCCATGTTTTAACTGAAAAAAAGGACTCTAGTCATGTGAAATTTCATGAGAGGACAAGTTGCGTTAATTTAGCCAAGTTGGCTTCCCGGTATAAGCTCGAGCCTCGAAATAATATATGAGTCGAGTTCTTGAGCCAATTTGTATAAGCTAAATTTGATTTAATTATTATCAAGCCCAATCATATTTGAGTTTTGAGTCATCTCAAATCAAACTTATAAATCTCTAATGACATACTGCTGTATTTAACAACCACCATAATTAATATTCTTACACTATCTCTTCTTTTCTGATCTCTATGTATATATATCTTAATTTCAATTCCAACATTTCCAACCCCATTAAATAGACAAGGACTCCCACTGATTAGCTCTTCATTTTCCTACATACTTTATCCTCAAATTCCCACTTTTGTTTCTTGATACGTGCACTCATATTTGATTGGGATAGTACTCTTAATAGGTCTACTTCAATTAATGCAAAAACTTCTCTTACCTAGATTTCAGAAACTCAGCTAGGACTTTGCTCAATTAATTTTTCGATCCCACTGTTTTGTGCCTTATCTTATCGAGATATTAATTTTTCTAACTCCCAACTATAATGAAGTGTTATTGCTTTTTTTTCTCTCTAGAATATGGTCATTTTTTCATAATTTTTCCAATGGAAAAGATCAAGTAAATGTATCTTATTGAATCAAATATTTTGTTATATATATGAAACAAGTTGAATTTCAATAGGGTTCACATGTCACATGATCATCTCACGTGACATAAATATCACCTAGAAAAGAATATAATTGAGCTAAGATGGATATCAGTTCCGGTAAATGCCTCTATGATTAAGTCAGATATATGAATTACGAGAGAATGAATTGAGAATATAATCATACCTTATTGGGGGTTTATTCTTATGGGTAGCTGGTTGAAATCGTGAGGTACTTTACTAATATTTTATCATGATTGTCTAACAAATTACTTGACTGACTCATTGATTTTGCTCCACATTATGTCTGATTTATCGACATTATCGGATTATCCTACTATTAAAAGAGAGTAGACAAAGGTAATTTTAACCTCTGATTTAACGAGTGATATGATGTGATGTCATCGGGTTGATTCACAACTTTAGGTCAAGATTGTCCGTATAAGATGGACTTCACGTCTATCGAGCATATCAATTTTCAAGCTCGCACCTATGTATATCAATTTATTATTGTAATTAGATCTTCTAACAAATTTCTTATTTCAAATCAATTTTCTATAAGTGTGTGAACTATAATATGTTACTACTTATGTTAGTTGTTTGAAAGTGTCTCATGCCACCCATGCTTAGATTATAGTCTTAGTTATAATTCATTTAAAATTGAAATATAAATGATGATGGCTGCACCGTCAATCCCAATGAAAGAAAATATACGATAATGATGTATCCATAGTTTTGGAGCAGAGGTAATAAGATAATGGTCCACGAGAATATGGATATCTGGACTTGACGAAAACTAAATGGAGCCCACTTCCATGTGATGGGGTTGAGTAAATTTTTCGAAAATGAAGCCCAACTGGTTTCTCCATTTGATAGGTCCATACGTACCGACGAACTTTTCATTTTCAATTGTACCTTTCCAACACTTGGTCTATCAATACGTACTTAATCATAAAAAAAGAAAAAAGGCAATCAATACGTACAATACATGATATTAATATTTTATCAGATTTGATCATGAAGTTGAATAAAAAAAGGATGATATTATTTTTTATTGATATGTGTCCTATAGTGTTTTGCTTTTAATAAAATAATATTGGATGCTTTAATGGTTTTCTTTTTATATTGTCAACCTAAGTGTATACTCCCATCAAATTTCTTTTAGAACATGGATTTAATGAGTATATAGATCCAATTCGTATGCTCGGGAGTATAATACTTAACCTATGTAAATCAAGAATTAATATAATCGTCAGGAAAAATCATCTCACCGTATTTTCTTTTATTTTAACAATATTTACTAGTTCATTTTCTTTTAACTCATGAGTGTAAGTCAAAGGGTCAGGAGAATCAACGCCACTATTCTTGAACAACTTAGACCCGGGTCTTCTTTTCGCGCTATTATAGATATGAAAATAATTTGTGTTCAAGTAACTTGAAAAATCACATTTTTCGTATTAATGCATGTTTAGATTAATATCTTAACATAAACGAATTGAAGCATCATTTTTCCTAAGACACAGTTCTATTGCCCTTTATTACTACAAAAATTCGTCAATCTGGTACTATAAGTATATCGTTCATTAAAACATAACGGTTTATTTGGTTAAATTTTGGCTTGAGCTACATTTCGATTTCAAAAAATTCCTTTGTGTTGTCTTGGTGAAATTTTTGAAATTTCATTTTGATTAAGTTTGAATATTAAGTTTTGTGTTTGAAAAAAATTGAGTTTTATTTGAAAGAGATTTGACTCGATTTTAGGGGCCTCGATTTTTACAAAAAATGGTTTGACCATTTGGGTAATTAAAGTTAAATATTTTCATTTGGTTAAATTTTGAATGTTGAAGTTCGAGAGAAAAATTAGATAGTAGGTATCAAACTATTTTTTCTTATAATTTACCAAATAAAAATGTCTTTTTTATAAAAAAATTAAAAATCAAAATTTTAGAGGTTTCTTGAATATGTTTTTGTTGAGTTTCATGACTTCTATCAAACTTCATTTATAAGAGTTATGACTCAATTTTACGAGACCCGAAAAACATGACCAATACTCTTCCAAATATGCCCCAAGTATTTTAGTTATCTAGAAAATCAATATTAGCATAGTAAAATAATTAATCAAGAACCGATAAAACAAAATCCCATTAAAGCCAAAGATAGATTGAGGCAAATAACTTTCCCTAACCAAATTTAACATGGCTATTATATACGTCTTTTAAAATAAAATAACCAACAAAACAATGACCAAAACAAGAATCCATTTCATTACCCACTTGAGCCAACTCAAGGGTACTCCCGAGTCAATACCCGAACCACCACCGTTGCATTGTGCTAAGAACCGCCACCACCACCATAGCCACCATGATCAGGTGGTAAACTTGGCTCTTCCCACCACCGTGCAAGGGTTGTTTCGCACGCGGTTCGTTCTTGACTCACCCCCTAAATTGTGAGTCATTATACCTCAAGTAAGAGGTACATTTGACATTGACACGACACTCAACCCTAATCAAATTCTTTTACCCTATGCAAATATGTCGCACACAAATTACAAGAACACCCTTAATCACGTTAAATATAGTCTCAGTTACGAAAATTATACGGAAACTACAGGCCCCACGATCAGCTCTCACAGTGAAGAGCGGCCTTGATTTTCTGCACCGTGCATGAGATGAGATTATTGACTGTCTCCACCGATTCGACGGTGAGCTTAGCCATAGGGAGACTGTTCACCAATATCTGAAATGCCACGGTCAGCAGCGACCCGCTCACCCTTTGACCCGACCCACCATTGCTAGTTGGCCCATTGTTGTTCGGCCCACGAGAACCCGGCCCATCAGGCACAATAGCGAATCCAGAGGGAAGCAGTGCCACGTAAGTGGAGTCCCCACCGTTCATCACCGAATGCATCGCAGGTATGTCAACCGGCGCGTAAACAACTAGCGACCCCGACGCGTCGATGCATGTCTCCTGAAGTATCAGCATGCTGTTCTGGTTTGTGTTTATGGTCTGCCAAAAGTACGAAAAAGCCCTCATGTGAATTCATTTTTATGCATTGAAAAGTTGACACACAGAGGCTAACTCAGTCGTATGACTTTTCATAAAAAAATTAGTGCAAGTCAGGGAAGAAGCAGAGGCTGACCCATAAAGTTGACAGACGTCATGTGCTTTGACTTTTATATTATTATTATAATAGTATTGATTATTATTTTTATTTAAATAATGAAACTAGATGTTGAAAAGAGAGGACCATTGGATACAGGTCGTCTTCAGGGGTAATTCCAAATTCCACATTTGTCCTATTACTTCAGAATGTACAAGGGACTGACAAAGTGACAAACTAAGATTTTATGGGCACATGCGTCATTTTAACCTTTTTCAGCTCTCATCTTACTTGAAAAATGTTACCAAAAAACCCCAAGTATCATTCACCCATATCTTTAAATTCCTTTTCTTATTTTGTGTATAAAATGCAACCCCACTCTATTATTAATTGTACCTACTATAATGTTGCCCATGAACCAATGTCGGTAGAAAGTAACAAATTGAGTCTCGTCTCGTCTCGTCTCGTCTAAAGAGTAAATATATCATAAATTATGAATAATTTTCAAATAATTATAATGAATAATCTAGTTAATTTTTCTTTAAGTAATTTTATGTAAGTCAAATAACCCCATAAAAAAATGAGAGTATCATAAATATATGAAAAAATTCAACACTAAAAATTTCTATTAAGATTAACTAATTTGACTTGTAGATTAACTAATGAAGTGAAAATTATGAAACAAAGAGGGTAGTTAATTTATTGCTCATAGGTTGACCTTTATAAACCCAGTAATTAAGAAACTATAAAGTATTTTCTATTTTTTGTTGGGTTGAATTTAATTAAGTGACTATAAAATTTGATTTAATTGAATTAATTGGCATCACGCAAATAAGATACACATCAAACCTAAAGCAAAAAGAAAAAGAAAAAATAGTTGAGTTGAAATAAGTAGGACTTACACTTGCTCGTAGGAGTGAAACACAATTGCCATGATCTTGGCCTTTGGCAATGTGCGCCATTTCTTGCATTGGGCCACCGTTAGAGAGAATGTCCCATTCACTCCTCAAATGTTCATCACGGAGGAAGTCAAACAGCCTTTGAGGCGATACCGGCAACCACACGGAGGTGGCGGCACTCAGCACTATACCCGGTGGCTCCCCGGGATAGTCGACACTCTTCCGTGTCATGATTCGAACATCCTCATCCACATTTTCAGCATGAAGTTTGTTCCACTTTTGAATTGTCGAGGAACATACACCCGCGCAGAAGTTTTCCGTCATGCGTTGGGCTAGCTTCAACATGCTCCTTCGCCCACCAGCGCTTATTGCTGCAAACGAACGAAAAATAAAGCTCAATGTTCTATCTTATGATGGAAGAAAATCATTTTACTCACTGAACAAAAATAAGAGGCTTGCCAGTATGATCACCGGAGGTGACGGTGGATGACATGAGAATTGCGAGACACTCGCATTGTCTTTGGAGGCTGGCTACCCATCTCTGAGCGCCGAAGCCCATGCCCGCACTGATTAGCGGCCTGTAAAGCTGGTGAATTACACTATCGTCGTATTGAGCATGTTCAACCCATGTGACCTATGCATTGGAAAATCATAAAATCAATAAAAACAGAAAAAGACTAGCCTAATTGTATGATATTACATTGCATAGACATGAGAAAATTCTAGTTCAAACCTAATTCTACAGTACTATACCCAAATCGATGTTACAAATGAAAACATGTAAATACACTTATTTTGGGATTTGAATTAAAATAGCTATGTCGACTTTATTTGGACTACAATTTCAAACTAGCCTTTGTAGATGACTGAGTTAAATAGGCATGGAACTTTTTACATGGTTATTAAAACATGGAAGAAATTTACCACCAACAAGTTTAAATTTTCTTTTTATTTGTTTTTCATATCAGTGATATTTGACACATAAACTGGAAATTACTGTCAATGTACCACTCTGAAAATTAAGCGTACAACAAAAAAAAATGCTACCCCACAGAAATAGTTAATTTGCATAGAGAACGAGACATAAAATGATAAAAAAGAGGCCAAGTACGTAAAAATAGGCTACACAAAATTCTGCAAGATTTGGAGGCACGAGGTGGGGGTGGGTGGGTGGGTGTAGATGCTCACGTGAAAACAAAATATAGGCAGTCTTGAAGTTTGACAAAAAGAAGTCTTGATTGAATAGAAAAACAAACACGACATGAGATGAGGGTTCAATATGAATTTTAAAATACTTGGCAGTACATATAATGATGATGACTTAATCGAGACAGCATCAGAGATTGGAATAGAAACATCAAATACTCGGTAGTAGTAGTATTTAATTTATTATACCAATGTTTGAAGATTACAAGAAGCTAATTAATCATATGGAAATTAATGTGTCCCAAGGAGCAAAAACAGGAGTAATAGAGGCTTCCATTCATTACTATATTAGCATATTAATCTGATCTTAAGCAAGCCAGAATCCTGAAAATCGAGGATTAAAATATAGTTTTGTGGCACGAGAAGCATCTTGTCGAGAATTTAATAATGTTTAGGAAGCTTCAATTCAGAGTCAAGTGAATCAGGACTAAGCCATTAAATATTTGAGACAGTGTATTATTAAATATGAAAAGTTACTTGAGCCTGTAGTGATTTTGTTAGTGATTGATCACTAGCTTCACTAAACAAAATATCTTGAATTAGCAAATCCATAATAATAATACTATATTCAATCACCTAAAACAAAAATACATTTTTATCTTTTAGATTATAAGAAAAAAAAATACACTCATAATGTGTATTACTATTTTTTTATTGAAGTTCTCCTAGTTAAATGTCCTCAACTAAGTTCCAAATATTTGCAGTTGTTGATTCAACAAACATATTTAACACAAATAGGTGAACACCACCAACCTGGAAACACTCAATAAATGAGAAGAAAACAAGTATGGAGCTGAACTGTAATAATAACTACAACCCAACATATTATAATTTTATGTATTGGGAAAGAAAATTTTATTACCTTGGAGTAGCCATTAGGCATATCCTGCACCACACACCCTGACGGAAGCCTCCGGCAGCTCGGAAATCCCGAGCCACCACCGGAACTTTCTCGTATCGTATCTATCGACACATCGACCACCGCCCAGACACCCTCCGCATGTTGCTTACAGAACCGCAGAAAATTAACATCTCGAACCGGAACCAATGGTGATAGAACTTGCAATTCTGAATGCATCTGAACATAATAATGAGAGAAAAAAAGAATTAATTTAGTAATTTCGTAATATAGAAGATCAAGTTTAATTTCTTGTTATTTTCATTTTTCTTATAAATTTACTCTCTGATATTCAATAAGATACAAACATAACCTTAATATTTCAAAAAAGGAAAAGAAAATTTTATTAATATTAATTACCAGATGAAGTGCACCATTTCTTGTTCCTCCCATGCCATTTGATATCACATCTGTAGTAGAGGTTCTTGCAATTAAACAAGGAAACATATCTGCCCATTTGCTCTGTCAAACACACACAAAAGAAAAAAAAACTCAATTAATCAAATGAAATTAAGGTATTGATGTAAATGAAGAAGATGTATTTAAAGATAACTCACAGAATCCATTAAAGTTTCAACAAGAGCCAAACTATTGATAATAACCATGCCACTTTCTCTTGAAGCCTCGGTCACAAAGCCATTAGGCTTCATTCCAATACAAGGTGTAAAATTTCTTTTATACTCTTCTTGATTTAGTATTTCTCTCCCACCCTCCAAGCTTCTAAGCCAAATGGGCTCATCAGTTTGTGCCAATTTCACCAATTCATCCATTGCAGATAAAGCAAGCTCAAGATACATAGATCTTTCCAATGATGGGTTAATGTGCATCGATGATTTGGTTTGCGGTGGTGCTATAGGCAAAGGGCTCGAAATTGAGACACCATATTCGGCTGGGATATCGTTCAGGCCACCGAATCCATTGCTTCCGACTCCGAGTTCTAAGCTTGAGTTAGGCATTGGTGGTCCCATGGATGAAATTGGACGGCCCAAGAACTTTCCGGCAAGCGCACAGACGCGGTCGAGCTCGTCCTTTAGTCGAGCATTCTCGATCCTCATGTGTTGTTCCTCCAAGGATATTTCGCCCATTATGGCGGGACCACCACAGTTGGTGCATATGGGATTCCTCATCGCGTCTCGGATGGACATGTTCTCAGCTCGGAGCTTGTCGTTGTCTTGCCTGAGTAAGGAATTCTCGTGGCGCTCCAGTTGTGTCTGTGCATTCAAGAACACAAACCATCAAGAACCGAAAACATAAACACTAAATCGTCTATGTTTTTAAGATTTCAGTGAGTGAAATGAACAAAAAGATAGATCTCAATGTTCAAGCATTTGATGAAGTGAAAAAAAAATCACAGTGTTTTCCTCAATAAAATTCAAGAACCAAACATAAACACTAAATCGTCTATGTTGTTTCTAAGATTTCAGTGAGTAAAATGACTAGGAAAACAAAAATGAACGGAAAGATGAATCTCAATGTTCTACACCATCTGATGCAGTGCAATAAGAACATTTTTCTCAGCGTTTTACCAAGTAAAAACCGGAGAACCAAAAACAAAGTAAAAAGATGATATTTTTTTTCTTTTATTTTTACCTTCATCTGAGTTCTTCTATTCTGAAACCAAAACTTGACTTGTCTGGTTTCCAAGCAAAGCCTTTTGCTAAGTTCCAATCTTTGCTTTTCATCAGGATGAGGACACTCCTTGAAGAGACTATTAGAAAAACACATCAAATCAATAAAAAAAAAAATCAACTTTAAACAAAAATTCACGAGGTTTAAAACAAGAAAATCAAGTACGCTTCAAGTTCTTGGATTTGTTGAGGAGTGTGTCGGTGGTATCTTTTCTTCCTGGGAGGTTTGGTGTCTGAAGTATCTTGGTCTTCACCAGAAGCACCATCCATGTTATCACTACCAGATCTACTGATCTCATGTTCTTCATCTCTACTTCTTCTTCCACCAACATTACTATTTGACTCATAATTTTCACCCATTTTAATTGGCCCCACTTCTCCTTGCCCCTCCATACTTGTTTGCTGCACACAAATAATAAAACCCACAAAAAAAATCAGTCCGTATACACACACATATATATATATACACACAAACAAATAGAAGGGTGTTTTTTACAAGTGCAAGAGAGAGGCCTGGGGAAGTGAACATAGGCTTTGTGGTTGTGGTAGATAAAGACTGAGATAATGCACCAATATTTGGCATGATGTTATTATTGCTATAAGGTATATCACCAACAATTCTTGAACAAGAATTGTTATCGAAAAATTCCCCAAAATTCATGAAATGATGCCTATAAATTAGGAAAATTGCTTTTTTCTCTTCCAAAAAAAGGCCTTAACTTGGAGTGAATAAAGATTTGCAGTAACAGAATCACTGCAATAATTTTTTATAGCTAGATCATGGATATATTTATATATGGTAGTACTTCAGAAAACAGAAAATTTTAGTTTTTTTCTTCCTTTCAAGAAAACAAGAAAAATTAATAATGATAGAGAGATAGAGGAGACACAAGGCCCAAATCCAAATGTCTCCAACTCCTCTCTAGAAAGAGCTTTACTGAGAGAAAGAAAGAGAAAGAAAGCAAGCAAAAAAAAAAAAACTTAGCTCCTCCTTCTCTATCCCTCTCTCTCTTCTTTTATACCAAAATTTCTCTCTTACCCACTTAAAAAAATAAAATCTTTTTCAATGTAAAGATGAAAATAAGAAGGAAAAAGAAAAGGGTAAGTAACCCTAGTTTTGTAAGAAAAAGGGCTTTTTTTGGTTTTATGTTATCTCAATATCTGCATGCTTGACTTTGCAAAAAGCTAGTTCACACTTTTCATATCCCTACAAAAAAGCTGAAAGAACAAAAGAAAGAGAAAAAATTTCAAAAAGGTTTTGTTCTTTTTCGTTTGAGAGAGAAATAGAGTAGTAGTATAGAAAACAAACAAAACAAGAATAGAATAGAAGAAGAGAAGAAAAAAAGGCGAAAGTGAAGATAATACCCGCAATACTATGTGGAGTTATCGAAGCCCACATATACATACGACCAAAAATTGCATTGAAAAAGGGTCGGTTGACTCTCCTCAATTCACACACACTACACACACTCGTAAAGTGTATTTCTCTCTCTCTCTCTCTTATTGATTTTGATTATTTTTTTTCTGTGACGGCAGTGAAAAATGTGACAACCTTTTTTACTCTCTCTTTACCAAAATACCAAGTACTGTCATTTGAAATCTTGCTGTATTTATTTTACAGTCTAGACTCTCTCTTTCTCTCTCTCTCTTCAGATCCCACCCTGTATTTTTCTTCCTTTAATACCCCTAACCCCCACCTACATTATGTTTATTGTATATAGATAGAAATGTGCACCAAATAAGAAAATCTAATTTAATTAATATTCACGTTTATAGTGCAACACATCAGATTTTATTTTTGTGCCCTCTGTCTTAATGTCCTTATGTAGAGATTGAGATCTGGATTGCGTGATTGTCATAATAATATGGAGATTAGAACGAATCTTGTGTCACGATTGTTTCATTTATTTCTTTTTGCATCATTGATTTTTTCGGATTATTGTAATTGAGAATTGCAATAGATTTACTTGGATATATTTCAATACCCGATACTTAGTATAACGTAAGAAAAAAAATCATATTTTCAGGATTTTAGCTGTCGAGAAATTATGGTTTTTCCTATTTTGTTTTTGGATTTCCTTCAATTTAATTTTGTTTGGTTATATTGGTTGGTGTTTTAATTTTTTTTCCCTTAAAATGGGTATCATTGATAAAATTTTAAGCTTATACATGAGTACAATTCCCAATTATATCATATTGTTTATTTAGAACAGTTTCCTTACATGGAAAAAAATTGTAATAATATCCAGCAAATTAAAATAGAAAGTATAGTCATAATAATTAACAATTTTGTATAATCTCCCAATTCATGTTAACAAAAAAAAAAAAAAAAAAAGTAATTTACACATGTTTGAGAATCGATTGATTTTACTCCACCACTAAATGATATAAGTACAATTGAGACGATATAGTATATACTCTACATCTACAGTAAGGGCCTGGTCTGGTTGGGCTAGAATTAGTATTTTAGTCAAACATCTTACCCAACCTATGATGTGGCCTCAAGTATCTACAGTTAGAAACTTGTCATTTTTTTTCATTATTTCTTTTTTTTTTTTTTGAGAATGAAACTTATAATAATGCAATTACCAATTTTCTTTAATTGTAATAATGCAGATCATACACCGAATATTAAGCTAAGAATTAAATAAAACTTAGTCCAATTCAGGTTATGCTCATTAACAGCCGGTTTCTGATCTTTTAAATTTATCCAAATTACATCATAAGAGAGAAGGTTTATTGTCGAGCTTAAGTTATTACAAAAGAAAAAGGTTATTAAATTATGTTTATAACAATCCTACATTTAATTAAGTTGAATCTGATTAAGCATGTGAATAATTAAGTTTCATAAATTAATTTGTTGTGGCAAAGCTTAAATTTAGTAGTTATTGTTTACTAAATTTTGATATCATATTGCATTACATTATAATCGCCTACAAAATTTAATTATTAGAAATGAAAAAGACTTTCCATATTAATTTTTCTCGCAAAATAGGATTAATTGACAGTGCAGGTTGTAAATTAAATTTATTATGTTGTTCCGGCCACAATTGTTTTGATCATTATTTCGTATTTTGTAACTACTCCTTAGGTTAGCTGTAATTTGAACCTTTAATGTTAATAGATATTTTTTATTGTTTTTAATTGGCATTGATTTCTTGAACTAAATTTTCACTATATATATATACTACTCAAAACCAATAACTGAAAATCCAATATTGAAAATCAAATAAAAATATTTAAAACCATCAAATTAGAAAAGGACAATGATATCCATTAAGTATTACCCCCCATTTCCCACCCTGGAATTAAGGTCTAAGGATATATTTAAAGTCGTCATAGCAACTAAATATTATTTTTATCATCTGTTTCTAGCTAAATCAAATTACGTTGTACATATTAAATGCATAGGTATAGATAAACATGTACTTCATAAATAAGCTAATTATAACTTGTGATTATAATTACGTATTAATAAAGAAGAATGTAATTTCATTGCCCAAATTAATTAATTTATTAAGGGAGAATAATCATAATTACCATATATAAATATATATAACAGAATATGTAACCTCTTATTCTTGAAGATAACTAAAAGAAATTAGTACATATTATCAAGAGCCCTTGGTGTAATTCCGTCCTTTGTAACACTCATTGTATACTGATTTTATCATATTTTCAAACAAAATAAAAAATAAAAAATAGGCTCTCATTAAACAAAATAGTCTATCGATTTTACAAGCGTAAGGTACAAGAGCCTGTAATAGTTAACATATTAATTAATGTAGACTCTATTATTGCTTTTACAAACTATTATTGCTTTTATATATACTCTTAGCTTATTTAATTAATGTAGACACTATTATTGCTTTTATAATAAACTCTTCATAAAATAAATAAATTTTAAGATTCAAGGTGGTTGTACCAAGTAGTAGTGACTTGTGACCTTCAAAGGTGAGACCCAAGTTCGAATTCTACTGGAAACATCACACTAGGAAAGACATATATCATTTGCACGGAAAATTCTTACTTAGACCTGGTCTAGGAGATTTTCCTAGACCTTGTGGTTGAAAAACACTCCACATCATTAAATGTGATGATGTGGTGCTCTCACAATGATGATGTGGAGTGTTTTACAACCACAAGGTCTAGGAAAATCTCCTAGACCAGGTCTAAGTAAGAATGTCCCCATTTGCACTATTCGATCCGTGCCGTAAATAAACAGTTTAGTAGATTAAAAAAAATCTTTAACAAACAATACAAGAACTTGTCGGCTGTTAAATAAGTATATCTTTCAGTTTCCTCAAAATAAAAAATCTATCTTTCAGTTCTTTAATTCTGACTTAAAAAGTGGCCTAATCAATCACCCTAAATTAAATCGTTATTTTGTACTACTTTATTTACGATCATCAAATAATAAGTGACTTTTGCGTGCACAGATTCGCATGCGATATTTGGATTAGTAATTAACGAGAAATCATTGAATTTCATATAAATACTAGGAGTACATACATTAATGTAGCAATAAATAATTATAAAAAATATACATATAGTAAATTAAGTTAAGTAATAAACAGGTACAGTAGTAGCTCTTATTAATTTCTACACCACCTTATTTTACCATGGCATTCATGGAAGTACTTACATAGTTAAAGGGATGTAAATTACTGAAGAGCACTAATTAACTTATAATATCTTCACTTGGTATTATTATTCGGATTAATTAATATACTATTAGTAGTTAATTGCTTCCCATAACAATTTGAAAAACCAATGCCCTTTTATCATAATAAATGGATGTAGTGTCACTAATTTTGAAGGGTATTTAATCTATTCGGAGGGGGAAAAGTGGCTTAGTCTTTAGTATTGTTAAAAAATTGTCACGAAGTCTTTTGTTTTTGGTTTTAAAATCAACTGAATATATACTTGTCTATGTGATTGGACATCCATCTTAAAATATGGAAAATACACAAAATTAGTGTAGCAAACTCACGTTTCTCTCACTTTTATCTATTTACTTATTGGCAATTTGAGTTCAAATTATGTTATTAAAAGAATTGAGCAACTTGGCCCGTTCTTCTTCACGTGCGGGCTTCGTCATCCCAATGTGGCCCGTACGTTCTCAAATAAGATCCCAAAAGGATGGAAAAAGTTTTGAGAAATAATTTTGAAAGCTTCAATAAATCTTTATAAAAGACCGGTACTCTGAAGAAAAACCAATTTATGTGTAGTTTGGTTAGATTGTGGCCAAGCATTATGCTTTATAAGAACCAAATCATTTAGGCCTTATCCAATACTGAAGTGGGCTCGATTCGAGTTCTACTTGAATTTAAACTCTTGATTTGAAATTATAAATTAACTTTTAAAATATTTTATTTTTATTTACATATTCAAAATGGGTTCATGTTCTGTATGGTACGGCATAATTTTAAGAATCATTTGACCCTAGTATCCCAGGATGACAAAAATATGCTTCATCAATTTCTCTATGATGACTTGTCCTAGAAGGATCATGCATGCAAGCGAAAATTGTCCATCGAGTTGTTTGGCTCCATTTGTAATTGTTTCTTAAAGTTTCTAATTTCAAAATTTGAAATTTACAAGTTTTTTTTTTTTTTTTTTTTTTTTGAATCGTTGAAATTTTACAACTTATTAAACACTAAAAGAGACTCCTACACATTCCCATTAAAAAAAAATCAACATTATTTAAACTCTAAACACATGTGACACAATATGAATTCTCAAAAGTTTAAGAAGTTTTACATGTTTATAACGACGAATAAATGTAAATATATCACATTTTTTAACCTTACAAAAATCACAAATTATCATACGAATTTCCCGACTTCTTGATTTTTGATTCTTTAGTCTAAATTTCTTTTCAACATTTCAAACTCCGAAATTTGAAACTATTAATTTAATTAATTACTACGTAGTATTATTACATTTTAAAGCGGAGCCTATATATGTACCGATTCACGTGTTCATTGCGTACAAAGCATTAAAGGATTCAAATATAATTTGATTAATGGAGCGCTCTGCTTGTGAACAGGGACGGATTCAGGATCGGGAAGTTGGGGGGGCCGAGTTTAACCACCATCGAAACTAATTGACAATGATATTTGATATATTTTATTTACTTAGGAATAAAATATTACTGAAAAATACATTAAATTCAAAATTCTTAAGTAATTTAGTGAAAAAATTATCGAAGTTCTACACGACGTTCTCATATTTCATAAAATTCATCTACGAATAAATACCAAAAATCTTAACAAATTTATTTCAATGTTAATAATCAAATAATCCACACAAGATATTAATCTTTCATTTTATTTCTACGCCTATTTTTGACCAACTTCATTATTGATAGCTCAATTGTTATGGTTGTAACATGAAGCGTTAATATCAAACAAATCAACCAATCAATTAAAGGTTACATTATATCATCTTAATTTGTACTTCAATCACAAACATAGCTTATAAATTATGGATGTAATTTAGCATTAAAAGATTAGAGGACTAATGTGAACTATTTATAAAATAATAATACTAATTTTCAAAATTCTTGGGGGGGGCCAAGGCCCCCCCAAAAACTAGCTGGATCCGTCCCTGCTTGTGAAGCCACTAGCATGGAATATTAAACTTAGTATAAGAGAAATATATGCATTGTTGAAGAACTTGAGTAAATAATAAAAACCATCAATAATAAGTGAACATGCATATGCATTGAAGTTGTACCACTGGTAGATCCTGTCGGAAAATTTATAGGCTTTGTGATTGAAAATCCATCACAGTATTACTTGTGATAATGCTATTCTCTTAATATGAATTGTATGATGTATTTACAATCAGAAGATCTAGAAAAAATTTCTAGACCTGGTCTAGTCAAGAATGTCTCGATCCAGCCTATGTTTTTTTCCACTAAAAAAAGGCCCCAATATTATCAGTGCTCTTTTTTTTCCTTTAACTACTGCTGAAAGATAGAAAAAGTCCCCAATTAATTAGAAATCCAGGTCTTCATGACCTCAATGTTAATATCTATACTTAATTAATTAACGGATACCATCAATAGTATTTAGCATTTGCTGACTAGCTAGCATATAAGACATCCAAATGATAAAAAAAAAAAAAAAGAATTTAATTTGATCGAGTAATTAAAGTGTTAAATTGACCAGTTTATACGGTACAAAAGTGCACCAAAATTTGAATTTAAGAGGGTAAATATGTTAGTTATTGTTGAAATCGGCTTTGAGAAGCTGTTTATTGATTGATATTCGGAATTTGTGTTTTTGAAAAATAAATTATAATTACCTAAAAGTGTTTTTTAAGAAACAAAGAATCACATTTATGATTTTGTATTTTGATATTTTTTTTTTAAATGATGAATACATCATTACATCAATCAATATATCGAAATAATTTAATTTGTATCCAATAACAAATATAAACTAATTATAAGTCTTAACATTAGCCAACATTCTACGGCATCATCAGCAATGCTTTGGGTTATTGATTGATTATTTTATAAAATTGCATTGGGTAAAACAAATTACAATGAATAAATAACTAAAACCTAATATAATACAAGCCACTTCAGGCGAGCCTTAGGACTATTAATCATGGAAGGGTTCAGACTCAGTTCGGTTCTGGTTTAATTCGCAGATCTCAGTTTTACCATTGGGTCATCGACAAAAATCATTTGCAAACAAGCCCTTAAATTGTTGTTTACGATTCATTCGTGGCTATCCCCTGGATAGCTACCATTTGTCATGTTATGTCCCTTAGGGACACTTTTGCATAAAAAATGTCCCTAAAACTCCTCTAACATGATGGATGATGACTATCTCAGAGGGTAGCCGCGAAAATTCCATTGTTTACCCTCACACTGCTCATGCTAATAAATTTCCATCTTTTTATTTCAACATTTAATTAAAAAAAAAAAATACTATATTAACTTTGTAAAAGAAAGTAAAATTCCCTTGCAATAAGCATATAGATATTGATGTGGTGTGACCATGCTGGACTTGAAGGTAATTTTTTTCCTTCACTTTTATATTTATGATCTTATTTTATTTCTCTTATTTAGAAAAATCTAATGGGCATTATTCTAAACAACATATTATTTTCAAGTTAAATTTGCAGAAGACATTAGTGGACAATTAAATGAACCCAATGAGCCTTTATTAACTGGATCTAATACTGGATTCGAGTTTGGCCCATGAATCCAACATCATCCCAATGAAAATCTTCAATTGAATCAATCAACCAATGAGATCAATATACCTAGTCCTAGTGAATGGAATTCATACCTTAACAAAAGAGCCCCAGGCCACACGTGTCAAGAAGGCAGTTTCCTATATTTCTCTTCTAGCAAGCAAACCAATGGCCTCCGTTTGATTTCCCAGAAGCAGAGGCTGATTCAGTTGTTGCATTGCATGCGATGTTTGAGCTTTTTTCTTTAACAAAAGCTACATTTTATTGTTTGCAAACACGACTTCTGTTAAAAGCTCAAACGCAATAGCTGAATGAGTTGCACACTATAACGTGGAATAAGCAAAAGATGGAATCTCATAACAGGGAAGCATAAACTAATCAAATAAAGCATAAGTAGAAATAGAATCAGAAGCTGCATGTTGCAGGTTCTAATGTGGAATACACACCATCTGAAATCGCCTAATAGTCTAGCAGAAACTTAAGGCTACATTTGATCTCCCAGAACCAAAACTAGCATGTATATATACAATGATAGTCATTGAACAGAAAGATCTTAAACTTGATTACACTACATTAATATCTATCTAATGCTACAAAAATTATTAATTAAAAAAATGCGGTCACATTACATCGAAAAAGATTGACATTCAGACCATTCCCATGTTTACATATGTAGAATTTAAACAGGTTTCAAAGGTTTTTTACATTTTTCTTCATTCTATTATAGTTACCATTTTAAGTAAATATATGCGCAACAAGAAATACAGCTACGCCATACAATTGAAACAACAAAGTATATGAAACAATACCTACAGAGTTTAACAAGCTTATAACTTCCACAAGTTCTTTGTTGCTACAAGAATTTTCTCCCTTCCATTTGATTCAGCTTCTTTATCGTGTATAGAACTCCTCCATCTTATGGAACGAGCAATGTGGTCTACTTTTTCAATAACTTCAGGTGAATCTCGAATAACAACAGTTCCTTCAGGTCTCAAAATTCTATCAATTTCAACCATCAAGTCGACAAGGTTACACCTGCATTGGAGTCCACTAGGTCAAAATTGCATCAAAAGAAAAGAATGAGATGACTCAGCTAGCCACAAGTTCAAAATATCAACAAAGCAGGAAAAGAAGAAAAAAAAAAAACTATTATTGTACCTGTTCTTTCCAGAGCTTTGGTCCTTGATAAGAGATTCTAAAGAAGCTACATGAATTAGATCATAAGTGCGAGGATAGGTTGAGAAAGGCTCACACCTGCAAGCATTGGCCACAAAGAAGATCAAAGGGTTAGAGATTTACATAAAAAGTATACCATATTTCATACATACACACACACACACACACATTTATATGTATGTTTGTGCAAACGATAGTCCTTCCACTTACCAATCATGGTAAACTCCTATAAGTCCTCGGTCATAAATGACATCAAGAGTTGAAGGCTTGCGAGCTGGTACAACATTCATTACCCAAACAGGATCAGATACTATTGCTGCTGCAAAACCTCCAAAGAATGCATTCATGTCCATGACATTTCGTATTGAAGGTGTTCCTAATTTTATATTTAATGAATTCTTGTAATAAGCAACCCTCCTCGCCCATCTTCGGTTGTCAGCTTCGAAAACATCGATTCCATTTTTTATCACACTGGCCCTTGAAGGAGCTTTTGTTACTCTTTCTGGCCATTTTGGAATATTCCCTATAGCATATTCTCCCTTAGAAGAAGATATCCTGCTCACACATTTCTTCAACTTGGTATACCTGCGAATTCATATAGATTAGCAAAAAAGTTTGGTTTCCCGGAAGCTTATACTAATAATGTTACTCACAAGGAACATGCTAATGTCAATATAATGAGGATCAAGATTTGACTATTGACCATTCTAA
Organism: Penstemon eatonii; assembly: GCA_038501285.1. NCBI lineage: Eukaryota > Viridiplantae > Streptophyta > Magnoliopsida > Lamiales > Plantaginaceae > Penstemon > Penstemon eatonii. The sequence goes on from CM076712.1 coordinate 49,287,712, forward strand.
TAATTTTCCAGGCAAATAGCACTTTGACCCCTTACCTTTGGTTGATTTTTCATTTTATCTCCTAACCGTTTTGTTTTCAAACTTGTACCTTTAACTTTATAAATTGTTGCAGTTTACAATCTTTGGCCGTCCAAAGCTGGCTCTTAAGGTCTTAAGTGCAAAATGAGCAAAATGTTAGTAGAGAAATGCAATATGACTGAAAGTCTATGGGGTTAAACAGAATTTTCTTATACATGATTGTTAGGATTCAGTTACATTGAGAGTGTGCCCTCCACGGAACAGCCAAAGGTTGTGAACTGCAATAACTTAAAAGCTTGAGAAGGCAAGTACAAATGCAAAATGATTAGGGGTAGAGTGCAAAACAACATAAGATAAAGGTCAAAGTGCGATTTTCCCAAATTTGCCAGATGAAACAGAAAGATATAATAAGAACCATTTGTGATTAATATACCATGCAAAACTAGGGTCATCAGATTCATCACACAAATCTAGCCCAAATTCATTTTGATTTGGAAGACATGAATCCTCATTAGGCTTCTTCCAGATGACTGTGTTACCATCCACAACAATTAGCTCATAGCACAATGATCTGGCCACTGCTTGCAAATCAGCCCATTCCTTGTCTTGTTTAGCCCACTGTACAGGAGGTCCAGAGATGACTAGGTACCCACCTGGGCGAAGTATCCGATCAACTTCAAGAAAATATGTAGCATCTGCAAATTGGAAAGTCTTTTTGTGTCACAAACAAATATCATAGATTATATGATCTCAAAACAGGTTCTGGTAAACAATTGAAAAGGTAAGTACTTACTATATGCAGTGAAAGGAATCAAACATCGAGAACAGTGCACCAAATCGAAAGAGAAACCAGGAAAGGGAAGTCTAAGTGTGCCAAGCATGGCAACAAATGCTGGTACTCCTCTCTCCAAAGCAAACTGTATCTGGGCTTTGTGTGAATCTCTTGGTGCAAAAGAAAGAGTTAAAATGTCTTCATTAAGCATGTACCCACCAAAACTAGCAACCTACAATAGAAATGGCCACAGGTTTTTGAAAAGCTACATTTACATATAAGGGTCTAAAGGGAGACGGGTATAAGTTCATACCCCACATCCCATATCAAGAGCTGTTCTCAGAGCCCCACCAGCAATAGGAATGTACTGTTTAAGTTTTTCAATATATTGTACTGCTCCATCTGGGAACATAGTGCCACCTCCAGGAAATATGAAGTATGCACCTTCCTTTTTCATCCATCCCTGATGGCCTTTCCTATCCGCTATCTTATTGTAAGGCATGTTATCATGCCATATCTGCACACAAACAACAGATAATCAATTTGAAAAAGATGGCACAATTTCAATTGCTTCGTACATACCAAAAAAATTCTTCTTTTCTTCTTTTGAGAAAAATAAAAGTAAACATTTAACTGAAGAGCGCCAAGGGCCTGCGTCCCATCTACACCAATTAGTAACCTATCTATACACGAGTGTATATCATGTAAGCAATTAGCAAAGACATTTAGTTATTAAGAAAATAGAGAACATCTCATTATATATATAGGAAAAGCAATGCATTTTAATGTGCTTTTGGTACACAAATGATATCAGTTGTCATGTGAAAAATACATGAGTTCTCTTGAAGATGATTATTTGTTATGATTCTATGTTATATCAGACACAACTTAACAATCTTATCTAGCAACACAATTCTGTAATCTTATTCAGATATGGAAGGAAATCTAATCGAAGTTTCTTATGCAAAATACTATCTGCTGGGACATAAGTTCATGATTTATTTAGGACTTCTACTAGTTTTACACTATTTATGATATCTCAGACTACATTCACGTATCAACAATGGCACTAGAAACCACCCAAATCCAGACCTAAATAAGGCACTGGATATCTGTCCACAGGAGAATTTGGTAGATCTTTAAGCATCCAAATTCAACTATGACAAAGATATGCATTACATGAAGAATTAAAAAAAAAAATATCAAAGTGCTACGGTGAAGGTCAATAAGTATCAAATGTGAGCATGCTTCTACATAGGCTGACATCTGATTCACTGTCCAGCTGAAGTTCCACCTTTCATATTTAGTGATTTAGGTACTTATCTAATTAAATTTGAAAAAATGTACACTTCTCTGCAGGATAACTCACATCAAAACTAATTAGAAAGACAAAAATGCATTGGCTCAAGAAACATTGTCTCAGAATTTGGCATTTATGTTCCTTCTGTTATTCGTAAGAAGTAACCATTTGCAAATGTAACGATTTCAATCAGAAATAGTTTGATCAATAAGCAAAGCGATTCACTCATTTGACATACTCGCTCCTGTTCTTAAAACCAGTTGTGACCCAGATATTATAATAGATGTAGGAGAGAGACATAATTAAATACAAAATGCAGGGGTTTATCTAGTCCCCTGCACCTAAAAAACAACCTTGTACCCCCCCTCCTCCCCCTGAAGAATTGAAGAAGAGAAACAGGGGACTGCATACTTAAAATGGGAGGGTTAAGATCTTGGTAGTCTACTTAGTCGACTGCATAATTTCTAAGTTCTAATAATAAACTACCTTAGCAGACAAAATGGTCCACCACCTCAAATGCCAGTCGGACACCCTTTCTCAGTCCCATTATTGTATAGACAAACAAAACGAACTTGTGTCAAAACCAAAATTGCTCCCAGGTTTATGCTTATCGCAGATACAAGATCATCAAAGTACAACATGTAAAATGACGGGAAGAAAACTAAGGTTCATAATCTGATAATTAGTGTCACGTAAATTCCATAGTTGATGCCAATCCAAGAAATCAACCATGTTTTAAGATTTTCTACACATTTCACCTAAAATACCAAAAAAAATCTCACCTTGTGCAAACTTTCCGGCCACTGTACCGAAACCCTGTACCCCTGAGGCGGCGGAATCAAACAAAGCGGCGTCTCCTCCACAGGCGGACAATGCCTCTCCCTATAATAGTTCATTTCCCTACTAAGCTGGCTATTAATTCTCGGATCCTCACAAGGCATATGATCCACCATATCCACAGGGCAAGCATCAACCGCCTGCCGCCCTAACTCCACCTGAGCCACCAACCTCCCACGGTGGCGCGGATCCGAACCCGAGGAACGAAGCAACGACTGCCGACCCGAAGCCGCTAACGAATCACCTAAAGGTGTGAATGCTAAGATGAAGAATAGTAGAACTACTCCGAATAAAGCGGCGATGGTAATGTCTAATATTCGCCATTGTTTAACGTGGCGGTTCTTTGAAGATGAGAGATTTAAGTGGCCCATTATTTGCTTAATTATTTGAAATACAACTTCGAGATCTAGTTTTACATGTAGGGAATCCACATTTTGTTGAAGATCTGAAGTAGGGGACTATGTGTGAATAGGGTTTCAGATTCAGTGTTGAGTTGACTATTTGGATTCGTGTATTGATTTATTTGGAGGGGTTTAAGTGCACATGGCGTGTGAGGAGGAGGCATGGAAGAAGATGGATCAAGCTTTGGCTAGTGGCACATATTTTTCGCTAGTGGCAGCGTAAAGTACAACGTTTGTTGGTGAGTGTACAACATGAAGTATAGAATTTGTTCTATTCTAGAATGAAGAATTTACTACCGCAGTTTACATGGGATGGGAGTGGGAGTAATGATTTACGAAAAAGTTGATAATGCTGTCGAATTTCAATACAACCCCACCGCCACTTGAGATATAAAGACAAATATTTTAATAAGAAATATAAAGACAAAATAGAAAATTCGTGTAGAGAAACTCTAGCATAAAGTTTATTTGATTCAGTTGTACTTAAATTATTTGTAACTCATTTTGTAGCACTTTCATATAAATTACACAATAAACTTGTTTCCAACTCACTCAAATATCGATTAGGCAAATGTAGTAAATTTGTATCGAACATGACTCAACTACACTTACACTCAAATTATTATAACTCATCTCTATAGCTCTTAAACTACACATATGTAGTTAGTTGTGATTAAGTCATTTTACTAGAAAGTGAATCACAATATAAATATCAATATATATATATATATATATATATATATATATATATATATTATAATTAAATTGTCAATCACAAGATATAAAAGCATAATCTTTATCGACCAATTTTTTTCTTTTATTTTCTATAAAAAAAATTAGGTAAAAATTAAAAATATTTTAATATTTGTGTAAAATTATTATTGTGTAAAACTCCAATCCATACATTCTATATTGAAACAATATTTATCTAGAGTCGTAATGTATTATGTATGTACTAGAGTGGTAGGATTTAGAAAAGAGATATTATGTTTAAGTAAACAAATTCTTTATTAAATGGTGTTAATTAATAACTAGATGATATTGTAATTGCAGTCAAGCAAATTGTATATGTTATATAATATTAAAAAGATATAAGCGGATTCGGGTATTCGGGGTTGGAGAGGCTAATCACACCCCATATTTTTGTAATAAACTCATCCCGTATTTTGGTAATAAAATACGAATTTTTTAAGTTTAGGTACCCAAATTCAAAAATATCGATCCTGTTCAAATTTTTAGAAAAAAGAAAGGGTCGGGTTTGAGTTACCCGAACCCGGGAAGGAAGGGTCGAGTTTGAGTTACCCGAACCCGACGCCCAGCCTGTTGTAAGATAGTAGTATTGAGAAAAATAATTTAATTTTAGAAAACAAATCTTACATTGATGACATAAAAACAGGAGAGAGAGACTACTATTAGAAATTTAGAATAGAAAGAGTTTACGACACTATATTCCATCTGTCAGATTCTTTTATCCATATTACTTTAATCATGTCCCAAAACATTTTAAAAGTTATGCTCACAAAATAAAAGTGATGGTGTGCTATAATTAGTGCTGATTCACTAATTTTAGGACTAACTTTTAAATGTAAAAATATAAAAGAAATTAAGAAATCAATTTTCTCTGCATTCATATAAAGTTCAACGACGAACTAAATCGAAAAAGCAAAAACTGAGATGGAGAGAAATTATCCAAACATAAACTAAATTTTTAATGGAGATTTGTGCCCCGAAAGTTAACTTTCAATTTTCCCTTTTCTCTTTTATGATTTGATCTTCGTTTATTACTAATCAAAATATCAAATCTCAGTACATAAAGAAACCACACCTGGACCATTGGCAGCGTGCGTCAAATGAAAATCCCAACTAAAAACTAAAATTACATAAACGTTCCTTTTGTTCTCCCTTTACAAGGACACTAGAAAGATTAAGAAATTAGAAAAATTAACATTACTACCATGTATTATCTCAAAAAAGAAAAAAAAAATATTACAACCATGTATACTACAAAGGTGATTGACAAAATGCAATTGAAATTAAATTAGAATATCAGAAATTACATCTTAATATTTACAAAAATAACTTACCAAATTACATCTCCTGTCCAAGCAATAGCCAAATCCTCCTTTATCAAAAAAGAAATCTTCCCTGCAAGTTTCAACTTATGTATTCTTCTTTTCAAACAGGCAATACTTCAACGCATTTATTATCAGAATACAACTCAATGCTTCCGTGATGCCTCAAGATTAAAATCATGTTTGATAAGGTTTAATCTCAAAAGCATGGCCCTTACTCCATTATCAAATTCAGTACCAGTCTGAAGGACACGTTGGAATGTGCCGTTTCTCTGATCCGCATGTCGAGCATAGAGAATTTTATTATGGGAGTCTATACGAGCCTAGTTGCAATGATGAAAGATTAAATTGTTAACAGTAAATGAAAGAAAAATCTAAACTGAAACCCAAAAGCTCACTTGATTGATTACCTGTATTTGGTCGTTAGTTATCAGAGCTTCAAGCTCTTTTTCCAGGCCTGTAACACTTGCTTTGAATGCATTTGCCATCATATGCAAATCAACAGAGACAAATGGGTATGTGTACTGGATGAGAGCTTTATTACGTATTTGCTCGTACAAAGTCTCCACATGTTCGTGTAAATGGATGTCAAGTAATAAAATTGTTTTGAGGTTTCTTAGATAATCCAAACACGAAGCATAGCGACTGCAAAACAGAAAAACATGCATATCAAAGTCAAACAAAGAACTCATTATTCCACTAGATATAACCCTACCGTTCCATCAGTTTTCTTTACATGTAATAAAGTAAGGTTACCTAATATAGAAATCATTAATAAGCTCCCTTATATCAGGTACCAATTCCAAGAAATTCCGGAAATTAACATTGTCAATGACCTTGCTCTGCACAAGAAGAAACTTGGATGCTATAATTCATGGTGAACCATTTATTAAAAGTCAAAAGTGCAGTAAATTTTTGCCTTCAATTCTGCACGATCAAAACTTGCAAGTGCACATAGGCCACCATAGGTTGCAATATCTTGGGGTGCAATTACTTCAGTGTAGCTGTTCCCTAGTTCTGGGCCAGTTTCCAGGAACTGCAAATATCCATGGCAATGTTAAACAGATACATAAAATAAAAGCAAAACCGTATAATGATTTGCGCTCATATAGCCTGTTCAGACTCATGAAGTGGAATATTCTGTACACTCCTTTCAATTTCATTAGTTATGTTCTTCTTATAGACTCAAAATACCCAATCGTTGCAACCATTTAGCTACTTATAAAATGGATCATCTCTAAAAAATTAAAGTATTTAATTGAGTCTATGATCATTTCATTCTTCGTGGTAACATTAATCAAGCATTAGTGGTAGTTCTCCCTCTTGACATCAGATTTTAAACTACCATGTAACAACAAATAATTACACTTTCAATCTCAAGGGCTAGGTAGGTACTTCATTTCCATGAACTACATATCTTATTACTTATTTTATCTTTTGGCTAATTCTAGTCTAAAAGGTGAGTCCCAGTAATTAAATCTAGTTAGCTCAGCCTGAATGCACCCGTACTAATTTCACTAAAAAATTAATGTAGCAGGTGATCCGCATGCCAATATGAATGGTGATATGTTGGAAAAAGGACTTACACATAAACTAAAATAAGTGTGATCTATCTAGATAAAGTTAGCAAGCTTCTTATGAACTAAAGCAATACAAGTAGGACAACACCAAAGCAACGATTAATCTAATTTTAACAATTCATTGATTCATTAAGTTATGGACTTCTTCGAGTAATTTAGATATATCCCACAATTGGAGCTAACACTGAACACCACTGTGTTGCATCAGTGGAATATCTATTTTAAGCATGGTCTACCTTGAACGAAAATATATTCCATCAAGGTCTCCCCCGAGGCAGCCAAACCTCAAACTCAAGAAAACCATTACCAAAGCAGGCTAGAGAGATTCCCTGCTTGTTCCCTTGCCTGCTTGAACTCAAAAATTGGTTGTTGAGACCACATCAACTAGTGCATAAAATGCTTATAACTTGTGACTTCTTACAGCACAAATTTTCTGTACAAGAAGAAGATTTTATAGGCAAACCTTTCTAGCAGCAAGCTTATACTTTTTGGATTCCAAGTGAGCTAATCCAGCAGCACAGCGTAGTTTAGCAATTGTAACTGGATCAAGGGCATCTTGACTTTGCTCAGCTTTGCTAACATAGCTTGTAACATGTGTGAACTGACCCATCTCAATGCTAACTAAGATAGCATTTAGACACATAAAGCTGATATGTTTGGATATAGTGCAATAGTCACGTGTGCGGACGTAATTCTTGAAGGCCTCGCCAAGCTGACCATGCGCATAGTAAAAATCTCCAAAATCATTGTAGCCCATCCGAATGCTTTCCTTGATCAAATTTGTCTGCATGAAGAAAAGTGAAGGCATAGAGAGACATGATCAGCCAAACATCGGAAACACCATTGGAGAGACATCAGATTTGTACTTTTAAGGATTACTAATAGAAAGTTTCAGAGTATGATGTCTTGGCATAAAACATAACCAGGACTCTGATAAACAGAAACTCTTGCTGTTACATCATCGTAACTTTTTAAGAAAAAAAAGTTGAAAATATCATAGGTAAGTCTGTTAAAATTCAGCAAATAAATGCTTTCCGATCTTAATATGGTTCAAATTATATTGCTTGCAGAAGAACACACAACATTCAACAGAAACCCTTAAAACCTCTAGAAGTTTGTGCCAGAACACTCTTAAACTGAAAAATCAAACAACTTCAGTAGCTCCGAGTACCAACATACACAAGCATAGTTATTAAATAATCTCTACAATCACAATCAAGAAACAACATAAGCTTGAAATTTCTTAGTTCCTTTATTCATGTAAGTTCCATGCAAGACTAACAAACTCAACTGTGAAGTCCCACTCATCGATCAAAATTTCCATCTTTCCATTGAAAACATCGAGAAGTTTCCGTTTTTGAATCAGGCGAAACGAAAACAAGATGTAATCCCGAAACTATTTATTTGTCTTAAACTCTGTTATTTTCATAAATTTAGTAACTTTTTTTACAAATTTTCCTTAGTGTTTCCGAAACATTTCAGAATAGTCTCGAAAAGTTTCCAATATTTGACTGACCGAAACATACATTTGAACCGAGATTTTGATCCATGGTCCCACTGTCACACAATAATCACAAAGTTTAATGAGATCAATCTTGTTAGCATAAAGTAACAACTCCACATCATAATGCATAATGAAAAACCATAAGAATAATGAAATAGCAACAATTATTAGTGGATCAAAATTTGCAGGAAATATCGAAAAGTTAAGGTATTTGAATCAATGGAAACGAATATAAGCTATAGTTTAGAAACTTTTTATTTACTCAGAGGCTCTCTTATTTTTCTTAAAGTTAATAATCTTTTCACAATTTTTCAGGTGTTTCCGAAATTAGACAAAGTCTCAAAAATTTCCGATATTCCTAGAAATTTAATTTTGATCCTTCATCCTTGATCCATGCCATTAACTTCTACTTTATCCGGTGCAAAGACTGTACCCTGTAAGCATTTAGTTCATTCTCGAGCTTTTCCTTCCTCAATTCAGCCCTTCGATCCACGGCGTCAGCCCACGCATTATCCGGCCCATAATTAGGGCCCAATCTGCCATCAATCTTCGCCAAAACCTCTTTGAACAGCAGCGTGTTTTCGCCCTTCTTAATCTCATCATACGCCATTCGCAAAGCCTCAAGCTGCATCGTAGCAACGCCGCATTTCTCAGCTATAAATAACAGGCGACTGATCTTCGTTCTGCCCGTGTAAAGCGCCGCGTACGCCTCGACATCGAGCTGTTCGCCGCTTATGATGTGGCGGTGCCGCTGTCGCTGTGATTCGCCGTCGTTGCCGCCGTTGATGAAGACCTCATCCTCCTCGATCATCGTTCTAACGCCATCGTCTTCCGCTTCCATTGTGTGTGAGTAACACCAGCAGGCAACGACGTCGTCTTGGCTAGGGCTTTGTTACCGTGATTTTCTTTTTCGCCTCTCGTTTCAGTTTCAGTGTAGACTGTTGAATTCTGTTTGCGCGTGAAAACGTAGAGAAACGGCGTCGTCTTACTGAGTTTTTCTAGCCTTACAATATTTTTTCTTCTCCCCCTCCGTTTTTTTAACTTTTCTTATATTTAAGAGATTAATTTTTTTTTATGATTAATCACTTTTACATGATAAAATATTTAAAATACCTTTTCTTATTTTTTATTAGTTACTCTTGAAACTTCCAACATAGATGTAAATGAAGGTCAAAATTGAAAAAATTGCACTGAAAAATTAAATATGTCAATTAATATGAACCAATGGGAGTAGTCATCATTATTAAAAATATTTGAGAAATTTTATCATAAAAAATATATAATAATAAGATTTTTTAATATAAAAATAAAACATGTGCCAATTATAATGAAAAGAGAGGGAGTAGTACGGAGTTTCTGTGCCTGGCCCAACAGCCATGTCATGGGCTACGGCCCAGCAAGTATACTTTTGGCAATTGTTGTTTTTGTTTGAGGCCAATCCAGAAACCGAGAATGAGGAAGTTTTCGGACGGTAACTTTTAAACATTTCCAATATTTTGTCTAAGTTCTAAAAAAAAAAAAATTATGTTATTTTAACTTTTCAAAATTTTATTGTGCTTTCAAGTAAGTATCAATTACATCATCAAAGATTATATTGAATATAAATGCAAAGTAACTTATGAAAAAAATAAGAAATTATCAATGATATAAAAACTATGTCAATTTTTGTCAAGTTTGTTATAATATTAATATGGTATCAGGTTGCGACTCGATCGCCTTCAAAGGAGTTGATCAGCTAGAACTATCCAAAATATTATAAGGACAATTTAATCTTGTCATTCAAGTGGGATATTTTAAATCAACAATAATACATCAAGACCCACATATTAAACATATATGGGTTTTAATTATAAATTATCAACATTTTATCAAGAACTACTATATATATGTTTACATTTTAAGAAACAAATAAAATTCTCAATTCCCTATGCATGCAGAAGAGTACATGGCATATTATATAGAGAGATCATCTGTAGAATAGAATGACAATCAGAAAGCCCTTATTTGATGATGTGGTGATATATAATATATAGAACTAATAGAAGCATAATTTGTTGATTAACCCTTTCATTGTCAGCATTAATATTAATTTATTGCTTAACAAGATTCAACTGACAATCATTTACCAGGCAATTTCCACACAAGTTTTATTTTATTTTTTAATCTAATTTCATCTTTCATAGTGGAAATCTAAGAATTTTGTTTTCTTTAGTATATATATATATATAGACCATGTTTTTAAAAAAGTATATATATATATATATATATATATATATATATATATATATAGATCTTTGCATTATGATAGAAGTTTCTTCTCCTACTTCCATTTTCTCATTATATGATGATTAATTACCACTCTCAATTTTTTCTCTAATATTTTGAATTTTTACAAATATATTGTTTCAATAAGTAAAAGAAAAACTTTAAAATAATAATACTAAATTGACCGATTTATCATCATTATATACTTAATTATATTTATTTGAAAAAAGAATTATAAGAGTAATATGTCATTAATTAATTGTACATGATATATTGCAGAAATTAGATTTTACGTTAATTCATGGTTCAGACGTGAATATCATCAATAGGGAGAATTTCAGTCTTTGCTTAGAGAGAGTTTACAAATTACAACAGTACAGTAGAATTTTTAAAAATTAGAAATAACACAAGAGATATTCATCGCGTATTTGTTAACTTATAATGCAGTAAAATATTATTGTATTAAATTATGGCCGGCATAATATTATAATAAATATTGAACCAAGTTATCCTTGTTAAATACAATATGACTTGAAGATTCGGTAATATACCATTTGTAAGACTTATTCTTCGGTAATTGAAGCAGCTGTCAATTTATAGTTTATTTCAACTTCAAAGTTTTCTTGTAGACACAGTTGTGAACTTGTGATTATATATATTAGTTTAAAACGTGAATTTGTAATATTACACACAAAGTAAGGCTTTTTCTTAAGCATATTCATATAATTAATCCCTCTCACAATACATAAAATACATTATTATATGAGCACATCTTTCACCGGTGATATATAGTTCTTTTTACTAAACCTAATAAACTACTATATGGCTATACCTTGAAATTGGGTAAAATGTAATAAAAACAAAAGATATTGAATTAGTTAAACTACAATACATAACTATTCAAAGAAAATATATTATATATAAACTCCACAAATTTATATAGGTCTTTCTCCGGACCAAAAATTTTCACATTCATCTTTTTGAAAACCAAATGATTATCCATGGATGATGAGCTACATTCTAATCAAGAAAACACAACATAAAAGTAACAAGAATCTCCATCGATAATTTATGTTTAGTACTTATTTAAAAGTATAAATGAGTCAAAGTTGGATCAATTCCATGCCATCTAGACCATAAGAACAAAATCCTCTTTAGTATATGATAAATTGAACCTTTTCTTATGTAAAAGCTACAACGACGTCCTTTTCGGCTACTTTGGGTCAGACCAAATAGTAAGGACAGCTTAAAAATTGCTTCTTAAAATATAAGATATGAAAATGCTATGTCCATTTCGTCTATTCAACTCCTGATGAAAAAGAAAAGAAAAAAACACAGCTTTTCTATGATTTTTACAACACTCTAAATGATGACACTTAATAGTGAAATGGTAGCCACACGGGCTCAAAACCGCGTGGTACATAGCGTGAAACATACAGAGAAGACCTCACCGTTTAAGAAGTAACCATAGAAACGACAAAATCCACTACCCCTTCGTGTTTCAGGCATATATATAGCTCTAGTTTCCAAGCATTGTTGTCAAGTTTCCCAAAAAATGGACTTCTTGTTACTTCTTTTGTCAGCTCTGCTTCATCTTCATACGTCACTAAGTTCCGGTACCAGCACAGTAAATTTTCAAGTTGGTGTAATACTTGATCTAAATTCATCAAATTCACCCGTGGGTCGTATAGGATTGAGCTGCTTATCGAGGGCACATTCGGATTTTTATTCACTTCATAAAGACTATAAAACGAGACTGGTTCTCCATGTTAGAGATTCAAATGACAGCGTTATTGATGCTGCTGCTGCTGGTATACTTCTAAATTTCTGTCATCACAAAACTTCAATCCATATATCCTTTTCGTGCTTCCCCTAATTTTAGATTCTGCATATAAAGAACAACTGCAGATTACAGGATAAAGTCAGTGTAATAAAGAGGGAAAAAATGATCTCTCAATCCATATATGTCATTAGTCAAACTTGCAAAATCAGCCAGAATATAATTACCTAGAGCTGGGATGTACTCCCTCCGTCCCATATTTCTTGGCATGTACATAGTTTTAGGTAAGAGTAGAAAAATGGAACTTTTAGATATCTTTATATTTAGGCCCTTAAAAGTAGTGGTTCAAAGATTAATGATGTCAAAAACACTACATTATGTAAGAAAAAATAATTCTATATTGAGAAATGGAGTATTGTATCGAGACATCCCAAAAGAAAATAAGAGTAAACATAAGGAGTATAACAGAATAGTGTGTCTAACCTCCATGACCATATATGTGTTAGCTTTTGTAATTCAAACATTTTTACCATTTTAAATTTCTAACTAATACTTTGTCATAATCTTACTTGATCCACTGCAGCTCTTGATTTGCTGAATAATGTTAAAGTGGATTCAATCATCGGTCCTCAAAAATCGGAACAAGTCAACTTTGTGATGGATCTTGGAGATAGAGCTCATGTACCCATTATATCTTTCTCAGCCACCAGTCCTTCTCTCATTCCTCGAACTCCTTATTTCATTCAGACAGCAGAAAGCGATGCCAATCAAGTTCAAGCTATTGCTTCCATAGTTAAAGCCTTTCAGTGGAGCCAGGTCGTCATAATATACGAAGACACAGAATTTGGTAATGGCATCATGCCTTACCTGTCGAATGCATTACAAGATGTCAACGCTCGAGTTTCATATCGAAGCTCATTCCCACAAACAGCCACCAATGATTTTATAAGCAAAGAACTGTACAAGATGATGACAATGCAAACAAGAGTTTTTGTGGTGCATATGTCTCAGTCTCTTGGAACAAGGCTTTTTAAAAAGTCGAAAGAGTTGGGAATGATGAGTAATGGATATGCCTGGATTGTAACGAGTGGGCTGACAGATCTATTCTACTCTAACGATTTTGATTCTGTTGTTGCCATGCAAGGGGTTCTTGGTGTTAAGCCTCTGATCCCCAAATCCAGGGAACTCGAAAAATTTGCTTCTAAATGGATACAAGAGTTTCTTCAGATAAATCAAGACATGAACATGGCGGAAACGAGTATTTTTGGCCTTTGGGCATATGATACTTTGTGGGCACTTGCTATGGCTGCAGAAAGAGTTGGAAAAAGTGCGCCAAATGTACATAAAAACAATGTTGATTCAGAAGGCCTATTTGCTTTGAGAATTTCAGAAACGGGACCTGAACTTCTCATAGCATTGTTAAAAACAAAGTTTACCGGGCTTGCGGGGAAGTTTAATCTTGTTAATGGACAATTGGAGCACACACCATATCAGATAGTTAATATGGTAGGGACAATCGAGCGAGAGGTAGGGATATGGACACCATCTGGTGGGATTTCTAAGTGCTTTTCAAATATCAGAAGTTCTTATTCTACTTCAAAGGAAAATTTTGGAACAATCATTTGGCCAGGAGACACCACAATAGCACCAAGAGGATGGGAAGTTCCAGTAAGTGGTAAGAAGCTAAGAATTGGGGTGCCACAGAAACCAGGTTTCAACGAGTTCTTGAAAGTAAATATTGATCCTAGAACTAATGCCGTCCAAGTTAGTGGTTACTTTAAAGAAATGTTTGATTCTGTCATGGAAGCATTACCTTATGCTATACCGTATGAATACTCTACGTATCCATTTTTCGATCCTAATGGCTCGAAAGTGGGGAGTTACGATGATCTAGTGTATAAAGTTTCTTTGCAGGTAAAGTTCATAATAATAAACATAATAGTTTCTTATTTATATAAGTAACATTAACGACATTTTATCGTCAGGCTAACATGACATAAGTTGACCTTTTCATTCATGATCTCATTTTCATACCTCAATTTCAACTAACACTATGAAACAATTTTGATACATTATCAATAGCGCCAAATACTTCAAAGCAAATGGTTAAAAAGGCCGGTGGATGATATTTTCTATTTTGAAGCTCCTGTAAAGAAAGTTTGAGCTCGTGAGAAGAGTTGAATGACTATATTGCATTAAGAAACATATTGCAAATAAAGATAGTTGAAGAGATTTTGAGGATGAAAATTTCAGTGGATCCAATTTCTATCCAAAATCCGACCATCCAAATGACTTTCTAGTTAAAGTAAATGGATGCAGATACGGATATGGACTGGTCCAAGCCAAATCCGACCCTTTGACATCTCTACCTGTAGTTATATACTAGTAATAAATGATTGTGATTAATGTTTCAATTGTTATCTGTAATTATAGGAACACTATGATGCTGCTCTTGGAGATATAACCATCACTGCTACCCGATCAATTTATGCCGACTTCACCTTGCCTTATGCAGAAGGAGGTGTTACTAGTATAGTCCCCATTATGTATGAGAATGTAAATGATGTATGGACCTTTATGCAGCCCCTGACTAAGGAACTGTGGCTAACTACTGCGACCTTTTATATCTTTACTGCTCTAGCAATTTGGATTCTTGGAACTAAGATCATCACCACTACCAGGGATGAACCGGGCCAACATGTTGGCATGATTTGTTATTTTCCATTCTTTCCCGGTGAACCATTTTCTTCTTATGACATTATATCAATCATTTGACAATGCATGTTCTTTCGTCGAGTGAATTGCATTTCTTAGTCTCGTAGAACTCGACACTTGGCATTTGTAGTCTCATGCTTTTGGAAATAGTACTTAAAGTCCACACTATTTAAACATTTTTTGCAAATTTCTTCCTTTCCCCTCTTCTCAATCCATTTGTGCATTTGTGGTCCCATAGGAAAGTCTTTGTTTTGCACTTTTGGACCCATAAGACTCAATATTATTCCCCTTTTGGCCCAATAAGATTGTCAGTGTTATGGACTTTAGTCCCATATGATTTTATCTGTTTTGCACATTTGGCACCAAATTAGATACAAAGGAGGGTAAATACAAAAAAAATAAAAAAAAACAAGTTGGAGCCGAAAACCAGTGGATTGAAAATGTTTTTCAGTCCTGTAGTACTAAAAATGCATGTGCCCTCCTTTCGACCAATGCATTACAATTTATTGAAATTCCTACTGAACCTTTTCGTTCGTTTGTAGGACAAGGGATTGAAGGAAGTTTACTTTGTCTAGTTCTTGTATCATGGGCATTCGTAGCAAGTTTGCTCAACTCGACTTACACTGCCAGCTTATCTTCTAGGCTCACAGTACAAAGACTTCAACCTAGTATCACAGACGTGAAGCAACTAATCAAGAATGGAGATTACGTTGGGACTCAAGAAGGTTCGTTTATTGTCAGTTTCTTGATAAATTTAGGATTTAATTCATCTAAAATCAAGACATATAAATCAACTGAAGATTGTGATGAAGCTTTAACCCTCGGGAGTAAAAAAGGAGGAATATCTGCCTACTATGATGTCTTGCCTCACATCAAGTTATTCTTATCTCAATATTGTGGCAAGTACATGATTGTTGGCCCTACCTATCGAACTGCTGGATTTGCCCTTGTAAGTACATTTCCTTTCGTGATCCACTACTGCTAATGTCAAAAAACTGCACTTACGTGTTTTTCATATATTTGATCATCAATAGGCTTTTCCTAAGGGCTCCCCTGTAGTGGCTGATATTTCTCGGGCCATAATTCAACTGACAGAAAACGGTACCATTTTAGAAATAGAACAAAGGTTATCGAGCAATTTAGCATGTCTGGGTCCAGAGAGTAATAGCACCCCAACCAGTGTTACACTGCGAAGCTTTCTCGTGCTTTTTAGCATCACAGGTTGTGTTACTCTGAAATGTTTACTTGTTTCACTACTCATAAACCTTCATAAGCAAAGAGCTTTTCTAGAAAGAATGTCAGATTTTAATGTGAGTGTTCGCTCAAGGTTTTACGTATTGTGGAGCTATCTCAAGCAAAGAAACCCCTGGGCTCATCCCAAGACTACAAATACTCGAGATCAAATTCCAGCAAGTTGAAGAACTTGGTTCTAGGGATGATCTTATGTATGTGTTTGGACCTTAGATTTTAACAAAAACAGTGCCATTAATGTTTAGTCAGAAAAAAATATAAGATTTATAATTATTATTATTATTTTAAAGGTATTTCTTCATAAAATCCAAGGTCCAAACATAGAGTAGAAGGTCCAAGATTATGTATGTCTTCTGAGTTTTGTAATTTCCCTTTTAAACTCTCATAGATTTACATATTCAATAATTTAGAGAAAAATATATCTCACAACAGAAAACAATGATTTTAGAAAAGAAAACACTAATACAAGAACAGGATGGAAAAGAAAGGGCAGAAGCAACAGTTTCAACATTCTCCAAACTGGCAATGATATTAATATTATTTACAAGACGTATCTAGCTACTACAAGAAGACTCTAAAGCAATCAAATCTCAAAAATCTATATTACAAAAAAATAAATCGAGACAAGAGAAAAATGAATACGAATTGCTTCTGGAAGCACTCACGTATACTCTCAAACCTACAACTTTTTACACACTTCACCATCTACAGAAACCAACTCTTTTCCTAAACTAATTGGACATATCAAAACAGAATCTACACAAAGACCACCTTTAGTGTGTGTACAATCAATCTGAGTCAAAGAGAATTTGATCTTTGTCAATATACTATCATCTTCAACTACAAAATCACCCACATGGTAGTGCACCCAATTTCCTAAATTGCCCAACATGCATTGGGACACTATGTGCTGTCCATCGGCCATTGTCAACTTAAAGTGAGCGGGTTTTACATCCCATCCATGTACATTCACGGAATTGAATACCCGACGTCGTCCCATTCTCTTACCAACCTTTCCAAGCTGCAGTCTAAAGAACAAACTATAAGTTCCTTTGGGAAATTTAAACTCAAGCTCCCCATCTACTTCAAGCCACCAAATTTGTTGAAGATATGCCACTGTTTGAAATCTACATGAAGGTAATTAAAGGACTCCTTCAGTCAACTCCCAATTGCAATTCAGTAAGACTATTATGTGCTGGGATATAGTTTTATACCTATCTTTTTTTACTGATTATGAAAAGTGGGGACCTGACTTTATAATTACCAATATCCAAAATATAAAAAAGGAGAATTGATCACTGACTGATCTTGTTTATATCTTCTAATTAATTCGCCTCTTAATGAATATGTTCAAAAGTAGTTTTTCTTTAAAAGAACTCTAAATCCAAAAAAGCAAAGGCAAACAATGGAAGTAATACAACTCTATCAGTTTCAACTTCTGACCGGGGTCGTAATTCAATTCTAAAACCAAAAAAGGTTTTTACGTCAACGTTTTATCCTTTCAGTTAACTTAATGAATTTCATAAATAAACTTTCACAAGAAAAAACAGGTATGCAGACATTTTGTTCACAAATTACGCATGAATATCCATAATAGTTAGTCAAATGCACAGGATAATGACACATACACATACAGTGCACACACAAACACACACAAACGACAAAAACTTACCTAGATTCATCAGTTGGAATGTAATTCCAATACCGTCTATCATCAATTCCGGTTATCCCCATCGCCTTTGACGAAATCGCTAGACAAACCCCACCAGTCATCTTATCAATCCAAACTTCCTATTCCACATAAAACTCAAAATAATTAATTAACAAACCCCCAAAACACTAAACAAACCAACACAAAGCAAAACCTTAAAAAAAAAATAAACACACACATACCTTTGTACCACCATCAAATGGGTTGGGCCTGCACAACCTAGCGTAAGTGTCCATGTTGCCATTGCCTAGATCAGGCAATATGGCGAGTAAATAGGGATAAGTGGAGGGTAATTTGGGAGCCCATATAAAATCTGCGGATGATGCTGCACGGAATGCCCTATTGAGCCGAGCTAACTTGGCGATCTCAGGTGGGTCCATATAGGATAGGACCAGGGCTATACAGGACTCGGGTATGTCGTCCAGTTTGGGTCTCGTTAATGGGATCAGAGAATTGGAGTTTCTTGGGAGAGATGATGCATTTACACCCATTTCTACAAGTGAGATTTTTTTTTTTTTTCTTTTTTGAGAATTTCTACGAGTGAGATTTATATGATTCTGAGCGGAAGGGATTCTTATTGGTTGTTAGTACTACAAGAAGAAAGAGGGAAAAATGAGGTGGGGGCGGGAATATAACAATAGAAATGCATCACATCACTTTGTCTTCTGTGTATTTTTTTATTAGTAAAAAATAAGAAAATCGAGATAAAAAAAATACATACATCTTAAAAAAAAATACATAAATATAAATCTTATACATAATACACAAATATATATATATATAAATGTCTACCGATAGTTCATGTTGATCAGAACTATCGGTAGTTCATGCTTATCTACCACTCATATATTGTATTTTAATTTTTTTTACCTAGATAAAGGGTGAGATTAGCCGGTGATTTTCTTTGTTGATTTATGATTTGATTAGCTTAAATTACTTTGATGCCCTTATGCCTTAATTAAAAGAAAACAATTATTAGGATTCCCAAATATTCCCCAAACTTCTTCAACCAACCCTTCTTTTTCTCCCTACTATATCTCTCTTAGAACCATGGCAATTTTTACCTGATATTCTAGATAATTTGAAGCAACTTTTCCCAAATTATATATCAATTTAATTGGGTGATAATAGTCAGTGTTGATTCTTTTGGTCGATTCAATTATTGCATTCAACCCCTTTTCTTGTAAAGCACCTCGAATTATATAGGATTGAATGCAAGAGCACTGGCAGCGAATTAAGTTGACTTGCGGAACTAAGCTGAAGGTGAAGAAATGGTCAGTGTTGCTTACCTTGGGAAGAATGACTTAATGTTTAATCCACCTCCCCCCCCCCCCCCCCTTCCTCTACTTGTGAAACAAATTCGAGCTACCTAGGTCTTGTAAAAATTAATGGAACAAGACTATCGGTGTTCAAATTTGCAACAATGGCCAAAGACTTGGTTAGCTGCTTCTTAGGAATTCTTAAAAATAGACAATAAGATGAAGAAGAGTTAATAATTTTTGGAGAAGAATCGCCTTTTTACAAACAAAATGGGAAGGCAATTTCAACAATGTTGTGTAAGAAGGTAGAGATGGAGTCTATAAAGTGGAGAAATGAGTAAGGGTAATTAGGACAATTTGGGGAGGAACAGGACAAACACAATTGCCAATTGCAAGTTTCAAATGGGACACATGGCAACATTTGGCTGGTGAACTATTAACAGTTCTATCAACCTTGAACTGTTAGTGGAAAGCCCGATTTTACTAATAGTTCCATATTTAAGTAATAAGTAATATTCCAAACTAAAAGTCAATCTCTAAATGCTACAATAATATTAATATCTAATATGATTGTAAACATGTATTCCTCCATCCCTCAATACATAGATTCAATTTGTATAACATATATAAAATTATTTAAGCATTTTATAAGATTTTATTTTGTTTAATTCTAATTAATCTCACATTCGTCTCATAAATTAATCGAGTCCATCCCATATTTAATGATTTGATATATAATATTATTTCAGCCTAGTCTAATTAATTGCGATATCCTGTGAGATTATTCTACACCATATGTCATCTTTTGCTTTAGGATATTAAATGAAATATCGAATGGTTAATAGATCATCAATCTATAACATCGAATTGACATTTTACATTAAACATACTAATTGTGATACTAAAATATTTCCCTCATAATCTAGTTAAAGTGGACAATATTTCCTTGTCTAATAGAAAACTATCTAGTGTGAGCCCCATCTTATCCACTTCATCATAGAATTTGGTGGCCGGTGTAATTTTGGTCACTATATATATATTTTATGATTAAAGGTCCCATTCTTTCCTTTTCGACAATGCACTTTTACCTATCACTAACAAAAAGCAACATTAAATCGATTAAATTAACCACTAAACAACTGTTTTATGCACTAATCACACATCCAGATCACCACTTTAGGAGATTAAGAAATGTAAAGCAAGAAAACATAAATAGTGTAGAAAATGTCGTGTTGTTTGTTGCCTTTAGCATTATACAATTGCCGGTAAACATAATTTAATAATTAATGATGTTTCATTATCCACTTTTGTATGGTTTTAATTTAAGCAAATAAAGTCATTAACTACTGGACAAACATCATGATTAGCAAATTTTGTGTGGATCTGAGTCAGCAAAGCCTCGCAGGCCGCAAGTGGATTTGATCCCAATCCAATTATACACGTCATATACTGTCAGCACTTGCACTCACGAACACTTTTTATGTGTGTGGATGTGGTCTGGTTCTTGAATCGTGGTTGGGAAATTCTTTAGGTTAACTTTGGGATGGAAAGGGGTGGTATTGAGTTCTGATTTTTTCACAATTTAAAATAAATAAAATTAGTCTTGCAACATGGAAATAGTCTTTTTTATGAAGCACCCCAATAATGACATTTGTGGGTGTTTATTTGGGTAAATTTCATTAAACTAGGTTGTAACTTTTTTCAAGTACAAAGTACAATTATATAAAGTAAAATAACTATCATACAACTAGTATTAAAAATAGAAAAAAATTATATTAGTAGGAGTTGTACAAGCTTGTCCTAGTGTCTTCCCGACGGTCTAACATTTGACAACTATCTTGTATTATTATATATCATTCATTTACGTTTATTGTATTAAATCATTTACATACCAACAAGTTAAGATGTTCATTCGAAGATGTTACGTTGGGCTATGTGGCAAGATGATAAACTACCTTTTTCATTTTCATTACAATATTAATACCTTCATTAAATTTGTATAATTAAAGATTGAAGACTCCATTTATTTATAATTAGTATTTTTTATCATTCTTCGTGGAGGACAAATTACATTATATTACATTTAGTATCATCAAATCAGATATATGTTTAAGACCAATCAATTTACAAAGAAAAGTAACTATTAAAACAACTAGTACTAAAACTAGAAGAAAATCCATATTAGTAACAATTGAACCCATGACCTTGTAGTCTTAGGGCCTCAACATGCATAAGTGCCAACGAGCTGCGATGCCGCTTTTTTTTATCATATAAACTACACCTATATTATTCAGCACACAAATTTCTCATTTCATAAATTTCATTCTTTATTTTTATTTTTGGATATAGTATAAATAAATCAATTACATCTCATATAACTCATTTTGATGTGATTACCTTATCGTATTACTTCAAATTATCAAATTTAACCTCTAGTATTTTATACAACAAAATCCTATGTGTCTTCTAACATTTTTATATCTAATTTGAATTCACGGTTATTTTTGGACAATTGCATTTTTGTCAATGATAACATAAGTTTTAAACCTTATTGTTAGTATGGGGTAACTTAAGGATTAGTTGTATGGAGTACGGTAAGTGAAGAACTAAATTGTACATGAAAGGTCAGTTAAGAATATACAATAATACAAAGGAGATAAATAGGTAAATTTTACCCTATTAATTTCTTCACATTTGAGGCCTATTTTAACACTATGTAGAGGGCTCCTATGGCTTAGCCAAACTCACTCGAGCATATGTTGAGGAAAAATGCACAATACTCTAATGTGTTATGGAAATTGGAAACCTACACAAAACTCTCTCACTAAATTCTCTAGTAGTTACATAAAATCCCCCCGTTAGTCCACTTATGTCAGTTTTGTATAGGGTTGTGCACAAAATCCACTTGTACTTTTTAACTTTTGCACAAAATCCCATGGTATGTTTTAATTTTTGCACATAATAATACTACTATACTTTTTTATTTTAGCAGTTAGCACTAGATCCCCATGTAACATATTAAACACTTTTCTTGTTTAAAAAAAAAAAATTAGGGGTAATTTAAGTATACCAACTAAAATTTAATAGTGTTAGACCACTACGAAGTAAAGTAAGAAGATTTGATGCAATTCACAAAAAAAAATTGTGCATATTTCACATAATATAAAGACATGTCGTGCAGTTTCTCCGCATATGTTGCATAAATATTTTTCTCTAGTAATGGGCATCGGCAAAGTCTTACTCTTCTTTTTGTGATCATGCTAACAATAGAAGTGTTGGTAAGATCGTTGAATTTTCTTTTGAGATTGACATTTAATTTAACTAAAACAACATAATTCGACGCTTATTATGTACTTCCTACGTTTCAAATTAGTTGGCACAGTTAGTTTTCTCACATAAATTAAAAAACTCAATAATTAGTCACTTTTCTAAAATAACATGTCAAAAATGGCTTTAGATCATCTGTTTCAACTTTGTGCAACATTTCCCGTTACATTGCTAAATTGATGCCATTTATTTATACTCACAAAAATCAAATCAGATCCGCATCACATAAGATTTTAATTAACAAAACTAATCTTTATTAATTTATCCAAAAAAGAAAAAAAGTCTTCATTAATAAAGTTAAGAAAAATTATAGGGTGCCACTAAGTTAAATGTCTCTAGTTATAACCCATAGAAATAAGATATGTCATTAATTAATGACATGTTAAACAAGTTGTCAACATGTAAATAATATTACCACAATAAATGGTACTATACAACAACAAATGAATACTATATATTTAACCATATCAAATAGTTGATTATTTTTTCATAAATTATTATGGAAATAATGAATGAATGTTCCCTTATTATTTTAAAATAAAAGTATGTAATTTTCTTGTTGACTAATTATAATTAACTTTGGAAAAATTAATGTGCCAATTAATTTGAAACGGAAAAAATATATTTTTCTTTTTAAGATTCCAATATTCAAAATAATAAAATTTACATTCTTAAACTCAATCCACCATTTGCGAGTTTTGGACACTTTACACCTTCAAAATAGGATAAATGAGAACTTTGCACCATCAAAATAGAATAAATGGCACTTTACATCCTCCAAATTAAAAATTATATTGAACACCCTCGAACTAAGAATAACCCAACACTCTTATTTTTAAATCCTACAAGATGTGATTTGCTTCGCCAACTTCATGACTTCATCCAAGTTTTTATTTCTTATCAATTCATTCATGCGTACAAACAAATCTTGATAAACTAAGACATTAAGTAAGTGACTTTTAATAAATTTAGTGAGAGTTATCCAATTTCGCCCTCAAATAGTTATCTCAGGTGGCTATTATTTTTTATTTATTTTTTAAAGTAATGAAAATTGAGCTTTCTATTTTGCTATTTTGTTGACTAGGCCATAGACCAATTTTGCTAAAAAAAAGAAAAAGTGGGGTACAAATTGCTGGGTTAATCTTAATTCGAAAGTATAACGGTTATTTTTTAGTTTTAAGGATGCAAAATGACCATTTGGCATATTTGGGATGCAAAAGTACTAAAAACCCACAATTTGCTTAATTGGAAAATCTTTCTTGCTTTTTACATTCAAAACAATCCAAATCATCACGCGTGTCAAACATATGTTATGTTTCAATTGATTTGCTGAATTTCACGAAGATCTTCAGAATTCTCAATCAAATATTTTTCTAAGGCAATCCAAATGAAACCGAAGAGAGGCGAATTGCTTTCAACTGAACTTGAGAGACTCCTTGGTTCTTCTCCCTTTTTCTTGTAACACAGTAGTTACTCATACAATTCACTTGAATTTGGGTTTTATTCTGAGATTTTGCAATTTGTAAGCATTCTTTCCCCTATACAAACCAATGTTATATCTTGAATTCTGAAATTTTGTCCCCAATGCTGAACATTTTAGGGGGAAATAGAAAAATTAACTGATGCATTATATCTTTAGGGTTTCTAGTTGCTGAGAAAAGTCTTCATATATTATTGTTTACCCTCATGGTGTCAGACGTAAAGTTGTGGACTTTTTCCTGTTTTCTTTGCCCTGTGTTTTAGAATTTAGTAGTTTGTTCAAATCTTCTGTAGCTTTTTATACTTTTCTAAAGTTTAGGGTTAAATTTCCTGGTTTTGTTTCAACCATCAACTTTGTACAACATCGGTTTCATTTGTCTCTGTTTGATGCTGTTAATGTAATTTTGTGGTTTCTAATAGGATTGAAGAAAATTTGATTCACTATTAGTTTGGCAGAGTCTACCACTTCAAGTGGGGGTTGGGCATAAATCTTGTGTAGCTTCTTCAGAGTGATTTGCCTTGAGCGTCTGATGTACATTCTGCTGCATCGAGTTCTTGGCGCCATTTTGGTGAGTTGAACTAGTTAAAATCAATAGAATACTGTTACTTTTCCCATGGTTGTTCTTGGCATTTATGTTGTATTGTGTGAGATTTGGTAATCATTGGCTAAAATGTTCTTGTTTATTGTTTAGATCGAGTACTTTACGTGTTTTTTCTACTCTCGGCCATACTCTCGTTTTTCTCATGCATGCTGCTGCTTTAATTGTGCTTGTTTATTAATTCAATACAAGTACAGGCTGTCTTCTAGTTATATCTATTCTGAAGTTACTGCATTTCAATATATATTTCTCCACCCTCTCATAATGGCTGTCTTTATCGGTCCCAGTGTCTGATGGTAAATCAGGGCTTGCATACTTATCTAAGTATCTGTTAGTTAAACACTCCAGTCATAAAGGCTCAAGTGACCAAGGTTATATTGGTGCACTTGTCGGCCTTATATCTAGCATAATATTTCGATAGACCTAGAACGTGATTAGTTTGGTGATGCAACGTAAATACGTTACTTTAACAAGCGCAGAGCAAGTGATTTTCTGAGTGAGCTGTCTCTCGATCACACTCTGTTTGATTACTTGTCGGTGACTTAATTGATCTACTATAATACAAATGGGCTTTTTCAGCAGTCAATAGTAAGAAAAGATTCCATTTTTATTTGTGTTATTCAAACCTAAGTTGCTGCATGTAGCTTATATTTCCGGATGGTACATCTAAGTTACAATATCTAATGATTGCAAAATAAGCCCATCCTAATGGTTTTATGCCGTCAAATTTATTCCATATAAAGCTATTTTCACATGGGATGCGGTGCCTTCTCTTTTCGTACTTGGTGCACTTAAATCCTTTTGGTGTTTTTTGATGTACTGATATTATCGAATGTTCAATTATCCGATTTCCAGTTTTTTTCCATCTCTCTTTAAGATTTTCATTTTCTTTTCTTGTTGTACCTCAACTTTTTTCCTGAGCATGGTACTAATATTTTCTCTCCACCAAAATGAATTCTTTTGTAAATTGACATCAGTATATAACAAGTAACCTTTTGATTTCCTAATATAAGTTGGTGTTGGGACCATCTTTTTATTTACTTGCATGAATTCAAGCTATCACAGCCTCTTGTTTGTATTGGTGGTTTTCTGCAGGTTGAGATGTTTGGTAGGGCTCATGGAAAACAAAGTGATGGATTGTTTTATACTCCTATATGGTGAGCCTTATCATATCTCAATATTATTCTTTTTACTGATACTATTAGTTTTTTGAGTGGTGCAAATAGTAAAGCACTAACCGAGATAATTTTTCTTTTCTCTTCATGGTAAAGCAATAAGCATAGAGACAGTGACATAGAGGAATCATATTGTAGATCTTGTAATAATCATGATCCTATTTCATTTGCCGGCACTTGATTTTTAGGGTAACTTACGATCGACATCCTCACATCCCCCTGAGGATGGTCAAATTATCAAAAAAATCTGACAATTGAAATATTTCCTTATTTATGTGTATGTTATATTTGTGCTCATAATTTTCTTTTATTACAGTATGTGCAGTGTTGGTCAAGCTAGAAATCTTGGACATCAGTTGCATCCTGCATTTATCATCTCGGGTGATCAATTGCTTAGGTACTGCACTAAGGCCTTTGACTTTATTCGGAACATAATGATCATATTCAATTTTGAGTTCACGACTATTGGTTTTCCTTAACCGATAGGCAGCTGCCTAGTTATTGAAGAATGATTAATTCAGTCGTTTATCCTATAGATTATGCGACCTTCCTTGAATGTCGATATATTGCAGCTTTTACTAGGTACATTACATTGATTAATGGCTCATCTTATTGCATCTCTCTTTACAGATTCCCACGAATTTAAAAAATTTTAAGCTGCAGAAAAGGAAGTATAGTATGGAATATTCAAACTTTTATATCATGCAGCTGATGTTCTTTAAAGTCCTAAAAAACAATGCATCCAATGGTGGGTGATCGCTTGCTCATGTATATCTCTGGCTGTAAGCTAAGTTCGATCTATGGGTGGCCTATTTTCGTACCAAAAAAACCTTGAGGGGATGGTAAGATTCAATGATGAGAATTAACTTGATCCAACTAAAATATTACAGTGTACTTGATTTACTTGAATGATGAGTATGTGAATTGTAACCATTGTTGCTCGCTCTATGCGTTGTATTTCTTATTTAAAAGTCCTATTTGGTGCATGAGCTGAGTTGGTTTTTCGGAAAAAGTGGTTTTTTTGTCGTTAGCCAATTAGGTCTTTGCAATGTCGTAAGACATTATGTGGGATCAATGTCTGTTCAGATGCAAAATGCTATGGAAATTGGTGTCGTAGTTATAAAAGAGAGATTGTCAAACAGTCGTAAGATCATATATGGGGTTAACGACTATTCGATGGTAGTTGGTGACGTAATGTTAAAAAGAATGTTAGTCGTAGAAAATCATGTTTTTAACGATTGTTCCATAGTGTAACTCAATCATTATTCAAGGGAATAGTGTACATTGTAGATCATTTATTATCAATCAAACTATAATCTTTTTCGACGTGAAAAATGATGGTACATGTACTTAATTTTATCAAATGAGTTGTCATTATTTTTTTATCTTGAAGAAATTGAAGATCAGGACGTACTGCTCAGTCATTACCAAACTGTAAATTTTATCATCGTCAAGAGATTGAAGCCCCGATCCTAGCAAAATGTAATCCGATCTATATTAAAATAATAATATTATTTCAAAGTTTTTCAAAGTTCAAAATATCTATGAAAGATCAGAAAGTGGGCTTTAAATATTATTTCGACATAAAATACAATAATTAATTAATTTTCACTTCCATAAATAATTTTGATTAGTAAAATCCAGCTCTGACTTTTTTTCCGTTCAGTTATAATAAATGGTCAACAATAATTCGGCTTTTCTTTCAATGAAAGGTAAATAATTTGATGAACAAAAAGCCATACATAATTAAATGAGTAGTTCCATATTACATTAATAAGAGAGAGAGAGAGAGAGAGAGAGGCAATAAACCTAGAACTGCAGACGGTGATTCTTCTTCTCTTCTTTCTTCTTCTTCTTCTTTACCACTCTTGAGTGGCTGCTGCATTCACTTCTTTACCACTCTCGAGTTGCTACTGCATTAATTCACTACCAAAGGTAATAATATATTTCTTTTTTTTTTTGAAGATTTTCTTTTCTTTCTTTCCCGACTTTGCTGAACTTTCTTTTTAATCGTTAAATTTTGCTGAGTCTTTTATAGTTTTACTCTAATTAAGAACCCACATTCGACTGCATGTTTCCACCTTTTGATTCTCACGGAAAATGAGCCAATTCGCCATTTCATTCAAAATCATCAAAGTTGAGATAAATAAATTAACATAAAGCTGCTTACAGATTTTAGATCATGTACAATCTATTATTTCATGTATCCAGATTATTTATAAATTCAGATAATTGCACTTTTTAATTAATTTTTTGGTATCTTTATACATTTTATACCATATCTTTTAAAATAACATATTTGATGACCAACCCTTTTCAATTTTAGATTGGCGGTTAAATCATGGACGAAAATTAACTCGCAGAGAAAAAAAGGAAAAATAAAAATGAGGGAAATACATTTTTTATACCAAACATTTACCTACTTTAGAAATTTAGTACCAAGCTTTCAAAAAAGATATTTTTAATACCAAAATTGAAGGACTTTTTTTTAAATTTTCTTTCTCCGTCAAATTTTTAGGGCAAGTTTTTTGTGTATGGCTGAAAAATTCTTGACGAGAACTTTATAATGGTGCAAGTTTCAGTTAATGAAATGTAACAAATAATCCGCTGAAAATTAATAAAGTTTCGGGATATTAATCAAAATTAAATCATATCTCATAATCTACAAATAATCATGACACAATAATTTTCAGATATTATATAGGGCACATAAGCGTGCTATTGTAAAAAAATTGGAGAATAATTTTAAGCATACCAAAAATCAATATCTAACAATTTATGAGATATCATTTATTAGCCGGTAAATAATGATTTTTGGTATGCTTAAAATTAAGCTCCAAAATTGTTCTAATAAAAAATTTATGCTCCAAATGTTTTATCATAACAAGCTTATGTGTTGCCATGATTCCTTTTAGACTATGAGATATGTTTTAATTTTTATCAATATCTCGAAATTTTATTAATTTTCTGCAGATTATTTATTACGTTACATGAACTGAAACTTGTACAATAATAAAACTGTGGTCAAGAGCTTTCCAGCAATATCAAGAACACAAAATTTGGCCCAAAAAAATTGATGGAGAAAGGATATGTGAGAAAAGTCCTTCAATTTTGATATTGAATGCAGTCTTTTTTGAAAGTTTAATACCAAATCTCTAAAGTAGGTACATGTTTGGTGAGTTAACGGACACGTGCTCCTTTTTCTGTCCAGAATTTAACGGCCGGACATAAATTGAAAATAGTTGGTCAATTTTGGTATCAAATGTATCATTTTGAAATATATGATACGAAATGTATAAATATACCAAAAGTTTTATATGAAAACTGCAATTCCCTCTATCTAAATTAAGTAAACTTTTTTTTGTTTTTGATTTCCTCCTTAAAACAATTTTGAGTTTAATTATTATTGTAGATTACTATATATACCCTCAAATGGAGAACCGCCATGATTTTGTGAAATACTTGAACAATACTGATGTGACCCTCAATATTTTCGCGCGCTTGGACGCTCCAGCTGATCTCATTCGTGCTACTGCTGTATCACATTTGTGGCGCAATTTTGGTAAGCTTTACAAGTTAATTGAAATGGATAATTACTTTGTTAATTAACTGCATCACTTCAAGTTTTAATTGCATGATTGTATCGATTATCAATATTTTTCTTATATTTATATATATAATGTTTGTTTGTTTGTTTTTCTGTTACAGTTATCAACCAAAGACTTTGCAAACAACTTTGTTTGACAAAGGTTCCTTGGATGTCGAACATTAATGCTGTTTTCGAAAGAGAAGATGAAGCGCGAAACGAGCACAATCCAGAATGGGACCACAAGATGTATTGTAATCTTCTTTCGGCCTTGTCAAACTCCGCCATCTATCCAAGAAATTGCATAGATTGTGTCATTGGTGCTTCCAGCACAAATATCTATCCACCAGAAAGCGTCGTTCACACATTGTTAAACACCGAAAGATATGCACTTGGTGGGTCATATTGGTCGAGCAGAGGGCAAAGTGATCCCGATGTGCCTGAAACCATACAATACAAATTACTTAACACCGTCTGTATTGTTAATGAAATCCAAATACGTCCTTGCAAAGGTGGATTTGATCTATTTTTGAAATTCTTTTAATATAAATAACGTTCTTTATCTATATTTGACTATACTAATGAATCTGAATTAATTAATTTCAGCCTCTTGGGAGCAAGGATCAGCTCCATACTCGGCTCAGTTTGTTCGATTTCGGATGGGACATCCTAGATCCGTAGCAGATTTTGAAGTTGATGTTAGGACTTTGCCATTACAACAGCTTCATGACAACTATATATGGACCTTTACGTCACCTGAGTTTCCTATGGCTCAGGTAATCGATAGTCTAATAATCAATCTCAAGAAAAAAAGTTTAATTTAATTTAATTCATGACTCAATCTTATTAGCAATAGAATTGATATTCATGAGCTGCAGGAACCGCGCATGCAAACTTTCAAGCTACCTGAACCTACTATTTGCGTCGGTGGATTTTTGCAAATCGAATTCTTGGGCAGGACTCGGAAGAGAGAATTCGATGGATTATACTATTTATGGCAAGTCTCCTTAATTTTCCTTTTTGCACTTCTTTCACCAAAAGATCATTTGATTGCTTCAATTTTTATATAGTAGATCTAGTTAAGTTTAGGTACTATATATATAGATTATTTTCCTTAAATTTGCAAATCAATATATTAATAATGATAATATTTACTGTTTTCATATCGCAGTATGTCCCACATTCGAGTCTTAGGCCACTCTCTATGGCCCGCATTTGACGTAGAAATGAGTGAAACCGGCAATTTCTCATTGATATATTGCCCTGAGAATATCGACTCGATTCTAAATCGCATTACTACGAAAGAGGAGGATCTTGAGACGAATGCCCTAGTGTTTGGTAACAACTCATCAATGGCGGCACACCAGACTCTTGATTTGTTGAATATTACATCTTTATTTTATGGGCTCAACCTCAATCCATGATTGGTGACTATTGACTAGTTCGCTGATCAATTTGATAATTCAGATTTAATACGCCATCGAATAGTAATATAAAAATGTTGATTAAAATTTTAGTCTTCATATTTGTAATATGCATGAGTTCAAAAATCCTTTTTAAATACTTTTTGTGGCGTATTTGATTTTACTATGAGTTAGAAAATGCCTTTGAATACTTTTTGTGTATATAAAATATTATAAATATTTTATATAACTAACTCATAGTAGTCTAAAGTGCGAAAAGCTAGCGAGCGCTATGGCCCAAAATCATCGCGTCGCTGCGCTATGCGCATGCACTAACTATTAAGCGCGCACCACATGGCGCTGTAGCGCTCTATGTTGTCATGCCAGTAACAACGGCAGAATTTTTTTTTTTTTTTTTAAGAAATTGTGTCCTTTTAACCTTTTATTCATTTTAAACCTAATTTTTTTACACTAGTCAAAACTTTTTAATTTTTTTTATATGAGTAGTTCAACAATACATTAATATGAGAGAGAGAGAGAGAGGCAAAAAACGTAGAACTGCAGAGGGTGATTCTTCTTCTTCTTCTTCTTTACCACTCTTGAGTGGCAGCTGCTGCATTCACAACCAAAGCCCAAAGGTGATATTATTATTATTATTTTTTAAGAACCCAGATTCGACTGCATGTTTCCACTTTTTGATTCTCACGGAAAATGAGCCAATTCGCCATTTCATTCAAAATCATCAAAGTTGAGACAAATAAATTAATATAAAGCTGCTGCTTACAGATTTTAGATCATGTACAACCTATTATTTCATGTATCCAGATTATTTATAAATTAATTAAGTTTGTATAAAAGTGGAAGGTCGAAAACATTTTTGCTTTTGAATCTCATTCCTCCGCATATATAGTAACCGCTGCTATAGTAACATGTAAAATTATCCTCTCAAAATATTCAGAATAGAATTACAGAAGCCAGACAAAGTTATTGCACAAACAAATTTTTCGGTTTATTTAAAGAATACTGCTAAACAATTAAAGTGAAAGGGAGAATTCGAAATTATACAAAAATAATGAATAGCTAATCATTAAGCGTGCGCTATGTTTTCTCCTAGTAAAGACAGAAAATAAAAACATTTTTCTTTTTAAGAAAACGTGTTCCAGGCTTTCAACACCCCAACCGAACTCTTTTAAACTTTTAAACCTTTTAGACCTAATTTTTAGGTGAGGCCAATGTTATTAAAATCAGATCGGACCAGCCGGTCTGACTGGTTCGACTGCGAACCGGAGGTTGGTCCGATCCGGTTTACCCCCAAAAATCATTTGACTCAAAAACCAGCTTGAACCGGTCCAAAACTGGCGAACCGATTTGGACTGTTCAAACCTAATTCTGAATTTTCCTTTTTTTTTAATTTTAATTTTAAAAATAAGTTAAAATTTATTGTAGAAGGTGGAATTTGAACACCTAACCTCTTACATGAAACATAATTTTCTTCCCATTTGAGCTACATCATTTTTGTTGAATTTTTAGTACAAAAATTTATAAATTTTAGAAAACATGTAGCCTAATTTATTTATACATTAGATTATGATATATCATTAAACTCAAATTAACATTTTACTCATTATCAATGAAAATTAATACTCAAATAATAATTTTTTAATAAAATTTGTTCTATAAAATATTTCTTTTCAATATTATTTTTAGGATAAAGAGTGTCAAATTTTGAAAGTCAAATCGTCATATTATGCAAGTTTGATTTTGAATATTAGAATTTTATACATAATCATATTTTAAAATGTATTAAAATCCTAATTTGTTGTATTTTTAACTTACATTTTTAAAATTTTATAAAGAAATATAATCATATTATATTTATATGAGCTTACAAATTAGTATCACATTACCGTTATGATATAAGTTAGATAATTATTATACGATTTAATTTAAATATAATCTAAGATTTTGTATATTTGAAATCAATTGTAGGATAATGTTTAAATTTTATGCATATTACATATACTTTAAAATTAAGTATATTTATTATATCATTTTGACGTCATTCGATCTAACCAACGGTTTAACCGATTTAACCAGTGATCAATCAGCTCACCGATTCACTGTCCGGTCCAATTCTAAAAACATTGTTTAAAACATATCACATAAAAGTTACAGAAAATAAATTTTCAGACTATAGTTAGTGGCGAAGCTACATTGAAGTTAGGGGGTTCATGGAAAACACAGCCTCCCCCCCTCTCCTCCCCCCCTCTGAACATTAAATCTTATTTAGAAAATAAATACTACATAATTCTATGTTCTCTTAATCTTTGTATTTTGTTTTAAAAATTGGACCTAGTAATAAAAATTCAATTTCTACATTAACGGGTCCATACTTTCATTAGTGTGTTAAAGTGGGCTTCAATTTAAATTCTAATTTTCTTACAATTGAAATCATACTAAAATATATATATTTTTTTTTTCAATATTACAAATCTTTCTAGTTTCATATCAAAATTCATTTTATCTTCATCTCTATACACACAAAGAAACCCACTCAAAAAGGTGCAGAACAAAGAAAATAAGTAAAGAAACAATAAAAAGAGGGCGGTGAAATAATTTACTAGCTACGTCACTTGCTATTGTTCAAAGATTTAGATGTCAGGGAAAATAAATGACTGTTTCATTGAAAACATCAATACAAGAAATTAAACCAAGAAAAGGGAAAGATATCCGGAATAATATTTTATAAATCTGACCTCCCAAAAAGAAGAACTTGTCCAATCTTGTTGATGAGTTTTCTTGAATGAAATGGACTATTCGATCTGGCCGGTTTCCAACTGTTAAGGTCCCTGTTTATCACGATTGGGCTCTTGAAGAGGTGGCCCAAAATAAGCAATTAGCACAGACGTGGCCCAATTCTGTAACTAAAATTCAGTTTAGACCCTTCTAAAAAATTTGAATTCAGAGTTGTAATTCGGTATACACAGCAAGTCACCAATTATATGGAAGTATTTCATAAATTGGAGGTAAATGCTAAATACTCTCCTGTGCTATACTAAGTCTGAAAGAAATTATCCTGTGAAATTTTTATTGCGCTAGCTAAACTTTCTTGTGTTTTCAAAAATCTTATAAAAAATACTCAATTTGTAAAAAATAGGTCGTTTTGGATCAACAAATTTCAAGAAATAATTTTCAAAATATATCAAGTGAAGTTGTAGAGACCAACTTGAAGTATTTTATAAATGATTTTTTGAAAAATGTCGAGGCAAAACAACCTATTTGTTACAAATTGAGTGTTTTTTGCAGGGAACACAAGGAAATTTAATGCAATAAAAATTTCACATGATAGTTTCTTGCAGATTTAACATTAACACAGGGGAGTAACTTGCGTTTTCCCCCATAAATTGTAAAAATATAATATACTTCAAACTTCAATCTTCAATCTTCAATCTTCAATCTTCAATCTTTTATTGTATTGTAGAAAAAACATGCATAAAAGAAATATGCAATATGCTTCTCGAGGGCGAGTATTTTGCTGTATACTTACACTACAACCGTCATTTTTTAGGAAATATCTCAACCCGCGTAAATCTGCAACAGTTCGTGTTCACTAATCGATATAATAAATAACAGCAGGTATCAAACTAAAATAAGGCTATACATATAAAGTTAATAGTATTTTTATTACAACGTTCGGTTTAAGAACAAAATGGACAGTGATAGCAGTGAAGTTTAACAATATGAAATTTCAACCACATTCAACTTGTCAACCCATTCATTCATACAGCTTCTAACTATAAATTATACTGAGACTCGTTGACTCCCTTCAAGGCGTCTTAGCTTTTGGTGGAGACGGTAGCAACTGCACAAAGTTAATCAAAATAGTAAGCAACGAACTAACAATACAATTCCAAAGAAATATATTCCAATTCCACCCATTTAGCAATCTCAAATCATGTAATATTAGTCGGCTTCAATTAATAAATTTTAAAGTATTGATTCTAGAAATCCTAAAGATGGCCGTACATTATAATTATGGTGGACGAATATAAACGATAATATATATGTACCTGGTAGCAGGAGATGAGAGAGCTCGTAAATCCAAAGGCACCTGTTACACGAGGAGTGACTTTCTTGGGTGCCAGTTGAAGCAAGCCAACTGCCACCACTAAATCAATGGCTGATTTAACGAGGCTTAGAGATCTCTCATTTGATTTTTGAAGCTTACTCCGATATTGTTCATTCTGGAACCAAGAAGAAAAAATAAAGCAAAAACATATTATTGATCACTCGATCGAATCACAAAGCGCTTCCAATTTCTCTCTGTGTGTGTGCTTTGAGGGCAAACCTTATATTTATTGGTATTCTTCAGTTCCTTCTCCAATTTCTTCATTGATGCTGAAAGCCTTCCAATTTCCCCAATCTGAAACGACAAACGAGGAAGCACAATAGACATCATCGTAACTTTCATGAACTCATTGACAACAATATCATGTTAAGCTATAAAACAGGAGGGAGGTCAGCAAGTTACAAACCTCAACGAGAGTGGTGCATACTGAAGAACCCAACCAACAGAAAAGTGATATCCTTCCAATCAGTTCTGTACGTTCTTTGTTCTGCATCAGAAAACAACCTCTTGCTTATTCATGTCAAATTATTTTTCCGAAACTATTATGAAGTTGATAAGTTTTAAGACGTACTACCTTATATATGCCAGTCCTACCCAGCCATACAATTTGATCGAGAAACAAGAAAGTCGACAAGAGTGCATTTTTAGACTGCAACAAACATCGAATAAACGGATTATATAGTATATACCAACCAAGATTAGGTTTAAAGAACATATAGTAATAAAATTACAATACCTTCCCCAAAAGAACTAAAGGAAGTGGAGTCCCTGGAGCAGCTGGACTAATGAGAGCATGGAGATCATTGATGAACTGTAAATGAAGGGATATATAATTTTAGAATATATAGATTAAACATTTTCAAAGAAAATACTAGGAGTATTATTTAAATGCTGACTTTGAACAAACGAAAAACTTTCCGAGCCAAGCTAGTTGATTTGTCAACATTTTGTGCTGTGCCAGGCTGTCCATTACTCAAAAACTTGGAACCATATTGTATTGCCCTGCATATCTTATCCCTTGCTTCAGCTTTGTTTAGATACACAACGGCAAGAGCAAGCTCTGCTCTAGCAACATCCAATGACCCCATCTTTTTATATATCTAAATGAGATTAGATGTAGAACTAAGCTAAATTGGGCAATAAGCATAGCATTAGATACAAATCAGAGCATCTACAAAAGCAAAACAGGTAGATAATCCATAACATAAAAGGTCAGTAAAGATGCGAAAACAGCAAGAAAACAATTAAACATTTTCCATGGTCAACGCTCCAAGCCTCTATAATTTATAGTTAACCTAATGTAATGTCACAAATCCAAATTTCTCAACAAGCTGATTGACAATCATCAAAGTCAAACAAGACGACAAACCAAAATCACCAATTTCTTCAAACTAGTTTAGCTAAAGAATAGCATAGAACTAAGCAATTAAACGAAGACCCACGAACACAAACAAAGAGAAAATACACGAATGAAAAGAATAACTTAGCCGAATCTTGAAAAAATCAGCAGAAAGATTCGAAATATTCGTACCTGAGATGGAGGATTATCAAAAATATGTATTAAAAAAAGTTAGGACTTTACCTTGGAAATTTTATGCTTTTCCTCAAAAAAATAAAACTTCGAAATTTTAGAAATATTGTGTGTCAATAGATACAGATAGGATTGTCTTGAAATTCGCAATATTACGCCCGAAAAAAGGAAATTCTTAAATAATATTCCTTCGTCTTACTCGTACTTCTTTTTTGGGAAAACAATATTAGATTTTAAAAATAAAATAATTTTTCTAAAAATTATAGTTTCACGTGAAGTGATAATTTGTCAAAAGTGATTGGATCAAGACAAATTGAAGGAAGAATATTACTCAATTTTCTTCTCTATAAATATATAACTAACATATATTTGTTTGTTTTGTGGAGAGAAAATGTCAATTTACCTCCCTGCTTGATAGAATAATGTTCAAGTTATTTTATTTATCAAAATTGAGAGTGAGAATGAAAATATTTTTATAACATGAGGTGAAGTGCAATATTTATCATAACATATGGGTTAAAATATCTCATTTATCATAACATGGGGTAAAGTGCCACATATAAAAAAGATAATTTTGTCAATTCATATTTTTCAAGTTTAAAAATATCATGAAGACTGAAGAGTGTATAAAACTTTATATATAGAGGAAGGGAGAAGGGAGAAGAGGGGGAGGGGGAGGGGGAGGGGGGGGGGGGTTGTAGGGAGATTTACTCTTTTCCAAATTACAGGGAGTTAAGTAAAATCTTATTAATATCAGCGGGGGTAAATTATCATTAATTCGTTTTGTAGAAAAATACTAGATCCCATAATGTGATGAACTAAGTCCAAATCCTCTCTGCAAGAGGTTCCAATATATTGAGTGTACTCGTTTCTAAATAAATTAACTTATGCCAAAGACGGGTTTTTTGTACTTTGCACCCCCAAAATATGGAAAATAGGCATTTTGCACTCCCAAAACCTAGATTTAGTATTTTGCACCCTCGTAATATGAAAAATACAGCACTTTGCACCCTCATTTATTTTAAAACAAAAATTCAAGGGCAAAATAGGTAATTCAATAGTATTGGCACTTTGCACCCTCAAAACTTGAGAATTTTGCACTTTGTACCCTCAAAATAAAAATTAGCACTTAACACCCTCTAATTAAGAACAAATCAGTAATTTTCACCCCTGAAACACAATAAATGGGCACTTTGCACCCCAAAACACAAAATTAACACTTAACACCCTCAAATTTAAAAAACCCAAATCCCTCGTTTTTTCGTCAAAGTTGACTATCGGAGTGAAAAAAATCTAATGCAAAATAGGTAATTCATTTTTTTACTTAAATTTTACAAAATACAATTATAAATACTCGAATACTCATTTCTCTCTCCATCTTTCTTTTCAACAATATAATCATAAATAACTAAATAAAGTACAAGTAAACTTCTCGAAGACTCCTTGTCTACTTCAACATATTAAAGACCCATAAATAATTACTTATTTTGCCTTAAAAAAAATTCACCTTAATGGTCAACTTTGCAGGAAAAAATGAGCGGTTTGAGTTTTTTTTTTTTTTAATTTGAAGGTGTTAAGTGTTAATTTTGTATTTTGGGGTGCAAAGTGTCCATTTATCGTGTTTTGGGGGTACAAAACAAATTGTTAATTTGTTCTTAATTAGGGAGTGTTAAGTGCTAATTTTATTTTTGGGGGGCAAAATGCCAAAGATTTACAATAGAATTACCTATTTTGCCCTTGATTTTTTGCTTGAAAATAAAAGAGGGTGCAAAGTGCTGTATTTTTTATATTCCGAGGGTGCAAAGTGCTAAATCTAAGTTTCGGGGGTGCAAAATGCATATTTCCCATGTTTCGGAGGTGCAAAGTACAAAAAACCCTGTCAAAGACTTAAAAATATTAAAAAAGAAAACAAAGAAAAACCACGTAGCTAGTGTACCATAATATTTTCACAGGATGACTAGATAAAGGTAAGGGACTACGGCCTACGGACAAAAGACGTGTGTTTGGTCCTTTTTCTTTTTTCCCTAGTTTCTAATTTTGCCATTTCTTTATATATTTTATTTTCAAAAGGTCATAAGAATATCATAACAATTTGCTTCAGTTTGTTTCAGTTCATCAATGTATGTTTGATCCGATGGAAGGTAATTAGTCTCCATGATATACCGAATTAAGACATCATGTTGGGATATTTTAACATAATGTACATGTTCGATCCTTATCGAAATGAGTTAAGTCATGTCAATAGGTTAGGTTAAAAAGTCATTTTCAATGTATTAATTATCCCCACCTCCAAATGGTTAATTAAAGAATCGAACTAACAGAATTCCGTTCAATATCATATACTTCCTCCATCCCGCTTTTCTTGCTCCCATTTTTATTTTGGGACGTCCCAAAATATGACTATCTTTCTCTTTTAAAGAATAACAAAATTTTTTTTTTTTAACAAGGGATAAAAAACTTTTGTGGACGGAGGGATATATGATTTCTACGTAATTGGTTGGGGTAATAAGAAACATCCCAAATGCTGGTGCTGGTGATGCTATTTGATTTGACCAGATCACATCTTCATTCATGTCAGATTAAGCTGTAAGGATATATAAATCTAAATCGGATGAGTTGGGCATCTAGGTTTAATAGTTAATGCAATTTCTATTTTTTCTACTGTTCATGTCATGTATAATATCAAAATTCTAACAATAAAGTATTAAGTATAATCATTCATTCAGAAAGTTGCATCCAACAGTACAATCATTTAATAAACATGTACAATTTGCAGTTAGGTTCATGCATTTATTAATGCATTTTGAAACCTGTACTATTATCATTAGGTAAAGAGTCACAAGAAGGCTAAACATGTACAATACCATGTGCAACAAGACACTTGCACAAAATCAGTTAGGACCAAATCTCATTTGTAATTCAAATTCAATCCTGTTTTTCTTCAAATAACTCTTGTAATGAGAAATATATTTCTCCATATATTAGAGAGAGACTAGCAATAAAAGGGTACACCTTAGTCCAGAAATTAAGTTTCTCAGTACAAAGATTATTCCTTTACAGAGTACACTTTTATCACTAATTAGTTTCATTCAGTGAATGAAACAATAACAAAAGATCAAGATATACTTAAAACACATTATACAACAAGAAACATAGAGAATTAAATTAACCTCTTACTTACTTTACTTCCTGCTGAACAAGCTTTTCAATTTCCCGCGTTCCAAACGCTCGAGCAACTTCTTCGCGCCCGGAATATCCATTTCCGTAAGCTTCTTCAAATACCCAATTGCCCCATACGATATCATCAACTTCTTACATTTCTTGCTCGAGGAGAGCAACGCAAGGCAAGAGACCGCATACTTTTTTGCAGTGTTATGAACACTCGGATCCAATAACGCCACCAAGTTAGGCACGCTTTTGTCGTCCTTTTTAACTTCTCTACAATTATGAGAAATGGTCATTAAACTAGAAATCGCTTGTGATGCAACTTCCCTTGCATTGTTCGCTTTGGCTTCGAGCATTCTCACGAGAAGAGGAATACACCCCGCTTCACCAACCGCTCGTTTCATCTCAGTTGAAGTACAAACTCGACATATTGCCGATGCCGCCGCCAGCTGTGCACCCGGAGACCCGGACTTGAGCACGTGGACCAGCCTCGGGAGAAGCCCGAGTGAAATTAAAACTTCCATAGAAACTAAACCAACCAAATTTCTCAAAGCTCCGACTGCCGATTCTTGAGGCAAAGGACCGTCTAAGTACGCCAACAAACTCCTTATTCCACCTTCCGAAATAACCGACTTTTTTAAATTATCGTTACTCGAAGTTAGGTTTTGCAAGCACTCGGCTGCGTATTCTTTAGACCCTAAAAGAATCCCGCAATCTAAAAGATTAATCATGACCTTCACAATCCCTTCTTCCGCTAGTGCCTGTCGTGCCTCTGGCACGGACGACATATTCTTCAAGGTACAAGCCGCCGAAGATTGTGAAACTGAATCACCAGTTCGACAAATATCAATCAACGGCCTCACCCCACCGTGTCCCACAATTGAACGAGATGTTTCAGATGACATAGAAAGCCTTTGAAGAGCAATTGTAGCCTTTTCTTTACCGATCGCACTACCCGATTCTACGAGCCTTATGAGTGGTGGAAGCACACCTTCCGAAACAAGCCAGCTCTCGCAACTTCCAGACTCTGCAAGCGAGCAAATTACCGTGACCGTTTTTTCTCTTATTCGAGGAGAAGTAGCGGTGAGTAGTTGGACTAAAGC
The DNA here is from genome assembly GCA_038501285.1 of Penstemon eatonii. NCBI lineage: Eukaryota > Viridiplantae > Streptophyta > Magnoliopsida > Lamiales > Plantaginaceae > Penstemon > Penstemon eatonii. Next base: position 49,328,674 of record CM076712.1, read on the forward strand.
CGCAATATTGCTTCGCCCTATTACGGACAACACATTCTTTTCATCTTCTTTCATGACTTCCACAAGAGTGTCCAGTGCCTTATGTTTATCTTCTAAATGCCCAATCTGAAGTCGAGCAAGTAATTCTCTTAAATTACACTCAGGTTCGGTTGAAGTACTGGCTGCGGATAAAGGAAAAGTAACATCACCAAGTACTCCAGTCTTGATCAAGAGCCCACAATCACGTAAATTCAAATCTAATTTTCCAGCTAATGAATCGAGATCGCTTTGCATACGAAGCTTTCCTTCGTATTTTTCGTTCACACACAATTCTGATAACTCGATAGCTTCATTCAACGTCTTACAAACAGCTTCAAGTTGCTCCTTACAAAGTGCATTCTTTGAGAAGCATGGATGAGTAGATAAGTCCGATAATTTCGATGGGATCTGCTCTAATTTCGAAATTATCGTCTTCCATCTACCCGGGAACCCCTTTACCTCCCTAGCTTTCTCAATAGCCTTTGGCACAAGCCCCCGAGCACAAGATAGCCATTCTTCAGTCAAAAAGATACCAACTCCTTCGACCATGATTCGAGTCCGATCGTACCAAGGTTTTTATGAACTGAAAAACATAAAAATCGAATCTTTATAACAATGATTTAAATAAAACAGATTGATGATGCAAAAGCTTCTAACTTTGAGAACAAGAAGTGCTAATTGAATGGAGAAAGGAAAGAAGAGGAATCCAAGGAAAAACAAACCTTCTTGGTGGCTTCTTAGCATAGCAAAATGTTAAAAAAAGAAAGAAACCATTTTTGTAATAGAAAGTTTATAGATGTGGAGTAGTTGCAATCATCGAATATTAAACTATGCTAAAGCCATAAATAAAACTGCAATAAATAAAGAATTGGGGGGTCAAGATTAGGGGCTTCGAGAATCTTGCATGATCACAAAATGCTTGTTTACTGAAAATGAGAGCCGACAGCTAATTACCAAGTACCTAATAAACCCCCCCACAAATATACTAAAATAAATATCTTCATCGCTTATACAAAAAAATACCCCCAGATATGAAAATTTAAATGATGAGGAAAATGAAAGATATAACTTTCCACCAGCAATTACTACCGTCCAATAAACGCTGATGTAAATTTTAACTGATATCACCAGCATGCCCATGATACGTGTAGAAGACATATGTGATTTGTAGAGGGTAGAATGGTAATTGAACATAGAAGAAGGTAGCTTTACTTTACAACCTGTGAATTGTATCTGCATTTTCTACAAGTTTTGGATAGCTTAAAGTGAATACAAAATTTTGAGGCCAAAATTGGATGAATAGGCCCACAAGTTTAAATTTTTTCATAAATATTTTCATAATGTATATGGACATTAGATAGGGAAAAAGACTTTGCTTTGAAGAGAAGATATAAGTCTACATCTCCAGTTGTATTTAATTTTTTGAATAAAATCAAAGAAATTGGGGCAATAAATACACAAATGAATAAATAACAAATAGTATTACCTCAATATGGTTTGCTTTTTGGCTACCATACAAGGCACTCGAACACCTTTTTAAGCCACCAAGATAGTGCTTCTCTTCTGTTTGTTACAAGCAAAAACCAGAGTCAGAAAATCAACCAATATAATCATAGATCATTAAGTACCTCTTTTGATTTTGAATTATAAAACCCATTTTGATAATACTTGGGAATGAATTTTTTTCTTAAAAAAAACATGAATGAAAAAAGCAACCTTTTTCAGGTTTTCCTTTCTCCAGAAAGCAAACTTACATGTCTTGTATTTTAATTTAATTCATCTTAGAAGAAAAAAAGAATCAAGCCCAGAACTTGATCGAAAATCCCACAAAATTTGACAACATAAATGGCCTCTTAAACTTTAAAATTCCCAATGATTTCTCCAATTTACAAAATCAAATTCCAAAACTTAAAAATCCCACATACACATTTGAAATTTGGAAGTTCTTTTGGCCTTAAACACACACACTTTCAGTTACTAAGTAAGAAATGGCTAAGATGAAAAAGAAATGCCCAGAAAGCTGATACCTTTCGTAATCAGAATAAAAAAAAAAGAAAGCTGAAACGGTCGAATGCAAATTTTTATTTTTATTTGTAATAGAATCAAATGAATCTATGAAAGCTACTGTAACTTACAATTTGAAAGTTGAAAGTCTCCGGCTTTAACACAACCAGACAAAATGTCAAGCGTTCAAAAATTCTCAAGAAATTTCAAATTGTTAGAAGAAGAAGTGTCAGAGCAGCTGACCCCTCTGTCTTTCTCTCTTTATAGAATTATTGAATGTAGTTTCAATTTCTAAAATCGCATTTATACAAATTTATGTATAATGTATAAAGGGGTTAATAAATGTGGAGCAGAAAATAGGGGATCTGACGGCGAGGATGAAGGGGTGGGACAGCGGTGCCGACCGTTGATATTGGCTGAAATTTGAAAGTTCTTTTGGGGTTTCCGAGGAGCTGACATGGCAGAAGTGATGTGCCACGTGTGCATGGGGACAGCTTGTTATGAGTTTTCAAAAAATAAATTTGGAGGCTCATGCGGAGGACTTTTCCTAGTGCACGTGTTGCGAGGTTGAGATTGTCTTAATGAGATGTGTGAGAAAAAAAATACTAGTATTCTAGTATTACTACTATTTACTAGCATAATTTACCCTCCATTATTGTTGTTTTTCTTTTGATTTGAAATTAAGATGTAGTAATATAAATGAAAAAAGGAAAGGATCCATTTTTACTTCAAACTATTATTTAATTGTAAAATTACTATTTATAAGATGACAAAGACATTTAGGAACGTAATCTTGTTTAGGACATATTTCATACGATATCTGTCAGTTATTAATTTATAATTAAAATAGTAAATGTATTTTCCATCAATGTTTTAATACCTTCGAAATAAGAATATATTATGTTGGCAATTCTAGCGGAGCTACTCCTTTATTAAAGTCCGCCAAAACAGTAATGAAAAAGCCGGAAGAAGTGTGTGTAACTTCCGGAGAAAAAAAAAAAAAAAAAAACTAGATATTGTTCAACATTGATCCTGGGATATTCCCTAATTTTCTATCACGTTTGATCACATTTTATTATTGCTTTGTATATTATCTCAATGTGACCTACTTCATATTGCCATAATATAATATGGTAAGAGAATATATAGTTTTTTCATAACCGCCCGAATTAAAATACCTTTAATTGATCTCGAGCTATTTTCATATGATTATAGATTCACAACTCATTATTGTGATTTCAAGTTCACTGGCCATGATTAATTTTCGTATTATTGTCGGAAAATTCTTACGATGACCTAGTCTAGATCTTAGACATTGTGGTTATGAATAACACTACATCATTCATTTGATCCCACAATAAATGATGTGGTATTATTCATAGTCACAATATTTAAGAATATTTTCCAAACACTACAAAAAATAGGAGCATCAACGATGACATAAACAAAGTTTCACCTACGAAATAGCTACTGATATCGCGTGATGACATAAACAAAGCTTCACCTACGAAATAGCCATGGAATACTGATATCGCGTTGGTATTCATCGATTAAGCCACTTTTATGTCATCAATTATACCCTATTTATCAGTGTCGACGTAAGAATTTTTCGCCACAACCCTCCATATCTTTCTTGAGCTTAAACTTGGATGGTCCTACATCAGACCTTTGTACATCGGTTTTTCCTGCTTTTAGAAAGAAGAAAAAAAAATCCTACAATAAACTGAATTAATAATTGGCTAAACACCAGAATAAACTCTACGTACATCTCTGTCTTAACTATTTCGTAAGAATATGAATTCTCTAATTTGTATCCTTGAGGTATAACTTGAATTTATGGATCTTTACAGTAAAATTATGTTTTCATTATCAGTGATCGAATTCTTTACTATTTATTGCTTTCCAAAACAATCATACAACCAATGTGTTAGATGTCCCAATCAAATGATTGAAGCAATTTCATGATGGGGATTTTTATAATTAACAATATTTTTTATTCGGATTGAATGAGATTTGAATTCTACGTTTTAGTAGCAATATAATTTCTTTTATCATCACAATTTCAGTAGTGAACTATATATCTTAGAATTTTAAATATTCAATACAATTCACATTTTATCTTAGAATATTATCATAGTATTCTAAGACAAACACAACAATCTATTTTTAGATAATATACAGTCTACCCAAACATTATTTTCTTACAAAGAAAACATGAAATGTTATTTCACACGTAAATTTTTTTTTTAAAAAAAAGTTGTACACATCTTTCTAAAATGCGCAATTCTTTAGGAGTAAAAAATTTTAGAAGCCCTCATTCTAGAAAATCCTCCCAAAATTCAAATGGTATAAAATGAATAAACAATTGAAGAGGTTCGAAAAATGAAGTTGCACAGGGATTTTACACTTTAGAGGGATACGCGAAGGAAGCGAGATAGTCGAGAAGGCGTGATCTATTTTTTTTTTTTTTGGTAAAAGTAAATTCATTCAACAAGAGAATCAAATAAGTTTGTTACAAAAATTAGAGGAGAGCTTCTATCACAAAATACAACATGAGGAAGAGAATCAAGAGCAACATGTCCATTCCAACTAACTAGTCTTCCCCATTTGGCGAGGTTGTGGGCCGCTTTGTTACCAAGACGAGGAATCTTTTTTGTTTTCCAACTTGGCCATGAATAGGCAATGCGACGGGCAGAAAGAGAGTCTGCCTGACTAGACCATTCGAAGGAAGGATTCGGACTAGAGATCATCAAAACGGCATTAAGGGAGTCACTTTCGAACATAACTTTGTGGAATTTTATTGAATCCATAATGATGAAAGCATGCTTGAGGGCTGCTGTTTCCGCACTTGTAGGATCGGAGAAGCAATCGGAGATAACCGCAGCATAGACAATTGAACCATTTGAATCCCGGACCAGCAGAGAAAGGAAACCAATTCCATCTTGAAAAGAAGCATCAACATTGACCTTGAGCCAATCTTTAGGAGGAGGAGACCAATCTTGACTGGACGGAGCAGCTGTGGCTTTGACGAGCTTCGAGATTTGGGCTTGAGAGTGAGCAGCCGCTTGTGAAGAAGCAAGAGTAGCAAGCTGTAAAGCACTAAGAGAATTGTTATGATGTAAAATAGCATTCCTTTTACTCCAAACCAGACTAAGGGTTATGACACAAAAATTTTGAAATTCCAATGAAGAACTTTGGGAATGAAAGATTTGGGGATCTAAAGTGATAAGGCTTTTAATCCATTTGATGAGAGGCCAGGAGGCAAAGTGATGAAGCCGAAAATTCCATTTAGACAAGAAAAAAACTTGCTGGATGAAAGGGCAATGGAGAAAGAGGTGATCATTTGTTTCGTTTTGATCATGGCAAAGAAGGCAGGAACGGTCAGTGATCGGGAGAATGGTTGAGAGGCGGTTACGGGTAGGAATCATATCTTGAATTAATTTCCATAGGAAAATTTTTTGTTGCTCATGGATTTGAGCTTTCCAAATATCTTTCCATGGGAAATCAGTCAAAACTTGATGGGGGGAGAAGGAGAAACGAGTTGATTGGTCGGTCAAATATGCGGATTTGACCGAGAAGTCACCTTTCTTCGAGTGAACCCAAAAAACTTTTTTTGATTCTTCCGGAGGGAGAATTTTGATTTTGAGAATTTCGTGTATGGAGGAGGGGCAAAAGAGGGCTTTGAGAGTATGAAGATTCCAAAGGGGGGAATGAGGGAGCATAAGGTCTCTAACGTAAAAGCAAGAGGGAGGCGACGGTGGGGGTTCGGGATTGGGCCGAGGTGTGAAACCTTGGACCGAGGGGATCCAAGGTTCATCCCAAATATGGATGAGTGAGTTATGAGCAACACGGTAGCAAGTTCCTTTTTTTAGAATAGATGAGCAAGAATGGATTCCTTTCCAAACCCAAGAAGAGTTTGAAGGAGGCGAGTGGTCTTGGAGGAGATGAGTGGTACGAAGATATTTAGTAGCGAGGGTGGAGGACCAAAGATGAGTGGAGGGATTTAGGAGATTCCAAGAGAGCTTGGATATGAGAGCTTTATTCATGTCATGAGTGCGCCGGAGGCCAATACCACCAGCCCATTTGGGTGTGCAAAGCGTATCCCAGGATTTCAAAGAGAGGTAGTGCGATTTATTGCAAGCATTCCACCAAAATTTACGGATGGAAGAATCAATTTTGTGGCAAATCGATTGGGGGAGGAGAAAGGTGGACATGTAGTAAGATGGGATTGCTTGTGCGACCGCTTTAGCAAGGACATTCCGACCCACATGGGAGAGAAGGCGAGCACGCCAACCACTCAATCTCTTTTCAAGCTTAACAATAATTTCATTGAAACAATCTTTTTTTCCAGAAGATTTGCAAAAAGGGAGCCCCAAATGAGTAATCTTATGAGTGCATTTATTCATGTCGAGAGTGTAAAGGATAGTATGGCGAGTTCGGGCATTTGTGTTTGGGCTAAAGTGTATGAAAGATTTGTCTTTGTTGACTCTTTGACCTGACCAAGATTCGAAGTTGTCAAGGATATCATTTATCACGATTGCATTGGCCAAAGTAGCATTGCAAAAGATGGTAATGTCGTCGGCAAACAAAAGATGAGAAATAGGGGGGCAACCTCTACTAATTTTGATGCCCGTGAGGAGCCCTTCATTTTCAGCAAGGGTGATGAGACGGCTAAGGAGCTCAACGAAGATGATGAAGAGGAAAGGGGACAGTGGATCACCTTGTCGGATGCCACGTGAGGGTTTGAAAAAACCGAATGGGGAGCCATTGACAAGAACGGAGAAGGAAGGGGTGGATATGCATTGATGGATGAGGTGTGTAATTTTTTCATCAAAACCGAGCTTTGTAAGGATGGTAATGAGAACTGGCCATTCCACACGGTCAAAAGCCTTTGACAAGTCAAGTTTGATTGCCATAGCAACATTTTTGCCCTTTTTTCGATGGTTTATGTTTGTCATCAATTCATGAGATAAGATAGAATTTTCATTGATGTTACGACCAGGCACAAAAGCAAATTGGGTAGGGGATATGATTCGATTGAGAAGAGGTTTAAGGCGATTAGCAATGATTTTTGTGATGGCTTTGAAAGTAAGATTGCAGAGGCTAATGGGCCTAAATTCCTCAACTCGATTGGCATTTGGTTTCTTTGGAATAAGGGCGATGTGAGTATGGTTAAAAGCTTTGAGAAGGTAACCAGTGTTGAAAAAGTGAGTAATGGATTCAATAACATCGGTTCCCACAATATCCCAATAAGATTTAAAGAAGGATGGTGAGAAACCATCTGGCCCCGGACTTTTGGAGGAATGGAGGGAGAAAAAAATTTGTTTGATCTCTTTTGGGGAGGGTGGAAGAGAGAGACTTGACGAGTCATTTGCGGAAATAGATTGAGGAAAGAGGTCGATGAGGTCGGGAGGGAATTGAGGGTGGGAAGTGGCAAAGAGGTTAGAGAAAAAATCGACAAAAATAGAGCCCATATCATGCCAGTCCGAAACAAAAGAATCATTCAACGGATTTAAAAGAAAATGAATACGATTATACCTCCGGTGAATGATAGTGGTAAGGTGAAAATACCGGGAGTTTGCATCTCCCTCTTCAAGCCACTTTTGCTTTGATCTCTGCCGCCACATGGTTTCTTCTTTGGCAAGCAGAGAGTCGAGAAGGGTTTGCAAAGATTCCTCAAGAGCTAGAGATTTGGAAGATTGATCACCTTTTTGGGTAGCATCGATTAGGTTACGGGTTGAAGCAATTTGGGAATGGCAATTCCCGAACACCTCACGGTTCCACGATTTAAGAGCAAGGCGAGTGTGTTTAAGCTTGGAAAAGAGAGAGTAGGCAGGGGAACCCAAAAGAGCAGAAGGCCAGTTAAGCTCAATAAGATTGCGACAAGAGTCGTCTTGAATCCACATTGATTCGAAACGGAAAGGCTTGGGACCTTGAGAAGTGGGGGGAAAAGTGTGGAGAAGAATGGGAGTGTGGTCCGATGCACAAGCTGGGAGGTGTTGGATGAAGGCGTTAGGAAAGCAGAGATTCCAATCCGGGTTCGAGAGAGCACGGTCAATTCTTTGCCGGATATTGGCAATACCACCCCGTTTGTTATTCCAAGTGAACGGATTGCCGGTGAAAGTAATATCTTCAAGCTCTGCATCGTCAAAAACACCTTTAAGTTGAGGATTGGAAGAACTAGCAAAAGGCCGGCCTCCAAGTTTGTCTTGTTGGGAAAATATTTCGTTAAGATCCCCGAAACAAACCCAAGGCCTAGAAGAGATTATGGGAGCAGTGTCTTTAAGGAGATCCCAAAAAAGAGGTTTATTGACAGGTTTAGGGGGTCCGTAGATGCAAGAAAGGAACCATTGGGAGCAAGAAGGGGGGGAGGAGACAGAAACAGTGATCAGGTTACGAGATTTGTAAAGGACGCGTATTGAAAATGAGTCCCGCCATGCAACCATGAGGCCACCTGATTTGTTGCATGCAGGAAAATGATCGTAATTCACATAAGAGCAAGAGAGAAGGAGATTCAGAATTGGTTGGATTTTTGAAGTCTTGATTTCACTAAGAAAGATAAAGTCGGGAGAATGAGAGGAGAGAAGGGCGCGAAGAGCGCGCTTTGCCGAGGGCTTAGCAAGCCCCCGACAATTGCAGGATATGAGCTTCATTGATTATTCGCCTAGCCCCTCTGGGCCAGCGTAGTTGAGGGATTTCTTTTCAGAAGAGATGGTTAAATCGGACAAGGGAACAGCTTCAGTAATTTCAGTGATTGAGACTGAACTTTGAGTAATGGGTTGGGGGAGTTCTTCAACCGCAAAGGAGTGAACGGAGAGAGAACGGGCCAGCCTCTTGATTTGTATGATCCGGCGGTTGGCGCGGTTATTTGGTAGGGAGTCAATGGGATTTGAATATGAGAATATTGGAGTAGTTGAGGCTGGTTGAGACAAGGGAGGGGAATTTGAATACAGAGGAAGTGTAATGGATGTCTCAGCACAAAAAAAGGGACTAGGATTGCCAGAGAGGTCCTTTATTTTTTTTGGAGTGGCCAGATCGGGCAAAAGGAGTGTTGGGCAAAAATGTGCCCTTTTCAGACTTTGAGGTGGATGGGTTAAGGATTTTGGAGATGAAATGTGGGCTTGATTTTCGGATTTAAAGTTTGGAGGGGGGGTTTGGGCTTTATTGTAGGGTGTATTGCTTATTTGGAACATGGACCAGTCAAAAGGGTCCACCAAGGTTTGATGTTTATTTGGATAGGGGCTTAGAGAGATGGGCTCAGATTGGGCCTTCAACTTTTGGTTAGAGGAGCTGAAATCAAAAGTGGGCTTTGGGGAAGGTTTGGAATTTGGATTGCTTATATGGAGATTTTTGCAGGAAAGAGACGTACTGTTGGAGTATTTGAGAGGAACTTTGTCATTTAAAGCCGAAGTGACTTTATCAACAAAAAGGGAAGACAGACAGGTGGTAATTTCCGTCGCATTAGTCGCAGAGACTGATTTGGGAAAAGTAGGGTCTGCTATAGAGGTTGTAGAGTTGGGGGTTTTGACTGTAGTGAGAGAAATGGCATAGGATGTGGCAGCTTTTTGATTTTGACTGTTGGGCAGTACGGGCAGATGTTGGTGAGAGGAAAAATTCGGGTTGGGACCAGAGGGTAAAACGGTCATGAGCGAAGATTTGGTGGCCGGGATTTGTTGATTTTCAGATTTTGTTTCATTGTTGTTGTGAGATGACGAAGGAAGATGTGTATTTTGGGGGTTATTTTTGTTGATTTTGGTGTTTGAGGGTTTTGGGGTGAACGGTGTGGTCAAACGGAGCCAAGGTCCAGTAACCGGTTCAGGGACGATTTTGTTTGGTTCGCTTAGATTTGGGCAGGACGGGAGTTTGTGATTGATGAGACCGCATTGGTAGCAGTAATCGGAAAGCCGCTCATACCGAAGTTCCAAGTTGAAGATTTTTCCGGTGGGTGAAGGAAAAGAAAAGGTATCTGGAAAAGTTTTTGAGACGTCCATTTCAACTCTAATTTTGAAAGAATTCCTCCAGCGAGAACTCTCCGAGATGAGATCGTCTCGGATGAAAGTTCCAAAAGAGTTCCCAATAAGAGCAGCGCTTTCATGAGTGATTTGCATCACTGGCAGATTAAAGACATGTATCCAAAAAGGGGAGAAAGTAAAGTCTAGATCAGACAGAGATTTATCTTCAGTCCAAGGTTTTAGAACAACATGGTGACCACGAAAAGACCATGGGGATTGCTGGAGTATTCGTGTACTATCTGTGGAATCAGAGAAAATAAAAGCGAGAAGATTTTTCCCTAGAGAATTGACTGTGACTTGGTTTTTTGCTTTAAAAGCTTTGAGCAGGGTGGATTTAATGGCATTGAAATTTTGTTCCTTGTCAGTATTTACTCTTGCAGCAATAGTAAATGCTGTTTGATTTGTGATTGTGGAGGATATGAGGGGTGTGGAGTTTATTTGATCCATAAGGTAGATATGGAGGAAAGAAAGGGGAAGACCAAGACGGGAAGATACAATATCAAAACGCCGGTGGGAAGGACAAAGAAAAGCCTAGTATGGTTCTACGAGAGAGAACGGATGGATGCCATGTCATATTGTCATGTCAAAACGCCGGTGGGAAGGACAAAGAAGGCGTGATCTATTCATAAATTATAAAATGAGTAATGACATTAATTACATTTTTCTTTTTTCAAATAGCTACAATAAGCAATGATTATTACAATCTTTTGTCCAAAAATAAAAGAATAAATTAGGACCTAGCTAATTTTAGATAAATTTTGCAAGATTCCAACAAATTTTTTTTCATTTCCAAGTAGATACAAAAGGCATGTTTGTTTGGCATTTTCGAAAATTATTTCGTGTTTGGGTAACGTCAAACAAATACGTTTTCTACTTTCTGAATTAAATTTTTTACCTTTCAATTTTCTCAAATTATTCTCTCAAATGTCAAACAATAATTTTCTTATCTCTTAAAAAAATACATCTTACATCTACAACATATCCCTTCTAAAAAAAATATACATCTACTTTATTTCTCAAACCACTCTCTCAAAATTCAAACAAAAAATATTACGCAAATCGAGATTATTTCACAAATACCCACTACTCTCCAAAACTACTTTCCCTAACACCAAACAAACATACCCAAAGCAATCTTTCAATAATGAAATATAGCTCTATTCCATAATTCACATTTATGTATCATGACATCCCCAACTCAGAGTTTTTTCAACAATATATTTATGTTCTTAATCAAATTAAAGGAAAAATATTAGTCTCTATATAGTCACTAGGGTTGTCAATGGGTCGGACTCGGACCGGATCAGGGCAGATCCGGATCCGAGTCCGATTTCCATTCTTCTATCCGGATCCGCTCGGATCTGGAATATTAACAACCGGATCCGAATCCGGCGGATATCCCGGATCCGGATAAATTATCCGGATCCATTTAGCAAGCTAATTTTTTTTTCTGTTTTCCTCCAAATCACTTGCAAATTCCACCATATATAATTAAAAATGTAAAATTTTACTTACTTAATCGAAACTATTGCCTAAAAATTGTAGAAGATGAAATATGATGGACAAATATAAACGATAAAAATTAGAACAAAATAATAAACAAAAATATAAGTAAAAAAGATATAAACTGGAACAAAGAAGAAGAAAACTCAATATTGAGAAATGGAAGAGAAGATAAAAATTGAAGGATGAATGGTTATGGTTTGATTTTTCTTATTAAATAGTATAAATTAATATGTTGTAGACCCAATTAGTTATCTGGTCAGTCCACCAACATCTCTCATGCATTTCTTTTTAAAATTATTTTTAAAATAGTAAAAGATTTTAGTGGAACATAGATAATTTTATTTTTATTTTTATTTAAATATATAATATATAAACAACATATAGTAATATCTATCGGATACGGATATGTAACGGATCGGATCAGCCTAGATCCATATTCGCTCCATATAATTTGGATTACGGTTCTTAATCGGATCAGGTCCATCGGATCACTAATCGGACAATTATCCTAATAAATTGGACCGAATTCGGATCGGATCCGGATTAAAATCCGCCCCATTGACAGCCATTAGTCACCATTTACTATGGCTGCCGAACAAAATCAACACTCTCTACAGTAAAGTGGGAGAATTCAAGAAGGCCTACTTTTTGAATTTTGAACTCCCAACGACAGCGGTTTTATGCAAAATTGATATATAGGCTATCTGATCAGTGGGCCTGTTCATAAACTGGATCATTTCATTTTAAAAGGCAAATCTGACTTAAACAACAATTCTATAAATAATCAACATTGCTCTAAAAAAAGCATCAACATTTTATGTATGTTTTTCCTTTTTATTTTAGTTATTATTGTCCATGTTTTTTCTTAGTGAAATAGAAATTACAATATTTATAAAAAAAAAATAGAACGGTGATCACAACATATAACATCAACAAAATTAGTTAATTTCTAGCAAATTACAAAGAAGGTCAAATTAACAAATACATTTATTTTACAACTAACATCAAGACGATAATATTGTCACGTAATGCATTAAATCCAAAAAGTTATGTACATGGAAGAAACATTATGGATACATGGGAAAAAAATCTAAAATTTATTATCTTATGATGAAAGATTAAACGTGTTGGGCCTCAAGATCCATATTTGTAATTCTATATGTGCCAAATTAATCCATGACCTCACTAAGATCAAATGTCCCATTTTATTGCACTTCGATCTTGAATCACATCCATGTAAGTATGTAACACACATTTATTTAATGTGCAATAACAACAAAACTACCAACTTGATGAATTAAAAATGTTACAATAAAACCAAATTAAGGAATAAATTACATTATGTTGCCTGAAAGCTCCAAACTCTCTATTTGAAAAATCATGTACTGTAGTTGCTTTCGATGTTATAGAGAGTATTGTGTGTAATTTTGGAACCCTAAGGGAAATTTTAACTCAAGTGATACGCGGGTAAAATGCACGATCTCCCGGCCCCTGTGTTATGCGAAGCTAATTCTACCCGTGATACACGGATTAGACTAATCCGGTATATATATGTATGATAAATAATAAGCTGAAATTTGCTAATTTTACTAGATGTACATCACTTCCACATAGGACATTAAAAGTTGTTCTTGCTTCGATTGCAGTAAAAGAACAGCCTTTGGTTGCTGTTTCTTTTTTATATATTGTACATGATTTCAGAAGTTACACAAATAAAACAGTAAAAGATTCTAGGGGTTTTCACCCTTTTGGGCGCAGAAAAAAACATGTAAACATATCGTTCACAAATCAACATGGACTAGAGATTCACTAAATGTTGGAGGAACAAAAACAGAAGAAGAGACCTTAAACCTCTTACTCATTGATCCCTCCTCGGGACTACTAATCCACCCGAAACAACCTTGTTCACTTTGATTATCACAAACTTCACTCATGTCTGATCCAATTCCATCTATGTCCCGAAAACTGGCCCATAATTCGTTGCTACAATCGGACAAGCTAGAACACGGCTCATCACAAACATGAGGCACAATGACACTCGGTTGCACAACTTTTTCGATCTTTTTAATGTCAATCGGACTTTGGTCCCTAAAGGGAAAGAGACTTGCAAAAGTGAAGTGATCACTTACTCTGCTCTTAGCTGCCTTATTTTCCGATTTCCTAGCCATGATACTCTGTAGATTCTTGCTTAACTTAGCTTTCAATGAAATAAAACTACTAACTCCATTATTCTTTGTGTGATGATCAGATTCGGTTTCATTTGAATTGGTTGGAGCGAAATTAGTACGTGCGTTCTCTCCACGAAGGGCACGGGCTGCCTCATCGTAGGCTAGTGCAGCTTCTTCGGGTGTGTCGTATGTTCCGAGCCATAGCCTTACTCGTTGAGATGAGTCTTTGATCTCTGCTACCCATCGGCCTGATGGCCTTTGCCTTACGCCAACGTATCTTCGTGTTGATGTTGGTTTTGTTGGTTGAAGTTTACTTGTTGCACCCATGATTAAAATAGTTAGTCTTGGTGAAAAGGAGCTTATGTGTATTTTAGTCTAAACTTTGAATGTGAAGTTAATATGAAAAGAGTAATCCTATTTATATGACTAGCTATAAGCCATTCCAATAGTGAGGTTAAAAGGGTAATTATTTGTTTTTTGTTCATATTAACATTGACACACTATCTTGTGCTTAATTAACTCTCAAACTTTATTTCATATAGTACAAATAGGGCTAAATAAAAAATTAATTAGTGGGTAGTTTTGCTACCAACGAACACGGCTTAACTCTAGATTAACTCACTAAAGATATACTCATGTGGACAATTATCTTAATATTAATGTATAACAACGAAGAACGGTTTTGGAACGTTAATTTTATGTGATTAATGCAATTAAGAATCTCCTCTGTGTTAAGCAAAACATGAATGAAACTATCATGTGAAATGTTTATTGCATGAAATTCTTTGTACTATTGATAAATCAGCGTGAAACCCCCCATCCGTACATAATTTTGGCATGCAGCCTATTTTGTAAGTATGGGGATTTCGTGCAGATTATGTAATAGTACAGATGGATTTAATGCAATAAATATTCTAAAGGATAGTTTCGTGCAGATTTTTCATAACACGTGCAAGGGAGTATCTTGCATCCTTCACTTAATGTTATAGATTTTCCATAAGAAACGATCGAATTATTAAGATTAGAATACTGATGATGGTGGGGCTTAACAAATGGATTTTTGCTATTGTAGATGGAATGAATTGTGGGGCTCTAAATCAACGTAACGTGTCGTTTGTGGTGTTTGTTCTCTTTAATCAATACGCGCTTATCGTTAATTAAGCACAAGTTTAATGATTAAAAACTAGATTAGTAGGACATCAACTGAAAGGAGTTTTTTGTCCAGTCTCATCAACTATATTGCCTTTACTCATTCAAACGCAACTTTGGATTCCTTACATTATATTTTCATTCCTCCTCTGTGATTGTTGGAACAGACAGATTTGTTGTTTAGTAGGCTGTTTAATTAATTAATACTGTAAACAAGTATACAAATTATTAATCAAGAAGTTACGTCTTTCTGATATTTTTAGTAATAAGATGTATGATTGCAAAAGATAAATAACAATCAAAATTAATCAAGAAGTGATAAGGCTTAATTAATTAGCTGCAGGGAGTATATATATATATATATATATTATACTGTGCAGCCTGCATTTGTTGATATCCCTTTGGATTTTAAAGAGTTGTGTATCCATTTATGAGGATCATATATGGATTAAAATTTTCATCCGTTTATTTTTTGGTTGACAGTTTATAAAATACTTTTGAAAAATTTGTGAAGAGTTTTCGGGGAGCTACTAATATTCTATTGATCGAAACACATATATATATATATATTCCTATATCAAAGTCCGGGGTGTATCGAACGAGGCCAAACAAATTTCTTCTTTAGAAATTCAAGAACCTAAGCGGTTTTACTACAACTTAATTATTAGTAAATGTAATTTTTTTCAGAATATGTTAATTAATACCATCATAAGACAAAAGTCATTAATTATAATAGAAGCTCTGAAAACAGGCAGAGATCGAATATAATTAACAACCACATCACATGCAGTGAATATTCCATATGCATATATACAGTGAAGCTAATTAACCAGAAGTTTTAATCTTTAATTAATTACTGTGCAATAATTAAATCGAATTAATAATAGTATGATATATAGTCACAGGCTCACAGCACTAAAGAATAATGTGACATGGGAAAAGTTGTCATTCAGCAAACAAACAATTCTTTCAACTTTAAGTTAAGTTTATATATATATATATGGTGCAGCAGCAGATAATATTGGTATTAATTATTTCATTATGTCCATAAAATATTAATTAATATAGTTGCACGGGAGGGTGACGATCGATGAAGGTCCACTAGTTATATTAGAAATTAAAGATATGATCATATGATATATACATATATATACTCCAATTCCATAGAGAAAATGAAGAATTTATATAATTGCATGTTCTGACTTAATTAATTTGGACAGATTCAGAATTAATTACTAATGTATTAAAATGGGAATTTTGATCTGAAACATCAAACTTGTTGCGCGCATACCTATAGTATTTTATATGATCATGAATAAAACTTCAAAATTTCCAGTGTTTTATTTTAGATTTTTAGCCCCAGCCACTGCTTCAACGTAACTGAATCAAAATACAGCCCCTTTTTAGTTTTTACAACTTTAGTGCTATATATCTTCCAATATTAGGTAGGCGGAATAAATATAGCTAGCTGCATCAGAATGCATCTATTGGCACAAAACAAAATCCAGTTTTATTTGTCTTTTTGAGCCACCAACCACTTTACACCCAAAGAGGAAAATGCTCTTATTTATATCGATATTATATATATATATTAACGTATAGTTAAACGAAGGAATTCTAGTTGATCAATTTATGATGGAGGTTGCAATTTCCAAAGGATTTAATGGCAATTTATTCCGTGTGATATTCATAATGTTCAATTTATCCGCTGTGGTTTGAAAAATAGTAATTTATCCCTATGACAATTTTAGGGAAGCAATTTACCCCCTTCAACAAGAGAATGTAACTCACTTGCCGAAATTGAGAGTTGACATGAAAAGTATTTTATAACATATATGATAAATTGCTATGTTTATCATAATACAGAGGTAATTTATCATATTTATCATAATACATGGGATAAAGTGCCACATTATCATAACAAATGGGAGATAAAGTGCCACATATAAAAATATTAGGGAGGCGATGTGAAACTCAAATCATAGGTGGTAAAATATTGTTTTTAAACAACAGGAAGGTAAATTAAACGTCATGAATATCACGGGGTAAATTGTCTTTAATTATATTCTTTCCAAAGATGTGATAATGTTTTCAGAAAAATTAGTTTGAACTGAATCATGATCGATGAGACAATGAAATAATAAAAAAGTATTGATCACATACCCAAGTCACAAATGTAGTGGTGAAATTTGTTTGTAAAATATATCCTCTACATAGTGTTCATCTACTCCTTATTTTCAATACATAAATTTGGTTATAATCGTTTACTGATTGGACTAATAAATCATCTCTGGTTGAACATAAATATTACGTAAAAAAAAAAGTTCTAAAATTATATATTATTTTCCTCTTTACCAATTATATAAAGAAAGGATTAATTCACTTATATCCTTTTATAAATACACAGTCTAGTTGATAAAAAAATATTAATTTGAACCACTATCAAAGTATCAATGTTGCCGAAAATAGAATGGATTGATGTTAACAATTCGGAAAACTAATATTGACCAATATTTATAATGACATGGAATTTAAAGAAAACTGAACAATTAATGCCTAGTCCACTATTGCATGGGCTGATGGGCCATGGGGCTTTAACCTACACCTCGGATTCAAGCTGATATTTTTATTTTTTTATTCAAAAGAGCAATCAATGCCTATTTATCACTATTAATTAACTTTTTATTTTTTTTATTTTTTTATTCAAAAGAGTTTGTTGGTTCTTTTATTCAGTGTAAGTTTTCGTCCAAAATATGGCATAAATTGACCAAAATGTCCGCCATCGAGTTTGTCGATCTTCTTTTATATATATATATATATATATATATATATGTCTGAAAATAAAATAAGTAGATAAAAAATTATAAATTATCTTATCAGAAATATATGACATATATACTGTACTAATTTTTCATGGCTAATATAAAAGGAAATATATGAGGACAATGAAGTAGATAAGGAAATATGCGTCCTAAATTTTCCTATATTTAAATTTATTTTCTAAAAGTTTTAAATATATATTTCATTTGAGTGTTATTTTTTCTATTTCAAATTAGAACACTTGGGATTTTTAGTTAGTATTTGAAAATGTAACACTTGTCTTGTGTGATTAATAATACTCCAATTTTAGGAGATCGAGTGGTCATGTAAAAACATGTGTAAAATTACCCTAGATACTAAAACTCGTATATGCACATTGATTGATCTTGTTTTGACTAATTACTTAACTCAAATCTATTTTGTTGTGTAATATTTCTTTCTGTAAAAATATATATACAACTAGCTAGATTTTCGTTACATCATTTAATTTTACGTATCTGAGTTTACTTATTTTGGAAGTTTAACCAACGTATGGATTGCTCGGTTATCTTCCTAAGAATGGGTGTAGATCCTCTGTAACACTTTTGGTGTACCACCATTAAGTGATTGACATATGCACATTTGACAATTATAATAATTCTAACATATGCATGTGTCAATCACTTAGTGGTGGTACACCAAAAGTGGTACAGAGGATCTTGAGCCCCTAAGAACATGCTTGATTCTAAACCCCCCAATTTCTTCATTTATAAACTTGAAATCATCGATAATAACTCCAAAATCCTCAAGCATCCCTCAGTTATATATTGTTGGGAAGATTCAATTTGATTTTATTCTAATTTTTCTTTCTTTCTAATTTGTTGGGCAGAAATTAAAATGAATTAAAATTAAATTTCTCTAGATATATTAAAAACGAATAAATAGAACTTCTTTTTAACCAGAAAATTAAGTAAAATATATTATATTTAATAATTTTAACCCTCTTCATATTCATTGGACCCACTCAGATACTAAACCTATCAATCGGTTGATTCTCTCTCTCCATCTCGATTCGCCTTGATCTGGTCATTTCTTGATCTAAATATATCATATTTACTGAGTCGAATATATGTTGAGCACTCACAAATTTGTTTCTTTTATTCTCTTAAAATATAGTATTTTCACTATACTTGGTATTTTCTTTCATGTTCATTAGCGTGCATACGCAGTACCACGTGTCAGGTTAAGAAAACTTAAATATAATGACTTTAAAGACAATATTAAATAAAATGTCAAATCCAACACGATATTATCAATTAAATATAAATATCTTTAGTAAGATATTTCTTTTTTACTAGAGGTTAATCAATTTATTGTCAATGAGGTCGTAGTGGCAAAAATAAAGCTTTCAGCCGTTCATGAGTTAGATTCTTACTAATATGAGTTTTTCTTCTAATTTTATATTAATGTTTGATAGTTGATTTTTTGGTAACTTAACTATAATCAATTAAATTTTTTTTAATTAAATGATATTGATGTAATAATATAATTATTATTTCACCGTAAAAATATCTACCTATTTATCCAATTTTTGTTTTCTTTCTATCTAAACCTGTCCTTAACTTTGGGAGGAATGCAACTATGAAATTGGTAAAAGGCTCGAAACACACAAAATTCAGGCCCTTATCCAAAAGAAGCAAAACTTAAAAACAAGACTGCACTGCAATGTAAATTATGTTTAAAGCAACGTACAAGAAAGAGTCTACGACAAAAGAAGAGAAAATAAAGGAATCCAGGAAGCCTTTCTTTTACTGTTGAAAGATATCTTTTGCCCTTTAGCCGCCAAAATTCCAAAAGACCCTTCCCTCTCAATTTTCTGATTCATTGAAGAGGGTCCTACTCCTACCCAAGCTAAGGTGGATCCCAGAAAAAATGCAAGTCCACATGCACAAGCCAAAAAAGAAGAAAAACGAACCCTATTCTTATTTTAATTTTAATTTTTAATTTTTTTTAATTTACATCCATATATGGTCTTCTTCACTTTGAGTCCACCCAAAGGGATTAGGGATTCCATTTGTGGCAGCAGTCTCGTCTTCTGTTTGCCCTTTTCAATTCCTGGATTATAAAAATATTAAATCTCCCATTATTTAGTGAATCTTGAATTTTTGCCTGTTTTCCCTTGTTTTTCTTCTTTCATACTAAAAATTATTATTATTGGTCATTAACTCATTTGGCTTTCTGTTGTTGTTTCTAGTGATTTGGTATTGTCTTATTTGTTCCCAGAAGTATTTCTTGGAAATTCTAGATGTGGGTTTTTCTTCTCTTTGCTGTACACCATGTGTTTGTTTTTGTATTCTGTGAAATTAAACTTGTAAAAACACAGTGGTTGACTTCAAGAACAATGATCTGAAATTGCTATTATCCCTGATGAATCTTGATCTGTAGTGTGCATTTTATTCTTCTATTTTATTATTTATTTCACATTTCGCCTTCAAATTCTTTCTAAATTTCCTATCTTGGGGACTTGGGTTAAAGAATTAATAGTATTAGTAATATGTTGGGCTCAGGAATGAATCTCATTACAACAATTATTGGGTTCGGAATGAGTGCAACATTCATTGTTTTTGTTTGTACTAGACTCATTTGTGGGAGGCTACGCCGGATTGATGATCCTCAAATGTTTGAGATCGATACAAGGATTGATCTTGAGCTGGTATTCTGTTACTACTGCATTCTTGATTTTTCTCTCATAACACATTTTACAGTACATTTGTGCTTAGTTTGAGAAGTTAATTCCGTGATTTTTACTTATATTAAACTCTTATTGCAAGTTGTTCTTATGTGGAAAGTAACTCAATTCATTCATGTTAGTGTTCTTTTTATACTCCATCTTCTAAACTTTGTATCTCGTTGAAGTCAGTAGTGTAATTATATAAGATAGAACATGGGTTAATGTAGAATGCATATACACTAACACACTGAATTGTAATCTCATGGTGCAGTGTCAATTACTTGGTGAAATGTAGAGAATTTTATTGTAGATAGGAATTGTATAGTCAATAACTGAGTTCTATTTGCGTTATATGTAGTGTACCATTTGGTTTAGATTTATCGGGGGACTATGCTACAATAAAGAAGAGCAGCAACGATAAAACAAACAAAGAAACATAAATTTAGCTCTACTATTAGAACTTGGTTTTGTCATCTCTAAGTAATAAATGATACTTGGAGCAGCAATCTATCATTGGAATATATTCTACTAAATTTTTTTTTTTTTTTAATGTCTGTTGATGTGCAATCATATGTATGATTGTATCATCTCAAGTTCCTTGTATAAAAACTGCATGTCCATAATCTTGTCTTTACAACTTGGTGGCTTTCTTATATAAAATTCTCTGTGTCTCAATCTTGCCAATAAAATTACTGAAGTTGTAATTTGTATTTAAGGGGTATTTATCGTAGTTCTTTTTTCTTTTTCCCCCCTCTCTTTTTAGCAGCCAGAACACCGGATTAATGGCCTTGCGCCGGTGGTGGTTGCTGCAATTCCCACATTGAAGTTCAATCGCGAAGCATTTGGTTCAATGGAAGACGCACAGTGAGTTTAATAGCCTAGAATCCTAAATGTTCTGGGTCTGCATATATTTTCCTAGTTTTCATTAATAGATAGAAATCAAGGGGAAAGAATTCAAATACATTAAGTTCTCGTGTATTTAGAATATAGAGAAATGTGGTAGAAAGAGAAAATGAAACAAGGATCTCTTTTTGTTAGTTTGGTTGACTGATTCAGAAGTTGCTTTCGACGTAATATCGGAAATAAATATAGAATTTGATATATTATTTTTTAAATTACAGATGTACCATATGTTTGGAAGAGTATGAAGAGAAAGAAGTGTTGAGGATTATGCCAAAATGTGGGCATAGTTTTCATCTATCTTGCATTGATATATGGCTAAGGAAACAGACAACATGTCCAGTATGCCGTCTTTCAGTACAGCAAGACTCCGCTGAAACAAAACATATTCGGACAACCAGCCCTATTATGGGTCAATCGTTTGATAGTTCTGAGATTACACTGGAGCATTCTCAGCAATGGCTTCTCCCAACTGTCGCACGTGCAGAGGCTAGTGAGAGCTACCTAACAAATGCGGATTCCATTTCAATCGAAGTAGAATCGGGAGTCTCAAGAGAAGCTACATTGAGAGCATCATCATAGAAACGATTTTGGTTGAACTGTATTAGTTCAAGATTTTTAAACATTTTGAGTTTTGTAATTTATAAGCGATTTATACACCATTTATGTACATAATACCATCTGAAGTTTCGACATATTATTTTTTAAAAATTGGGGATGCCAGGTGACAAATGCTTCTTGAAAATAGTCAGTTTTGCCTGTCTTGATTTGTGCTTTGTATAGCAGGGGACATGCTAATCTTTCTTGTATCTGAGTTGACACATTTTGTACAAAGCTGAATGCCGTTGTGATATCAATCTATCATGAATGATATGTATAATTCTGGGTTTTTTGGCTTTCTAATATACCTTTATTTGGTATATTTCTACTTTTTATTATTTGCACTTGCAAAAAAGGCAAAGTAATCTACATGGGTTGGACTTGATAAATTGATAATGAGTAAAGTTAAGACCATCTCCTATTCGTCTCCAATATCTAGGACTAGGACGTTAGTTTATTCCGTAGTTGTATTTGTATGTCGTGTCAATAGTTCCTTTCTTTCCATTCTTGGCTCACGGTCGACGGACATTGGTAAATACCAAGTTCTTCTTACTTCAACCATCAACGGGTATTCCTCAATATTTTAACTATGACATCATCTGCTTCCGGAAGAAATCAAAGAATTTTTAGGATTTGGTTGTTAGTTTTTTCTTTTTCCTCTTTGATAGATGGTCAAAATTTCATCTGAAATTGAATCCTACTCAAAAGGTTTAATAATTAAGATCATATAATATATCAAAGGTAAATTATGATACCCAAGTTCAAAAACAAAAACCTCTCAAAATATTTATTTATTGAGGCTAATATTTGTTTTTAATAAATTGAGATTAATTTTAATAGTAACGGCAAAGGCCAACACGTCACATGCGAAAAGAAAGCAATAACAATTTTTTTTGTTTTTATATACATATATTTTTTTTTTCATGAACAATATTTTAGATTACATTTTACTTTAATGATTAATTTGTCAAGATATCTTCTCTTTATGACTTTATCATGAAAATAATTGATTACTTGGAATTTAAAAGTATTTTGCTGTATTATTTCATAATTTTCGAATATATGAAAAATTAAATGAATAATTTTCAAACTAATATTGGTACAAAAGTTCTTTCTAGAATCACTCTCACTGTATCAAATTCAAGTACTTGATTTTTTTTCTTTTTTTGAGAATTGATAAAAGAAAAAACAAAAATTCAAGATCATCGAAAATAGAGCCAATAGAAATCCGACAAAAAACCAGATGAGAGATTTTTGTTGGTTTCGAAAGCAAAAGCCTAAACATGGTTGCTTTATCCTCCTGCTGCATCCCTTCTCTATCTCCATCGCCTCGTCTTCAATTCTCCTTCATCAAACATAAATCCCTTATCAGTAAGTGTTGGTACTTCAACAAAAACAAAATTTTGTTATGTATTTCTACTTTTTTTTCTTCCCCTTTATGGCCTTTTCTTTTCTGAATAGTGTTATCGGTCATGGTTTGTTTCAAGAATGTGCTATGAGCAAGCGTTAATCTTTCCTAGTCTTTCCAGAGTCTGTGTGTTTTTTAGTTAGCAATGTTAAGTTAATTGAATAAAGTTGGTTTTGAAACTTACTCTATGGTTCGTTCATTGTTGTTGGAGTTGCTTAATTATTTAGGTTTTTTGGTCCTTTTTATTATGACCTTAGGAAAAGAAAAGGTACCTTAAACGTTACCTATTGAAGTAGGAGAACCTAAGGCTATATAAATCCCAAACATTTACCTCGTAATGTGCCCAACGTGCCTCCAAATGGATTAAGTTAGTTCTAAGACATGGATACCCTTGAGAAGCCCAAAAAATACGAGATCAACGCTCATAGCTTTTGTTTAGTAGATTCTAGTATTGTATATGCCTTTGTTGGGAGGTGGGTATTGGATATCTGTTATAGTTCTTTCACCCACAAAACGTGAATTCAGGGAAAGGGAAAAACCCAGGGATTTCTTGAAGTAGGTATACGAGAGCGAATATGATTTGAGGTTGACTTGTAATTTTTTTATTGGCTATTGTAATGCTGATGCACTTCTTATTTGAGGTTTCTCATATTTATTAGTAAAAAGAAAATATGTAACTGACAGTGGCATCAATGGG
The DNA here is from genome assembly GCA_038501285.1 of Penstemon eatonii. Taxonomy (NCBI): domain Eukaryota; kingdom Viridiplantae; phylum Streptophyta; class Magnoliopsida; order Lamiales; family Plantaginaceae; genus Penstemon; species Penstemon eatonii. The sequence continues at coordinate 49,352,666 of CM076712.1, forward strand.
TGATGATCCAATCCGCGAATGGATTCTGTCCGAAGGCAAGGCAACTCAAGTAACGGGTATTCGTTCAGTTGGTGGTGGTTGCATCAATCGTGCTAATCGTTATGACACAGATGCTGGTTCCTTCTTTGTCAAAACAAATAGGTACAAGAAGCCAGAGTAGTACTTGTCATTAATTTGACATAATCTCTATTTATTTGCTTTCTGTTCCAAGTTCAAATTTTGATAATACTATGGCTTATTTATCGGCTTCTATAATCTCCTTTCGAATTAATTGATTTGGTATATAGTGCAGACTTGTGATGAAAGACGATTTAAGAATCTATTAGATGAGAATCTAGTAAAATGCTTGCTATGAAACTCTGATTGTTAAACAGGAGTATCGGGGTATCAATGTTCGAGGGAGAGGCTTTGGGTCTTGATGCTATGTATGAAACTCGATCAGTTCGTGTACCTAAACCTTTTAAGGTTAAAAAACTCATTTTTCTTGCGTAATTTATCTTTCCCTTGATTGACTATGCTTACTATTTATTGACAATAATAATAGCTTTGAATTTTCTATCGTGGCATTAAGGCTGTAAGTTTATTTTTCTGAGTCGTGATCTAGGTTGGATCACTGCCAACCGGTGGCTCATACATAATCATGGAATATATTGAATTTGGTGCATCTAGAGGCGATCAAGTGAGGAACTAACCTTTTTTTAGTCTTATTTCCCTAATATTTCTTTTTCTCCGTACTTCCATTTCTATCCATTGGTTGTGATTTTCCATTCAGCCATTTTAACAATTCCCCAGTCCTTAGTCTGTACTAGGAAGGAAGCTTGCAGAAATGCATAAAGCAGGAAAGTGTGAAAAGGGATTTGGTTTTGATGTCGATAACACAATTGGAAGGTACCCGTGTTTTTACATCATTAACCTCGTTTCATAGATTTATTCGCAATTAAAAGTTCGTTAATGTTCTTGATGCAGTACTCCACAAATAAACACCTGGACATCCAACTGGATTGAGTTTTACGGGGTACATAGATTGGGTTACCAATTGAAGTTAGCTCAACAATATGGCGATTCCTTAATTTATGAAAAAGGTTGTTTTTCATTTACAGTATTTATGATATTCGATAACTAGAATAATGTTCTACTACAAATGGTTCCATGTAACAGAGTTGTCCTTGTAATGATATTAGTTATCAAGTTTGACAAAGCATTTATAAATATACTTGTTAAAGGACAAAGGCTCGTGAAGAACATGGCGCCTCTATTTGAAGATGTTATAATTGAGCCTTGCTTGTTACATGGTGACTTGTGGAGTGGGAATATTAGTTCAGACAAAAATGGCGAACCTGTCATACTCGACCCAGCTTGTTACTGTACTCTCTTGTTGCCTTAAATTTTTTTTTTTTTTTAATCTAAATGCCATTTTCAGAACTCTGAATCTTGGTATCCATTTGATTTGTTAAAAATATTATATTTCATGTTAAACATTGGGTTCTTGTTAATATGCATGTAGATGGACATAATGAAGCAGAGTTTGGGATGTCGTGGTGTGCTGGATTTGGAGGACCGTTCTACAGTTCATATTTCGAGGTATCCTTCCATTTCCACATTGATGTTTATATGTTCACTTCAAATGTGTAATTTCCTATCTTCTTTTTTTATGTGGTGTGTTTCAGGTGATGCCTAAACAACCTGGTTTTGAGAAAAGGAGGGATCTTTACGTGCTATATCACTACTTAAATCATTACAATTTGTTCGGCTCTGGTTACCGGTCATCTGCAATGTCTATAATCGATGACTATCTGCGGATGCTCAAAGTTTAGGATACCACTTGTATTTCTTTGTGTATATAATCGATTGCTCCATCTGGAAATTTATTGGTCATGTGAGCTTTCTTGTTTCGAACTTGACAATTTAGGTGAAACAAGTTTAATAATTAATAAAAGAAAAAGGGGGTTTGCTCTTTGTATAGCACCATTTTTCTTGCTTCTGAAACTAAATACCCTTTTTCGTTCACATAAATCTGCAGGAAGGTGGATCTAGTCATTATTTGTAGGTTGTTTGCTGTTAAACTTGTTACTGTGTTTTCACTACAAATAATCTTATTTTTTCGTGTGGTCGATTACAACTTGGCTAGAGTGCCGGCAAGATTTCTTAAACAAAGAAAGAATTATTGACCCTGATTGTCAATTGTTATTTCCTTTTGTGTAGAATGGGTATTTCATAGAGCATGAAAATCATTTGCATATAACATTAATAACTAATTGCCTAAATATCATTGGAAATTCCCCAAACAAAAAAAGTGAACATTTTCTAATAATGGAAGAAAGTTTACGTATATGACTCGTAACTTTGCCTAAAGAAAAGCATCATCAATGACGATATTGGGTTCTTGGATTTCATTTGTTTTTTGAAAAATTGATTGGAGTTATTTCATTAAAATCTTTAAAATATTAGTTTAGTATTTTTTTCTGAGGAAGGAGAAAATTTTTAATTTAAAAAATCTATAGAATAGACAGATTTTGTGATTTCCAGAATATAACTTGATACAATTTAAACTGAAGGTATAAAGTGGAAAAAATAATTAAATGAGTTTTAGATTTTGTTTTGAAATTTGGAGAATATATGTTGAAATCTGATTACAAATTTAATTTAGACCGACCAGAGGCAGCAGCTCCATAAAGAGGCTCGGATTGGATTGGATCAGCATCATCAACCAACCAAAGGCAATTCATTTCAGAACAATGGAGGTGGAGATGTCAGATACAGATACAAATACAAATACAAATACAAATACAAATACAAATAGAGCGATTGTATATCTCGATCTGGTAGCAGCTCTAGAGCAAGCAACCCTAATGGCAAAACAAATCCCTACCACAAAAGACCCATCCCAACTCCAACACATACACACCACCCTCCACTCTGCCCACCACAATCTCTCCCTTTATCTCTCCCAACACTCATTTTCCGACCCAATGCAAATTATTGGGGATGAACAGAATTCTAACGCTACCACCACAACTGTTGATAAGGTGGAGGAGAGGATGAGAGATTGTTTTATCAAAAATAAAAGACCTAAAAGGCCGATTTCCCCTTCAGCGGAGCAACGGCGGAGCCGCGACAACGAGGGTTTCAAGGCGGCGGAGGAGTTTGATCCTATTGGGACTAGGTTTAGGTCACTTGATCTTATTTATCAATTTCATGCTTGAAATTATTCTGTCTGGATTTTATATCTTTTTTCTTTTTCCTAATGTACTGCTATACATTTTGTAGATCATTATTCAGGTTAAAAGGAAAAAAAATACTCCATGTTACTATTAAATGTCTTCAATATAAATGCAGGGACAGTCAACTGCGGTAAATAATTGTACAATTATTATTTCAAACCAAAAATAATTTTATTTTAACTCGATTTTCCGGGCGGTTAGTTTAAACTCATTCCAAATGAATTCTGATTCTAGAAAAGATATTAGTTTGATACAAACCACTTCCCCTCAAACTAACCTCAATATTCAAACTTAATATTTCAATTTTTAAGAGCCATAAAATTCGACATACAAGCTTAATCCATATGATATTTCAAAGGTTTAGCTTAAATCATACATAACATTTTCTCGAAACTAAAATCAAAAGCCAAAATAAAGGCTTATGATTAATACACAAAAGTTCCATAAGTATGATTGTGATTACTAAAATGGAAATGAATTTATATTTACAGCAAAGTGTGAAAGAGTAGAAGATGTTACTGAAATAATTGAACAATACATATTTCTATTCTACATCAAAAAAAGCTTTTAAACCCATAAGTGGTTTCTGCATTTGAGATTATATTCAAACCTCCATCTTCGTTGCTGGTAATAAGATCCAACGTCTCTTTCCGCAATAGAGAGGGTTAAAGTTATAATTTAGTCTCTTGACATATAATGCCATGGCTACGTCTTCACTATTAAATTGTGCAATTTTACAAAATCTTCCAACGTGAGTTCTTCTGGTCTCGACTGCAAATGCAATTAAACCCATAACGGAATCAAACAAATTTTGTAAAGTATGCGGACTTGTAAATATCCAAATGATACTTACAGTGGGAAGAAGACCAATAGTACATAGAGCTGCTTCAGTATCAGGGGAAGGGCATATGTGCTGAAGTGATTTCCTTAACATTTTACGCTTTCCGTTGAATGCAGAATTCACCTGAACCCGTAAATCAATCAGGAACTGATTCATATAAGTGTATATAATAAATCGACAAAAAAACATGAAATGAAGTGAAGGAGCAAATAACAAACCATTGAGAAGAAGCTTTTGATGGAGGAAACACGAGGATAATTCACCGGTTGCTTTAGTTTAAATGCAACAACAGCTGCATCAACCTAGCATTAATATAACGGAAAAGTTCAGTGAAAGTGTACGTAAAAGCTTCCCTATTCATTACATGCAATGGGAATATAAAATATCAATATGACTTACATTAGGCTGGGGGAAAAAGTTAGTCCTGGCGACCTTAAGTATGTACTCTGGATCTGAATAGAAGTTCACAAAGGTATTAATGGGTCGATGCTCTGATGACTTTAAATTAGAATCCACTAACCGCAAGGCTAATTCATCCTGAAAATCACAAAGCCAGGGTCAAATATTTTGTCGTATGGCGATCAAAGAGCAAAAATAACGTTGCTTTTGATAGCTATATCTATCTTTCCAGAGAAATTAGTATAGTGAAATTGAAGTACCTGAAGTAAAAGAATCACTTCTGAGAATATGTCACCCATTGGAAGAAGTTGTTTCACCACTTCTGTACTTATGTTGAAAGGTATATTTGCTACCACCTGAACAAAATGTAAAAAAAAAAAAAAAAGAGTAATTCAACTAACCATATGTTTATTTGAAGTGCTACATTGCCAAAAATTTGGAAGTCTTTTTAGGAAACTCGTTTTAAAACAGTAAGGACGATATAATGTTGATAACTGAAAGTATACATTCCTACCTTTGCAGAAGATGAATTTCCATCTTGAGGACTTTTACTTGATAATATTGAGGACATATGAGAGCGTATATGAGATCTTGTAAAATCCTCTTCCAGAACCTACATGTTAAAATAGAATAAATCGTGCATTTGTCTTATGCATGTGGTTTCGCTGAGTTAGTTTTTAACACGTGTGTCCTTGCAATTAGTTCCCCTTTTCCTTTTGTGGTGCTATTTAGTGTTTAATCATGGAGGTATACAAAGGAAAATAACATAATCAAATGATAATTATATTAAGTGATTTTACAAGAAAAAAATAGTAGGAGTATACGAGTACCTTGACACGGTCTAATCCAGTAAAGCGTTCCCTCACCAGTGCTGCCATATATGAATCCTAAAAAAGTTGTAAAGCTAAGAACCATCACAAGACTAAACGAGCTAGAATATTTCTTTTGAGGGGAGAAAAAGAAATGAAATGTTTCAGATGCAATAGAATTTTCTGCCTTATATGGGTCTCCATGAATCATATACTGAACACAAAGAAACGAAAAATTATAGAGCCAAAAATGAGTAAAATATACTTCTACAATTGTACTAAACCTTCAATAATTTGGAAGCCTCTTGTACGTAGTATTTGATTTACGCAAAATTCCTATAATGTTTAACTTCCAGCACTTGGCCTAGTCTTTGTTTTTACCAGTCGGTTGGTTTTTATACGTGAATATAAATAGTTGGGCGTAAGGGTTGCGTTTGTTCAATCCGAAGAGATACCCTTTGGATTGCAATCCAAACGTCGTGTCTCTTGCAAAAAGACGCTTCTGCATCTACAAATAGGAGACTGAATCTGGTCAATTCTACATTCTATCTCTGTCATTCTAAAGCATAAATTACTCTATTCTTCCTTTAAAATTTATCGATTTTTTTATTATTTGCTTTGGTACGCCATGCATTCGTTATTAGTGCAAATAACGAACAATAGACTGTTGTATCTTAGGAGACTACCGGGAATCAAACTGCATGTTAATCCTCCAAGTAAGTAGTGATTATTGTTTTGCGTTCTAGTTTATATTATTACATGATGATATTAGTGGTAATAAATGTTAAATTATATTATGAGATTAATTTTCTGCATTATCGAGTACAATACTGCATATATTGTTAGACACCAACACAATCTATATTCTTCTTCATCTCTTTGTAAAAGCTAATCAAATTACAAATCTCTCTTAAGCTGTAAGAGGGCACAACCACTGAAAGAATAACTACTCCCAAAGTCCACATAACCCAGTCTATTAATTGTTTGACCAAAACTTTAAGGAGCTTGCGAAATAAGTAAATATATGCCCGAATAAGAACTTTCAAGATTCCCAAGTTGAGGAAACATCTCATCATTTTTCAGAAGCTTGAAACTTTAACAACTTGTTGGACGAGCATATCGGTTTGTTGCATGGTATGGTACAGGATCTCTGAATTTATATTTTATTCTAACAATATGATACGAGACCCATTCAGTGAATTAGTTAGCGAAGACTTAGATATATCACTAGAACCCACAAACAAAGAAAAGCGGCAATGACTGAAGTAATCATCCATACCGTATACAGAAGCTGGTCCCGTTCGGCGAAACACACATTAGCTATTACATGTCTCCTCTACTTTTCTGCTCCTTGATAAAAATTTTAAATTAAAGTCTAAGTTGGAGCGCTAGGCTAAGTCTGTATTGCCATCATTCTATGACTACATTAATGCTATTTAAATTATTGCTTGAACTAGTAGAGGGACTATTGCACAATAATAACTCCAAAAAACACGATAGTTCTAAAACCTGAGAACTAGGTCAGTAATCACCAGAAAATAATGCCAGAACCAACATCTCAAAGCCTAATCAATAGACTAACGAAATATGCAATACATGAAGCCAACTAAAAACATTTTCAGACCAGAAATTGAGGTCAAAAGAAACTATAGAACTCAAAATTAAATTAACCAAACAAAATCGAAGTACAAACCTAACCCAAGCTAAATCAGTATAACAAAATATGCATATAAGAATCCAATCAATAGCATTTCCAGAATAAATATGATATCTTGACAACAAAATTAAAAGTAACATAATCAAATACCTAAAAAGACAGACCTTCTCAATAGCAAGAACAGTTGCACCTGCATTCACCAGTACATTAGTCAGAGAACCAGTCCCTGGCCCAATTTCTAGGACTAAATCACCTTCTCTCACATTAGCCGCTGCAACTAGCTCATCATTTATCGAACCATTCAACATATAATGCTACATAAACACAAACAAATACTTCAAACCCACAAATATTTTAAGATATTTAAATAACAAAAACTTAGGAGTAGAATATTATTGATACTATAGTACCTGACCAAGGGATTTTCTTGGAAATCTGCCTTTGGAGTTGAGGGCTTTAAGGGTAGAATGGTAATCATCTTCTTCTTGGCTTCTTTTAGCTTTGCTTTGGGAGGTTGTACTTGAATTGGCTGCTAGTATATGAAGGGTTCTTTTGGGGCGTTTGTTAATGGCGGTGAGGCTATCACACGCAAGTGGTGAAAATGGAGTTTTGAGGTGGGGAAAGATATTGTTTGGCGGTATAGATTGCAGGAGACAACTCATTGTTCTGTTGTTGATGAGGTTCAGAAACACAGAAAAAATTAATGGTTTTATTTTAATTTTTTTCAGAATAAAATTAGTTTAAAAGAAAAATGTCGTAGTAGTTAATCAATTTACAGATGAATACGGGGTCACATTATTTAGGTACTAGTGTATTCTCTTAATCTTTAAAAAAAGAAAAAAAATGAAATCTCTCAATAAAAATAACTCATTGTACGATTTTTGAATTACATTTTGGTGATTTTTTTTTTTTTTTGGTAAGACTTTTTGGTGAAACTAATACTATATCAATTATTGTGGGAAAAGAAATACTATATTAATTATTACGATTTTTAGATGTTTTGTAACACGTGAAAACTAAGAAATGTTCTATTCGTTTAAGTATTCAAATAAAGTCAAATGTTAAACCCTAGATACAAAATCTTTCGCCTTTTGAAAAATTCGATAGTTTTATAAAAAATCATTTCTATAGTTTGCATAATTTAAAAATTATTATAATCCTTCATCTATGATGATTCAATTCTCAAGTAATATGGCCCAATAAAATTTTCGTTTTCTTTATTCTCAAGTAAATTGTGATACCTAATTAAGTTAATTAACAGCACAACTCCTCAAATATTCAGTTATACGGATTGGAAATATTACGATTATTACCTCAACTTTCTCTATTTTTTCAACAAAACTATAACCAAATTTTTTTTCTTTCTAAATCTTCATGATTACAGTACAAGGTTCATAAATTAAAAAACAAAATATTGTAAAAGTTATTATTCTAGAAGTTATTATTTTATAAACTTTAAATCATGAATATATAAATTACTTAATTAATTTATTATTTAGATGAGATGTATTTATTCTAATAACTTTTTATTATGGTTGACTTGCTTGGTTCTTATTTGTTTGAAATTCCTTGACAAATAATTGGGTGATTTCATTATATTTTCTTTAGAAACAATTATAAATATAAACGAACAAGATTTTTTGACTCATGTTTATATTAACAATGTATTAAAACTATTTCAATTTATCAAATAAAGTTGTACAAACAAGGTTACGATGAGGAAGAAGAAAACTCGTATTGATCATCACGGAACTATAGATATAAAAGGAAATATATATTTTTTGACAATAATTATTTAAATTGTGTTTTTTGTATAATATTAGTAATTATTTAATTTATTCTCATCCCCTCAGTTAAAATTCTTGGCTCCGCCCCTGGGGCTTGTCCGACATGCCTCCAACTTATCCGATACAATATTTTTTGTTATTATTATTAGATATGACATGTCACGAATGTAATTTATAATGGACAAGTAATAAAATATTTGATATATGCCCTATATTGCATCATGTAAAATTTGAAAGCATGCATGATAACCACTAATTTTAGTAAAGTTCTTTTTTAATATTTTTTTTAGAGATGTATGGTAAATTTGTTAAAAGAATATAACTAAAAACATGATATAAAAGTATGAGTAAAGTTGTACTAAGTTTAAACACAAGGTTGGAAATTAAACAAAATTATTCGATAAAAGTTCATTTAAGCTTGGTTCGTCACAATAATCAAATAAACTTGAACATTATTTTTTGTTCAACAATTTTTGAAGCTCGACTCAAGCTCGACTCGGTAAGTTAAAAAATTGATAATGTACATGAAAAAATCAAAATACTCAATACTTGGCTCGAGCTCGTTCAATAAAAGCTTGTTTGAGCTTGACTCGTTTAACAATCAAACCAAGCTTAAACACAATTTCAAGCTCGATAGAATCCTAAACAAACTTGAATTATATTGGTTTATGGATTTCAATAAGTAAAATAACTAAAATGCAAACAGAAAAAAAATTAAGCTTAACGTTACGTCATTTGATAATTTTTTACATATTAAAATTCAAGAATCAGTCGGAAAAGCAAAAACAACAAAAAGAAAAGAGAGACAGAGAGAGTTTCAAAAAAAAAAAAAAAAAGAATCAAACATAGTCTGTTAAAGGGAAAAGGAAATGCCTATTTCTAGATCACTAATCCTAAAGGCCAAACAATGTATCACCAACTTCTTCCCAATCAAATCCAGAACATGTTCCAACTGTTTCATTTAGTAAAGCATCAGCATTCCTCTCTTTGTCAATGAATTCATTCAATTCTTGGAATACTAATGGCTGTGAAGATGAAGAACAATTTTGTTCTGATATTCCATCAAATAATGCATCAAAATCTTGCACATCTGCATCCAGTTCCAACAATGGCAACGTCAAATCTTGATCGTTCGACAAAGTTTTACCAAAATTTCCATCCACTTCTTGTAGTAAAACATCCCAACAGTTTTCCGTTGAATCCTGCAATCCAGCGTCGTTCCCTGACAGATTCTGAACTGAAATTTCTTTAGTAAGGAAAGTATCATTATTTTCATTTCCAGGAAACTTCATTGGTATGCACTGAGCAGGATCTCGATTAAACGAGGTCTCGCCTGGTGGACTCACTAAAAGCGCATGTTCCTTAGAATTGTCCTGATTTGAAATCAGGCCCTGTTTGTCAAAACTTGTGAACTTATTCTTAGAAGTTCCTGGAGTAACTAAAGCTTCGTTTAGGCCAAATTGGACTGTGTTTCCGTTATTTGCTAATCTGTATCCGACAAAAGAGCTTCTTGATGAACTACCTTTATTGATGCACAAAAGCATATCTTTCTTATCATCACCGTAAATTCTGAAGTTACTGTTTAACTTGAAATTCTGATTATACTTGTTAACTCTTGCTAGGTCAAGGAACTGACAACCACCCAAATTTGTGGAATTGTAAGAGAACGGTTTTCGAGTTTTCAGGTACCGAGAGAACCACGAGTCACTCGATTCTTTGGCACGAGCAATGGATGAACTCCCTTGTGTAAACTTTGGAGATAAAATAGAACCTGGCTGATATTCATTTGTTTTGGAAAGTGATGTGAGAGCGAGTTCTTGAGCTCGTTTCAAGCCTCCACGGAATTTCTGTAGAGAAATGAAGAATTAATGATGATGAGGTAAAAATGCAAGATACTCCCCTGTGTTATGCTAAACTTGCAAGAAACTACCCTATGAAATTTTTATTGTGCCAAACTTTCTTGTGTTTTCAAAAACCCTGCAAAAAACACCCAATTTGTAAAAAATAGGTCGTTTTGGATCGATAAACTTCGATAAATAATTTTTAAAAATATATCACATGAAGTTGTAGGGACCAACTTGAAGTACTTTATAAATGGTTTCTTGAAATATATCGATCCAAAACGACCTATTTTTTTATATATTGGGTGTTTTTTGCAGGGTTTATGAAAACACAAGGAAGTATGGCGCAATAAAATTTTCACAGGGTAGTTTCTTGCAGGTTTAGCATAACACATGGGAGTATTTTGCATTTACCCCTGGTGATGATGATAAAAAAAAAAGAGGTAAAGAAACATAATCTGATGGCATTAAAAGAAATAAAGACATGTTTTTTAGTATTCTTGCATGGTTGAGAACATTATGAATGTTGCTTATTATTAAAAGATTTGGTGATTTAAATGCTTTTGATTGTATCTTTCTCTTGATGGCTATATTTCCATCATTAAACATAAAGATTTCATCATAGAAAAATATCACAAAGGAAATCATCATGTAAACATGTATATACTTAACATACATAATAATGTGTACCAACAATAAAGAAAATTAAGAGGAACTATGAACTATAATTCTCAAGTTTAAACAAGAACCCGAACCTGTAAATGACTCGCGACATTTTCCCTAGTAATCCCGGGAATGTTCATAACCTCTACTATTTTCTTCGGAACTGCTTCTGGTCATGACAAAAGAAAAAACACGTGCGGTTAAGATTGAAAAACGATAAAAATTCAGGAACGATTTTAAAGATCTTAAAAAATTTGAGAAAATAAAAGAAAGCACTATGAAAAAAGAAACAAAAGTTAACGTACTTTCATAGCCTATGACATTAATGGCTTCCATGAACTTCTGATGCATTTCAGCTGTCCACACGACCCTCGGTTTCTTCGTCGTAGGCGAATCGTCTTCCTTGTTCTCCATAGGTTCTTTTCTCTTACTATTGATATATTTTCCTTCTGGAATCAATGAAGAAGTAGTTTTCTTTGTTTCATCTACATTATTATTAATCACAAGTGCTCTTTGAGCAATTCCTTCTACGTTAGTTGTCACCATTTTCCCTTTCTCCTTTTCTAACGCAAATTGCCAAAGATTAGTAACAGCGAATCTGCTCAAACCGTTTAACACGTATGCAGTAAAACTACACGGTTGGCCTTGTAACACGATCTTCATTTTATCAGGTGACATTACTGGCAAATGCACAGAATATTGTCAAGTTTACGAGTCATAAACTTGTAAAGTTTAGAACTTTATTGAAGTTTCATTAAATGGGATGCGTATAAGATAAACAAAACACATAAGTACCAAATTGTAAAGTTTTTACTTACATGTAATTGGAAGATTGAAATTGTTGTGAATATATTGGATGATGATAATCCCATTTGATTCTAACTTGTGGGAATTTGTTAGAACAAGTTCGAGACTGTCCCTTTTCTCCGATATGGCATTTAAAACATCTAAAACACCTCCAATTTGCAATACTGAAAAATCAGAAACATTGATGTTCAAGTTGTATACACGTAACAAAGATGTTATGAGTTCATAATCATATATGTCATGAAAAAGTTCATCAACTCGATACATGTAAAGCAAATATAATGAAAACTCAAAACTATATGTAGATGCATATATAGACATTTCGTTTGACAGATGAGGAGTACATAAGACTGTATTTGAATTATATATCATCATCAAGAACTTGGAGTCAACAAAGACTATATAAGAATCGAGTCAAGAATAAATTGGATTATAGATTCGAGTTTCCATATATATATATATATATAGTTGTACCTTGATAATTACAATGTTGAAGCATCTCGGACACAATTTTGTGACATATGAGATCTTCATTCACAAGAAGAATACAAATTCCTTTGGTTTCCATAGATTTACTGGATTCACCAACAGATACTACTCCCTTCAATTTTTCCATCCTTGAATTTTTGTAAAGGATGCCAAGAAAAAAAGAATCTTTTCACTTGTACTAAGTTGTCAAAAAATAAAAACAAGCTGGTTAAGAGAGAAAAGGAGATATTAAATGACACATTTGAAGCATGCCTAGAGATTAATTAGTCTTAGCATGCACAGCTAGGACTATTACGTACATCTAGTTGTTCGTTTTAGAAAAGGAATTTATTTATGTCGATAAATAGGAAAAAAAGTGTGCACTTTTAGAAAATAAAAAGAGGAAAAGAGAGAATGAAACGGGACTAGATTTAATAGTATTTACCATTATCATGTGCCCCTACTAATATGTCTAGTGTTCACTTAGCCCCATCAACAATTTTTTGCATCATTTTACCCCCTTCAACTATATCCTTCCTACTTAATTCAACTGCATTAGGCTTTTATAAAACGCACTTTGTCACATTCAACTGTCCATACAATATGAGGGCAAAAGAAAACTTTGAGGCTTTTTGTCACCGGGCTTTTGATATGATGAAATGTGTAAAATCTATGATTTGGTGTAATTGAAGCGTGTAAGATAGTTAGTGGGGACAAACTGTAAAAATCGATAGTTGAGGAGCCAGAGTGAGCAATGAACATGTGGTTGAAGGGGGCAAACTCAAATTTAGCCTCCTATTTAATGTCAAACAATAATCTTTATAAGTCTTATTCATTTTCTATACTTGGAAGGAGGAGTTTGGTGTGAACTTATCCAATCATTATCCAATTATGTATTTTGTGCAATTTACCATACGATAAATATTATTTCATGATATCACATTTTACATCTTTCAAGGTCCAAATATATTCAATTTTAGTAGATTCAAACCATGTCATGGTTATTAGACCACATAACATATCGTGTATCTTTTTTTATTTTATTTATCGTGAATCGTAAAGTATATCGTATTTTATTATAAGAAATAATATTATGCATACCACATAGGTAAATTAACTCTAGGTTTTAACATATACAAATTGAAGGTAAAAAGATGATGGCACAATGTGAATGATCCAAATTCGTACCCAAACCCACGGGTTAAAGGAGCAAAAGTTTTGAGAAGTTAACAAAAGGATTCTGCATTAAATAATTATTATTGCATATTCCACATGTACAAGTAAAATAAAAAAACATGACTATTTTCACGCCATTTTGATTATTTTATATATCATTTAATTGATATTCAATAGAACTTATTTCAATTCAAAAACACATAAACATTCTACCTTTATGTTTTATCTATTTATTAATTTTGACAAAGAAAGAGTTAACTCTATCCAAACACTTTAGTTATATGGTTATATTTCACAATACTTATAGTACTTTTTTTTTAATAAAGAATTTTCGATTATACGTAATAAAAATATATTCTCTCAATTCCATTTATTTGCTCCGATTCATTCCCTACTGTATTCAATCAAAATTTTCAATCTTTTAAAGAACTTATCATATTAAATTATTCACATTTGTAATATATTAAACTTTTTAAATATTAATATATATGGTGACATGTGATATTATCAACTTGTAAGTAAAATATATTAATTGAATTATTTATTAAATTATTTTATAAATTTAATCAAGTTGACCAGTTGACCGTACCAATGAAGCAAAATAAATGAAACAGATGAAGTATTACAATTTGGAAAACAATTTGGAACACCATGTAAATACTTTTGCAATTTTAAATGTAAGATAGAGCCCCGAATTTACATTTCGCTACATTATCAATTTACAGATGATAAAATCACCTCAGCCAAACAAGAGCCTACGCCTAGTCGATTTTGAAAATCTTGAACTTGGTTCTTTCCTTTTGCCTGCAGATGAGCCATGACTATTATTCTCTGCATTATCCTCAAGCTTGTTTTGGCCTACAGATTTCGATGAGCGATAAAACTCGGTAATACTTAGCTGCACACTTGGCGATGCAGATGAATCCAAATTTTTAGGTGATTTCCTTTTTCGCGATTTCATTTCTTTCAATTCCTGTCACATTTTACAAAACCATTATTAACTCAAAAGAAGAAAAAAGAAAATAATTTCTGGTTTTGCTTTCATGTGCGCGTAAGAGAGAAAGATCTGACCTTTTCTTTTAAAAATTGACCGACTTTTTCTGGAAAAGCATTTTGGACAAGCTCCATATCTTCATCAGTTGAAAGAAAACAACCGCCGTCATCAATATGAATACGAAGAACATCAGGATCTTCAAGCGAATCAAGAGATTCATCAAGTTCCTCGGTTTCTTCAGGGGTATTGTACACGTCATCACTCGATAAAGTAGCAGCTTTCCTCCAGTTAACAACATAAAATGCATGCCCATATCTTATTTTAATACGCTGAATACCATGAAATTCATATTGATCATGTAATAAGTTGCTCGATGGACTTGAGGCCTTATTACGCAAATATATAGTTGATAGCATTGGAAGTAACCTTTGCCGAATATAAGATGGCTCCCAATGCTGCTGATAAGATAGATAATCAACCAACATTTGAACTTGAGGGTTTGCCCATTTCATAAACGGGTTGTCATCTGCCACAAGATAAAACGAAAATTGGCTGCATAAAACTTTTAGTATAAGAAAATAGTTCGAGAAAAAAACAAATTTTTAGCTTACATACCAACCCCGTGGTGGATTCTTAGGTACATTTGGATAATCTTATCGTTCGGAAATTCTTTTTCAGATGCAATCTTCTTGCAAACTGCAAGTTGCCAAGTTTCGTTCTTCTTCTTTTCCTTTTCTTTCCTGTCCTAGAAACAAAAACCATGCTCAAGATTAAGAACAAGCCGCAAGGGTAAAATTGTATATTTAATCCCAAAGGATTGAACCCTCAGCAATTTTGGTACCATGCTTCATGAATTGCACTTTAGTCCCAATCTTTTTAATTCTTTGGCACTTTTGGTTCCAATCTTAAAAAAAAAATGCACTTTTGGTCCTATCACCCCCTTTTCCTTCACTTTAGTCCCAATTTTTTTAATTCTTTGGCACTTTTGGTTCCAATCTTAAAAAAAAATGCACTTTTGGTCCTATCACCCCCTTTTCCTTCAATGTTTGCAATTCACAGGACTAGAAAGTTGATCGACAAAAAGGGTAAAACTTACTGAGTCACATGAAGGGCAGTCACATTTGAATCCGACTGGCTTCTTCCAGCAAATCACGCCAGCAGTTGAATTGCAAACTTCACATGAAAACTTGAGGTGGGATTTCTTGTTGCCTGGATGCCCACAGTGTGAACAATGAGGAAATTTTGGCTTTGGTGATTTCTCATCGGGACTTCGTAGAGCTTCACCTCCAGAATCAATATCTCCTCTAGCTATTTCATGCAACCTGAGTAACAGGTAAAATATTTTCAGACGTTATAGTTATTTACAGGTAACATTTATTGGCATAAGTGAGTAAATGCAAACCTGTTCAATATTTCATCTTCACTGAAACATTTGACAAAACGAACTGCGGTTTCTAACCCAATTCCCATGATACCATTTAAATCATGATCGCTTCCAACCAACAAAGATATAGCTATCAAGTGCTTTTGTTTGAGGCCGAGACCAACCTCAATGTCGGAAATATTGTAGCACTCGAACGGCTCCTGCTCAAGACAACATAGTTTCATCATTAAATATTTAGAGAAAATTCTGTTCTTTAGGAAATACGAGCACCAAAATATTGAACTATTTGTAGTATCTACATTACTATAATTATCATTAGAATGTTCTCTCAATTATATAATTACATGTTCACAAAATAAATGGATAAAAAATCAAACGATTGTAAGGGACAACACTGTCATTGCATTGCCATATCAACAATCACTAGAGAAAATTCGGACGGACGGCTAACTGGAAGGGTCAAAGTGTATGGTATATTACTTAAAGGGGTAAAGTGTCAGAGGGCCCTAGTTCAAGGGGTAAACTAAATTTAACCCTTATATCAAAGAGGAATCAAAACAATTTAATCATATCAAATAGAGACTGATGCAAGGTGGAGAAAGAGACAGACACTTGGATGATATGAGAAATCAACGTACATGATGTATAAATAAAACTACGAAATGTTTAACAAAAAATATAAAAAATTCTATCAACTGATATTCTATGACTTCAACTGGATTTCTAGGCCAAACATATTTTTTTTGGTCATATTTTTCATACATCTACCATTTTTCTCAAAAGAAGGTTTCGAATGATAATATATTTAAGAGAATCTTCTAAACAAATAGGTTTTTTCCACAAAATTAAATAAATAGGAAGAGATCAAACTCGAGAATCATTTGTTTGAAAACCAAGGAAGTCAAACCAAATTATCAATACAAGTGTAGTTCACTTTTTCATCACAATCAAGCCGGTACAAAAAAAATATCATGAAAGTATAGTTCGGACAAAAAAATTATCATGAAAAAGTACAATGCAATAAAAGAGCACTAACTTTGGAGTTGGGCTGGATTTGCTTGATTACACAATGGGCCCCATAAAGAAATGCATCGCTATCTGAAGTAATACAAGCATCAATGTGTCCTTCTCTATTTAACTGTGCACAAAGGGCCTCGGCTTCACCTTTTGCTTTTAGAACAGGCATTCCAAGGAGTTCAAGCAATTCCTAGCAGAACACAATATCTTATAAGTCTTAAATCCTTCTAAAGCAACCAATTATGAAGTAATGAATACGTCGTAATAAATTGCTTTAATCGTTCTACATTGTATATACAAATATAGTTAAGTGGCGATGTTGAGTTTTTGAAAGATGTATTAGTAAGAAACATAAATTACTAGACATGTTGGGGAAAAAAGGATACCATCAAAGTAAAACTTTCACGGTAGATTTCAACTCACCACACATTCTTCAACACATTTCCTAAAAGCGTGGTTCCTTTCAAATGAAACACCCTCCTCTGCCTCTGGTAAGCTTGATAACTCAATACCTGATGATTTGAAAAACCGCGCTATCCTTGCCTGAGACTTTAATGGCGATGGAGTCCCATCGAGTACAAAAACGGGGTACGCTCCAAACTGCAGGTGTCAGCCAATGTCATGAATCTCACTCCCATTACTAGAATATTTAATTTTCAAAATACAAACAGCTATACTCCCCCAAATATGCATACAGAAATTGGCACGTCTATAGAACTTTATAATTTCATATAAAAGATATTCCAAATTACTCTTACTTTGAAAAAGTTTCTTGATTATTCATAACTGGTCTCAGACTCTTAGTTGAATTCAATATGAGTGCTCTTGGCAACTTAATTACACCGACCACTCTAAACAAAAATATACTCTCTGTGTCCCATAAGTCTTTGTTGATCAATCAACTTAAATAAATTCCAAAACATTATTTAGTTATATATAATCTAGTTAATTCATTCCAATAACAATTTGTTAGTATTACATAACACTACATATTCTAATATTTAAAAGGTTCAAAATATCATAATTATATAAAAAACTGAACTTGAGAATTCAATTAAAGAGGGGGAGTATAGTAATAAAGTGCAGAAAATCCAGTTCATATATTGTTTCCTTTTCCATAAGACTAAACCCACTTCAATTGGGGCCTATGACATAACTTCATTACTCAAAAAAGCCAAGAAGAAAACGGGGGAAATCCGGTAAAAAAACCCAAAAACCCCAAAAAACCATCAAATTAAGCGTGCACAGAGAATTGTTTGTAACTTCAACTATAACTGAAAATATAAGAAAAGAATACCTTAGAGAAAAGATTGATAGTTCGGAAAAAGGTGAGGCGGATGTGGGGTTTTCGGGTGTACCCTTTAATGGCGGTTTCATGCTGCACAATCCAGTACGACAGGTCCACTGCTACCCTTTTGTTCCTCAAAAAATCGAATCCTTCGAATCGAGCATGAGGTTTAAGCAAATCCCAGAAGTTACCTCCAACGCCCATTGAGTTTATTATTGTGAATGATCAATGCATGACACAAAAATTAAAGAGAAGAGAAAAAGACGGCAAAATAAAATTTTGGGGAATATTCTTTTTTCTATTTTAGTTTATTTTACAATAGGTAATAGCCGTTATAGACTTATAGTTATGATGGTATGAGCCCGAATTGGTATATATTCCAACCCAACCGATAGGGCTTTATTAATTTGCGTTTTTAGTAATAATTGGGCCTCGGGCTGGGCCTTATATCAGATTGTATGTATAATGTCAGTGGGGTTGTTGGATCAGGCTCGACCCAAATCCAATTCCATTAATATCAAATTGGATTTTGATGGAACTTTAAATTTCATGAGTCCAATCGATTTTGATCTAATT
This sequence comes from Penstemon eatonii, assembly GCA_038501285.1. Classification (NCBI taxonomy): domain Eukaryota; kingdom Viridiplantae; phylum Streptophyta; class Magnoliopsida; order Lamiales; family Plantaginaceae; genus Penstemon; species Penstemon eatonii. The sequence goes on from CM076712.1 coordinate 49,371,594, forward strand.
ATCGTACATTAGTAAGGCTAGCTTAGCTAGAATATCATACTCCCTCAGTCCCACTTTTCTTGCTCCTATTTTTATTTTGGAACGTTCGAAAACATGGCTTCCTTTCTCTCTAAAAAATAACAAAAGTTTATTTTTTTAACAAAGTGTTTAATACTCCGTGTCCAACCTAAATGGACCAAAATTAATGGGACGGAGGGAGTATTATACAGTACTACTACGTACATTAGGTTTGAATTAATTGATTGAAATAAATTTCAAAAATATCTTTATAACAATACTCTAGTAATTAAATATCAAAACCTTGAAATTTGGTCAAAAATAATTGGATTGAACTTAATTTCATATATCTTATCTTTAATTTTAAACGAGAGTCAATTTTGTGCTAAAACCAAATTAACAATTTCATGAGTTGGCAACTAAATTAAGTATGAAGTTTGGAACCTCATGACATGAGATAACATTTGAATTTTGATTATGATATATAAATCATAGAAATAGAAACTTAGGATTCCTTTTAACCACCATCCAAGACATTGACCACTGCACGTGTGACCAACATATTAGCATGGATCCACGTATAATTGATAGGAAATCAAGAGACAAGAAATATAAGAAATTGATCTTTCCCCACATGAATTAAATTGATTATACGAACATAGTCTTTTTAATTTGGTCCGTTTATTTTATTCGATCTCCAAGTCTCCCATGCCTAAGCCACACAATATCCTAGCACAATCATTTTCTGCCACAAAATTAAATACCGATTTAGATTTTAGACTCTAAATTGTTATTCACATTACACTACACTTGTTTTTTACAAGGAAAAACATAAGAAACCATGAGAAATATTATGTGGTTCCATCAAATTAATTAAATCCTAAATTATATTTTTACTAGCACATCACTCACTCTTAGTTACCATTCTCGGACTAACTTCACTAGCTCTAGTCAAACTAACAAAGATTTCCACGTTAATTAACAAGATCATTGGGACATTTTACATCCCACAACTTTTAAAATTGAAACAATTTTTGGACTTTTTCGATCCAATTGTGAAAATGAACTTCACTCGCGGATTGATAGTTCTCTAATTTAAATTTAACATGTCGCGAGTGAGGTTAATTTTTGTAATTGGGCCGAAAAAATCCAAACTTGCTTTTATTGTATAAGTTGTACGATAAAATTGTCATCCGAATACTTGTGAAGCAAAATTGCTAGGCGTCATTATTTTTGGCACCAATTTTACATTTTTCCACCCATATAAATAATTAACTAATTAAGCAAGTAATTCATTCCAAAGGGCTAACAATATCTATATTCTATTCCTTCAACTCCCTTTGTTTGGATTCGAATAATGTTCTCTTGTTCAGTAAATGCCTCGACAACAATTAATCATCTAAATCAATCCATAGTCGCCCCCAGGGCATATCTCTAACTGGTTGACCAATAATTCATAAGGCTTGTTGCAGCGGTAAGGGTGGGGGTTTGAATCCCATTTGGAACTTGGATGGAAGCATTTCTATTGGTCTATCTAAGGGTCATTTGTGGTGAAGACCCCTTTGTGCGCAGAATGTACAGCAGTATAGTGGGATCCCGAGACTTGGTGGAGGCACATCCTGCGATTTACATCATTCAGGGTTCTAAGGCAAGGATTCTGAGAGTCCAGAATCAGTCTAGTATAAACTTGTACACCTGGAATATAAAAAAAAAAATTAATCATAGTCCACAAATTATGAAAAGCGACAGAAACAGACTGAGTAATAAATATATATACGCTGAATATCAACAATATATGAAGGTACCGGGCAAATTCCTGTCCCTCTTTGCATGTGATGATTATGTGTTGTACCATGATTTTCATGTCAAATTATTTATATATGCAGTACTGAAATTCAAACTTTTTCCATAAATTTAAAAACTTTCTTGTCCCGACATCCTTCAACACACAACTAACCTTAAATTGTTATTAATTAATGTTGCTCCATGCATCTTAGTATAATACTCCTAATATTAAAATAATAATTGACTAGAAGCATCCATGCTACTACGTGTATTTTGTCATTTTCTCCATGTACATTGGTTCTCGAAACTAAAATCTTAGAAAGATTAGATTGAAGGTTGGCGCCGTACTTGTCCAATTAATTACTCACTCCATCCAATATTTAGGTAATTAGCATTAAAAATGGAGTTTTTAATCTTTTTATACAGTATTGAGGCCTTTTTAAGTTACGATTGAGAAAATTAATTTTACTTCTGAAAAATAAATCTTGCAACAAAAGAAATATTGAGACAAAAAGGTTCACTTTGAATTGATATCAAGACTATATATTTTTGTTATAGTGCATTTCATCTAACTTTAGATGAGTTAGATACAACCCATTGAAATGAACTTAAACCAATTTATGTGTATATTTTAACAAGAAATAATTTGGAAAATTAATCTTATATGTGATTTTAGTGCAGTCGAATTTTGGTTTAAGGTAGCTAGGATTTTTCTTGCTTCGTCGAAGAAAGATGCATTTTTTTTAGTTCCAACTTAGGGATTGAATCGAACTAATAACATTATTTACAAAAATAAAGCATTTAATTTAATTTAATATTACACGATCTCAAAACATTGAAAATAAATAATATATACCACCAATAATTGCACCTCTCTTAAAATAGTAGTAGTAGTAAACAAACCCCTTTTCTATTCTCACTAGCTCTCACCTATAAAATGCCTTTATGCATGGTCTCAAACTTTCACTCAATAATACTATATCTCAAAACGCAGATCCCTTTTTTCTCTCTCTCTCTATCCTTCTAAATTAGTTCATTTATCAAGAATTCAAATTTGTTAACCTAACCAAAACATGGCTTCTCTACTTAATCAAAATAATATCACAAATTCTTTAAAATTCCAAGATTCCCATTTGTTCGAAAATCGACCTCGGATGCTGAAGGATTTCCTCAGAGACGATAGTTTACATTCATGTCCATCATCATCATCATCATCAAATGGTTTCAAAATGTACCCTAGAAAGAGACCATGCAACAAGTCCAAGGTACAACTTCCTAATTCAAAGTCAATGGTACTACTCAGAAGCCAATCCAAGAAAGCAGCTGCAACCACACTCTCAGCCCTCCAAAAAGTAATCAGCGTTGTAAAATTTTTACCATTTACCTCTGTCAAATCCCCATTAGTAGTACATAAAAGAATTTCAAGTAAATTGTCTAAGAGTATCAAGGACAAAAACGACATTTCACTTCCTGTAAAGGTCATAGTCAAGGATATTCTGAGGTGGAGATCGTTTAGGGACTTAGTGGAGGAGGGATCTACGCCGTTGGATTTTTCTTCAAGCACTGCCACCACTACTTCCTGCAGCAGGAAATCTAGTTGGTGTGAGAGTGATTTTACTGCGGAGGATTTACCCCCGTGGTGCGGTGAAAATAATGAAAATCAAGAGTTGTTGGGTGAAAAGTGTTTTGTTGGTGAGCACGGTAAAAATATTGCTGCATTGAGGAATATTTCTAAGGTATATCACAATTTTCTTTTTTGGTTGTTAGTGAATTATATAATCGAGTCAATTATGGGACAATATATTAATTAAATTAATGTGTATATATGGTTTTTATATTTTAATCATTTCTATCTGTCTTCTCTGCTGGCCGGTAGACAAGATTTAATTACCATTTTTAATTAAACAAAAATATATAACACAACTTAACATTTTTTTCCTTATCTTTTTAGTCCTTTTTGCATTTTATATAATGGTAAATTAAATAGGCCAATTTTAATATTGTTTCAACAGTTAAATTGAAGATTATTTTTAGGTGCGATGTGATATTGATCAAATGACACTTTGTTCATGTCAATGTATGTAAGATATATTTTTTTTCTTACAATTAGAAATTAACATAAGCAAAGTAATTAGAAAATGTGTTAATTACATGTTTTACATCTATATGTGAAATAAAGATTATGATAGACAGCTACTTCTTTTTGTTAATTAATAAGGTGTATATTTTTGTATACATAGGAAGGATGGTCATTTGAAGAATATGAGCAACAAAGCCCAGTTTCAGTTCTTAAATCTTCATTTCGTGAAAACGAAAAATGTTTTTCACCTTTTCATCGAAGCTATGGGAATACTCATGAAAACACGACGATTTTCCAAGAAGAAGAAGAAAAAACGCTGTTATTGCTAAGTCGCATCAAAGAATTAAACTTAGTCGACAATAGAGAAAACCATGTGACTTATCTAATATTGGATGATTTCATGCATGAGATTTCCACAAATGGGAAGTTGCTTGATTTGGAATTTGATTGTGAGATTTTGAGAAATGTAAAATCTTGGATGAATGGAGAATACAATGAATCTTATGAATGGGGGTTGGAGGAAAAGAGAGAGGCGTATGTGAAGGATATAGAAAAGGGGGTTGAATGGAACAAATTTAACCACGAGCAACAAGATATTTCAAAGGAATTGGAGATAATGATGTTAAATGAGTTGTTAGACGAGCTTTTGAATGATTTGCTTGCTAACAATAATTAAATACATGAGCTAACAAGTGAAGCACATTTGCATTGCATTAGGTTTGAGAAAGGTGTACGAGATAAGATTTGTTGTAAAAGTATGCGATCAGTAGGCAAACGTAATATGTTTGTTATACGATTGAAGATGGCTTAGAAAGGTTGCCGGCAATGAAATACGTGTAAATTACATGTCTAAGTTTAACTAGAGTGTACGATGAAACACAATGTAAACGTTATGTAATAATATGTAGATAGTTTGTAAGCAAGTTTGTGATGGATTATGTCAACTTCTTGCTAAGTATAACTAGGTCTGTCAATTGAGTCGTGCTTGATTGAACACGAAAGATTCGACCTCGGTGATAAGTCAAGCCTAACTAAATATGAGGTGGTTGAATTTGAGCCGTTTTATAATTAGCTCCGTTGAATTTATTTGTTGAGTTTGAGTTTAATAAGACTCACCCAAAATAAAATTCAACTAATTATTTGAAATGCTCAAATAAGTTCATATGTTATATAAGATGAATGTTTATTCGAAGCTTTTTTAGATGGCGGACCAATCATCTATATTCTTGTAATTAATATCTAAATGCAACTTTAATATTGAATAATGAACATGACAATGTAGCATCTAGAATTTAAAATGTTTATCAAAATTTCATATTAAATATTAGTATACGATTTATATGTTCTAGAATTATATATGAGTACTCTATTTATATGTAATACTCCATAATTTTTTTTAGGATAATCTAGTATGAATCAACTTGATATAAGTTCGAAGCTTGAACTGAGATGAGTTTGAGTCAAGCATAATAGAAAAAAATAATGAATTGAGCTTGAGCTGGTATTTATCAAGTTATCCGCTGAGCCCAAAAAAGAAGAAGATTCCACTTTCCAAGCGACAAGGTTATTAGTGGCATAATACTTATTATACAATAATATACGTAACAATTATTTATGCTAAAATAAGTAGTTTGAAAACTAAGCCTTAAGTAAAATTATGATCGACTATTTCACAAGAAATGAAGTGAAACTGATTTATTTAGAGAAAAATGTTGCAAAAATCTTAATATTAAGATTTAATCAAAATAAATTGTTAAATGAAAGTAAAAATAAATTAAAAATTATACTTATAAGCTATGATATAAACTTTTAAGTTATAAGGCCCAAATATAAATTTTGTCAAGGTTAAAAAAAGGGTTGGCCGGACCTGCATTGATTGCTACAGATTGAATCCATGGACCATACAAATGGAAGATTGTAACCACAAAGTTGTAACAGGTCCGTCTAAAATCTCAAATGTAAATATGGGCCATCTGTTAGTTCATTATATAGCCCAAAACTAGTGGGCTCATTCTGGTTGTGAAGTTCTCTTTCTATTTTCTATTAAACATATTTTTTTTTCTGCCGCCGCTCCTCTTCTTTTATTTTCTATACTTACCTTCAAAAATTGACACATTACAAATATTCACATGTTACTATTAATTATAAAAAGGTCCCTCTTCTTTTTTTAGTCGAAATAAAGGGTTACTCAAATCAAAGGTCACTCAATTCTAAGCTAAAAATTAGATAATCATGTTAGATAGATCACATTCACCTTTTCGGCTAAAACTTTTCACGTGCAGAACAAATACTCATTGGCTTTGGTACATCCACAAGCACATCAATTTTAGCAACAGCACTACATTACACATGCACCCCCTTCACAAAAAGCATCTACGCTACCCTACCCGGCCCGGCCACGCCCCTCTTCAATTGCATGCATGACACCTGCTTTGCACCTTCATACACGTGCTACAATAACGAACCTAAAGCAAAGTCTCAACTCTTTACCTTCTTGAATTAATTAATACGACAAAAGGAGATAATAGGATTTATTAAATATTAGGAAAAAGATGAGATAATAGGGTTTATTGTATTTTTCGTGAAAACTTGGATGGAATAACGTGCGTGAGCAACACGCGCCCATTTTAAATTCCTCATTTAACGAAAATGCTAAAGTTATTAAATGTGTATTTTGGAAAAAAAAAATTGAATGAAAAATATCGAACTGATAAATACTTGTTATGAAAGGTGTTTTTCCTTTTTTAAATTTTGACTAATATGTTACACTAAATAATTTTTTAGCAACTATATAATATACATTTTCTTTCTTTGTGCCTACTCAACTTTAAATTTGGAGCTACAAATTCGTATTTGTTTCAGTTTAAACACAACTCTCGACAAATTAAATATCATATATAAGATTAATTAGATATAGTACTTCAACCTAATTTAAACTTTATATGAAGTAAATAACTAAATTTTATATCATTGTAATAGTTTCGATTCAATATAGTGTTTGACATAACAATATATTCACGATCTAAAAAAAACTAAATATTGCCTATAACACCATATTCTTATTGTGAAACAATATGACTAACTAGTAATGTTGTACTATATATTTAATTTGAACTCAAGTGTGAAAGATAATAAATAATTCTAAAATAAACAAAAGTAAAGTCAAACGTTGTATCCAAGTTTGGCCAAAATAAGACGCATCTATAGAAATGGGAAGCAAGCAATAAAAGCAAATTAATGCATTCTCCAAGGAGCTATTTTAAGTTGAAAATTTTCCACTATTAGTAGATTAAATTATTAATACTCCGTGCTTATTTAATTACAAAAAGAAAAAGTACTCCAAGCTTATTTATTAGCTATTGTCACCTTCCCTAATAACATATCACGTTGTCTTTACCAACAGGTGATTGGTCTAGTGGAATGGACTAAACACTACAAAGTAGCGGACTCAGGTTCAAATTCCTGTTGGGAGAGATACCCACTTAATGTGTCCGACCCGCCTTGAAAGGGATTAAACCCTTGGAAACCAAAAAAAATATATATATATATATATCACGTTGCCTTTTGTACCGTCTTAAGTTTTAGTAGACTATAAACATATATTATATGTCGACTTCGACTTATAGTATTAATTTAAGTTTTTAGCCACGATAAAGATTGTATGAAATTGTAGATATATATACTAAATAGTTTATTATTTAGTTAGTACAAATACATTTATAATCAGAATCAATAATATAAAAATGTAATACAAGGAAAGTGACAGAGATCTTTATGTTAATTTAACATATTTTAGATGACATATTTTAAAAAAAAAAAAACATATTTTAGAAGATTTATAATTATATTATATTTGATTCATGACAAAATAATAATAAGCCTTTGTAGTGAAAATTGTGATTATTGAAAATTTGTAACGGACAAAATATTTTTCACAATTATACTACAAACAAGTTATAAAAGATATAAAAATTGTTGTAGGAATTAAAAACTTTACAAAACAGATACTCGGTGTACTACTATTTAATTTATTTAGCCAGATAATGGGACAAGGACCATATTTCTTTTACTTTGATAGCCCGTAGATATTTTAGCTTTTACTTCATTTGTTTGGTAGCTCTAGTGTTAATGCATGGGTCAAATATTTCAACAATTTCGTCGAAAATATAGAAAAGTTTTTATTTTAAATTAAGGGAAACAAAAATAAGGTGTAATTTCGAAACAATTAATTTTTTACTTGAGATTCTATTATTTTCCTTAATTTAGAAACTTTATTTTACAATTTTTTCTAGTGTTTTTAAAACATTTATAGAAAGTTCTCGAATTATTTGTAATATATAGCTAATCAGAACATAGACCTGAAACGAAACTTTTATTGCTTCTTATAACACAACTAGAGAATCCCCACTTCTTCAGCTTCTATATAAGTTCTAACTAACTTGCAAATTAGTAAACTTTGAGTATTTGAGTTATAATTAAAAATTGAATGAGAAATCTCTTCAAATACACATAAAAGTGAAAGTTTTTTTTTCTTCACTTACTCTCGATCGTTTACGAAATAAAATTATTTATGGTTTGTCACGGAAATTTCGTACATCGACCTAGTCCAATACCTCTTTCCATTTCTTTCCTTCTTTTTTTTCTTCTTTATATTTAATGTTCTTCTATATAATTCAAACATATATATTTATATATTTTATGTTGCAAATGTACAATATATGGTTCCCGACAAAATTGTTATATTTGCACTTCTTATGTGAGAGAATTGCACTTTTCATATCAAATTTTTGATACCTTTAGACATTTTATACCATATCTTTCAAAATGACACATGTGATACCAAAATTGACTAATTTTTTTTCATATTTGATTTGACCGTTAATTTGTGGAGGAAAAGGTCGTGTGCGTGGCACATGTCCGTTAAGTCTTACAAAGTGGGGGAAATGCGATTATTTAAAAATTGGGCATGGCGTTTTGGTAATTATCGTCTTCTTCCTCCTATGTACAATCGCCGACTTTCGGTGGTCGTTGGTCGAAATTGGTTGAGGATTTGTGTTCCTTGTTGTGGGCAACATTTCTCATGGGGTAATTGCAGCGGCCGTCGACGGCGGAGCTCCGCGCGCCCAAGGGGAGGCGCATTTTTTCTTGAAAATTAGGGTTTAGGCCTAAAACGCGCCGCCCCTTAGACGGAGCTCAACCATCTACGACAGCTACAATCACCCTATGAAAAATGATGCCCACGGTCAGGGCAAACTATTTCAACAAAATGGTTAAGAATCGAAGGAGAAATCACGATTTAAAATTTCGAATATTTTGACCTACGAAATTCGAAAATTAGAACTCAAAATTCGAATAGATTACTCAACGGATTGAAAAGATCTTTATATGTACGAGTTCTTCACGACAAGAGGAACAAAAACCCTCAATCAATTTTGACCAAAAGCCTTCGGAAGCCGACGAATGTATGGGAGGAGGAAGAAGCATGCGATAATTATATATAAAAAAAAAAAAAAACCTGCTCAATTTTTAATAATTGCATTTCTCCCTTTTTTTTGACTTAACAGACAGGTGCCACACATTTGACATTTTTCATCCACAAATTAGTGGTCAGACTAAATGTGAAAAATATTGGTCAAGTTTAATATTAAATGTGTAATTTTAAAAAGTATGATATGAAATATGTAAAGATATCAAATGTTTGGTGTAAAACGTGCAGTTCCCTCATTTTTATGTAATATGTCTTCTTTGTAATTGTTTAGTATTGTCGTTTTTATGTTTTCATTTTTTAAGATACAAAACCAAAATATTTAATACTAGCTAGGTCTCCTATATATCCGTGTTTATTTATGTATTTTGTGATATAAATCTCTATAACATGTTCCTGATTTTATGTATTTTTTTCTTTCTTTGAAAATATAAAGTTGCAAATTCATTGGTTCATTTGTGTGCTATATATTTCATTCATTAATTATTCTCAATAAAATTATATATTTTGTTTGTAATTATGGACAATTATCGAGTAATGGGTGTTGTTTACGTGCATTAATTTGTTGAAAACGTTAAATTAATTCGCAAAACTTTCTATCACATGTTATATGTTCTTTAATATTATTCAAATTTTATAATAATTCAGTTTACTATTGAACGAAATATGATATTGTATGTATTGGGGGAAATAAAAATTGAGTCAAGTTGTCATACTCTATTTATTTAGGAAATAATTAAAGTTAGTTTGCCAATAATTATGATATATCTATACGTGGAAAAATAGTAAGTGCAGTAAATAGAAAAGGTTGACAATGTTGTTAATTAAAGCGTAAAAGTGTGTTATTAGAACTATCAACTATTATTTCTAACTCTTTAATTCATTCTTCATAGTCAAAGATTGCAAATACTATGGATCAAAACTTTCTTAATTAGTTTCCATCGAAATGTTTCTGTTTTTAAATTAATATAAACAAAAAATAAGATATAATTTTGAAACACTTTGGTTACTTTGAAACTCCCTTATTTTTTAAGTTAGTAATTTATTTATAATATTTCCTACTGTTTATAAGATTTTTCTTTGCAATATTTAATAAAGCGAGTCATGTATTAGAAATAAAATTTTGATCTATAGCAAATACTAGTTGTACCCATAAAAATCTTTATTCCCACAATATCCATTTTTGTTACTAATTGGTAATTAGTTGTTAATTATAGAAAGACAATTTCTCTCACATTCACAATCTATTTTCTCTTTTAATCAAAATGCTGATGTTTGCTAATGTAAATTAAGAAGAAGCTTTCATGACTCTTTGAGTTGGCAGTGCTCTACTTTGCCAAATTGGTAGTATTTCTTAAGCTAGTGGTCAAATAAAATTATGGGATAAATCATGACGTACTCATAATTTTTTCAGGTAAAAAGATGACGACTGTCTATGAATTATGAAGTTTGTATTGCTCGTTTATATAATTTAAGCTATGATGCATCAAGCATGAACACAAATACAACACGAGACATTGATACAAACTTTCAAAATACAATACAACACGATAGAAACACTTATTAGGAAAGTTCCGAGACAATCGTATTTTATTAGTTTCTCGGAAAATTCTTGTCCAAGCCTGGTTTGGCCAAACCCATCCAACCACCAAGTAAGTGTATTGCACTTGCTTTGTGATTGATCACTTTCCTGGAAGTTACATCCAATCCCAAAGCAAGTGTATTACACTTGCCATGTAGTTATTTTGGGTTCGGCCAAACAGGTAAGAATTTCCTCAAACAAATTCGTAGTAAATATATCGAATAGCTTGATTTGATTTTCATCATTAAATCTCATCAAATATTTTTTTTATTTTTTATTTCTCAATGATTTAATCCCTTTCGAGACGCGTCGAACACATAAAATGACAAACCTCTCTCAAATTTATTCGAATTACCCTATTGTATGCAAAGTCATATATTACAATAAAATGGAGAACCAATTACCCGTGCAATTAACGTGACTTGTACATCCCGGGAAATCTCGGATTGTGGGCATTTTTACCATACAGTTCATGCAGTGTTGTCACTATCACCTAAAGAAAAATATATAATATTATTCAACTCTCTAAACGACTACAACTCTAATTTAATTACACTTGAGAGTTGAGACTCATTCTACTACTTACCAAATTAGCTACGAATTACGATACATACTAATTAATTCATTTTATTCTCAAAATCCCACTTATAAATCTCTTAATCTTTTCTTTCTATAAAACCTTCCAAATTTTCTTCCCAATTCTTTAATGCGATAATAAATACTTATTCTTTTTGTTAACGTAGTGGAACCGATAAGTTTTGCTTAAAAATTCATTTGACCCCAAATTGTTCTTTTTCTTTTCTTATTAACATGCAAAAACATCGAAATCACCCCAGAAAAACTTTGGTTTGAAGCTAGCTTATGCAAACCCATTTGCTATTAATAAGTATTTAATAAAGGGTTCTTTTCTTTTTTGAGTACAGAGAAAAGGAGAAATAAATTTATCAAAAAAAAGAGATGAAGAATGAAGAGAAATCGCGTTCTTTATTTGGAATCTCATTGACTGACAGGCCCAGATGGCAACAGTTTCTAATTTGTTCTTCTGGGTTTTTCTTTGGGTATCTAGTTAATGGCGTTTGTGAGGTATGTAATAAATTTTTGAAATTTCTGTTGAAATTTTGGAATTTAATTGATGTGTTTTTTGTTTGAATTTGTTTGATATATCTTTTTTGTTTAATAGTTTAAGGCGGCTGTCAATTTTGATTTGTTCAATTCTCTTTCTTTGTTTTGGTCAAACTGGGTTTTTTGTTTTCTTCTGAATTTTCGGTAATAGTGTTTATTTTTCAATGTTTGATTAGTTGCATTTTCAATATTTCTAATCGTCTCTACATTGTTGATGATGGTCCAATTTCATTATTGGTAATTTTATTGTCTCCGTATTTGCAGCTAATGAATTTCTGGCATTTTTAGTGCTTACCATAGGTTTATGAGTTTGTGTGAGAGAGAGAGAGAGAGAGAGAGAGAGAAAGAAGGAACTTTTAATGGGATTCTGTTACAGAAATAATTAACAGATAATTTACATCATTAATTTGTCATTTATTATTTTCTTGAATTTTATGTTGAATTTATTCTCCTTTTCATACATAACAAAATTAAACCAGTGGATTCCTAACTTTATTTGAATTGTAACATTAAGCAAATCACTGAGTATTAATTACTAAAATTGTTGTCTAAGTAGAATTATTTGATTTGTTAGACGAATAAAGTTTGGTTATTCTTGATTGTAAAACTACTAATTGATATGTATAGTGAAATGCTAGTGTATATACTGTCCTTCCTAAAGCTAAATATTGATTCTTCGATTTTTATGAATTTCAGGAATACGTGTACAACAGACTCCAATTCAGGTTAGATCCAATTCACGTGTGATGCTTAGTTACGATGATCTGTAATTGACCATCTTTTAATTTAATCAATTGGATTATTGGTTTAATTGCAGCTATGGATGGTACTTTACCTTTGTTCAAGGATGGGTTTATATTTTGCTTATATATCTTCAAGGATTCACCCCTAAGCAAATGGTGAATCCGTGGAAGACTTATGTCAAACTCTCAGCTGTTCTTATGGGCTCGAACGGACTTACAAAAGGTTCTTTGGCTTTTCTCAACTACCCAGCTCAGCTCATGTTCAAATCAACCAAGGTGAAGAAAAAAAAATCTTTTGTTTAACAATATTAAATTTATTTTCTAGTCAAAGATTTGCGAATGGGAAAAGGATTTGACATATGGTAGTAATTGTTAATTTATTAGTATTTATTTTTCTACTCATAAATCAGCATTTTGGTTGATTTTCAGGTATTGCCAGTGATGATAATGGGGGCTTTTATTCCTGGTTTGAGACGGAAATACCCACCTCACGAATATATATCGGCTGTCCTTTTAGTGATCGGCTTAATACTTTTCACGTTAGCGGATGCCCAAAGTTCACCAAATTTCAGTGTGATAGGAGTAGTGATGGTATCTGGTGCATTAATTATGGACGCATTTTTGGGAAATTTACAAGAAGCTATCTTTACATTGAACCCTGAGACAACCCAGGTGTGATACATGTGTTATCTATATTTTTGTTTAATATTTTTGCTTTTAAGGATCAAATTTAATGGGTCTCATTCTTAATTTGTGTTAGACGGAAATGCTCTTCTGCTCGACCCTTGTAGGCATGCCATTCTTGATTCCACCTATGCTATTAACAGGTGAATTGTTTAAGGCATGGACTTCATGTTCACAGGTATATAACAAAAATTCATCTAACACCATTAAGTTAAACTAGTCTATTTCAATATCCAACGGGAATTATACTATATATTTGTATTTATATATGCAGCACCCTTATGTTTACGGAGTTTTGGTATTTGAAGCCATGGCCACATTTATAGGACAAGTCTCGGTCCTTTCTCTCATCGCACTTTTCGGTGCCGCAACCACAGCCATGGTACGTTGAAATTACATTTCGGCTATATTTTTTAATTTCGATGTTAGTGACAAAAACAACAAGGAAAATGAACAAAATGAAAGAAAAATCAGTGAAATTCAAGAACTATATGTAGTTTTAGTTTCTTAATTATCTTTTATTCTGATTTGAAATATTATTTTTGTGTAGATAACCACTGCGAGGAAAGCTGTGACGTTATTGTTGTCATATATGATTTTCACTAAGCCTTTGACCGAACAACATGGGACTGGATTGATATTGATAGCTATGGGGATTGTGTTGAAGATGTTGCCTGAAAATAAGCCTTCTTCTAAGAAGCCAACAACCTCAAATTCTCAACATAGCATTGAAACTGTACCTTTGAATGAAGAAAGCAACAGATTTCAGTTAGGAACTGAAGAAGAGGAAGAGAGGAGACATTTGGTCTGAAAATTTATAATTTAACTAGTTTTATTACTCACACAACATCAATATAGCTACTTATTTTGTTAATTTATTTTATCTTATTGAATTGAGCTCGCCTATTGTGATAAATATTGTTTAGTTTTGTTTAATATGTATAATGAACGAGCTCAAAATGAGCTTATTGATTCTAGTTGAATTTCTATGTTATTGTTTGTTTTTGTGATCAGCATTAATCGCGAGTTTGACTAACTTTATGAAATTTGGTTTTAGCAATTTGTTGATTTTATGGAATTGCTTTTAGCAAAAGCTGCATCTTCAAGCTTTGGAGAAAAGAATAGTATTTGTGTTTGGAGATTTCAAAAGTAATTATTTTACGAGGTTAAACATCACAACTTCATAATAAATCAATATAATTTTGATCTAGGAGGTCAAACATTTTCCAAATCACAATAGAAGTTTAAAACGAGCAATAAAAATTTGGGGCTCCATAAGTTCTACGTATTTTTTAGCACTTTGCATTATGCAATTAAAATTTGACAAATTACACCCTAGAATTTCATATTCATTGACATGGACAGAATATATACTTTACGGGGATGCAAAATGTCCATCATATTGCCGAATAATATGAAATTCGAGTAATTTACATTCCAATATTTCAAATGCAAAGTGAAAATACAGGGAAAAAATGTATTTTCGGGGTATAAAATGCAAAATATACATTTAAAATTGCTTTTAGGAGTTCCCTTTAAGTCTTTACTCGGCCGAATTTATATCATTTCTTATCATTTCTTAAAATATAAGAGTCTTTACTCGGCCGAATTCACCCTTTATTAAAGACATGTTTACCACTTGCACGACTTAAGGTGCATAAAGATTTAGACAATGTGATTGTGATGGAAGAAATATGTTGCATAGTCCCATGTATAAGTACTGTCTGATCCGAGATTTCGGACCTACCATTGACTATAGTGTCAAAAATTAATGTTCAGATTTACTTCACTCTTTGAATTATTTAAAATCCAAATCTGGTCAATCCAAAATTATGGGCTATATGAACTGTGAATTTAAATATGAATTTTATTTCTCTAATCAAGCATACCTAAGATAGATTAGTAGTCACGTTAACTATGAAGAGACTTTAGCTAATATTATTACTTACCAAATGTTCGTATATGGAATATTGAATTTGATTACAGAATTGTAAAAATAAAGGGCCCATTTATTTAGGATTTTAAGGATTTTGAGGATTTTTTAAGATGTTTTCGATGCTTTTGAAAAAATTGCTGTTTTATTTTTTATTTTTACAAGAATATGATGCAAATTCTTAAATATAATATGATCCATAAAAATCATAAAATGTTGTTTGTTTGAATTTTTAGAGAGTGTGAAATATGAAAGTACTTTAAAAAATTCCAAATAAACAGGAATACGGGCTCTTGAATCTACTTGGAAATAACTTGATTAATCTCCGACAGTATTAACTTATTATAACATAGATAGCATAATATACATGTTGAATTTCGATTGCCAAATCTAACTCATTATTACATAGACAACATAATATGCATGTTGAATTTCGAATGACAATTGTAGATTATAAACAACTGGTTTTTATAGTGAAGTGTTACATTAATGAGTATTCTTTAACGCAAAATTCAAGTCGAGAATTGAGGTTTCCTGAATCAAGACTAATATTGAAGAACATTAAGAAACCATTAATATATGAAATTTTACAAGAATTCAGACCAAGAGGTTTTGGATTCGATTCCCACTTGCGCGGGCATTTTTCTAATTTGATAGTTACTGTTAATATTATGATGTAATGATAGTTATATGAAGTATATTCACTATCTAAAAAAAGTTTATGAAATGTTATTCAGATGTTCATTTGTTCAACTAATTTTGTCATTATTCTCTTCAAAGAAAAAAGAAAAACCTAATTTCCTCGTAATCCCAAATTAAATGTGATTCCTCCTTCTTTTGCAATTTATTGTGAAATGGAATTCGGAGAGAAAAACACAATTTCGATCTTGTTACTGGGACTAGATAATTTAGGGAGTGTAGGCCCAATATACATACACATTGAATTGAGCCTATTGAATCACATAATGGGCCCATGTTGAAAGCTCCACTTCCGAACGTGTGTTTGGATTATGTGTACGGTGTACCCATATGCACTCTACAAGCCCGTTTGCCCAATAAAGGAGCGCCACATATAAATAAAATCGAAAATCAAATTAAACAATAATTTTATTTAATAATTTTAGTTCCTCTGTCCCATATATATATTTTACTCATAATTTTTTTAATGTCCTAATTCAACCCTTTCTTTATTAAATAAAGTTGTTTATCTCAAAATTATCTTCTCACATAAAATAACGATTTGACATTACTAATTTTATAAACCAAAAGCCTAAATATAAAAAAGCCTTTTTTTTTTTTACTTTTTGAACATTTACATCAAATTTTATAACATAAGTAGAATGATTAAAAATAATAGGACAAATGAAATATAAAAATAACAAAGCTATTGACTCAGATTTATTTAATAGAGTTCATTTAAGTTTAATTCTATTAACAATTCGTTGGAGGAGTGCGTGTGCTGTCCACAGACCCCAAAATATAGGAGTGTGTTAAATTCATCACAACAGGACGCGTGTATAAGTTACAGTATTTAAATCTTGACTAGCATTATTAAAGTCACAAAGAACATGGGAGTTGGGTTCTCCTCGACACGTGTCAAGCCTTTCTCCTAACATGCCGCCACCACTCATCTAGTCAGTCATTCAGTCAGTCTTATATCAAACACTGAATACATGTAAACAGCAGCTAGCAGAGAATTAATTAATTAAATTAATCACCCCATTTTGTTTCAATAAGAAATAAATTTATTTAGCAAAAAAGAAAGAAAGAAAGTTAAATCAAGAATGGGTGATGTTGAAAACAATAATGTCCCATTTCTACGGCCATTAATGGATGGAAAAAATGAGAGGCCAAAAGAGCCGTGGAAAGGAGAGTTCGTGAAGAGCATTGTGTATGCAGGGATGGATTCAATTGTCACCTCCTTTTCCCTCATTTCTTCCATCTCTGCAGGCCACCTTTCTTCTGGTATATATTTATATTCTTTTTACTAATTCATTTTCAAGAAAATGTGATGTTGTTTCTTTCTTCCTTTCTTTCTTTGTAGTGGGATTTGTCTCTTTTACTAGATCAAATGTTTTTAGCTAGATTTATTCTCAAGTACTTCTATTTATCATTCTCTTTTCAGTTTTCTAGAATTTTGCACAGAGATGGTCTAATAATCAAGTTAAATTGGGTTGAAAAGTGAAACCTTTTCTTCTCTATTCTTTTCACTCTTCTTTTTCCTTTCACAATTTTAGGATTCCTTGATGAAATGGATCCTCTGTCTCTTCATAATTGATACATTCACAATTTGGTTACTGATAAAAAAAACTAATACTCCTATCATTGAAAATGATCATCTAGCAGAGCAAAATATGCATGTTGAGATGCAATATTGTTGCATTCTAGAATTAGGAACACTCTAAAGAAATTTTTGTTGGTTAGGATTTTGGCAATAATGGTCCCGTGCCGGAGCCCGGAGTGTGTGTTAATCCACTATAAGACTAAGATTCTTATATAAGGAGTTTGAGTCGAGTCATAATCGAATGTCGTATGTACTTGTGTGTGTGAATGCACTATAAGGTTAACTATGTATTCTACTTACACCAAGTGGTTCTGGTGTCTGAGGTCCTACGCACTTGAAGGTGGATACATGAATACCACTTGAATCTAAGTTGACTTTTTATTCTATATTCAATGATTATTTCAATTCTCTCCAACACATTTTTTTCTTGTAAATTTATGTTGCAATATTGAACAAATATTGGCTCCATTTCTGTTGCCTTATCATTACAGTTGATGTATTGGTACTTGGATTTGCTAACCTCGTGGCGGACGGAATATCAATGGGGTTCGGAGATTTTGTGTCTAGCAGTACCGAGAGAGACGTAGCTGCCAAGGAAAGATCAGTCACCGAATGGGATGTAGTAAATCGCCAAAAATTACAGCAGCAAGAATTACTCCAAAAATATCAACAACTCGGAATGAACGCTAGTGATGCAGCCACGGTAAAAATACAAAACTTTTACCCTTTCCGTTCACATTTTTCAACTATTGAACTTTAACCGTGTCAATATTCGTTAAAATTTAGGTTGTCAATATATTCGCCAAGTATCAAGATATAATGGTGGATGAAAAAATGTCGACCGAAAAAGGAATGTTGCCTCCGGACCAAACGGATAAGCCGTGGAAGAACGGTCTCGTTACATTTGTAGCATTTCTGGCATTCGGGTGTGCCCCGATTCTCGCATTTATTATCCTTATCCCGTTTACGGACAGAGTTAAGATTAAATTCATTGGAGCTTGTGTGCTGTCTGCGCTAGCCCTCGCCTTTTTAGGACTTGCCAAGGCGAAGATTGCGGGTCAGAATTACGCGACTTCTATGGCTATAATAATCTTCAATGGTGCGATAGCTGGTGGAGCTGCTTATGGGATCGGGTGGACTCTTCGAAATGTAGCTGGCTTGGAAGAGTGAAACAGAGTGTTTGCTTCTTTTTTAACTGTATTTTGTTAAACTTTTAACATATTCATGTGTAGAAAGTGCACTCTCCTTTAGTACTATTTACTCTTTGTGTGTGTTTGTTTTGGGGACATAAATTTCTTCTCACAGTCAGTTTTTGAATTTGGTACTTGCTGTAAATTTTGGAATGAAGCTTGAGGAGATATGGTTAGGGGCAATGTGTATAATAAAAGGGCATAAAATGATGATAGTGTGAAATATAAAAAATACAATCATCTAAGTCTTTCTTTAAGTACGTACACCTACCCAATTTTTGAATGATTTAAGTATGATCAAACTTAACTCGACCCAAAAGTTTCCTGAAAAATAGATTCACTTTTTTTGCGCAGAAACAATCAAATTTCATTCATACTCCACGTTGCTTGGTTCATAGCACTTTAGTCATAAAATTAACTTTTGTAGCTAACATTTTCAAATATTTCTTGGTAACAATTCCTTAAAACATTTTTTGCATTTTTGACCCATAAAAATCTTTATTTCCCACAATATTCATTTTGCATTTTGGTCCCACATGATGCCATGGGAGCAAAAGTGCAAAATATCTGAAACTGTTGGGACCAAAAATGCAAATGTACAATGTTTGAGACCAATAGTGCTAAGAATCCAATTATGTGGGACCAAAAACGCAATCTTCCCTAAACAACAAAATTCCATTCACAAACTAATCAAGAAAAAAAGCAATGCATGGTTAATTTCCATGCATGAAAACTATCCTTGTCCAAATCTTTACAAAACAGAAAAAACACAAACTCTCTTCCTCAAATTTCCTTCAACAAATTGTGAAAGTGGGATAAATCCTTGTTCATACTAACAAAAACCACATCCTGCAGAAGCTCATCAACAGTTGGCCTCTTTTCAGGATCCAAATCCAAACACTTCACGATCATTTTCTCAAATTCAGTAGAAAACACTCTGTGCTTGACCCGAACCGGACCAATACAGGATCCAACAAGAATCCCTCTTCCTTTCTTCTTCGATTTCGATATCAAATAATTGTCTCCCTCTTCTTTCTTAGGCAAACACTTTTTCTTGTTTATCTTCTTCATTATTGAATAAAAGTCCTCTCTTTTATCAACTCTAATCCCACCATAACCCAATTCCAATGCAGTAATTCCAATCAACCATACATCAGCTTTTGGAGTATAATACTCACTGTTAGAAGATTTATACACTTCAGGAGCAGAAGCCCAATTGCAAATAGAAGTTATAGACAAAGAAGAAGAAGAAGAAGAAGAAAAGTTTCGATCTTGATCATCCTCATCGAGCTCAAATACAGAACCCGAAAAGGCCAACTTAATTTCGGGTTTCCCATTAAAGAAAATATGCCCTGCATTGATTTCTCCATGAACATGTCCATTTCTATGTATAACTGACAACCCATTGAGCGTTTCTTTAAGTGCTACGATGATCAAGTCTTCGTGTAAGCCATTGGGGAATCGGGTAGCTGTGATTGATCGAAGGGAGCCGAGTTCCATAAAAGGGAACACAACACAGAAGTAGCTATTTTCGTGGATGAATGGTTTTCTGATTTGTAGAAGGTTTTTGTGATGTGGGATTAGGCCGTTTTTATCGACTTGGGTTTTGAGAGTGTTGAAGAGTTCGGGTTCTTGATCGATGTTGATGCATTTTATAGAGACAAATACATCTTGGACTAGTAAGTTGGAATATGTGTCATTGTGAAGAGCCATGTAGGCTGCTTTGTAGACTTGTAAGGTGTTGTTTATGGATTTTCCAATTGGGTTCATTATGCAAAATCGATCACCTTTATTGTCGTTTTCGTCAAGGATGATGGTTGGGGGTTTATAATTATTAACTTGCTCCATGGGAGATTTGCGTGGTGATTCATTCTTTTCGGGACTTGGATTAATTCCCATTTCTGCCAAAAGCTTCTCCATTGATGATGGTTCTTGATATCGATATCTTGGAGGTTTATTTTATCTGGGTGTCATTTGATTTCTTGAAGAGAAAAAGGGCAATGGGAATTGATCAGGTGATGAGTTTGATAAGTTTCTTGATTTCTTGAAGAGAGGACAAGATTGGAAATTCAGATGATAAAATGGACTGCAGAGAATTTGTGGGGAGGGAGAGATGGTTTACATAAAACTGAATTGGAGTGATATGTATCTTCTTTATATGTAACTAACATGCGGTTAATTCTTGAGCTGTTAAACTTACTTTTGGAGGAAATTTTCTTATAGGAAAATAAAGAAATTCTGCAAATATGCAATTGTATATAGCGGGAAATATACTTGTCAGTTGCTGTTGCAGACTTCAGGGCGGATGTATACAGTGCATAATAATTCCTTATTTAAAAAATTTAGTACTATATCTACCTACAAGACATTGAATAAGGCCCAAGATTCTACAGACTACAATTGGCCTCATTTATTTGAATGAAAAATTAAAGGCCCAACAATGTCAGCCCGATTTTTATTTTTATTATTATTATTTTTTATTTTTTTGTGAGAAAATAATTTTTCTTTTTTAAGATGACAACTAATTCCTACGACTCAGAATTTCTCCATATTTTTTTTTCAAGAGTTTAATCTTTTTCGAGGCGCGTCATTCTATTTCATTGATTCTTGGGGGAAAACGCAGAGGCAACAGAAGCAAAGGCACGACCAAGACGGAACCGATCATAGCCACATAATGTACCAAGAATTGAAAAATAAGAAATTGATATATATTCTATAGAGCGGGACCCGAGATTACATTGTTCGATTGAAGGTATCCAATTAAACAGCGTGATAAATTAGACAAGCTTATATAATGGAAGGGTCATGTCAACCTAGAGTTTATAAATATCATTTCTCAGGGTCAAATAATCATATCTTTGCACTTTCAAGAGTCTTGGTTTAATTAATCTTCTAGTTGGCTTGAGTATTCAAAGGATAATGACGTTTCATTTTGTTTGCCCTTTTTATGTGTTCAATAATTTATTAAGCTTTGATACTGGAACAAATGCATTCACGGAAGTTGGCATTCGAAATTGGAAGAAAGTGAATGATGGTAAAAAATGCATTTTTATACATATTGGTGCAAATCCTAGCTCACCACATAATATTGTGTTAGAACATGTGGTGAATTGATGGCTCATTCCCAACATATAGATAAAGTTATTCAAAGACAAACTTTTAAAATGATTCTTGAAATTTTTTTGCGGTTAGAAATTTTAATTGATGCTATTTGATGGTTCATATATCAAGGATGTACCTTTCGAGATCTTGATTATTATTAAAACATGAAAATGTGGTGCTTGAAAATGTTCAATGTATATCTCCCACTATTCGGAAAGAAATTCTACAATTTTTTTCAAGAAAGCTATGAACTATGTGATGAAATTGGTGACGCAATGCATTATTATTGATGAAGCTTGGGATGAATCCAAGCGAGAACAACTTTCTATTGTTTTGAGATATGTAAACAAAGAAGATCAAGTTTAGGAAATGTTGTTTGATGTTATTCATGTTTCAGATACGACCTTATTATCTTTGAAAGGTGAGATGACATCGGCTCTTTCTCACAATATTTATGATCAAAGATATGATGAGCAAGTAATATGTGAGGTGATTGGAATGTATTACGAGCTTTATCTATAAAAGAAAGTCCTTATGCTTATTATATTCATTGTTTTGCTCAACGACTACAACTGGAGTTAGTTGCCGTTGCAAAAGAAGTTTACGTACTACAAATATTTTTTTTTTAATCAAAATAAAATTTATTGTCAATCTTGTTAGTGCTTCTCTGAAACAATATGATTGGTTAAGAGATGCTCAGACTTTTAGTGTTGTCAATTTGCTTGAAAACAATGTGCTTGAAACTGGCACTTGACTCAACCAAATTGGCTGGCCGTAATACTCGGCGGAGCTCCCATTTGAGTTCAATCCCGAGCTTATTGAAAATGTATGATGCTACATACTATGTTCTTGAAAGTATAACGAGGGGATGGATATTATTCTTAAAAAAAAGAGATGCACGTGTTGCATGTGAAACAATGATATATTTTGAGTTTATTATTATCTTGCATGATAGGCATTTTTGGAGAAAAAAAACCCACAATCTTAGTCAAATTTTCAACTTAAGTGTCAAGATATTTGAATGCATTATCCTTGATTATTATTACCAAGTCTTTGATTTGAAAAATGAGAGAAACATGTTGGGAAAGTTTCTTAATGAAAGTTAATCTTTCAGTGAAGAGCATGATATTGATAATCCTGATTAATAAGCCTAGAAAGGGTTGAACTCGTCGTCAAATAGGTTCTATTTCTATGGAGCATCACTATATAATATTATCATCTTGATGTTCCCAATTACCTAAAGTTCCAAGAGTTATCAAGAATTGCCGAGCTATGTCTATGATTGACGAGTACGAAAAATTCTATGGTGTATCCTTTAATCAACTTTTTTGATTTGATTGATCATGATTCTTTTTGTTACCTGACAAAAACTGGATGCTCATTTTCAATAATGAAAATGATAAAAATAATTAGCTTAGAAATAAGATGGAAGATCTTGCCGACTATTTGAGTACTTACATTTGAGAGGAGAAGCTCATAAATATGATATTGATTCTATCATATATGAAATTTATATGAAAAAACGAAGTCTACAATTATTGCATTACCTTTGCATTTGAATTCAAATTAAAAAATTATTGACAATTAATAACGCCACGAAAACAATGTTATTACCGTCATTCTCAAGCTCAAAACCATTACTTGTCGGTTGTCATTAAACTTTTGTATGCTTTTGATTGTTTCCCTATTTTTTTCGTGTCTTTTATTCGTTTGTGGTTTGTGTCGTTTTTCTTAGTTAATTCACATTTTTTTTGGCCTTTGTAGGACAAGAAAGGCATTTGTGTATATGTGATGGTCGTTATTATAAATGGGTTATCTAATAACAAAATAAATGTGGAAATTGCTCTTTTGGTACTATATAATAGACCTACTTATAATTTTGGTATCACTGGATACGAAAATATAAATTTGGTACCATAAAATAGATTTTCATTGCAACTTTGGTACCAAATCCAATTTTTTCCTAAAGTTAATGATATTTTAACCACTATGAAATGCATAATGTTCAATACTTCATCGTGGTTTAAAAAAGAGCATTTTATCCCTTGAAATTTTGTAAAAATTTCACATCGCCTCCTCATATTTTTATAGGTGGCACTTTATCCACTTTTATTATGATAATGTGATATTTTACCCTTTGTGTTTTGATAAATGTGGGGAGGGGGGGGAGGGGGAAATTATGATACTGTAGTTTTGGAATAATATATTAAATTTAGCAGTTATTGTAACTTAAATTTAATGAATTTCAATAACAATTTTTAATATTAATTTATTACAAAGAACACCCAAAAACTATATATATGTCTCGGTTTTTTGACAGCGGACTAAACTATAGTTTGGCATAATTTACAAAATTTAAAATTACTGCACCCGTCTATATACCGAAAATTGGTACGGTTGCACACCCCTAAAATAGTAGCGAGAGCAAGGATGTTCTACTTTCACATTTTTTCTATTTTCTTGATTCTGAAAATAAAAAGTTATTTGTGTTATCGTACATTAGTTTTATAATTGTATTTATGATATTTGAATTATCAATATATATAAACACACGATATTTGTAGCATTTGCTTTTATTAAAGAATTTTTTTTAGAATGAAATTGTATAAAAAGATGGACTATGCTAGCCTCACAGCCAACCATCACAGCCCGATATCACAGCCCATTAAATAAACTAAAAAAATTATTTCAAGAAACCTATTAAACAGGTAGCAGGTAATAAACTAACTTTAAATATATAAAACATGGGCTGTACAAAGGGCTGTACACATGTGGGCTGTGAGGAAATCATTTTCCTAAAAAGATATTACTATTGAAATAAAAAAATAAGGTTATTTGTTTTTTATTTTTATTTTTGTTAAAGAGGGTATGTCGGGTTCGGCCCTCATCTCGTCGTGTATATAAAAGGCAGCATGTTTAACACATTGATCTTATATTACTTCTATATTATAAGAAGAAAAAAATTCTTTCACAATTATCAATTGTTGATCAATATTCTTTAAGTCAATTGGATTGATCATTGATTCTGTTCTGCCGGAGGAAGGAGTCGTTAATTTTCGTAAGGTTCGCTCTTTCTTCGATTCGGTTTTCGCTGATGAATTAGGGTTTTGGATATTTACGAATTTTTGGATTGATCGATCAACCATCGATGGGTTTTCAACAATCGGCTATGATTGAACCAGATCCCTTGTGGTGGTGGCTCGTTAGGGTTTCTAAATCTTGGGATTATTTTGTAGAATCTGTTAATCCGGATTAATAATTAGGTTTACTTGCTTTTCTTTATTATTATTTCCTCATTGGTGTTCGAGTGTTTATTTGATGTTATCTATAGACTTGAGAACCAGAATTCTTCGATCTAGGGTTTTTGTTTCATGGTATAAACGGAATTTTCTCATCGTAATATGGTTATGGTGAAGATCCGATCATTGGTTTGTTTACTGGCTGCTTTCGAATAAAGCTCCCATGACTTAACACTAACTTATCAGAAGATATTGTATCTGGTCTGCGTTCATGATAGAACCTCAATATGCGGTTGGACTTTTATGCCTTCTGCTAGCAGATCCGGAGAAATATCTTGAGACTCTTCGTGATGATATATTGGCGGATCTTTCTGACTTCTAGAGTTTTGTCTTTCACCTTTACAAACTGTGGCAATTTGGTTCAGTTTTTTATTAATGTATTATCATGTCTCGTTTAGTATTCTACTATGGCGGCCCGCACAGCAAACAAATTCATATCTGTACAAAGTCGAGTGGGCGGAGGATATCATGGTAAAAATCAAGTTTGTATGTATTGGCTTCAAGGGAGATGCAACAGGAATCCGTGTAAATTCATGCATAGAGAATCGCCACCCCCCATGACTGAGCAGCCCCATTCACCTCATGACATTGGTCACCAGCTGTCTAGAAAGACAACCTGGAGGAATCCTAAGTGCAACACCCCCAAGAATGGTACCATATCAACTGATGGAGGAGATAGGCCTACCAGTACCAGTGGTCGAAACACCCAACCTAAGGTCTTACCATATACAGCAAGAAAGATTATTATTCTGAATCAGGAACCGAAGGTCTTATCACATACAGGAAAAAAAATTAATGATCTGAATCAGCAACCGAAGGTCTTATCACATACAGGAAGAAAAATTAATGATCTGAATCAGCAACCGAAGGTCTTGTCACGTACTGGAAGAAAGATTGATGATTTGAATCAGGATATTGTCATTTCTGCGGTTACGGGAGAGTGTGGTCTAAAGGACCAGCAAATAGAACCTGAAAAAAGCTGTGCAGATTTTTTATCTCTAAATCAATGCAAATACTGGGTATCAGGCAATTGTGTCCATGGTGACAATTGCAAAGATTTGCACTCTTGGTCATCTGGTACTGGGTTTACAATGGTAACAAAATTAGAAGGGCATACCAAGGTACTTATCTGATACTGAGTTTGTCTATTGTTTTATTTCTTGTTTGATATGCTTATAAAGTTACTGATTTCCAGATTAATGTGCAAGCTATGGAACCCTGTTTTTCTTATAGATTTTACTAAGATATAAGTATTTTATATAATTTTATACAGGCCATTTCTGGAATTTCCCTACCATCTGGCTCACACAAGCTATATTCAGGGGGCAAGGACAAATGTATTCGTGCTTGGGACTGCAGTAGCGGCCAGGTTGGACAATATGTTCATGTTTGTTGTCAACGACATTAAGTAAAAAGGGAAGTGTTATTTATATAGTTTTTGTTTGATGCAGTGTGCTGGTTCTGTTTGTCTTGATGGTGAAGTGGGATGCTTAATCAATGAAGGTCCATGGGTGTTTGTTGGATTGCCAAATACTGTGAAGGTATGCAGTTTTCGTCATAGTTATCATGTTGCTCTGAAGAAAGTCTTCTTATGAAGTTTTCAGTCCATTGCCATCTTTTTCACTGGAAGCTTCTTTCTTTAATTATTTGCTTTCATATTTTGGTCTATAGGTATGGAACTCCCAAAATCAGGCCGAGTTTTCTCTGAGTGGACCAGTTGGCCAAGTTCATTGCATGGTGGTCAATGATGATAAGCTGTTTGCTGGAGTAGAGGTAATTTACAGGGTCCATCACTTATTCTTAATTTTCGTTGAGTGGAGTTTATATGCTGTTGCTTGTTGAGGTCTTGAGGAGTAAATGCTTTGTGGATTCTCATTTTCTGTTGTGTATGTATACATGGCTGCAGGATGGTAGCATATTGGTATGGAAATGGAATCCTGAGACAGGTGTTCCTGAACCTGCGGCGATTCTGAAGGGGCACAGTGGTGCTGTGTGCTCACTTGTCATAGGGGCTAATCGGTTGTATTCAGGTTCAAGAGATTGTACAATAAAGGTAATTTTTTTAATCTTAACTAATATGGAGATTCAATAGTTCATGTTGATTTACTCCCATGTATGATTTGTAGATAGCATGTGCATGACATCCTTAATTATTTTATTTTTTTTTAATTTTTTTCCAATGTTATTAATAAGAATATACTCTCTTTTCTTTTTAGATGTGGGACATACAAAAGTTGGAGTTTATGCAAACACTAGATGGGCATACAAGAGATGTAACGTCTGTCATTTGTTGGGACAGATATTTATTATCTGCTTCATTAGACAATACACTGAAGGTTTGGTCTGCAATCGAGAGTGGAACCTTAAAGGTGGTACATGAGATTAAAGAAGATCATGTAAGTGAAAATAACGGACTGGACAAGAATACAATTTCCCCAAGCTTTGCACTTTAATTCTGACCATAAGCTTATATTCCTTATAACATTCTTGTGCGATTTCAGGGAGTGATTGCTCTTTGTGGCATACACGATGCAGAAGCTCGGCCTATTCTGCTCTGCTCATATAATGACAACACCATTCGCCTCTACGATTTGCCTTCGTGAGTATTACGAGACCAAGATCATTTATGTCAAAATGTTTCATTCCTCTTTGCTAATTGTTGATTAATTATAATTGTGTAAACATATTTTTATGGACTCAGATTTGCTGAAAGGGGAAGAATATTTTCGAAACGCGAAGTTGAAGTGATTCAAATTGGTATTGATGGGCTGTTTTTTACTGGTGATGCAACCGGAGAGGTCTCAGTATGGAAGCTAAATGGAGTTCCTCAAGAACCGACATCTCAATGACTAGGTTGAAGACAATTTTTTATCAGAGCTCGTTACTTCTTGTACAAAAGCTCTATTTTTTAGTTATGCTATTGTGTATTATCTGTCTAATTTTGAATGTTAACAATATTAGTAATGCAGCGTTCTTCTTCATTTTTGGCCAATTTAACAATCTGTTTTTTTTTTTTTTTTTTTTTTATTAATTTCCCATGTTTTATGGGGGTTAAGAGAACCAAGAATTTTAGGAGGTTTTGGATTTCTTTCTGTAAGGGCAAACCCAATGCTGGGGGCTAGGGGTCGAGCTCCCGAGCTGCCCCTGCCTCTGCCTCCACCCCCTGCTTATCCAAATCCAACCCTGGGGCTTTTCACTTTATTTAATCTCAATTTAATTCTTCCCCACTCTCACCATTATAATAATTATATAATAACAATACTAATAATAATAATACTATTACTAATAATAATAACAAATATAATAATTTTAATAATAATAATAATAATAATAATATAAATTAATAATAATAATAAATAATAACATTCATTAAATTTTCGGAATACAACACGAAAATATGCTTATAAATATGCTTAAAAACATTCATTAAATTATTAAATTTCATGTTGGTGATTTAATATGATAAATATATATGTTAAAAATTTCAACACAAAAATATGCTTACAAAAATGTTATAAATGAAGCATGAATTTGAATTTTTTTATCTAAGTGTTTAAATTATATTTTCATAGTAATTGAAAAATAATATTGTTCAAATATATATATATAACCACATATATTCTAATTAAATGGTTTAGTTGTAATTTATTTTTTAAAATGATATTAAAATTTTAATTCAATAAATTAAGATGTCTTAAAAAATATGAACAGTAAAAGTTAAAACAAAAATTCCTTAACTAAAAACTATATCACAAATTACATAAATATACTACACTATTAAATAACAATACACACATTAAAAACAAAATAAAAAAACAAAACAAAAGAATAAAAAAAAAGTAATATTTTAATCAGGGGACGCCACTTGGCGTCCCCTGATTGCTGCCTGGGCGCTGGCAGGCGCTTTCACGCGCCTGCCAAGGCAGCTGGGGAGCTCCATTGAGCTCCCCAACTAGCCCCAACCCCCCCCACTAGCACTACCCCTTCCACTACCCCCTCCATTAATTAATACCACCTCAACCCCTCCCCCTAGCAAGACCCCCTCCATTGGGTTTGCCCTAAGGCCATCTCCAATGGTTCAGGGCTAGCCCTGGGGCTGCCCCTCCGGGGCAGCCCCAGGGCTAGCCCTGAGCCCTGTCGTCGTCTCCAATGGTTGGGGCTCCGTGGGGGAATTAATTCCATTTTGAAACTTTGCCCACTCTCACCTATTAATATTATAGTTTTAATTTTTTTTAATATTAATATTAATAATAGTAATTATATTAGTACTCGTAATTTAATTATTAATTATATTAAAATATTAATATTAAATAGAATATTTAATTAAAGTAACTTAAAATTAATACATAATACGCAAACTCTCACCTATTAATATTATAGTTTTATTTTTTTAAATACGGAGTATTAATTAAAATAACACATTAATTACAACAATACACAACATTAATTACACAACATAATCAAGGAAAATAAAATAAAAATAGTCCTAAAGCTCCTTATAAACCTCATAAACATAGTGTTGGAAAAAGTAAGTTAATGGACCATTTTGGACGTAATTTAAGTGGGACCCACTTTGAGTAAAGAGTCGGGTCTTGACGGAATTATATTCTACTCCGTGAGTAGATTAAAATGGTATATGGTACGTCCAAATCGGAGTACGAGTGAATGAGAAATTAAATCTCAAAGTTCACATATGTAATGGGAAAAATTGGAAAGAAATAGACTAATCCCACATTGGAAGTGTGATAAGAAAAACTTGGGTTTATATATGATTTCTAAACCATAAGGGTTAAGAAATTATTACTAGAAGGCTCCCTCCTTGCGCGCAGGGGGGGGGGGTGCAAATCTTGGTTCGGATTACTACTCGGCCCTTCAAGACTTGTGCGTGCCCGCGACCTGCGCACACGAATGTCGTCCCGAAAAGCCTACTCGGTCGAGCCTAGTTTTGCTATTTTCTTCCAAATTCCATTTCTTTTTTGCCAATTTCTTTAAATAATTAACTAAAAATAATTATAATACACATAAAAATTAATCATTTAAATTTATACACACACATTAAATTATACACATAAATCATTAAAAGAAAAACAAAAAAAAAAAGAAAAGGAACGGCCAATCAGGTGCCGCCACTTGGCGCGCGCCCCCCTTTCTTCTTCGTTTCCCGACTCGCGCACAGGGCTGGCCTGCGGGCTCCAAACAGCCCGCAGCCGAGCCCGTTCCGCCCCGCTGCCGACCCCGAGCCCGGCCCCTCTCCATCTCCAACCGTTTCTTCACCACAGCCCGACCCCGACCCCGGCCCCGCAAGCACCATTGGAGATGGCCTAAGGGGGCTTCTCACAGCAGTCCCACGTGTGAAAACCTTTACAAAGGTCTTTTTACACCATTGGATTACATCATCACCATCAAATATGACCTGCAATGCAAGTCATACTCGCATGAAAATTTTCAGATGCTACACGTCGTGCAATGCACGTGTTATTAGTAGAATGCATGGGTGTATTCTACTAATAACACGTGTCTTTATTGTGCTCTAACATGGATAAGATAGATTTAAAAAAAATAAAAAATGAAATAAAATTGAAAATGCGTTTTTTTGAGAATGCACC
The DNA here is from genome assembly GCA_038501285.1 of Penstemon eatonii. Lineage (NCBI taxonomy): Eukaryota > Viridiplantae > Streptophyta > Magnoliopsida > Lamiales > Plantaginaceae > Penstemon > Penstemon eatonii. Next base: position 49,402,486 of record CM076712.1, read on the forward strand.
CGTGAATTGTTAGAATATAAGTTCCCATGGTCGCTCGGCATGTAGAATGTAACTTCCATAGTTACCTGGTCACAGTTAAAAAACTGAAAGTTAAATTTATTTATATGCTACACATTCATCCCTAACTAAGGGCATCTCCAATGCTTCAATGGATGGGGGAAGCCATGAAGAAGGGGAAGAAAAAATGAAATTTTATGGGGAAGGGGATGAATTTTGGGAGGTGGTTGAGGAGTCCTCAACCACCGCCTAGATGTGTGGGGCGGTGGATGAGTGAACCGCCCCACACATCTATTGTTTTGGGGCTGGGACGCGCCCAGCCCCACTTTTTGTTTTTTTTTTTTTTTAAGAAATTCTTCTTCTTTTTTTTTTATATTTTTTTAATTCCTTTTTTATTTGTAATTGGGCTGGGCACCCATATTTTTTTTATTTTTTTTAATGTAAATATTTAAAAATATATTCTTTTAATATCTTAACATTAATTAATTTTTATTACTTGTGCATTTTGTACTTTTATAACTTGTAATATTATAATTTTATGTATAATGTTTATAAATTGTTATTATTATTAAGCTCTATTATTATTAATTTTATTAAGTGAGTGAAAAAATATGAGAATTATAATTTTGTGGAATAAATAAAGTTACATTGAAATTAAATACGACTTCTAAATTAAAAATAGAATACTGGTTACATAATTTAAATACGATAAATTAAATTAGAAATGAATTAATGGTGGCACCGGCGATGAATTTCCATATATGAATTATTAATTATTGTGATGCTATAATATTGTTATTATTATATTTTTTTTATTATTAATGTCAATGCTAAATTAGTTATTATTAATGTCAATGTTAAATTACTTATTATTAATGCCAATATTTAAGTTAATATTGACTTTATTATTATTATTATTATTATTATTATTACTATTATTATTATTATTATTAAATGAATGAGAATTGGAATTAAATAGAATGTGAACATTGGAAAAATTAAGTGAGAGTGGGGATGTTTGAGAATTGAAATTAAATAGAATATAAAGACTGAGTCACTGAAGATGACTATAAAAAGAGGAGTCTGAAGGGGAAGGGAAGTCTGAGGGGAATGTGAGTCTGAGGGGAATGGGAGTCCATACCCATTGGAGATGGCCTAAGCATCCATTGATAAATTGGGAAGGTAAATCCATAAAGAGGGGGGGAAAAAAATGGTGTTTAATGAGTAAAAGGGAGAAGATTGAGAGGGGTGTGGGAGGTGGTTACCCACCGCCCAAATATGTGGAGCGGTGGGTTCACCCACCTCACCATACCTTTCCTATAGGGGCCCACTTCCTTCATCTTTTTTTTTTTTTTTTTTTTTTGTTTTTAATTTTACTTATTTGGGCTGGGAGTTTCCCAGCCCATATACCTTTTTTTTTTTACATTTAAACTTTTAATTAATCGGCACTTAATATACTTACTTTTTATTTATTTATTAAATAATAATATAAATTATCTATTATCATTTAAATATTTTTCTTACTTGTACATTTTGTACTTTTTTTAACTTATAATATTGTAATTTTATGTACAATGTTCATTAATTGTTATTGTTATTTAATTCTATTATTATTAATTGAGAGTGAAAAATATGAGAATTAATTTTGTGGAATAAATTGTAATAAAGTTACATTGAAATTAAATACGATTTCTAGATTAAAAATAGAATACTGGTTACATAATTTAATACGATAAATTAAATTAGAAATGACATAACCCTATCAAATATATATTGGAAATATTACACATGACCACCATTTGGACCGTGTGTTAACCACGCATGTTCGACTAAGTCGGCTTGAAGTTGGCGATTGAATTACTTATTATTAATTTCAATATTTAAGTTACTATTAACTTTATTATTATTATTATTATTATTATTAAATGAATGAGAATTGGAATTAAATAGAATGTGAAGATCGAAAAAATTAAGTGAGAGTGGGAAAGTTTGAGAATTGAAATTAAATAGAATGTGAAGACTGAGTCACTGAAGATGACTATAAAAAGAGGAGTCTGAAGGGGAACGGGAATCTGAGGGGAACGGGAGTCCATACCCATTGAAGATGGCTAAAGCAACAAAAAAATCCAATTTTATCAAAATACCCCTCTCACCTAATCTCCCTTAATTTCTCTCCGAATCCCAACCCCTGACCACCACCACCCTCCTCCTTTTTGTCGCCTTACTAGTGCGACTAGAAGGAGGCGACATCCTTCTTGTTGTTACGATTGGATCTCCGAATGCGTTTTTTTCGTGGAGTTACATAGGCTTTTGAATTTTGAAATTGATTTTCGGAGGAGAGCGGGAGTTAGATCTGAGGAGGGATTTTAAAAGGCTTTTAAGGCAAATTTTGAATTCATCGGCGGAGGAAGGCCACGGTTCGATTTGAGGAGGAATTTTAAGGTTTTTCGATTTCGCTGTCATATTGGTGGTCGTTACCAGAACGCCGTCTCCGACAGGGTGAAGCTCCTTCACCTTCACCTAGCGTAGAAGATGACCCTTTCTTCCTCGAAAAAATCTTTTTCTAATATTTAATTTTATCAAAAATATTATATTTTCAACTCATTTTTACAAAATTAGGAATGAAACTAAATATTAAAAACTTAATGATCTGCAATTCTTGAAGAAAAATATTTAAATTATATGGAAAAATTATATTTGTAAATAAATATTTATAATAAATTTGATTTAATTATATATTTATTGATAGAATTATAAATTTAATTTCCTTATTTTTCATTAATTTTGTATTTAGTGTGATAGAAAAGCGAATATAATCAAACATTTATATATTTTTGTCTAAATATCATAACTATTATGAAGTTGGATCAAAATGTATATGAAATTAGAATTGATGAAATAATATGTTTTAAATTTCATAGAGACTTAAGCGTTACAAAACATGTTTAAGAAGGATCAAATGAACCACTATAATTATAATTTTGGATGAATGGACGAAAATGCCCTCCAAGTAATGCACGTGAAGCAGTCTCCGCCGTGTAATAGCCGAAAAATGGGTCAGTGGGACTGAGACACTAAATTGATAAGAAAGATGTATCTGTTATGATTTTTTTTGGGGGGGACGAATATGCAAAAGTCCATAAGAAGGACGAAAAATGCGATTCACTAAATACTTTAATAACTTATCTAACAGTTACATGACTATATAGGATATGAAGTAGTATTAATGTTAAAATATATCTTTTATAATTAAAAAGAATCTTAATTTGAAAAGTTTCGCATATATGGAAAAAATATAATGACTCCTCCAAGAAGGAAAAGCATTAAAACGAGATATAGATAAAATTTAATTCAAACCATTATTAGTAAACGAGTAAATATTAGCCGTCACGGTAACTTTCCTTTTTACGTAAATCACAAGAATCCATCGTAACGATATAATTTATAGGTTTAAAACTTTTTCTTTATAAGTACGATTTTTGGCATATTATATTTACCAAATAAGGCCGAGTTTATTTGCATCCCTAATAAACACAAACAATAATCACATAAAATAAATAAATTATTTCATTCATTGAAGTGGAGCAATAAATTCAATTTTTTTGAAACTATACATGATATTATAGATTAAATCATATAAATACTTGCCACTAAAAGCTTTATAATTCACAAATTTTGGAGTCAGTTTTAACATAAACCCCACACACTACAAGTAGTGCGCCCCTAAATTTAGGCCATGAACTCAACTCTCTACACCCATTAAACACAAAATAACCCAAAAACAAAAAGGAAAAAGCAACCTTCGACAAACACAAAACATGAATTATTTGACTTGTATATTTGTTGTGGTTTTGCTTGTGAAGTTGAGTTCTTTTGGGAAAGCTTATGTTTTGTTTGAAAATCTTCACAATTTGCAATCTAATTATTACAATAGAGAAGAATGTGATGAAATATATCAAGTAAAAGAAGGGGAAACGCTACACAGCATCAGCGACAAGTGCAACGATCCTTTTATACTCGAGAACAATCCTCATATTCAACAACATGATGATGTTTCTCCCGGTTTTGTTATCAAGATTACTAGAGGAACAAATATACCAAGGAAGTTGTTTAGTTACTATTATTGATTCATATATATATATATATATATATATATATATATATATATCGTTTTTTATATGTTTTTGCTATTTTTTTTAGTTAACTAGGTAATTCTACTTTTTGTGTTGTGTTATGTTTGTTTTCTAGTTTATGTAATTTTGGGATTTAATTTGATCCGCTGAAACTTTTGTGTTTTTAGCAGTGGAAGTCTCTCTAGAGGTACATGCACCATATTTAATTGTCCTATGATCTTTTATACTTTTGGACTAAATGTAAATTTTTTATATTATAATTTAAAAGTTTGTGCTAGGTCAATCTTTTGAGTTTTTTGTTTCAGTTGTAAAGCTTTTTCGAGACTAATGAATGTTTGCGAGATTAGTATTTAACGTCAATTTTTAAAATTAATAATTAAATTAAATATATTTTTCTCTCTGAAAATCAACTGAATTGTCAAATTCTTAACTCGTGGTTGTAAGTTTATATAAAAAAGAAAAATTAAACTTCACTCCACATCATCATATGTAGGTGAATCCTTAACTGATGAATATGAAAGGGAAGCCTATTATTCGCAATGAAAGTCTAATTTTAGTAATTATACAAATAGAAGAATATTGTAAGGTAAAATTCCTCAACTGAAAAGGTAAGAATATGACACATTCCGATTGTGAACATGGATATAATTCAAATTAGTGGGTCAATAAAAAAGTATTACTAGGCTAAGTAATTGTTTGGCCCAAATATCTTAGAAAGTTTGGGCTTTGGACCTGATTTACGTGTTGACTCGACTATATATAGTGATTGCATAATGCAAATTATATTATATGGAACGAAAACCAATCCAAAATTTACTACTCCTCCTTTTGTTTCCCCCCCTTGATAATAAATCCAAAAACTACACTACTCTATCCAGCTTACTTGTTAAAAAATTATTTGAGTTGGATTGTTTATAGATAATAAATTAAATTTAATAATATTTTTTGTTTGATAAGCTTTAAAGATGGTTTAATCATTAACACAAATATGTATAAAAAAATCAAATTAGATAAGATTTAACTTTATAGATCAGCTTAAATTTCATCGCTTATGTATTAAAGTAAAAAATCCCAAAATATCATGTCTAGTTAGTCTAAAACCTCTCATGTCTAACAAGAAGGAGGTTTCAAGGCCACTATTGGGGGCTCAACATGTTTTTAAAGGGAATGCACAAGTAGAAATGAGAAAATATAAATCAAGATCAAATAATATAATTCGTTCTTCAAATTAAATGCTGATATTTAGAAAGTATATTCATCTAAAATTGTGACAAATAATGTTAATTATATTGAGTAAAAATCGACTATAATCGAGTATGAATTATCAAATACATGTGTGTATGGGCCATGCTTTGGAATCTTTTTCGATTTGCTTGCAAACTACACATCCATCTTTTGAAATCAGCTAGCGTACGTGCATTTAACTGCATTGCTTAAATTGATGGTTAATTGGTTTTCATTCAAAATTCATAAATATATATATATATATATATATATATACTAGTAGTATAATATACTCTAATCTACTATAAAAATATCTTACTGATTGCCAGATTTTTAAGTGTCCTTAATTTGGGTGCTATTAAAAATGGATATGGCTTGGGATTTGCATGTTAGGAAGTGTTTAATTACTACTTTCATTACATGTGCAGGTTGAAGAGATCGATGAGATCAATAATTCAACTTATAATTCAACTCTACATTACATGTTTTTGGAGTGATTAAACAATTAATGTTAAAGACTTGGATCATGCATTCACTGAATGGAATATTAGCAAGATACGTGGTCCTAACAAGCTGGCAAAATGGGACTAAATGGATCAATCCGGATTCTCTTTGGGTTTACCTTTTTTTTTTTTTTTTCATACTTGTAAAGTAGAGTTGGGTTGGGCTATTGAGGATTCGACTTCATAACCTGAACAATAACTGATTGAGTAGTACATAAATTGGGTCAAATCCATTCAAAATAAAGTGCATACATATATAAGCAATAATATGTTATTTAAATACTTAGGTATATTTTCGTGTCAAGAAATATAAATACTGAGATATATTTGTAAGCAATTATATAGCGATCTACAGAAGAAGAAAAAAGTCATTAACTGTTTGAAATTCTTCTACGTAAGTTGTGTACATGTAGATTGCAATTTTCCCCCCCATGATGAAGGTCTTATAAATACAACGGTAAAACATGTCGCATATGCGGTTAAAAATGACTGGAATTTTATACTTTATCCAAAAAAATGTTTTGAGTTTTTAACTGTTCAATCAGTTGACTTGATGGCCCATGGGAGTTTTTTTTTTCGATGACCCGTGGGGATTACTGATTTGTGGTTTTCATACATAAGTGCCATAATTTAGGGAGTAAACTGTAATTAAAATAATAATCAAATGGCATGTTTGTTTCGCATTTTTCATAATTATTTTGTATTTGGAATAAGCGAGACATGCATGTTTTCTATTTTATTTTGTGAAATAAATTTATTTTTTCTCCATTTCCCCCAACTATTCTCTCAAAAGTCAAGTAAACAGTAAAAAAATTTATCTCTAAAAAAACTTACACAAATTCTAGAGCGAAAGACAAAAACATCTCATATTCTTTGTCTAACTCCCTAAAACCCCCCTTGTATTATTTTAACTCCCAAAAATCATCATGTGATCTCAAGTAAGTGTCAAATACATCCCTAAAAAAGAGAGTGTGATTCAAACGCGAAAATTGCAAGTATTTGTTCATATTTTGCTTTTGATATGATAATTTTACCCATGATATTGGAAGATAAAAACACCCCCTATGATTTATCTAACTCCCAAAAATCCCTTCATGTGTCATTTTAAATCAACAAAACCCCTCTGTGTTTGGTTTTAATTACCATACTAACTCAAATAGTATATACTTAGGTTTTAAAAAAGAATAACTAAATTTAAAAAAAAAAAAAATAGGGGTAATCTTGTCATTCCGTCAAAAATCATAAGTAAAATTCTACTTGAATTGCGTGTGGTAATTAAAACCAAACTCAAGGGAATTTTTTAGAGTTAAAATAACACATGAGTTTTTTGGTAGTTAGACAAAGCATATGAGATATTTTTGTCTTTTACTCCAAATTCTATTTTTGATTTGACATCAAGTAATAAATCCCTTAAACAGTTTATCTCACATAACAAATTTAATATAAAAATTTACACATCTTACAGCTACAACCTAAACTCTTTTAAAAAAAAAATATTCACTTACATTATTTCTCAAAACTCAAACAATTAATATTAGACAAACACAAACCTCAATTCCTCTCCCAATTACGTAAGAAACGGAATCAAATACACCACATCCCAATGTCATGACTTTATGACTGCAAATAATGAGTCGATTCTAGTAGTATGAGCCAAACAACCATCACAAATTTTCACGTGGAACTACAACTTTTTATTTTTATTTTTTATTTTTTGATAAATCAATTACTACAACTTCAACTAGTACATCAGATCTCTCTTTCCTATTTCCGACAAAAATTAGGACACCAAAGCAAAGTAAACCTCCTCCATAACCCCCCCTCCATCTATTTGTATAAATTCCCCAATTAAATTAAAATACATACAGAGTAAAAAGGAGGTATTGTAAATCGAATCAAATAATGAGTTCAAATGAGGAATTACCAGAACAATCCGTACAGAACATTTTGGAACAAGAATCACTGAAATGGGTATTCGTAGGTGGTAAAGGCGGCGTAGGGAAGACAACGTGTAGCTCTATTCTCGCTATATTGCTTTCGAGGGTTCGATCCTCTGTGCTCATCATCTCCACAGACCCTGCACACAATCTAAGTGATGCTTTCCATCAGCGTTTCACAAAGGCTCCAATTCTTGTTAATGGCTTCTCCAACTTGTACGCCATGGTACCACCTATTCCTAATTCTTCTTGTGATAATAATAATAATAATAATAATAATAATAATAATAATTTTCTTTTATATTTTTGGGGAGATTGGTTGAGATTGTTAATTTCTTGTAGGAAGTTGATCCTAATGTGGAACATGAAGAAGGAGGTTCGGATAATACCGATGGATTTATGTCGGATTTAGCGAATTCTATCCCCGGAATTGATGAGGCTATGAGTTTTGCAGAAATGCTCAAGTAAGTTTACTTTTGGGAAAAAAAATTCTAGTTTAAAACTTAGTCTTAAGTTTGTCATGTAATATGATATTCTAAAGGTTGTTATTGTTAGTTGCTCCTCATTTATTGTAATTTGTTTTAATTTACTGTAGTACTTAATAAATACTCTGATGTATTTCACTGTATGATATTCTAAAGGTTGTTATTGTTAGTTGCTCCTCATTTATTGTAATTTGTTTTAATTTACTGTAGTACTTAATAAATACTCTGATGTATTTCACTGTTTCATTAAAAAAAAAAATTTGTTTCGAAGAAGTAGTAATTATCTGATATATCATTTGTCAAACTTTATATGAGGTCCTATTAAGATTATAACATAGTTTATTTACAGTGCTATATTTGGTGCAGTTACCAAAGAAGTTTTTTGGAAATTTCTTTTAACCTTTATGCATTTCTTTGAGTTCAGAACAAAATGAATCATGATTTGGAGCTGCATAGAGTTTTATCTAACTAATGTAAATAGCTATGCGGTGATTTATCATCTATTGTTAATATTGTTTTGGCTTCAAAATGTCTTTTTTCAGGCTAGTGCAGACTATGGAGTACTCTGTCATAGTGTTTGATACAGCTCCAACTGGCCATACTCTTCGTCTGCTACAGTTCCCTGCAACATTAGAAAAAGGACTTGCCAAAATGATGAGTTTGAAGAATAAATTTGGTGGCCTGTTGAGCCAGGTGTGGTTTCTCGCTTACAATTATCATTATATTTTATATCTATAATTCGAGAATTAAGTAAGAAGTTTTGCTTGATTTCATTATTTATTCAATGTAACTGAAATTTTTACTCTAGTTATTATGGCAAAGGAAAATGACCTTATAATATTTCAGCTAACCTATTGAACTGTACGGAGAACTTACTTGCTTCTTTGATATTCAAATAACTAGCTAACAATCTTTTAATGACAGATGACTCGTCTGTTTGGCGTTGGTGATGAATTTGGTGAAGATGCCATCCTTGGAAAGCTTGAGGGCATGAAAGATGTGATTCAACAAGTGAACAGGCAGTTTAAGGATCCTGTAAGAAAAATATACATTTCTAGTTTTTTAATATCGTCTGTAGAAGGATAACACTATCATAATCCCCATGGATATATATTTTAACTCTAAATACGTTTTTTTTTTTTTTTAAATGTTCAAGTTAGCTTAATTTTTTTTATGTGTCTTGTATGTGTACAAACTGGAAAGTTTTCCTGATCTATGACATTTTCTTTCTGACAGGATTTGACAACCTTTGTATGTGTCTGCATTCCGGAATTCCTATCTCTGTATGAAACAGAGCGACTAGTTCAAGAGCTTACTAAATTTGAGATAGATACGCATAATATCATTATTAACCAAGTAATTTTTGACGAAGAAGGTAAATATTTCCTTTTGCTACTTCCTTTTTCCAGATAAATTTCTTTACTGGAAATAGTTTGTTATTCTTTCAGGGGTTGAATCAAAGTTGCTTAAAGCTAGAATGCGCATGCAGCAAAAATACCTGGATCAGTTTTACATGTTATACGATGATTTTAACATAACCAAGCTTCCATTACTACCTGAAGAGGTATGTATATATGTATAAGATTGTTAATTTATTTGCACCTTTTTCATGAATCGATTTCGACTATTTGTGTGGCCATAATTTCTCTGCTCTAATCTCTATGACCCCAAAATCTCTCTCTTTTTAACGCGATTGGAACCTTGAAATTTGTTAGGTTTGTGGAATTGAAGCCCTGAAATCGTTCTCACACAATTTCATAACACCGTATCAACCATCGATTGTTAGAGGGACGTTAGAAGAAGTGGAACAGAGAGTATCAACACTGAAAGAGCAGCTGTTGGATGCTGAAGGGGAACTTGAAAGACTTAAGAAGGGAAAACAAAAGGTCTGATGCAGACAGAGAAGAGTTCAAATTGGAGAATCTGGAATATGCCAATGTAAACTAATCATCATTTCTTGATTTCTAACATATTAGAGAGCAATTATTTCCACAAGCGTTGTTTTTTTAACTTATTTATGATCAGATGTATGAACGACTGTCTTGTCGTCTTGTGTAAATTTGACAGTTATGTGTATTTTATAGTACCTAAACTAGTCAATATCCCATGGCTCTTTCAATTTCACTATACTTTAATTCTATTGTGATGCCGGAGGTTTTTTTTTTGGCAAAATACTAGCTTGTGGGCCGATTCAACATTCAGTTGTTGATTATCATTATTCAAAATAGAAGAGAATTCTCTCCTGGATTTTTTTTGTTAGAATTAAGCCCGCAGACTAATTACTATTTGTGTCTATTTTAGATGGCATCAGAATTCCTGATGCATCGCATTTTCCTCTAAAAAAGTTGTTCATGATTTTGGTATCAACCTAATAGCTAGAATTTCTTGTCTACTTTGGGAGATGATCGCCGCACGTAGTGATGTTTGATATTTTAATATTCTAGTTTTAAACAAAGTTTATTAAGACATACCAACATGTGAATGATATAATGGAGGAATTAGTCACTATAATATAGTTAATTCAAATTGAAATTCATGTTGAGAGACGATCACACTTAATAAACTAACATTAATCGAAAAAGATTAAGTTGGGTGTAAGACCTGAATACCTTTGGGGGGAAAAAATTAAGACATAAATTAACTTATTGTTTTTCAAAAAAATGTTCTATTAATTGCGTACAGAGATGACTAGGGGTTATGCTTATGCATATTTCCTTCCCAAAATTTAATATGATTTTTTTTTTCAAGTTATTGTTCGTGGCAAGAAATAGATAGTAATAAAAGTACGGATATAAATAATTTCAGAGTGAAATTATCAATAACTAGTTGGTTATCTTTGAAAGACTGAGAAGTGATGTTGCACGAAAATTACTACAATTTACTATTAGAGTTTTTTAAAATATATTTTAAATACGTTGTAAAATCTTTATGTAGTCTTTTGACAAAAATTGAGGTTCCAAGACTAAGAGTTATTGTTTTAGTAAAACTATTGATTAGTTTATCCTTGCAATTGGGGTTTTTTTGCACTTTGACCTCGAAACTTAGATTTAGTACTTTACACCCTCGAAATATGGAAAATGCAACACTTTGCACCCTCGTTTATTTTCAAGCAAAAATTCAAGGGCAAAATAGGTAATTCAATAATCAATAGTATTGGCACTTTGCACCCTCAAAACTTGAGAATTTTGCACTTTGTACCCCCAAAATAAAATTATCACTTAACACCCTCTAATTAAGAACAAATCAACAATTTTCACCCCCGATACACAATAAATGGGCACTTCGTACCCCAAAACACAAAATTAACACTTAAAACCCTCAAATTTAAAAAACCCAAGCCCCTTATTTTTTTCGTCAAAGTTGACTATCGAAGTGAAAAAAATCTAAGGCAAAATAGGTTATCCATTTTTTTACTTAAATTTTAATTATGCAATACAATTATAAATACTCGAATACTCAATTCTCTCTCTATCTTTCTTTTCAACAATATAACCATAAATAACTAAATAAAGTACAAGTAATTTTATCGAAGACCCATTGTCTACATCAACATATCAAAGACCCATAAATAATTACCTATTTTGCCTTAAAAAAAGTTCATCTTAATGGTCAACTTTGCCGGAAAAAATGAGGGGTTTGAGTTTTTTTTTTTAATTTGAGGGTATTAAGTGTTCATTTTGTATTTTGGAGTGCAAAGTGTCCATTTATTGTGTTTCGGGGGAGCAAGTTGTTAATTTGTTCTTAATTAGGGAGTGTTAAGTGCTAATTTTATTTTGGGGGGCAAAGTGTCAAAAATTTACAATAGAATTACCTATTTTGTCCTTGAGTTTTTGCTTGAAAATAAAAGAGGGTGCAAAGTGCCGTATTTTTCATATTTTGAGGGTGCAAAGTGCTAAATCTAAGTTTCGGGGGTGCAAAATGCCTATTTTCCATATTTCAAGGGTGCAAAGTGCAAAAAAACCTTTGTAATTGATAGTATTTCGAAAAATTGTTATGTAATTTGATTTTTTTTTTATAGTTAGTTTATTCTTGTAATTTGATTATATATTTAGAAATTCTGATACAATTTGATTGATGTAAGAATTTAGTTATTTTTTTAATTGTATAGTTTTTCGAAAAATTCTATTGTAATTTGGTTGATGTATGAATTAAATCAACGTCTGAAAAAAATTTGTTGTGAAAAATAATTTTGGAAAAAACGGTAGAATTGTATTATGAATAGGTAAGGCTAGTCTGAATTTAGAATCTAAATCGAAGGCAATAAATAAAACAACATATGAGGGGACCTCCTACAGAAAAAAGATATCTTTTCAATGTTCAATTCATTCAGTTCAGTTAAACACTTGCACACACATTAAGAAACAAAACCCCAAAAAGGGCTTCCTTCTTTTCCCTGTTTTTTCATCTGAGTTTCATTCAAAATCGCACAAGATTCCGATATCCGGTGTTTTTAATTTAGGGTTACTCGATTAAGCTCACACAGAGAGCTAAAAGAAGTTTGTTTTTGGTAAAGATTCAATCTTTGAAACAAATGGAAGCGTACAAGAGATGGGTTCGGAGGAATAAAGATTATGTGCATTCTCTGGAGTCTTTAGCTAATGTAAGCCTCTTGAAATTAGCATAAGTTTATATGCTTTATATTTTGTTCTTGGGTTATTCTCTTTAGTTTTGATTTTTAAGCTTTCTCGCCCTAAAAAGGTGTTTGCTTACTTGTTTCATGATGCTGATTAAGATGTAATACGGTTAACTTATGCATCTGTGCTGCTGTAATCTTGTTGTGAGATGGAGAGTTTGTGAAAAGTAGTAATTCCTCCCATCCAATTTATCTTGATCCCTTTACTTTTGACTCTTGAGTTTAGGTAAGAGTTAAAAAGGTGGAACTTTTAAACTAATTTACATTATGCCCTCAAATGTAGTGCCTGAGAATTAGTGTCTGTCAAATCATTATTTTATGTGAGTGGATAGCTTTGGGAAGAATGATTCAGTTGAGAAAAATAGGAGTAAGATATTTGGGACTGAGGAGTACTTACTTAAAAATAAGTGCTTTTTTAAGTTTATGAATTTCGGTAAGCACGCAAGTAAATTACCGACTCTGTTTTTCCTTCCTAGTTATCGAGATAGTTGCATAACAGGGGATTTTAAATCCAATGTGAATCAAGTGTTGGGACCATTTGCAAATGAGATGCGACGATATTGAATGTGATTTCATGATCTGATAGTTAGTTTAAATGGCTTTGCGAGATTTCATAGTTGTTTAGTTGAAAAGCATGCCATCCAGTATTCTTCTAAAGTTGATTATAATGGATGAAATGCTTAAGTGGTATTCCGTTCAATTCCTTACCTCTTACTTTTTTGTTCTACTTAGGAAACCTCATTCTGATCTTGCCGTTTTTTAATATAATCATGTTACGTGGTGATGAATTTATTGCCACTTGCATAGGTTTAATGATCAATTAGACTTTTAAGCTATTGACTAACTGTTAAATAAGCTCCTATAGAAGACAAACAAGAAAACATGACGTGTAACCGGAAGACATCTATCAATCATTGAGCTTTTTATAAATGGTGATACATAATTTGGTCTCCGAAGTTTTTTTGTAATTTTCAGGTGTTTGGTATTATCTGCATTTCTATTAGTAATTTAGCATTTTAAAGGATTATTGATTAAATTTACTTTTTGCAATTTTTGTTTATAATATAGGAAGTGTATCTTATGGCACCATTTCTTCACTTTTTCACATCATTCATGTTGGTGTTGAGCTTCATGTAGATTTTTAATGGTGCACTCTTATAAGATTGTTTGAAATATATTTTCAGGGTTTAACATGGCTTCTACCTGAGCGATTTTCGGAATCAGAAATTGGGCCAGAAGCAGGTTTTGTAGAACTTTGGTAACAATGTCTTCTTCTTATTACTTAACAAAATGTACATTAATAAATTTTGTTCATACGCTGTATCTTTCTTCAATTGAACCTCCTTGTCAAGTTCACAAATCTTAAAACTTCATTTGGACCCAAGATACATAAAAGAAAAAGGGTAAAGTACAAGCATTAAAAATAAAATTATTCTCTTTCTCCTTTGGGAAAAATTAAACTATCAGTTTGTTTATAGTTTATTTTCACGAAAAAAAGGGTATATTAAGCAAATGTCTTTCTTTCATGGGGAATCTTTACAAGCTTTTGCTTCTTTGTTTATCTTTTCTTTATTTTTGTTTTTTTGGTGATTTCTCACCATACTCCAAAGTCATGCAAACATTTTTCTTCAGGTTTGGGGTATTCTAAACCCTTGATTCAGTTTTATCAACATCATTAAGAATTTCTGTAACTGTGAGGCTTAAACAACATGCTTTACCTTAAGTTTCGATTCTTGTTTTGACGTGATCTAATCGTTTGTCAACACGTTGCATCGAAAATAAAAGTTATAACACTCAAGATACTATCTGTTTATCAAGATTTTGTTAATATACTTATTTGTAACTTATCCTCCCAGGGTTTAATAACCATTTTCGTACTTTATCTTTATTAATCTAACTTTTAGGATGATGATTTGATATTAACCATAATATCCATTGTAAAACTTTCACAGTAACATCAATTTTGGGCATTATCACCTCGGTCAATGAACATATTCTCGATAAGACTCCAACAGGACCAACACAAACACGTACCGACGACATAGAGTCTTCTTCATTCCCATTCTCATTATGCATAACTTTGCTTAAAGACCTGGAAACTCTTGTTGAAGTTGTGGCCCAGCAACTCTATGGTGAAGAGAGGAAATGGAACTTCATCGCCATAACAGAAGCTATAAAGTAAGTGCCTTAATTACCTGAAACTCTTTACTCGGTTATGATACAAATGACCAATATATTTGACCAATGATAAAAATTCTGAATGACTCAATTACAGGGCAATACTTAGGTTGGAAATGTTGCGTAAAAGTGGATATAAAATGCTTTTACATGGTGGAGAGAATGTAAATGACGGAAATGACCCCGACGATGCTGCTTTACATAGAAATGAGCTATTATTAAAGCCTCCCCATGGGAAAAATCTTGAAGGGAGGGCAGTGTCTGCCTTAAGTAGATTTGGTCAAAATGCCAGGTCAGATTTTGGGCCCACGTGGTTGCGCCGAGTTCAACATCAGCAGGCAATCATGGAGCCTTCAAAACGTATATTTTTTTACCCATTTGCTGCTGGAAAGTCATTGCTTAATTTATATGCAATTTGTTTTCTAAATTTTTATTTTTTATTTTATTTCCTTGCAGTGACAGTAGCCCAGAGGCCTAGTCTCTCAACTTTCTTGTCCGAAAAGGGTATATTCGGGGGATTATTTTTGACGGGAGAAGTGATGTTTATCTTAAGACCGCTCATATATGTGTTGTTGATAAGAAGATATGGGGCTCGGTCATGGTTTCCTTGGGTTACTTCACTGGCCGTGGACCTTATTGGAAATGGGATTATATCATTTGTCACAATTTCACGGCGCAACAGTGAGGGCTTTTGTCTTTCAAACCTTGAGAAAAACGAGGTTAGATTTTCCATATTTTGTTGATATGTCTCGAATTTCCTTACATTTTATACTTATATTTGTCTATTCCTTTTCTTGTTTTATCTGAATTTAAAAATCAAACCAAGAATGGTATTTGGTTTGAGCTCTATCCAATGTACATATCAAACCAAGATTGAACAACATTTATTCTTTCATACTTCTGAAGATAGGTTTGAGTTCGGCTCAGTAAGCTAGCTACTTGAGCTCAACTTATGCTTGGCTCGATTAAACCTTGTTCGAGTTCGACTTTTTTTTTTTTGTATCTTTTTTATCAGAAAAACCAACTTCAAATATGATGTCAAGTTTAATAAGAAAATCAAATCAAGTTTGAATGTTGAGCTGTTGACCCTACTCGACTCATTATCATTCTCATAACAAAGGTTTTATTTACTTGGGTGTACTGCAGTTAAGAAGGCGGAAGATGCTTTGGGCGCTTTACCTCATGAGAGATCCATTTTTCACCAATTACACTCGGTAAAATATTATTTCTCACACAGAATCATTTTCTCTTTTGTTTTCCCTATTCTTCTCCGCCTCTTCTAGAATTGGAGAATGATTAAATGTAGTGCGTTAAATCTTTGTTCTTTCTTCAGGCAAAAACTAGATGTTACTCAAAAGCTAGTAGAACCGGTTCCCATTATTGGAATTCTTACTGGTAAGTTAGGCAATCTTGTGAGAAGTTTATTCGAGTTAATGATGTTTTGTTCTAGGAACAACCTAAAAGAATTTCCCTTTGATGTGCAGAAAAACTTGTTGAACTCCTTGTTGGAGCTCAGACTCGGTACACGTACATGTCTGGCTCTTGATATGATTTCGCTCATTTGTAATGATGAAGTTTATTCAAAAAACGTGGTACAAGTTCTCTTTACTTACGGAATCTCCAGTTAGATACAATTGCATCATAGGTCACAATAGTATAAGAAGGCTTGGTCTAAAATGTCAAGATTCATCGAGACTTGACTTTCCAGGAAAGTCAGTTCTTCAATTTCAGTAGATTTACCCTGCAAACATTATAAAGGGCTGTCAATTATTTGGACAAGACTTGAGATCATGTTGTATTAAAGCATATCTATGATAGGTTAAAATCAGAGTTTCTCACTTTCTCACATTTTGCTGCAAAGTATAGCTACCATGAGGATTGCTGCAAAGTAAAACTTGGATCATATTTTTTTGCACAATAAACGTACCCATGAACAAAATACCACGTGTTGTTTTTATTTGGAAATAAAGTGAATAATATTACTTTCACATTTTAGTCCAAAGTAATAATAGCATCTTGAGTATAACAATATAATTGTCACTTTTTTGTTGTTGCAAATCATGAGGACTCGCACTTTCAGAAAGTAAAACACACCATGGTCTTGGAGGATTGCAAATGTCTTTGACTTGTATATATTTTTGGTTAATAATAAAAATAAAATATATATGATCTATTTCTTTTTGTCCATTTTGGAATTTACTCGTACCTTTTTTCCTCAAAACCTTCCTTTTGGTTATGAACAAATGATCATATACCAGTAAGAAACTCTTAATAAAGATAATATGGTCATCTTTCAGAAGACAAATTGGAAAAAGAGACACAAAATTGCTTAATTAAGACGTGGACATTGATTCTACAGTACTTGCCAATTTACCTATAAAGCTTATTAATATCTGTCCAAATGTAGTTCTTTGCGGTTATAAATGTTAAGAAAATGTAGTTGAAAGGAAAAGGAGCCAAGTATGGATTTAGCCAAACTCCTATATACCAATTTTATATTGTCGAGAAAAAGTTATTAGTATTTGCTCTAAATTTTCAAAAGAAATGATATATAGAAGCATTAGCAGTTAGCAATAGCTGCACGGTCATGCAATTATTGAGCCATTGGTTCGCCTAGTGTATGCACTCAAACCACATTTAATAAAAATATATATATATATATATATATATATATATATATATATATATATATTCAATTATGTTTCAAATGTTTTCTTAAATAACTAAAATACTCTAATAACATATTTATTTTTCTGGTTTTTCAAGATTTTTTCATTCTCTTTTAGGCCCTCAGATATATTATATGAAAGTCTTTAACTGAAAATCAAATTTGGGTTCCTCACTTTGGGAGCTAGACTGGTCATTTTCACTAGATCAATTGTTCTTTGTATCTAAACAAACATATAATTAAAATCCGAAACATCGAAATAAAATCATAAATACGTTGTGCCATAGCCTATTACTTTTATCATTGTAATTAAGGTAGGACTTTAGGAGTCCAATAAGTCTTCTTATCCAATCAAGTTTAGTCGAATCTAAAGTAGCTACATGACAAATGAAATACACTTACTTTGACGCTGAAAATATCTTAATGACTCCACTTTGCACCCCAGTGTCTTCAACCACCTTAATGGCATCGGAGAAGTCAGTTTGAACTGTTAAGCAATGACAAATGACATGTTTGGTATTTATAAAGACGTTTTTCTATTTTTATGGTACACGTCATTTTTTCATTAATTGATTGTTGAATAAGCCTGAAAATATATTTTCTTATATAAACATAAAACCTGTTTTTAAGTAGAGAAATAATTCAAGAATAATTTTCGTAGTCATGTCACATACTCTTTGGCCATAATATTGAAAGAACAAATTTCTGAATTTCAAATAACAAAATATTCATGCAACACAATAGAATTATTAGAATAAAACTATAAAAAAAAAAAATACTTACACCATGATTTAGGCATGTATCTAATGGATGTAGTTTCTCTTTTGATTACAAAATCTTCTATCAAGATAGTTTTTCACAGTATGTAGTACCAAAAAAATATGCCCATATTCAGATTGCATAAACGAAATTTGTTTACTATAGTGTCAATACGTTTTTGAGCTACTGGAAAAAGAATCTCTTATTGAAATTTCTCCAACTCTATGATTTTGTTAGTTATGAAGCCAAAAAATAATAAAAATTGTTTTAACGTGTAAATAAATGAAAATATTTTTAGGCTCGTTATAAAATCAACTAAAAACAATGTCGTGTTCAATTGAAATTTTTTTTTTTTTACTTCAATACCAAACATGTCCTTGCTTAACAGTTTGAAATGACTTTTCTGACGGACATTAAAATGGTTGAAGATGTTTAGGATAAAAGTAAAGTCATTGATATATTTTGAAGGTGCATAAATAATAATTAGTTTTTGAGGGTGTAAAATAATAAACTGACCTAAGTTAGAATGCAAAGTGAAATTAAACCCACGTTTTTTTTTTGTTAAAAGAATTGAGACTTTACATCTGTAAATTATATCCATTGAAAAAGTTGTGTGTATAAGGACATCTCATGCATACTTATAAATTATAATTATAGAGTTAACGGAAGTAAATTGAACATACTCAAGGCTAAATTGAATTTAGCTCATAAATTATAAGAAGTTCTGAACGCTTTACAACTCTTCCCAGAATATAGGTATAAACATTTAAACATACTCCGTATTATTGTTTTAAAGAGATCTAGGGGTATCAAGTATCAGATTTAAGGGCTGTATTCATTAGCTCTGGAGAAGTGTGTTTTTCCGTATGAAGCAGATGTTTGCAATCTATGTTTCTCTTGTACGCAAGATATGATGTCTAAGTGTTCGACGAAATCTCTAGTCGAATAATAATATGAAAATTTCATGTTAAGTATGATATCTAGTGGAGTTTCACTTTTCTGCACAGAATCTATCCCATTTATTGAGATAGTATCAGAAAGATGATTGCTTTATGCATCTAGTTGTGCATTGTATGAGTTATGTTTTCATGAATTGTGAGGAGAAAAAAGACCAATAATGTTTTAAGTTTTATATTGTTATTGACGTCTTTGATGTGTCATTGTTCATTCTTTGCATCACTTGAATATTAACATCAGCCCTTCCATTGTAAATGAATGCAGGAGCTAACTTTTTCAACACTTGAATTTTTAGCCACCTCTTTTAGCAATCTTTTGATGGAATATACAGTATCACTAGACCTTTCTGTGACAGATAATATACTTCAACCTCTCCTAGTTGCTTCTGGCTCGTCTTCTTTAAACGAAGCACTAGCTTGTCTCATTGAGACTGCCAAAACTTCTGAAGGTCGATGGAGCCTTGCTTCCAAACGTATCATTGTGCCAGTCCTCCAACTATGTCAGTTTTCATCCTCCCCTTTGCGCCAAGACATTCTCTTATCATCTGTAAAGCTGCTCAGAAACTTATGCGCAGGAGAAATAAAAAACCAGAACTTATTTATTGAAGAAAATGGCGTTGGAGTTGTTTCAACTATTCTTTGTTCTGTAGGGTTGGGTTCTGGTTCAGACAATGGATTACTCCATATGTTGTTGCAAGTTTTAGGAAATGTTTCATTAGATGGAGAAGAGCATCAGCTAGTTGTTGCAAGTTAGATTTTAGGGAGTGTGCTACAGGTAACCAACAACGAGCATTTATATCTCTACGGCTATGTTTGGTTCTTAGATTTTAGTGAGTAAATTGCTAAGAAAAATGTACCACAGAACGTTGAGCTTATTTTTTGTTTCATATTCCTCAATAAGATCCAACTTCCAAACATTGAGTGCCTATAAATTCCTTGTACGTACAAGGTGGACTATGTTGTCTCATACTTTTCCTCATGTCATCAACTGCTACTCAATGTAGGCCTTCTAAGCATCAAAATATTGAACAAATATTTTCTCATTATTCTTTCACAATTCTTAGAATTTTCTACAAACAGTACTAGATAAATTCTCAATTTGGAAAAAATTGTGTTTCCAAGTTTAAAATGAAGATTATCAAGTCCATTTTTATTCGATGAGCTGGGTTTCCTTCATCTTCAAAGTCCTGGTATTATGCTATTAGACACTAGATATTTCAATTGTTGAGGGAGCATCATAAACTCTTTTCCTAGGTTCTTCACAACAGTCAACGAGAAACTCAATTCTGACACTGCATTTGATTTTTATGAGTGATTGTGTATGTGTTCATGTATTTACCTTTACACCTACACACAAATAATTTAATTTACATTCAATTGATATTTAAAGAATACCTTTGTACCACCTATACATATGCACATATGTTTACTATCTATGATGGCACTAATCTGCCCATGGGTTAAAAATAACTATAGGACTTCTGACAGTATAACTAAAGCTTCTCCATGTAAGTGAACCTGATAAAATGAGCACACTAGACATTGGTTTTGCCTTCACCACAACTTTAAAGCTTCGTTTCTGTGAGGCACGATTGAAGGAAAGAGTCATCGGTTTCACTATTATCTCCACTCCTGCAGGAGCTTTAATGGTGGCATTGTAGACAGAATTAGGAGTACCTACATTAGTGACCCTTCTCCGAAAAACACCAACAGTCGACTCTTGATCACTTTTTAATGCAAGTTGCATAGTTGGATAGTTAATGGCATCTTCTCCATTTGCAGGAAGCAATTTGGAACAATTTATCTGTCCCTGACCAACTAAACTCCCCATGGATGATCCATTGTAACCTTCATGACACAAGAACTGAATATATGACATATCATCCATGTCGTATATTAGTCCAGGGCTAATTGCTTTAGTTGGATTAACCTGACCGGAGCCATAAGCAAACTCCGCATCCTTGTCCACTTTAGAGCTCATTGGTGTGGCTAAGGACAAAACTATTATCAATTTTCACAATACTTTGGTAATTTGAATAAGTTAAGAATGCATTACTATACTTTGATCATTTGAACACATTACGAATGCACTAATTACCAGTTGTCATGATGGCAGATTTTATTGCAGCCGGAGACCAATTGGGATGAAATGATTTCACATAGGCTGCAATACCTCCAACATGTGGACATGCCATTGATGTACCAGACATGAAGGTAAACTTTGAATATTGGGTGTCACCTTTCAACCCAGTTAATGATTTCAAAGGAGTGTATGATGCTAGGATATCAATTCCAGGAGCTGCAATGTCAGGCTGTACTTTGCTTAATCAGAAACAACTAAAAAAAGATGTATTGTTAAAACAATATACGTGTTACTCCTGAATACCTTACCTTGAGAAGATGTTGTGTTCCAAGATTTGGACCTCTAGAAGAAAATGAAGCAATAAATGGAGCTGGGATTTTGACTTCCTCGGATTTGTATATAACTGCAGATGGTGATCTGCAATCATCAGAAGTATTGTTATGAACTATGTTTTTAGATATCTGAGCAGTACATTATGATCTATGATGGGATGAAATAAAGTACTTACTTTGTTGAATGCACGTAATCGTTTATTTTCCTGCCTGTGGTACTATTGACCATAGTAGATGGAGCCATGAAGATTTGGGCAGCATCAAGAAATGCATCACTCTCAATGATGGCTCCGATTCCTCCCAGACCTTTGATGACAGAGTCAGCACCCCAAGAGCCTAGCTTGCAGTGAACAAGCTTCCCTTTTACCTTTTCAGGATCCATTGAATTTTCAAGGCAGTACCTTGTTACAAAGAAAAAAAGCTGCATAATTATTTAATTCGTTTAACAGAGTTTCGTTTTTAACGCTCAGGTGGATGATAGTTGTACCTTGAAGCATCCTTCGAATCTGAGTTCTTGGCCATGTCAATCCCGTTGGAAAGAGGATAGAACTTTTGCTTTGGCTCAAACATGCTTATTCCAACTCCCTGAATCATATGCACAATAACATCAGGTATGTATATATAGTACCAAGCATTTGTCACTTTTTACCAGTGTCCTAAAAGCTATAGTTGATAAGGACGGTGCAGCTTAAATCCTTATCTTTAAACTTGGACAGCAGCACAAGCATCACATTTCGACTGTGCAATTTGCAATTAAGAAAGTAGTGATCACCATAAACAAGAATAGAGCATGTTATCTAGGATTTTCACTTTCTTAAAAGAATACCGCATGATTAGGAAGCTAAAGACTTACCGATACTTTTAGTCCATTGCCTAAAACTACTTTGCTCGTTAATTGCCTATCAGTTCCACTAGCAGCTACAGTGAGAATCCAAGGTGCATGATTTGAAACAGTATTGTGCCCCGGCCCATTATTCCCGGCCGAAGCTACCGTGAGTATCCCTTTTCTCATGGCATGGAATGCACCAACTGCTATGGAGTCTGATGTATAACTTCCTGAAAGGCCTCCAATTGAGATGGATATAATGTCGACACCATCACTTATGGCAGCATCAAATGCAGCAAGAATATCCATGTCTGCACATCTGGAAGTGGCCCAACAGACTTTGTACATGGCCACACGAGCAGATGGCACTGCCCCGCGTGCAGTGCCCTCTGCTAACCCGTAAAGGTTTGCGTTCGGAACTGGACTTCCTGCTAGAGTTGAAGATGTATGAGTTCCATGGCCATCCACATCTATTGGTGATAAAATGTCATCAGGGTCTGGCCTTTTATCCAGCTTGAAGTATTTTGCTCCAATAAGTTTGCTTCAAAGGACACAAAGAGCATGCAAAGGGTTAATTAATTTGACAATTCTCAAGAATCCATAGTTTGAGTATGGTTTTATAGTTTGTGTCAACGGACTAACCCAAATTCTTATTGAAATTGTGCACTTAACCTTCTCGTCACATAGACGACGTAATAAGATAGAATATTCCACGATCACGTTAAGTATCACAGACATCTAAGGCTAAACCATCATCTCATACTAGAAAACTCACATGAGTGGCATGGAGTTGATAAGAGTTACGGTTTTCTTTTCCAAATGACGAATAAAAGATTCAAAATTTACCAGACATATGCCACTCATATTGGGTTTTAAAATAGGGACTGACGACTTAGCCTTAATATGTCTGTATGATGTGTAAATGACCGGATTTCCAGCGTGATATTGTATTTGTATTTCATCAATCATGCAGTGAGAGGATTAGTTCATAGTTCCAACAAGAATAAATGGTAGTTCGCACAAGGAAAGTGCAAGGTGAAAACACAAATCTAGAATTGACTCCAAACTAAACAAAAGATTAAGATAAATGTACTTGTTGCATCCTGAAAAATTGGCAAAGTGTCCACAACTTCCTTTCCATTTTGCAGGTGGAGGACCAAAACCTTCATCCTTAAAACTCTCAGACTGTGGAGTGATTCCTGGTATATGGAGAGGATGTATAATGAATTTTAGGACAACCTATTTACGGATAAATGATCAAGAATCGTAATGTAGGGCGAAATTTCACCTGTGTCTAGCAGACCAACTATGATGTTAGTCTCAACGTTCAAGTTCCTTTCTGAGTCTGGAGTTAGTCCTATGAATTCCCATGATTTTGTCGTGTGAAGTTTGCGGTACTGGTTTGGGAAGATGGAAAGTACCTCATCTGTATCTGGAATTTTTTTCTATTGAAGTTGGATTGGGAAAAAAATGTATATGTATTCAAGATGAAACTAAAAATATATGGTCTCACATACTGGATAGTTTTATGGCTTCATCTTCAGAAAGCTTTGCTACAAAACCATTGAAACTTTTTGTGTAGCTATAAACATGGGACTCTAAAGCTTCATTTTCACTGTTCCAGATAACACATAATAATTCAGTCAAATATAGCAGATATTGATCTAGCTTTATAGAAATTCGGCCAAGAACATTGGATAGTCTATATGTGTGTGTGTATATCCAATAAGATTGAGTTTTTGTAATATCGAGTGCATGCAACTTTAGTGTAAGGAATAGTGCTTGGTCTATAATTGGTATCAAATTCAAGGTCACGAGTTCGAATCCTAGTGGGACAATTTCTGGGGAGGGGTTAGCTAGGGTATGGCCAGCACAGCTGTTGTGTAGTTTACAAATTTGAGTTGTTTCGTTGCTATCGGCTATAGCTTTTAGCAGAACGCAGGCGCTTGATCTTATTTTCTTCATATATTTACAAGCATAACACCTAGATATAGAGAGGGAGAATACCGAGAGTGAGTAAACCAACCTTCCTTTTAAGGATGAGAGAATGTTAATGTGTGTATCTATTGTCAATCTCTCATTCGCCGGATGATCTTTCAACAAAACAATGTAAAAGTCCTGTAAGTATATATGATCATTAGTTCATCCATTTTTCTTTTTAAAAAGAAGAAAGGGAGAAACTTGCATGTGAGAAAGAGCTAAAGATTGTTCACCTTCTGCAAATTCCCATATGCAGCTAGATGAAGACTTGAAAAGAAGATAATATGCAGCAGAAGACAATGCAACAATAGTCTATAGATATAAATCCTCCCAGTCCCAGTCCCAGACATTATATCCGTGTGCATGTACACTGACTAACATTACATTTAAATAGAATGAAGGCATTACAGAAGAAGCAACAAGCCTTTTCATGAATAGTAATGTAATGTAATAATAGCAGACTTTATCTTAACTCTTTAGTAATATGTTGAAGTACAGTTTTGTAATGAGAAATCTTGGAAGAAAGATTGACAGAGTTTGATCAGGGCTTTATTTTTCTTCAAGACTTTGGAGCTAATTAACTTTAGTTATACAAAGTTAAAAACTTATTTTTCACTACTCTTTTCCTTGCTCTATATTCAAATAACAAGTAGAGCTGATCATCGGGTTTTATCTTATCCTGATTAATGTTTTTTTATTGACTGGTTTTATCTTATCCTGAGAATTTGTGAAAAGTGACGTGATCTTCACACACAAACACAAATTGTTATGAAGTCAGGGGTGACACAAACCTTCCAAAAACAAAGTAAGTTTAAGGCTTTTAGTACCTACAAACTGTCTAAATAACAATATACTCCATTTTGCACTTTGGGTTATTTCCTCTCTATATATTGAGATATTAATTATTGAAATAATCATAATAATAGCATTTTTGACATACTCCTAAAATTACCAATTTACCTCTGCCCCTGAGTGACTTTGTATAGGGCATGTGACTTTTTTTTTTGGTACGGGGTAAACTTCTTCTTACCCTCTCGAAATTTAATATTCTTAGAGCACCTCCAGCAGTTACATATTTAGCTCTTCCAACATCTAAAATTGAATTTATAGACAATCAAACTAAAAAAACTTCCTCCAGCAGTATCCTCTATTTTTAGAGGGCTATGTATATTGGATGATTGGTCTTGTAAATATGAAGGCCCTTGTATAATTATACAAGGCTCCACATCACCAAATTAATTCACTCCAACAACCTTCCCTGCCAAATATTTTATTGGTTTGAGTTAAATGTTTGTTTGAATTAAATATTTTATTAAATCATTATTTAAAGCCATTTATTTCAAAAAAAGTTTTTTTATTAATTTATTATATTTAAATAAGAAACATTAAAACATGTACTTATTATTTATATTTTACGTGAAAATGTAATAAAACATTATTTATAATGTTATTTATAATTTAATATTGAAAGAAGAATAAAATATAATAATTCTGAAATTTTAGATGATGACTGCTGGAGTGAATAGCTAAAACTGAGTAGCTAAAACACTGTTCACCATATATAATTTGATATAAATGGCCATTTATACATGTTATTGCTGGAGATGCTCTTACATTTACTATTAAAAAAAATGTACTCCCTCCGTCCCAATTTATGTGTCGTTTTAGAGAAATTTTTTTGTCTCAACTTATTTGTCACTTTAGAATTTCAATGCACTATTGATTACATATTTTTTCATTTTGCCCTTATTTAATGTATATAAAACTCTCTTTAAGAGAAAAAGTAAGAGAGAGAATGTAAGGATATTTTAGGAATATCATTTATTTTTTCCCTAAAATTGAGGCAATTTAATAGGTGCCTTAATATGTATGAAAACACCTAAAACGACACATAAATTGGAATAGAGGGAGTAACTTGTAAATCTGGTATATGGGGTTTGACATTATCTCTCCTCAACGTTCTATTTCAGATTGTTGACTTGACCATTAGGGGAGTCGAGGCGGAAGCATTCTCAAGAAATTTACCATTTTTTGTGTAAATTAGGTCTCAACTTTAGGAGGATAAAAAGGAAGGTTGAATTTTTTTATACCTTTCAAAAAAACTGTTCCTTTTATTCTTTTTTTTTTTCAACTCATTTTACTTTGGTACATAATTTTAGCCTTTAGGCAAGCGTTCAAAATATAAGATTTTTGTTATTTTTACTTTTATGCACTTCATAATAATATATACTAGAATGTAGGACTGTCAATTGAGCCGGACCTATCCGAAGCCCGATGGCTCGACCCGATTAAATATGACCCGAACCCGAATAATTGTGAGTCGGGCCGATTTTGAGTCATTATATTAAATCCGATCAATTTATGAGCCGAGTTTGAGCCTAATAAGGCTCATCCCGATCGAATGCTACTGCTAATTATTTATATCAAAATTATTATGTACCAAATATCAAAATCAATTACATACAATTGTACAAGCCAAATGGAAAACATAAAGGAAAAAAAAAAGGAAAAAGATAAAAGAAAATGATCAAGATTGGGAATTTGGAAGTCTTGAAACACTAAAACTCTACTTACCTGGAGTAAAAAAAAAGTATATCAATAATTCTATTTCTAGGAAGATGAAATTTTTTTATCTAATACAATAATACAATGTAATGTTGTTTAATGTTTAATAATATGAAGAACAAGTGTGGAATTTACATATTCTTGTCTTATGTGTATTAAGTAAGAGTAGGGCTGTGCACGATCCGGTAAACCGACCGGATCGTGCCGAAACCGAATTTTCGGTATGTACCGAATACCGAATCGAATTTTCGGTTCGGTATTCGGTACGCACCCCATTACCGACCCTTGGAAGCATTCGGTTTTCGGTAATACCGGTCGGTTTACCGAACCGAACCGGTATACCGTTTCCTTTTTTTTCCTAATATTTTGCTGGGTAAACAGACTTCCAATTCCAATCGACTTCTCTTCTCACTTCTTTCAAACCCTAAACCCATATCTTCCTCAATCCTCAAAAATAAAAAAATTCAAATTTCACCGCACCGCCGCCCTGATCTAGTGCTCTGAGGTAAAATACTCCTCTCCTCTCTTCTCTTTAAGATTTCATTCGATTGGATCTAAGTCAAGATTCATCAGATCTAATATTTAATCAACTTTTTTTTTTTTTTGGAAACAAGGGTGGATTCAATTGCTGCTGATATGAAGGAACAAAAATTAAAGTGAAATGGATGCAGTTGTTGTGGTGAAGAAAATTAAAAAAGTTTGTAGAGTTGATATCTTGTCATTCGGCCAGCAAGAAGAGAAAAAAGAGTATAAAAATGAAGAGAAAAAAGAAGAGGAGGAGGAGGATAAGAAGCCAGAGGAGAAAAGTAAATAGGCCCCAATTATTTTTCGGTTTTTTTGTACCGAACCAAATCGATCCGTACCGAATCGATAATTTACCGAACCGAACCGAAGCTTTCGGTTTGGCAAACGGTACGAGATTTCAAATTACCGAATCGATCGGTATACCGAAAATCGGTACGATTCGGTACGGTTTTACCGTTTGCACACCCCTAAGTAAGAGTGGTTTATTCAAATTAGTGCGTAATTATTTTATTTATGGAGTAACATTTGCTAGTATTAATAAACCCGACATAAGCCCGATATAAACCCGAAGCCCGAAACGTTACATGAGCTGAGTTTGAGCCGTAACAATTAAAAAATTTATGAGCCGAGCTTGAGCCTATAACTATGAAGCCCGATGATATTTGAGTTTGAGCTATTTAAAGCTCGGCTCACAAGACCCGATTGACAGTCCTACTAGAATGATGTCAAATCAATACTAATTTATATATTTTTAAAAAATTGATTCTGTTTATGAAATTTAGAGAATAGTTTTAGTTTTCAATTTTTTTTCCCCATGAATTACTTAACATAAATCCAAGAGGATTTCTATTTTCTTTTCAGAATTAGGATAGTTAAGTAAAAATTATCTTTCACTCCCAGTCACTAATCATAGTTGAACTACCTTATTACTACTTCTCCTCCGAAGATCTTAATACATAATCAAAGATGTGGAACGAAACAAGTAGGCAATTTATCAGAAACCTATTACTTGTATTTAAATTTAAGCCTTCTTCCCCTTTAATTTCATTGGTAGCAAAGCTAAAAGCAAAGGCTAACTTTGCGCTTATGAAAATGACTGTCAAGTTAATTATTTGATTTTATTGATGCAGCAAGTATTCATCAATAAATTAGCTATTGATAAGAGATAAGATAGTGAAGTTCAATGTTTTTTTTGCAGTAACTTTTAAGTTACAATCATCTTGTGACCGAAACTTTGAGGCCCTGTTTGTTTGGCGTTTTCCAAATTTTTTTCGTGTTTGGAAAAGGCAATTTCTGAAATAAATTTTTCATTTCTCAATTTTCTCAAACTACTCTCTCAAAAGTCAAACAAACAACAATTTTCTTATCTCTAAATAAAATCTCTACTATGATTTGACATAAAGTTTCATGTCTCTCACATAACAAACATGATTGATATAAAGTCTTACACATCTTACACCTACAACTAACTCTTCCAAAAAACCTACACCTATTTTATTTTGGAGATGAGCAGGAATTCTTGCTAAGTATTCTATCAGAAGCATTGAATGAGCAAGTAGGAAACATTGTTGTGTCCAACGACTTTGCTTTATGCGTTTTTGAGATATTGATAAACGCTGTTGAGGTTGTTGATTTACCACAAGGGGGGAGTCAAATCTTCCAACAGGATCTGCTGATATTGATGTCATGGGGTACTCCCTGACCATTTTGAGGGATGTTTGTGCTTGTGATGGTCCTAAAGTTTCTTATAGGGACGGGAAAAGATGCTGCAGACATGCTAGTATCGGCTGGGCTCATTGAACTGCTTCTAACCTTACTTCGTGAACTCGAACCTCCATCAATCATTAGAAAAGCGATGGCCCATAACGAGGCTAAAGATGGGACAACTTCACACTCAAACAAGTATTGCCTTTACACAGATTTCCGAAGAGATATTATAGCAATTATTGGAAATTGTTGCTACCGTAGGAAGCATGTTCAGGATAAAACAAGAGAGCTAGACGGGATTATTCTTTTGTTACAGCAGTGTATCATTGATGAAGACAATGAGGGAGTGGGGAATATGGGTGGTGCATAATTTATCGGAAGGAAATGAAGAAAATGTAAAGTTAGATTTTAGGGAGTGTGCTACAGGTAACCAACAACGAGCATTTATATCTCTACGGCTATGTTTGGTTCTTAGATTTTAGTGAGTAATTTGCTAAGAAAAATGTACCATAGGACGTTGAGGTTATTTTATGTTTCATATTCCTCAATAAGATCCAACTTCCAAACATTGAGTGCCTTTAAATTCCTTGTATGTACAAGGTGGACTATGTTGTCTCATACTTTTCCTCATGTCATCAACTGCTACACAATGTAGGCCTTCTAAGCATCAAAATATTGAACAAATATTTTCTCATTATTCTTTCACAATTCTTAAAATTTTCTACAAACAGTACTAGATAAATTCTCAACTTGGAAAAAATTGTGTTTCCAAGTTTAAAATGAAGATTATCATGTCCATCTTTATTTGATGAGTTGGGTTTCCTTCATCTTCAAAGTCCTAGTATTATGCTATTAGACACAAGACATTCCTATTGTTGAGGGAGCATCATAAACTCTTTTCCTAGGTACTTCACAACAGTCAACGAGAAACTCAATCCTGAGATTGAAATTGATTTTTATGAGTGCTTGTCTGTGTTCATGTATTTACCTTTACACATACACGCAAATCATTTACTGGACATTCAATTGACATTTACAGAATACCTTTGTACCACCTATACATATGCACATATGTTTACTATCTATGATGGCATTAATCAGCCCATGGGTTAAAAATAACTATAGGACTTCTGACAGTATAACTACAGCTTCTCCATGTAAGTGAACCTGATAAAATGAGCACACTAGACATTGGTTTCGATTTCACCACAACTTTAAAGCTTCGTTTCTGTGAGGCACGATTGAAGGAAAGAGTCATGGGTTTCACTATTATCTCCACTCCTGCAGGAGCTTTAATGGTGGCATTGTAGACTGAATTAGGAGTACCTACATTAGTGACCCTTCTCCGAAAAACACCAACAGTCGACTCTTGATCACTTTTTAATGCAAGTTGCATAGTTGGATAGTTAATGGCATCTTCTCCATTTGCAGGAAGCAATTTGGAACAATTTATCTGTCCCTGACCAACTAAACTCCCCATGGATGATCCATTGTAACCTTCATGACACAAGAACTGAATATATGACATATCATCCATGTCGTATATTAGTCCAGGGCTAATTGCTTTAGCTGGATTAACATGACCGGAACCATAAGCAAACTCCGCATCCTTGTCCACTTTAGAGCTCATTGGTGTAGCTAAGGACAAAAATATTATCAATTTTCACAATACTTTGATAATTTGAATAAATTAAGAATGCATTACTATACTTTGATCATTTGAACACATTACGAATGCCCTAATTACCAGTTGTCATGATGGCAGATTTTATTGCAGCAGGAGACCAATTGGGATGAAATGATTTCACATAGGCTGCAATACCTCCAACATGTGGACATGACATTGATGTACCAGACATGAAGGTAAACTTTGAATACTGGGTGTCACCTTTCAACCCAGTTAATGATTTCAAAGGAGTGTATGATGCTAGGATATCGATTCCAGGAGCTGCAATGTCAGGCTGTACTTTGCTTAATCAGAAACCACTAAAAAAAGATGCAATGTTAAAACAATATACGTGTTACTCCTGAATATACCTTGAGAAGATGTTGTGTTCCAAGATTTGGACCTCTAGAAGAAAATGAAGCTATAAATGGAGCTGGGATCTTGACTTCCTCGGATTTGTGTATAACTGCAGATGGTGATCTGCAATCATCAGAAGTATTGTTATGAACTATGCTTTTATATCTGAGCTATGATGGGATGAAATAATATACGTACTTTGTTGAATGCACGTAATCGTTTATTTTCCTCCCTGTGGTACTATTGACCATAGTAGATGGAGCCATGAAGATTTGGGCAGCATCAAGAAATGCATCACTCTCAATGATGGCTCCGATTCCTCCCAGACCTTTGATGACAGAGTCAGCACCCCAAGAACCTAGCTTGCAGTAAACAAGCTTCCCTTTTACCTTTTCAGGATCCATTGAATTTTCAAGGCAGTACCTTGTTACAACGAAAAACAGCTGCGTAATTATTTAATTCGTTCAACAGAGTTTTGTTTTTAATGCTCAGGTGGATGATATTAGTACCTTGAAGCATCCTTCGAATCTGAGTTCTTGGCCACGTCAAGCCCGTTGGAAAGAGGATAGAACTTTTGCTTTGGCTCAAACATGCTTATTCCAACTCCCTGAAACATATGAACAATAACATCTAAGCATTTGCCACTTTTTACCACTATCCTAAAAGCTATAGTTGATAACAACGGTGCAGCATAAATCTTTATCTTTAAACTTGGACAGCAGCACAAGTGTCACATTTTGACTGTGCAATTTGCAATTATGAAAACAGTGCTCACCATAAATAAGAATAGAGCATGTCATCTAGGTTTTTCACTTTCTTAAAAGAATACCGCATAATTAGGAAGCTAAAGACTTACCGATAATTTTAGTCCATTGCCTAAAACTACTTTGCTCGTTAATTGCCTATCAGTTCCACTAGCTGCTACAGTGAGAATCCAAGGTGCATGATTTGAAACAGTATTGTGCCCCGGCCCATCATTTCCGGCCGAAGCTACCGTGAGTATCCCTTTTCTCATGGCATGGAATGCACCAACTGCTATGGAGTCTGATGTATAATTTCCTGAAAGGCCTCCAATTGAGATGGATATAATGTCGACACCATCACTTATGGCAGCATCAAATGCAGCAAGAATATCCATGTCTGCACATCCGGAAGTGGCCCAACAGACTTTGTACATGGCCACACGAGCAGATGGCACTGCCCCGCGTGCAGTGCCCTCTGCTAACCCATAAAAGTTTGCCTTTGGAACTGGACTTCCTGCTAGAGTTGAAGATGTATGAGTTCCATGTCCATCCACATCTATTGGTGATAAGATGTCACCAGGGTCTGGCCTTTTGTCCAGCTTGAAGTATTTTGCTCCAATAAGTTTGCTTCAGAGGACACAAAGAACATGCAAAGGGTTAATGAATTTGACAATTCTCAAGAATCCATAGTAAGGTTTTATAGTTTGTGACAAAAGACTTATTGAAATTGTGCACTTAACCTTCTCGTCACATAGACGACGTAATAAAATAGAATATTCCATGATCACGTTAAGTATCACAGATAGCTAAGGCTAAACCATCATCTCATATTAGAAAACTCACATGAGTGGCATGGAGTTGATATGAGTTACGGTTTTTTCTTTTCCAAATGACAAATAAAAGAGTCAAATTTTACCAGACATATTGGGTTTGAAAATAGGGATTGACGACTTAGCCTTAATATGTCTGTATGATGTGTAAGTGACCGGATTTCCAGCGTGATGTTGTATTTTTATTTCATCAATCAAGCAGTGAGAGGATTAGTTCATAGTTCCAACAAGAATAAATGGTAGTTCGCACAAGGAAAGTGCAAGATGAAAACACAAATCTGGAGTTGACTCCAAACTAAACGAAAGATTAAGATAAATGTACTTGTTGCATCCTGAAAAATTGGCAAAGTGTCCACAACTTCCTTTCCATTTTGCAGGTGGAGGACCAAAACCTTCATCCTTAAAACTCTCAGACTGTGGAGTGATTCCTGGTATATGGAGAGGATGTATAATGAATTTTAGGACAACCTATTTACGGATAAATGATCAAGAATCATAAAGTAGGGCGAAATTTCACCTGTGTCTAGCAGACCAACTATGATGTTACTCTCAACTTTCAAGTTCCTTTTTGAGTCTGGAGTTAGTCCTATGAAGTCCCATGATTTTGTCGTGTGAAGTTTGCGGTATTGGTTTGGGAAGATGGAAAGTACCTCATCCGTATCTGGAATTTTTTTGGTATAGAAGTTGGATTGGGAAAAAAATGTATATGTAACTAAAAATATATAGTCTCACATACTGGATAATTTTATGGCTTCATCTTCAGAAAGCTTTGCTACAAAACCATTGAAACTTTTTGTGTAGCTATAAACATGGGACTCTGAAGCTTCATTTTCACTGTTCCAGAGAACACAGAATAATATAGTCAAGTATAGCAGATATAGATCTAGCTTTACAGAAACTCTGCCAAGAACATTGGATAGTCTATATGTGTGTGTGTATATATATATCCAATAAGATTGAGTTTTTGTAATATCGAGCACATGCAAGTATGCTAAAAGCTATAGCTTTTAGTATAAGGAATAGTGCTCGGTCTATAATTGGTATCAAATTCAAGGTCACGAGTTCGAATCCTAGTGGGACAATTTCTGGGGAGGGGTTAGCTAGGGTATGGCCTGCACAGCTGTTGTGTAGTTTACAAATTTGAGTTGTTTCGTTGCTATCGGCTATAGCTTTTAGCAGAACGCAGGTGCTTGATCTTTTTTTCTTCATATATTTACAAGCATAACACCTAGATATAGAGAGGGAGAATACCGAGACAAAGTAAACCAACCTTCCTTTTAAGGATGAGAGAATGTTAATGTGTGTATCGATTGTCCATCTCTCATTCGCCGGATGATCTTTCAACAAAACAATGTAAAAGTCCTGTAAGTATATATGATCATTAGTTCATCCATTTTTCTTTTTATAAAGAAGAAAGGGAGAAACTAGCATGTGAGAAAGAGCTAAAGATTGTTCACCTTCTGCAAATTCCCATTTGCAGCTAGAAGAAGACTTGAAAAGATGATAATATGAAGCAGAAGACAATGCAACAATAGTACTCTATAGATATAAATCCTCCCAGTCTCAGTCCCAGTCCCAGGCATTATATCTGTGTGAATGTACACTGACTAACATTACATTTAAATAGAATGAATTTGAAGGCATTACAGAAGAAGCAACAAACCTTTTCATGAATAGTAATGTAATGTAATAATAGCAGACTTTATCTTAACTCTTTAGTAATATGTTGAAGTACTGTTTCGTAATGGGAAATCTTGGAACAAGGATTGACAGAGTTTGATCAGGGCTTTATTTTTTCTTCAAGACTTAGGAGTTAATTAACTTTAGTTAAAACTTATTTTTCACTACTCTTTTCCTTGCTCTATATTCAAATAACAAGTAGAGCTGATCATCATCTGGTTTTATCTTATCCTGATTAATGCATTTTTATTGACTGGTTTTACCAACGGGTTAATTATACTGAGAATTTGTGAAAAGTGACGTGATCTTCACACACAAATTGTTATGGAGTCAGGGGTGACACAAACCTTCCGAAAACAAAGTAAGTTCAAAGCTTTTTTTGGTACAGGTAAACGTTTTCTTACCCTCTAGCTTGAAAAATAATATTCTTACATTTATTATAAAGAATAAAATGTAACTTGTAAATCTGCTATATGAAGTTTGACATGCATTATCTCTCTTCAACGTTCTATATCAGATTGTCGAAAGTAGTTTTTTTGAAAGGTAACTTGTAAAAACTTATTTTAACATAAATCCAAGAGGATTTCTATTTCCTTTTCAGAATTAGGATAGTTAAGTAAAATTTATCTTTCACTCAGTCACTAATCATAGTTGAACTACTGAATTACTACTTCTCCGAAGATCTTAATACATAATCAAAGATGTGGAACGAAACAAGTAGGGAATTTATCAGAACCTATTACTTGTATTTAAATGTAAGCCTTCTTCCCCTTTAATTTCATTGGTAGCAAAGCTAAAAGCAAAAGCTAACTTTGCGCTTATGAAAATGACTGTCAAGATAATTATTTGATTTTATTGATCATGCATGTATTCATCAAGTTACGTTGTTAATCTTTGCAAGCTGACGGACGACTAAATATTAAATCATTATTTTTTCCTTCCCTTTAGTGATTGAGAAGAAATAAGATAGTGAAGTTCAATGCTTTTTTTGCAGTAACTTTTAAGTTACAATCATCTTGTGACCGAAACTTTGAACATTCCCTCATATCCAGCTTAGCAACCGTTGTACATATACGAGCATATCACACTCAACCGTTTAGCTTTCTTTTGTTTGTCAAGAAACTGATCAAGGAAAAAATTAATGTGTGAAAAGGAAAAGAAAGTGATTTTTCTGTACATGTTTTATTGCAAGGAATATCAGCACACCGCGTGAGAAAATATGAATTATCTTAATCTTGTTCTTTTTCACTTTCCTGACAAATTATAAAGAATGGAAGAAAGATCACGTGAATAATATATATAGAAATTTATTTTTTCTATTGTATCTCCGAACAATTAAGACCCTATTGATTACGAATAATCCTTAGTTTTTAAACAGGTAATAACACACAAAACTTTTTGTCAATCATAAATTTTTTAAAATCCAAAGCCACATAAAATGTGCTTCATAAGGGTATTGATGTGGATATATAAAGCATAAGGGTATTTTAGTAATTACCAAATTCCTGATTATTAAAATACTTAAATAAGAATTACATTTATGACGTTCATTAAAATGACCATCCTACCCCTAGTTAATTTTGGACTTAGTGGAGACTTTTCCTCTCCACCTAATTGATGGTGGACTTCTCATCTCCCCCATTTAATATGAGACTCTTCACCTCCTCACTTTCACCTATAAATACTACCCTCATTTTCATTTGGAGGAGGTGGCCAGAAGTGTGAAGACTAGTTGAGTAGTTTCCTCAAAGTTCGTCCCGTGACGTCAGAACGAGAGGGAAAAACGATCAAGATAGGAGGAAGTCTTCTCAAAGATATCCTTGATCATTTTCACGCAACATCATTTTTGGCGCCGTCTGTGGGAAATTTCTGATAGGCACGTTGAGATGGCGGATGAGAATGAGGAAAACCGATGGATGGAAGAACCCGAGGAACCACCTGAAGGAGGAGAAGACGTGGTAGAAGGCGCACCAGATCCAGCCTATATCCCGGAAGCACCCCCTGATGCGGCACCTGTAGCACCCACAATTCAAATGACTCAAGAGAGGCTCGATGCAATGGCAGCAACAGTTGCCGCACGAGCAGTCGCACAGTGTGGCTGAACAACGACGGACGCGCATTTCACCTGAATTCCATCACAGGGAATCAGGAGCAGCAACCAGAGAAGAACAAAGGCTTTTCTTTCAGGAGGGGAGGTGAAGTCAAATTTAGAGAATGTGCAATGAGCAATCCAACTGGAGGAGGCACAAAAGTAAATATAGCTAGAGAAGGCACAATGAGCAATCCAACTGGAGGAGGCACAAAAGTCAATCCAGCTGGAGAAGGTGCACAAGGCAATCCAACTGGAGGAGGCGCATCAGGCAATTCGACTGTAGAAGGAGGAGCAAAAACTCAGATGCCTGATCCTGAAGCAACACCTGATGCGTCAAAAATTGAAGCAGTGCTTGATGCGCTAAAAACTGAAGCAGCTCCGGAAGCGTCAAAAATTGAATCAGCCCCTGATGTTTCAAAAGCTGAAACAGCGCCTAAGGAGCCGAAAAATTAAGCAGCGCCTGTCGTGTCAAGAACTGAAGCAGCGCCTGAGGTGCCGAAAAATTAAGCAGTGCCTAATACGCCAAAAGAAGAAGCAGTGCCTAAGGTGCCGAAAAAAAAAAAAAAAGTAGCGCATGATGCGCCAAAAACTGAAGCGGCAGCTGAGGCATAAAAAATTGAAGCAGTGTCTGGTGTGACAAAAATTGAAGTAGGGTCTGATGCAAAAAGTTGAAGCAGCGCCTGAGGCGCAGAAGAATAAAACATCTCCTGATGCGTCAAAAATTGAAGAGGTGTCTGATGCGCAAGCACCAAACTTTGAAGCAACACCTGAGGCGCCACCCATAGCAACCACAATGACTCAAGAGATGATGGATGTAATGGCAGCAACGATAGCCGCACGAGAAGTCGCATAATATGTGGTTGAGCAGCAACAAGTGCATGCTTCACCCATGTTCCCTCACTGGGCATCATGAGCAGCAGCGAGAGAAGAACAAAGACCGAGGGAAAAACAAAGTCCAGGGCAACCTTGGAATGATGAAGAAGTTAATAGTAAGGATCCAGCAAGAGAAGTAGGAGAACCATATGCAACCATAACCCTAACGAGAAGAAGTCAATTTGCACCAACAGTGCTTTTAGAAACCTTACCACAAGGGTCCAGGGTCCCAAGCTTCACAAAGTGCGATGGAGTGGGAGATCCCAGAAGCATCCAGATAAATTTGAGGCCAAGACGGATCTATATGCAATGAGCGATGCAGCCACTTACAAAAAAATTTCGCACAACTTTAGCGAAGAGTGCCCTCACATGGTTTAACCAGCTGCTCACGGGTGCAATTACTAACTTTGAGCAAATGAGTAAATGCTTCATTCATCGATTCTCCATGAACATGAAGACACAAAAAACCACAATGCATTTGTTCATCGTAACGCAAAGATCAGAAGAACCACGAAGAGAATATATACAACACTTTACTAATGCAGTTCTGGAAGTACCTCAAGTAGATCCAGAGCTCCTCACAAGTATACTCCAGCAAACACTTCTAGATGAATGCCTGAAGGGGTCTTTGGCAGGAAAACCCACAACGACTCTTGAACACTCTTAGCAAGACCAAAGAAGTTCATCAGGAGTGGTTCGGTGCAAGGAAGACATGATGACAGTTTGCTCGGAGCAGGCATTATCAACGTGATATATAGAGGAACAGCTGAAGGAGATTCAGCAAGTGCTAGAAAAGCTTTGTTGAGTTCAGAAAAACCATTTCCAGAACTCCCACTATAAGCGGAGCAGCAGATTCAACAAGTTGAGAAGAACATCGATTCTATCACATTTGATGATAAAGATTCAGCAAACGGGCAATTACCTACCCTGAATGACGCCCTCGTGATCTCTGCTATTTTTGCAAATTATTGTGTGAAGGAAATATTGATTGATACCGGAAACTCAGTAGATATAATCTTTTACAATGCATTCAAGCAGCTGAATATTGACACTGCCGAATTCAACAAAGTTAACAATGCACTATCAGGATTCGCAGGAGAAACACTAGGAGCATTAGGAGAAGTCGTGTTGCCCATCTCATTGGGAAAACTGTCCGAGAAAGGCTACAAGAATTGTGAAATTCTTGGTGGTTAAGGCACCCTCCGCTTATAACATGATATTGTGAAGACCCAGCTTCAAACCTTTTCAAGGCTCTATCTCCACATACTATATGAGGATGAAATTTTCCACAACGAACAAAGTGGAAGAAGTGATGTTGGATCATATAATATCTCAAGAACATCATACCAATATCCTAGAGAATTTTGGTAGATCTTAATCAAATCCTATTGACGTGAATCAATTAATAAGGGAAGATACAATTATCAAAAAGAGAAGGTCAAAAACAAGAAAAAGAAAATCAGAGGATCTA
The DNA here is from genome assembly GCA_038501285.1 of Penstemon eatonii. Taxonomy (NCBI): domain Eukaryota; kingdom Viridiplantae; phylum Streptophyta; class Magnoliopsida; order Lamiales; family Plantaginaceae; genus Penstemon; species Penstemon eatonii. The sequence goes on from CM076712.1 coordinate 49,441,689, forward strand.
CAGGTGGAGGTAGTGAAAAGAAAATTATCATGCTGCATAATCGCTAAGATTCAACTATAAAAGTTGTCATGTACCGATCAATGAAAGTTTAATGAGATCTGCTGGCGGATCCTATTTTTTCACACAAGAATGTACCTGATATTGTCTGCCACTTTGAAGAAAAATAAAAAAGAGTCAGATTTTCAATATTTGATATATCAAAAGAGAAAAGGGCATTACACCTCTAAAAAAGGGGTCAGATTAAAAAAGTCCCAATAAAAGGGCATTACACCTCTAAAAGGGGTCAGATTAAAAATGTCCCAATAAAAGGGCATTACACCTCTAAAAAGGGGTCAGATTAAAAAAGTCCCAATAAAAGGGCATTACACCTCTAAAAGGGGTCAGATTAAAAAAGTCCCAATAAAAGAGCATTACACCTCTATAAGGGTCAGATTAAAGAAGTCTCAATAAAGAGCATTACACCTCTAGAAGGGGTCAGATTAAAGAAGTCCCGATAAAAGAGAATTACACCTCTAAAAGGGATCAGATTAAATAAGTCTCAATAGAAGAGCATTACACCTCTAAAAGGGGTCAGAATGAAGAAACACCTTCATACCGAAGGTGGAATAAACAGCTCTTCAAAGGAGCATCACACCTTCTAAAAGAGGTCAAACAAAAATGCTTTCATAGCGAAGACAAAAAGAAACACTCCAAAAGTGCTACACCTCTAAAAGGGGTCAAAAAGAAACTCTGGGAAAGTGTAACACCTCTTAAAAGAACAAACAAAAACTCTTTCATTTCGAAGGCATAATAATTCTTCTACAATGACAAGATGTTGTACAAACAACTCTAATGAAAATGCAATGTATACATATGTAGGTGAATTATCACAAGTCCAAAAGCAACTGAGATCAATCACAAGTTACTAACCATACATCAAAGAAAATAATCAAAACAAAAATAAAAACCAAGGTACATATAGAAAAACCCACTCCCGAAATCCAAGAACTTATTCGAGAAATATTTTGTCGAGCCTAGGCAAGAAAGCCTCGGTCGAACTACTGTCGAGGCAAGAACGCTTCGACAGAACTTCTGCTCAGACAAAAACTCCTCAGCAGAACTCCTGCCGAGGTAAGAACGCCTCGGCAGAACTCCTGTAGAGACAAGAACGCCTCGGCAGAACTCCTGTCGAGGCAAGAATCCTTCCGCAAAACTCCTGCCAAAACAAAAATGCCTCGGCAGAACTCCTGCCAAGGCAAGAGTGCCTCGGCAGAACTAACGCCTCGGCAGAACTCCTGTCGAGGCAAGAATGCTTCAGCCAAACTACTGTCAAGACAAGGACGCCTCGACAGAACTCCTGTCGAGGCAAGAATGCTTCAGCCAAACTACTGTCAAGACAAGGATGCCACGGCTAAACTACTGGCGAGGCAAGAATGTCTCGGCCCAACAACTTCTAAAGGAAAATATCATGTTGATGTTTTGAAAACTATAAGCTGAAGAATCTATTTGAAAAGTTAACTCATGAAAGGATTCGCTCTTGAGAAGAAAAAAGTTAATTATCCAATAATAAAGTCACATCATTTTAACATGAAATGATGTTCTATTAAGTATTATTATTACTTAAATTCCACAAGTAAATATTCTTTGATATTTACATATGGAATTGGGGGGCTTATGATGTGGATATATAAAGCATAAAGGTATTTTAGTAATTACCAAATTCCTGATTATTAAAATACTTAAATAAGAATTACATTTATGACGTTCATTAAAATGACCATCCTACCCCTAGTTAATTTTGGACTTAGTGGAGACTTTTCCTCTCCACCTAATTGATGGTGGACTTCTCATCTCCCCCATTTAATATGAGACTCTTCACCTCCTCACTTTCACCTATAAATACTATCCTCATTTTCATTTGGAGGAGGTGGCCAGAAGTGTGAAGACTAGTTGAGTAGTTTCCTCAAAGTTCGTCCCGTGACGTCAGAACGAGAGAGAAAAACGATCAAGATAGGAGGAAGTCTTCTCAAAGATATCCTTGATCATTTTCACGCAACATCAGGTATTAACTTATGTAATGTAATACAAATACAAAATATTAATATTATGCGGTCACAGACAAGTTTCCTAAACCTTAGGCAAATCAAAAACCCTCCGTCGCGCTCCTTCAATGAGCAAAAATGACCACCTTTCTCAGCCGTGTTTCCTGCCGGAAGCTACCTCCGGCAGTTTATGACGTCTTCTCCACGCGCCTCCTCTTCTCCACAACCACCTCCTCCTCAAAACTCCGCTCGAAGTACTCCTTCGTACCCCCTCCATCTCTCCAACAATCGAAACACGAATCGCAAACCGTAAAACCCTCCAAACCTCGTTACCGGCCTCCCTCATCTCTGGACCGGGCTGGACCGGCTATCAAGTCCGAACTCCCATTCGATTTCCGGTTCAGCTACACAGATAGCAGCCTTAAATCCAGGCCAATCGGGCTTAGGGAGCCAAAATATTCGCCTTTCGGGCCCGGCGTATTGGACCGGGTTTGGACAGGGGTTTGTGCCCCGGCTGTGGACCCAAAAGTGGGGTCAGCTGGAGTTGATGGTGAGTTGGAGGAGAAGAGGAGGGTGATGAGAGAGAGAATTCAGGGAGAACCATTGACTAATGCTGAAAGGAAAGCTCTTGTGGAGAGGTGCCAAAGGCATAAAACCAAGAGGCAGATTAATTTGGGTATTTTTTCTAATCACAGTTTTAATTATTCATTTTTTATGGTGTTGGTTTTGTTGATGTGCTTGGTGAAATGATATCTTTGAATTTAACTGGTTTGTCGTTTCTTTTTTCGCGAAATAGTAAAAAAATGTGATATTATAAGTAACTTCGAGTGACTATTTACGAAGTTCATAATAGAAAAAGCAGGGGAAGGGGGTAATGTTTTGGTGCAAATTTTGAGAGAGTTTACAAAAAGGGTCACAAATGTTACAAGTATAGGACTTGAATGGTTATTGATATGAAATTTAGTGTAGGAAGATTTGCAAGCTTTGAGAGGTTGCGAATAGTTGGATGAAAGTGATAATGGTGGTTGATGATTTTTGCGTTGTAATCATATCTATTTGTTGTTCCTCAAAGAAAAGAAAAATGAATATCTATTTGTTGTTCTTAAAGACTCAGTCTTTTCAATTGTTGTGTTCCCAGTGTTGGAAAATTAATTTTGAAACTCACAGTAAAGTCATGTAACCTCCTGGTTAGATTTAGATGTAGATAAAAGCCATTTTACAATGATTGGGTATCACAGATCCAAGATATTTGAGCTTCTGTTAGCTATTGTCATCCGATAATATTGGTAAGAGAAGAGTTAGATGCTTGTGTCGGACCCATTTCGGAGTTAAACTCCCACTTTCCATATTTCAAGAGACTATATCTTTTGTTTGTCATTGCCATTTTGAACAGGCATGGATACCATGATTCACACTTAGAACAGGCATGAATATAGAGCATCTCTTCCCATCAGCATTTACACATTTTGGAGACAACAATTGAGGTCCAAGGGATTCTTGTCTATATATTTGATTGTACTTTCGTGTCATCTTTTGTAGGAAGGGATGGTCTAACTCACAACATGTTGAGTGATATTCATAATAACTGGAAACATGCTGAGGCTGTTAGGATAAAGTGTCTGGGAGTGCCTACTGTTGATATGAAAAACATATGCACCCAATTGGAGGTAATATTTATTGTTTTCTTTCACTTCCCTGCCACATTCTAATGATGGCGTGGGGTACCCATGAATTGGCCTGGCCCAATCCACATTTTTCTTTTTTTTCTTTTTTGGTTAGGTTTGGGTTATGGTAATACTTATGTTGTCAAAAGTAAGTTTGTGATTTGTCAGAAAAAAGGGTAAGTAAATAAAAATAATAACACTGAAGTAAACTAGTTTAACATTCATTGGATCAACCTAATCCGGATAGCATCGTACTTGTCCTGAGTCGATCAGATCTGGCTTAACTTGACCTGGTTTGACCTGAAAACCTTTTTTTCTTTTCTAAATTTATGTATTGTAAAAGTCGTGCCAAGAAACATGTACCTGTTCATTTATATTTACTACTCCATATCAACAAACTAAATTGTTGGACGTAAACTAATTTTGTTCATATATTTGTTAACACTTGAAACCGTATATTCTTATAAAAATGATGCATGCTTCAATGTGTACAAAATGCATATTATTAGAATACAGTTTCTTGAAAAGCCGACCCGACTCAAATCGAACCCAACTTCTTCTAGACCTAGCCCATTTTTTATCCGTGTTAAGTGACCCATCTTGACCCGCCCAAACCTGACCTATCCCGCCAAATTGCAATCACACTCTTATCATTCTAGGCAGTAAATTACTCCACAGAACTTGTTTCTGGAGAACTTCTCCATCCATAACTCTGATGGGATGTCTAGAATTTGCAATCTAGGCTTTCCAGATATTTTTTCAAGTTATACCTCTCCTAAAGTTTCATTTTACCTCCCTTTATGGTCGTCAATCTTGTCAGTTGTTGCTTATGAGTTGATAGCCGTCTGTGTTTTTTGATATAGGCATTAATGAACTGCTGACCTGTATGTCCAGGACAAAGCATTTGGGAAGATCATTCTTAGACATGGTGGTCTTCTTGTACTGTACAGAGGTAGGAATTATAATCCGAAGGAAATCCCTACAATTCCATTAATGTTGTGGAAGCCCCAAGAGCCAGTATATCCAAGGCTTACAAAAACTACTATTGATGGACTTAGCATTGAAGAAACCAAAGAGATGAGGAAGAGAGGACTATCGGTTCCCGCCTTAACTAAACTTGGTAGTAATCGTTATGTTGCTCTAATCACAATTTTGTATAATTATTTCTAACATATAAATGATAAATCACAAATGCAGCTAAAAATGGTTACTACGGTAGTCTTGTACCCATGGTCCGCGATGCTTTTCTTGCCGAGGAGCTGGTCAGAATAGACTGCAAAGGCCTACCAAAGAGTGACTACAAGAAAATAGGGTGCAGACTGAGGGTACAACGTTTTTCTTTTTAATTGACTAATTTACATCATTTTATAGATGGCCAACTAAGTGTGCTAATTGTTGAAGATTTATTTCATTGAGACAGGACTTAGTTCCTTGTATTCTCGTCACATTTGACAAGGAACAGATTGTAATATGGAGGGGCAAGGACTATAATCCATCAGAAGGCGGTTATTTTCTCACCGAAAGGGAATTGTTCCATGATGATTCATCAAATCCTGCGTCTGAAAATGAGAGCACAGATGACGGTCAAAGTCAAACTGGTTTTTATTCTGGTGAGTCTGATAACGAGTAAACCGGGGTCTCCAGGATGTGTAGTTGTACATTCCAAATATGACTATATTGTCCGAGATCCATAACTTCCGAGTACATGCATTGACCCTTTTTCACAAAGATGGACTTCTTTTCATTTGAAATACATATTGTGTGTGGAAGTCTTCTTTGTTTATACAGAACTTGGACAGGGGCTGTAAAAAGAAATAGATCTTACCAACTGTGTATTGCTGTAATAAATGTTTATAGTTATTAAGTTTTTTTCAGATGCCTGCCGAATTGAATCCGATTGTGCACGCGATGGTGCTTGTGCTATGTGGGTTGGTGAAGAATATTTGGCACTATGTTCTGTATAGTTTTTGTTGTATTCAATAGCTATGGTTTATAATACTCCGTATATAAATAACTTATGATCTAATGATCTATCAGGTTGTTATATTTTATTTTGTTTGCTTCATAGTTCTTACAGAACAAAAATTTCATCAATAGTTAACATTGATGACAACTTTTCTAGGAGTTTGCCCAGCTAGCGTCTCTATCGCAATCATGACTCATGCGTAATGGTAAGTATTAGTTATTGAGTAAGTGTGATCGAATCAAATCTTTGTAAATATTTGTCTCCTAAGAAGAGTGACTAATGACAATGTTGTGCAACTACATTGCATTGTGATTGTGTTGGTGCGACCATATCGAATGTCGTTTATCACGTGAGTGTGTGGATAATTCGATGTTGCCAAACTCATTAGTTTTTCTTTTCTTTTTGCTTTTTTCTAAGTGAACAACAGCCATAATGTACAACTCTCGGCATGACAATATGAAGGAATTTTTTTTTTCTTCTTCATTTCTAGATATAATAGGTGAGAACCTCTCTTAGACATATTCAAATTTAGAGTCTCTATATTTTGGACAAGTCCCTTCCAATAAACCATCTTTAGGTTAGTATTTGGTGTAATTCATATTTCTATAATTGATTGATTTCAAACTCATTCCTTCTTAATTGCTAACTATACGACTCTCAATTTTTGTGATTTATGGTTTCCTTTTTAAATGGTTTATGGTTTCCTTGTCTTTACTATATTAACATCTTTCGTGTCTATACAGAGGGTACTAACTGAACAACCTACTAGATGAGGAAACCTTGTACTAACCAAAATTCAATAATTATTTTTTGGAAAAATTGTGTAAGTAGTGGCAGACTTGCAAATGGTACAAGTAATATAAAAGTATGAGGGCATGTTTGTTTGGCGTATCGGAGAGTAGTGAATGTTTGTGAAATAATCTCAATTTGCGTAATATTTTTTGTTTGAGTTTTGAGATAGTGGTTTGAGAAATAAAGTATGTGTATGTTTTTTTGGAATTGTAGGTGAAAATTGTGTAAGACTATGCCAAATCAAAGTAGAGTTTGAATAGGCTTTGTTTATAGATAAGAAAATTGTTATTTGTTTGGCTTCCGAGAGAGTAGTCGAGAAAATTAATGAATGAAAAAATTTATTTCAGAAAGTAGTTAGAAAATATGTTTGTTTGATATTTCCCAAATACGCGTAAAAGATTTGAGAAACGCAAAAAAAAAAAAAAAAAAAAAAAAAAAAAAATCCTATGTGTACCAAAGAAAAACCCTTTTTCTTGTTTATAATATTATGTTGTTTTCTTTATGAGAAATATTAAAATAGGGTTGACGTAGTGTAGCTTTATCTCTAAAGAGCATTTAAATTATAGTTTTGTTAAGAAACTGACCGTCTAAACTCCTTGTATGTGAAAAATGGAGTACAAAAATATTGAGACCGAGAAAGTATTAGGGCTGTCAATGGGTCGGACTCGGATCGGATCAGGGCAGATCCGGATCCGAGTCCGATTTCCATTTCTTCTATCCGGATCCGCTCGGATCTGGAATATTAGCAACCGGATCCGAATCCGGATAAATTATTCGGATCCATTTAGCAAGCTAACTTTTTTTTCCCGTTTTCCTCCAAATCACTTGCAGATTCCACCATCATGAATTAAAAATGTAAAATTTTACTTACTTCATCGAAACTATTGCCAAAAAATTGTAGAAGATGGGATATGATGGACAAATATAAACGATAAAAATTAGAACAAAAGAATAAACAAAAATATAAGTAAAAAAAAAATAAACTGGGACAAAGAAGAAGAAAACTCAATATTGAGAAATGGAAGAGAAGATAAAAATTGAAGGATGAATGGTTATGGTTTGATTTTTCTTATTAAATAGTATATATTAATATGTTGTAGACCCAATTAGTTATCTGGTCAGTCCAACAATATCTCTCATGCATTTCTTTTTAAAATTATTTTTAATATAGTAAAAGATTTTAGTGGATTATAGATAGTTTTAATTATTATTTTTATTTAAATACATAATATATAAACAACATATAGTAATATATATCAGATACGGATATGTAACATATTGGATCAGCCTAGATCCATATTCGCTCCATATAATTCGGATTACGGATCTTCTTAATCGGATCAGGTCCATCGGATCACTAATCGGACAATTATCCTAATAAATCGGACCGGATTCGGATCGGATCCGAATTGAAATCTGCCCCATTAACAGCCCTAGAAAGTATGATAAATTGAACTGTGATAATTTAGCATAACACTTAAAAATTGTTAGAATAATAAATTAATAACGAAATAATAGAGAGGGGTTTTGAAAAGTAAAGTACAAGGAAAAATAAATTTAAAAAAAAAAGTACAAGGAAAAACAATTTTTTAGAAGGTAAGAATCTTCAACAAAACTTTTTAAAAATACATGACTTGCTAAAATCTGGAAATAACATGCTCCATACTGAAAAATATACTTCTTTTCATAAATGAATACACAGTTTAGTGAGATGTTTATTACAATAGTAGTGTAGTGTCTTGGTATTCTTTTACACTAATCAAATTTTAGACGTAAACTACTACTACGAATACTATTATTAAAAATTGATTTCACAAAAACCAAATTAATTAACCCCATTTTGGGTAAAATGTGTAGATATATATATATATATATATATATATATATATATATATATATATATATATATAGACACCGTGGATACATACTTAGTATAATAAAAAAAAACTAGGTGCATGTGTGCTTACATTTTAATCATATTTCTTGAATCAAACACCAAATTATAAAGTACATAATATTAAACCTTTGACATCATAGTCAGTATACTGTATTACAGTCCGCATGGGCAGCTCAACTGGTCTCAGAGGTGGAAGTTGGAACAAGTGACCAAGGATCGAACCTCACCAGCGGCAGTGTGGGAGCAACCTCTCAAAAAATGAGGGGGGCTCCTTGTGCGCAGTGAGTACTGGTCCCAGCCTCTGTTGCCGGTTAAGTCACCATGATTTACCTCCTCTCACAATCCCGTCGGACAGGGGGTGAGGGGCGCCCGGGGTGAGCGATTTCACCTTTTTGGAACAAATGTATATCAAATTACAACATAGTTGACCCAACAAAACAATATATTAATTAATAAAGGTGTAGATTATGTATCACAAATAAATAGTAATTCTGTAATGATAAAGAGAAAGTGAGAAACACCAACAGAGATCTGATCAGATCAAATCAAATCAAATCACGTGGGGGGCACAAACAATAATCTGAGGTAGGGGCACAAACAAAAAACTCCATTTTTTTTATATAAAAGTGTCCTAAAAGTGATCTAACATGGTAGATGATGAGTACCTATAAATATATCATTCAAATTTTCGTGACTATTCTATAAGGTAGCCGTCATTCGTCATGCTAAGAGGATTTTAGGGACACTTTTTCCCTAAAAATAACCTAACATGACATATTATAACGGATATTCCAATTCTTTTCCCTCCTTTTACTTCTGAATGCTCTGTTTGGCATTGGCCTAATTTGCATATATTGAGTAAAATGCAGAAACACCCCCCTATATATATTCTAACTGACAAAAAGTCTCATATTTTATTTTTATTTGCCAAACCTTTTTATTAACATTTCATAAGCCAAAAAAACCTCTATGTTAAACTTTTTGTTAGTCCATGGCACTTAATTGCAAAATAAGAGTGGATCTTAGAAGGTACTTGCTATAATTTTAAAAGAACAACAATTTTTTAAGTTAACAAGATGATATTGCGAAAAAAATTGAGACGTATTTTTGAATTTTATAGTATTTCATTAAAAAAATACCCTCTAATAATCCCAGTTATAGCAAGTTTAAGAAATACAGGGATTTCTTTTATCAATTTGAAAAAGTAGAGGGTATTTTTGCGTTTTACTCTTATACTATATTCATTCTGAAATCAACTCTTAGTCTCACATTTTCACCACCTTCGAGCTCCTCCAAAAACAACAATGGCGGAAGCAGAACATTCTCTCACCACTCCCCTCCTCTCCGATCATCAATCTCATCTTACCCTCACCATCCACCACGACCACCCTTACCCGCCGGATAACCCGTTTGCGTTTATTGGGTCGGATTATGGATTCGAAGTGCCCGAAACCAGCACCGTGGATCCTTTCCGAAACCACACCTTAAAAATCGAGGGTATATATGAGTGGATGAAGATTCTGATCTGCCTCCCCATTGCAGCTGTTCGGCTTGTTCTCTTTGGGTTGTGTTTAATGGTGGGGTATTTGGCAACTCTTTTGGCGTTGCAAGGGTGGAAGGATAGGCAGAATCCTATGCCCAAATGGCGCTGTCGGGTCATGTGGATCACCCGTTTGTCTGCCCGTGCAATCCTCTTCTCTTTTGGGTAATCATAATCATAATACATCCTTGTTTGGAATTTAGATTTAATGTAAAATAGTAAAGTTCCTGCAAGTTTGTATTGCTTCAATTTAATTTGGTTGAACTTTTGTAGTTCATTGGTGGCTTAATGGCTTTTTTTTTTTTTTTTTTTTTTTTTGAGAATACATGGTGGCTTAATGGCTTTGGTAAGGAGAAAATGAGGGGCTTGGCCTTAGTTAAAAGTTTCATTATCGTGGTATGTTTCAGTAAGCTAAATTTTAGAAGCTTTTCGAAAAAAATTCAATTTTTTTTGAGAAAATTGTAAACAAAAGAAATATTTTGAAGTTGAAATTATAGTATATTTTATTTTACTCAAAAATCGAAACTTTTGGTGTTTTCGGTGCAATCATATCGAAATTTGAATTAGCATTACAATTCTTTTGTTGCTAACATTCAGTAGAAGGTCAACTAGATATTTATTAAGAATAGCTCTATACAATTTTAAAATTCTAGTGTATAGTAGGATGGCTTATCTTGCAATTGTTAAATAGACTTTGATCCTCTATGAAGAATTTTCTGGAAATTTACACAATTGAATACTTGAATGTTGTTTATTTGTCTATTTTAGTTATACTGGTGATTAGGCATTGATTATCACAGCAATTTCCATCATTTTCTTTGTGGTTAGATTGTGAAGTCAAATTAGCAACGAGATATTTGAGAACAGATCATGGGCACATCCTGTAGCGATGCTCGGCTCTAGATGGATTTGATTTTTTGTTTGTCTAGCCAATTGTTGTCACTATCTCTAGCTTTGTCTTGATAGCTTTCTGGTAATTTTGCCTTTGGCTCATTAATGTGGCGTATGTCAAATTCAAGATGGGAAACGGTGATGATGTCTCAATGGATTTGGTGAGTAGGATAATCTGGCAGGGGCTTGCATGAACATATCTGAGTGGGCTGGTTTTCATAATAGAAGCATTGGAAATTTCTTGGTAGATTATAAGTTTCAACAGTTCTAGGTAAATCAGTTGGTCATGTTTCAGTAAACTCAACTTTGTTATTGCATAGTTGTTTTGCCCTTTTTTTTTTTTTTTTTTTCCTGCGACTTTTTCTGTCTAGTTGGTTAAAATAATTGGATTTATTTCATCAAGGGTAGTTTGAGGGCGTATAATAGACTAGCACATCTCAAGTTAGAAACGTGGACACCACTACCGTTGTAAGAAAATGAAGGCAATCAGTTCACAGTAAAGTGAGCAGCAAAGTTATACTTACATTGTTGTTATTCCTGTGTTGATGTTATTTATTTGCTTATGTGAGTCTGGTTTGATAAATAAACTTATTGCTATTCCTTCTCAATTTTCTGCACTGCAGCTACCATTGGATAAAAAGAAGAGGAAAGCCTGCTCCAAGGGAGATTGCTCCCATAGTTGTGTCTAATCATGTATCATATGTTGATCCTATTTTCTTTTTCTACGAATTGTTTCCAACCATAGTGGCCTCTGAATCACATGATTCCATGCCTTTTGTTGGAACCATCATCAGGGCAATGCAGGTATTTTATTTTCCAAAACAATTAGTACTTTTGGGCTGTGGTGACACATGTAGTGGATAGTTATGTGAGAGTTATTATATTGTCCTAAATTTCCCTTCTTATTGTAGTCTTTACCATGAAAAATTCATCTGACATAACGATTTGATCATGATGTCCATTTTTTTTGTGTAGGTTATTTATGTGGATCGATTCTCAAGATCATCAAGAAAACATGCTGTAAATGAAGTAAAGGTAGAGAACATCTGTTACATGCTGTCTTCCTTTTTGAACTGCAATGAAGTAAATGAAAAATTAGGAGTGAGTGGCATCTTTATAGATGTTCAGGTTACAAAATTTGGCAAGAATTCTAAGGTTTAAAAGTTTTTATCAATATATAAGCTATTTGATACAGAAATGTGCTTTGAAGGACCTGTAAACAGAGAAAAGCTTCTTACAATCAATTTCCTCGAGTGCTTTTATTTCCCGAGGGAACAACAAGTAATGGAAGACTTATCCTTTCCTTTCAACTTGGTGCATTCATTCCTGGTTATCCCGTTCAGCCAGTTATTGTCCGTTATCCCTACATACACTTTGACCAGTCCTGGTACTGCATTTCCTTTTCTTTGGTGTTTTCCTAATCTAGTTTTATGAGCTTCCATTCATGAACTGTACATTTTTGTGCAGGGGGAATATTACCATTGCAAAATTAATGTTCAGAATGTTTACGCAGTTTCACAATTTTATGGAGGTATGATATAATATTTCTAATTTTTCTTCCATCAATCTAAGTGTCACTATTCTCATACTGAAAGTTGCTGCTAACATACTCCTGCTGATGACACATTAAAAAGTTTCTAACACCCACCATTACTTTCCTCTAATCACCAAATATAATACTACCGAGAAAAGAGCTATAATTCTCTGCTGCCTGGTTGGGCATAAACACTTTAGGCCTCATCCATTGGAATATCTGTGCTTTTATTTTTGTTAAATTTTTATAATTTCTTTATCAGATGACTGGTGCAATCACATGAATCTTTTGTATATTCACAGGTCGAGTACCTTCCTCTCGTGTCACCTCATGAAAATCAGAAGGAGAATGCCATCCATTTTGCTCAGAGGGTGAGCCAGGGCTAATTAATAGTATTGATGTATTTCTTTCTTCTATATCCTGATATTGTTTTTAACTTCGTTCGCTCTTGTATACTGTTAAGTGAATTGAGAAAAGAATAAGAAAAGACATGGAATTTAGGATTTAGGAAGTGGTTCAGTCAACTAAACGTGACTGACCCTACATGCATTTATACCAGTAACATTATTCCTTACGTTGACAATAATACCCTTAATAATACCTAATACTCGTCTAACATATACATCTTAATTCTTAGTAAATTAGCCTGCTTTAGTTGTTGGGATATATCCATTCTTTCGTGTACATGAGCTAAATTGAACCAATGTATGTATGTAAATACACCCAAAGTGTTGAGTAATTTTCTTACGCTCACGTATCTCCTTGTCTCCTCAACCTTTTAATCTCCAAAACCAATGCTCTCCCAACTTCACTTCCTGCATCTCCCCACCCGCTTCGTGAGGCATTAGTGAAAGAAGTTCATAAATTTAGAGCATAGGGTGGCTGAATAACATATTCCAGGAGTAGGTTTGATAGGGTTTATAATCCAAGGTTTTGAATTCTCGATTTATAATATATCCTAATACTAATCTAACAGAAAAGCCAAAGGTTAGATTAATAGATAAAGGTTCATAGGACAAAATATCCTTTCTCTAGATTTTTAAGATTGTATTCATTCCTATTGAGCCTTAAAAAAAATGCCTAGGAATTTCCATATTGATTTTTATTTGTACAAATAGTTCATTCCATGATTTTATATCTGTGTTGCTATTCCACTTTATTGTTCAACATGAATGCTTAAGTCGTGCATCTGGTTAAATGCAGACTGGTCATGTCATTGCAAGTGCTCTCAATGTGCCACAGACATCATACTCTTATGGAGACTTTATGCTTCTTGCAAAGGCAGCCGAGTCAAAGCAGGTATGTAATTACTTTCCTGTAGAGTCTGTGATATCTTCTGTTGTACTTTGTTTTTCATGTGTTTCTTGTCTTAGTACATCTGATTGAATCGATAAGATTGGAGGAGAAACAACGGTCACTGTGTCTCAACATAATTTTTACAACATCCTTAGAACATTGAAAGCACATCATTGAAATCTACGCATATTGGTATCAACTAATCTCACTTAAATCTTAGCTAGTTTAATACTCTTATTATAACCAACCAGACGTGCTTTAAGAAGAAAACTTAGAATACATAGTGCTGAAAGAGTTAACCTTTGATCTTCCTTGTCTTGATTAGAGAATTACTGGGGTTTGTTGGGTTCAATCTAGTCATGTACTGCACTGAGGTGTAGATGCCTGTGGCATTGGTAGATTTGGTTCAGATATCCTGTTTTATAGTGTTGTTTTTGTTCACGTAATTGTACTTTTCTTTTTTAGCACATGGAAATATATTTCCATTTGCTAATCTGGAAGTCAAGTGTTCACTAATGCAATATTAATATCTTCTCTTGTCAGGAAAACCCCTCACTATATATGGTAGAAATGGCCTGGGTACAATCAGTAAGTTGGACTTGCTTGTTGCTTCATTATTTGGGCTGAAAAATGAACTGGACGTACTTCGGAGTCACGCTTCATGCAGTTTTTTTCATATTTCTATGTTTTAATTATTGATATAATTGCCAGTGGGCTTCATGTAATGCATTCTGGTTTTCAGTCACTTCATCTAAGAGCTTTGGAAGCTGTAGAGTTTTTGGAGATATTTCTGTTGATGAATCCAAATCCCAGGTATTCTGGAATGCTATTATTTTCCTTGAACTGCATTGCATATGCTTGAAACACATTATAACTTGACATTTTTTTTTAAACGATTTGCTTATCCTACTGTTCCCAGTTTTTTGGAAGGGTTTGCTCAAAGTTGCAAACCAATTGAGCCAACTCGATCACCTGTTTCTCTACTTATTTTTGTACTTTAATCCATACTTTCACTTGTGTTGACCCTTCTTTCTTCACAACTCAGAGAAGCCATGAGCCATCGAAATCTAATTCTCATATACCTTTTTTCGCTCAATGTCAATTAATATCTGACTGCGGTTCAATGATAACTGACATAAACCTCCGCCTGGTAATAAGAAAGTTGAGAGCAACATCCATGAAAGCTTTACTTGAAATATCAGATTAATTTTCCATAGGGAAGCCAATCATGCTCAGAATCTAATACCTGCTGCTAAAGTCTCCAAATCCAATTGTGCTCATCGTATATATTTTTTATGTACTTTTCATTTCGAATTGTTAGTTTATTTCGTGGAATATTCTACATTTGGGAAAAGAAAAGAAAAAGTTGAAAAAATATGAGCTGCTCATTAAATGTGCTAGAATTCAAAACTTTAGTCTAGCTCGGACCTGCCCGAATTGAACTCAAACTTGTGCTTGATCCCAAAAATCTTGCTGGTATTCGTCTTTGTTTGTTTGCACCCTGAGATTGTGTAACTTATTGTTTCCTATGTTCAAATAGAAATATATTGATATTGGGGTTTGCTCATTACACTTTGGGTTGAATTTAAACTTGGAGTTCAGACTTGTTGCTAAATGATTTATGTGTAAAGAAGTTCAGATTTGTCGCTAAATGATTTGTTTAAAGAAGTCCAGTGTCTTGCAATTCCTTAATCAATAGCTTCTACGCTTGACTATTTACTTGCCGGTTGCCCAGGAGGGGATATATTTTCTTATCAAGTTTTAACTTAAGCATCATTCACATATTGAAAACATGCTTCTGATAAAGTTTTATGCTCTTCACAGTGGATATGTTGAATTCCGCGACTTTCTCAGAGTTCTAAGATTGAAACCCTGTGGTATTTGTGAAAAGGTTAGCTGCTGAACAATTTTTAAAATATTGAAGACCTTGTAATTGAATTTGTTAATTTTCTTATTGGTAAAATTTAGTCTTCCATTCATCTTGGCCAAGTCAAATGAGTAAATCTTTGGCTTGGCACTTAATTTTACCACTGCTGTAGCTTACTGCTATTTTTTTTTTGGTTTCCCAAGGGTTTAATCCCTTTCGAGGCGCGTCGGGCACATAATGTGGGAACCTCTCCCAACAGGGATTCGAACCTGAGTCCGCTACTTTGTAGTGACTAGTCCCTTCCACTAGACCAATCACCTGTTGGTGTAGCTTACTGCTATTTGTTTAGTCTCTGGTATATGATGTCCAGAATCGGCAAACTTTCCTTTGTAATTAGAAATATTTAGCTTATAGCCCTTTGACCATTCAACCGAGAAAATAGTTATGAGTTATATCACTCAACGGTGGAGTTTAAAATTAATGCTGACGCCAGCATCAGTCCCATATATAATAATGGCACTCGATTAAGATTTGTCTTTGCTGATTCTAATTTACTGGAATATCTATTCTGCAGATGTTTGGATTCATTGATGTGCAGAAGGTTGGTAAAATTACATTTAAACAGGTAAGTTTGTAGCCTCGATACTCATATTTATGCCTCAGTTAGGCATGTTAATGTTTATGTGCAAGTTTTTCAAATAATAAATTAAATTAAATAGCCGTATTACGATTATGATGTATTTGATATCCAAAAAGGGGTAATTTTTTTCCGCTGAAGTGGTAACTGTATGCATTTAGAGCTCCTTAGCTCGGAGGGCACAAATTCAACTTACTTCCGCAGTTTGAAGATGCAAGCTAGACTCTCAAATTTGAAATAACTTTTGTGTTATTTCAGTTCTTGCTCGGTTCGGCCCATATCTTGAAGCAACCACTATTTCAGCATGCCTGTGAACTAGCATTTAGTGAATGTGACATTAATGGCAAGAATTACATTTCGGAACAAGATGTATGCTTTCATTATCCTGCTCACTCTGCATATTTATCTCTCTTGTTTTTCTAGTTTTCAGTCTCAGATTCTTCTCTTCTTTTATGACAGTTACTAGATGAGGTTTCACTATCAATTCCAAACATGAACGGCGACGAGGTGAGTAGGGGAAAATATATATATAAAATCTTTTAAGAAATGGACTGAAACATTAATTTCACAACTTAAACTTATTGCTTCCTTTATCTTCTTAGATACCTACCAACTATACCTTAATTAAGGGCACATTTTTCATTTTGTCCATTTGATGTTTATCTTTTATAATGATCATTTTGCACAAGTAGATGTTGAATCTATTTTTTATTTTGAGGTTTGCAGATGAAAGGGCTTTTTAGTTTATTTGATGTGGATAATGATGGGAGAATCAGCAAGAATGATTTTGTCTATTGTTTGAGAAGATATCCATTGCTTATAGCACTATTTGCACTCAAATTGGCTGCACACAATTTCTTCTTTACCTCATCATACCCATAGTTTACTTGTGAGGGTACAGTTCCTTGAGCTTTTCTTCAAACTTTTATCTCATGTAATCATAATACACACCATTCATACAGTTTTTTCTTCTTTTTTTCTTCTGGTTTTTTTTCCTTTTTTTTTTTTTATTGCTACTATGACTTTTTGTATAGTAGGTCTATGTGTATGTTTGAACTGTCTTTCGCCAAGTCAAACAAACAATTTTTTTTTAGATTGTGAATACATACATTGTTATGTCAAACACTATATCGAATCGAAACTATTACGATTATATGAAAGTGAACCAATACTAATATTAAACTAGAGAAAAACTAGTATGAAACTAGAGATAATACCCTTATTCGTGGGAGTTAGAACTCCATCTTATATGTTCCAATTTTAAAAAAAATATCCTTTTATTAAAAATTCTTGCTCTAAATTGACCTAAATAAATCCTACTTTCATTTAGGTAAAATATCTCTTGTTTTACTTTACTTTTTTCCAAAATGTTTAAAACAATAAATTTATATTACAATTTGATTAAAGATAAATTAAAATATCTTTTACGTTAAGATCGAGAACATACAAATTTTAAAAATTAAATTTAACATTCATTTTATTTCTAGAATTCCAAAGAAATAATTTTTTTTTTCCGATTGTATGAAAATCGATTACAACTCAAAAAATCTTGAGACTTCTAACAACATTCTCAGAAAATTCAAACAATCTAGCCCTAAAGTTCCTTTAATATGCACTGTTTGGTTCCAAGGAAAATTGGGGAAAAAAGTAGAAAGAGGGGAAATGATTTTCAGTGAAGCACTTGAAAACATTAGAATGCAACTCAGATGTTTGGTGTGACTTACCTAATTAAGAGCATAATGGGAATGTAATTTAAGTCGAGCTTTAAACACTATAAAAGTTTGAAATTTTTATGTAAAATATCTCAAAAGATAGTAAATTTCATTAATCAAATTACTGCAGAAACTTGATTTATTTAATTTGTGTCACAATAGGACACGGTCATCTGAAAAATTTAGGTTTGTTAAAAAAAAAAAAAAAAGGTGAAAATTTTAGACAGTCCCACAATTCCATGTGTAGATAAACTAAGGTGCCGTTTGGTTTCCCCAATAAGCCCCAATAAATTAAATAGTGAGAGTTTATATGGTGTTTGGTTCAACAAATAAAAAAACCTGGGCAGCCCCAATTTGCTCGGATTTTGGTGGGCCAGCCCATATAAATGGTTCTAATCTCTCCATTGCAATTGGACCTCAACCCCAACAATTACATAATCATGGAATAAGGAAATTATGAAATTACACATTTGTCCTCATTCTTCATTAAAGTATATATATAATATTTTTGGATCATTCTTCATTGTAGAAAAATGAAGATTGAGGGCGTGGATTTTGAGGAGCCATGTAAATGCAGATAGTATTAAAGAAGCTTGAATTCTTTGTATGCAAATTTAGTACCATATGATAGATCTACTAGCAATTTCATTACGAGGGGTAAATTGATTTTTTTCCAAATTATAGAGGGGTAAAGAAAAGTTGAACACACGTATCGGATATTTTTTTAGACGTATCCCAACACATTTTATATTTTGAATTTTGCTAAGTCACCAGAATTGGTAAGTATGATATTTATTATTTTTTTCAAAATCGATTTTTAATTGAACATATTATTTTAATTGAAATTGTAAGGGCACAAATTGATATGAACATATTAGAAGAAAAATATGGAATAGAGCTCTCTCCCAATGAATGAAAAGTTGATATGATTTGGGACATGACTTGTGAATAAAAGAAAGGGTAAAAATGTCAAATTTGTTGTTGCTGGTTTTAATCATGCAAACCAAACACTTAATTCCAAATAATAACTCAACTATAATTTGAGTGAAAATATACAACCAAACACCACACTATATAATTGCATTACATTATATTATTGTGGAATAGCTAATCCCACATTTGCTCTAACCCACATTTGTACATAGTAAAACCGATCTCGTAGCACCTACATTTGGAAAATACAATTGTGATTAAATAAAAATAAATAAAAATCTTTTGTCACGCCTAAGTGGTCCCCGACCACGTACAATTGCTTACGTTCTCTTAAAATTTGAACCATACTCTTAAAAATGGCAAAAAGGTCAGAGAAAAACTAAGCCAAGTGGATATAAAAATGCCAAATCTCAACCCACACCCACTTGCCGACATGTGTCGACAATACAACTTTTGAGTTTAGGGCATCAAATTCATGTGCTTTGATTACAATAAACACTAAAGGGTCTATTTATTTTGCGTTTCGTAATGTAGTTGTGGAAAGTAGTGAATGTTTGTAAAATAATTTTAATTTGTGTAATATTATTTATTTGAATTTTGGGAGAATATTTTGAGAAATATAACACGTGTGGATTCTTTTGAGAGAGTTAATTGTAGTTGTAAGATGTGAAATAAGTTGTATAAGAGATATGTTATTTTAGGGAAAAATGCATATTTAGTCACTCAAGTTTAACTCTAGTCATACAATGGTCACCCTAATTTCATGAACGACACATATAGTCACCCAATTTACAAATAGTGACACAATACATCATTAAATAAGCTGCAGTAGACGGAGAGATAACGAAAGTCCCACTTCATCAACATTAATCACCAAAGCTCTCTTTTCATCAACATTAATCACCAATGCTCTCCCTTCATCAACAATAATCACTAAAGAATCACATTTTTCAGTTTTGCATCCTCGAAAACCTTAAGATCACTTCAAATGTAATTATTGATATTATTGTAAAAGTGCAATGGCATTGACATTTATAGTGTGCACTAGGTTAATAAAGACTCCACAACAAGATTTGTTGATTATATATTGTCCTAATTTTTGGACTAAATCACTAATTGTCGCTCAAGTTTAAAACTACTTTTGTTTTCGTGTAAAAAATCTACATATTCCTACTACAAAATATTGTTACATCGACCTTATCTCTAATAATTTTTTGGCCAAAATGACTTTATATGCCATTTACGTGACTTTTAAGAGGATAATTCGGGTACTTCGATTCTTGATTACACTTACCCAAATTCAAAACACACAACAAAAGATTGTGCATAGTCAACTTGAGGAAGACTTTTACTAATTTGAGTTTGGATAAGTGTAATTCATGAGATGAAGTACCAAATTATCTCGCTCGATAATCAAGTCAATGACACATGAAGTCATTTTGGTCGAAAAAGTGATAGGAGAGACGAAAACATAAAAATCATGTTATCTCTTTGTCAACTGCAACTTATTTGATGATGAATTGTCTAACTATTTGTAAATTGGGTGACTAGATATGCCATTCATGAAACTAGGGTGACCATTGTATACCTGGAGTTAAAGTTGGGTGACTAAATATGCATTTTTCCCTGTTATTTTATGTCAAATCACAGTAGTTGTAAAAGTTTTTTTTTAAAGATAAGAAAAATATTGTTTGTTTAGCTTTTAAGAAAATAGTTTGAAAAATTGAAGAATAAAAAATTTATTTAAAAAATTAAAAATATGTTTATTTGGTTTTTTCAAATACGAAATAATTCTATGAAAAAGTCAAACAAGTAGGTCCTTTTGATGTTAAAATTATGAAACTACTTCTTTTGGGGGTTCTCATGATGTAAATTTAAATTTATACGGTTTATCAGATGCATTTATTACTAGTATCTCTCGAGAATCATCTCTTGAGTTTGATTGTGTCGGTTTTTCTCTTCTCTCACCGGGACCAGTTGCAATAGTTGTACTATAGAAATTTATACTTAGCAATGGTATCAAAATTGTTTTGTTAGCTCCAATGGGTAAACGCGTTTTTTATATTAAGTAATAGGTGTTTATAGTGGACTACACGCGTAAGCGCATATTTAGATCTCACAGGTTACGATGGATATCGATCGTGATTATTGTAATTGCACTGATCACATAGTATAAGTACATAAAAATATAAGTATCACTATGTTTAATCATTGTCCGTCAGTCTTTAGTTAAATATAAACGTTGAAATTACTTTAGCAATACCCTTTTGCATTGTATATAAATTAAAATAATATGTATACCACATGTATATCATCGTCATGGATACATAGCTTTATTTTTTTTAGGGTACAATAGCACATATGTAGTTGGTCTAGTTAAATGCTGAAAGAAGTATATTTTTCAACAGTATGTATATATATGTGTGTGTGTGTGTGAGAGTTTCACTGCACGTAATAATGGTTATGGATATTGATTTGCAATGGTTTCACATTGGAAAATACTTGTGCTTTTGTGTTAATAAGAATCCGAATATATCAAATGTATGTGACCTATTTTAAATTGTTGTTTAATTCAAACGTTTTTCAAGTTAACAATTCTTCTTTATTTCCACATCCATAAGTTATAAAAAAAAATGAAATATTAGATACAAGTTTTAGTAGCTTATTACATCGACTATTTCCATTAGATCCTAAGGAACTGAAAAGGAGCGAAAAGTCAAGTTTATTAATATAAAATAAATTAAAAAAAAATTGGTACAGGAATGCTCAAAATTCAAGGTATACAAACAAAATTCAGAATTCAAGATCAAATATGCGATGATATTACATCTGGTGAAGGACAGAGAAATATGAAATTAAATTACTCATTGATCAACTAATTAACCATCAACAGCACTAATATGACCTCAAATAGTTAATCAAGAATATAAAATACCACCCATTCTACTAGTATACAATATATGATATAAATTATTTATTTTGGCACTTACTAAAATCTTTATTTTAACACTTAATCTCAAATTATATATACGAATATTAAATTCAAACTCTGTACAACTATTTTAATTTGTAGTACTTGTATATATGAAACTTTGTCCAAGTTAATGTAATCATCCCATGTCATGTTATTTGAAATATCATATATATATATTGAAATGGACTATCAAGAGAGGTCGATATTTCCTTAATCTTCTTTCTCACATAAAAGTTAATAACTTTTGTGATGTTTGTACTTTTTTAAAAAATAAATAATAAAAAAATCCTGAAGGTATTATTTTATATGGCTAATTAAGGGCTCGATTGAGGGGTTAACTGATTTTCTTTTTATTGTTCGGGCCACTTTGAGTTACAATAGACCGAACCAAACCAAACCAAATCAAATTTTCAAGACCGAAAATCTGATCAATTCACTGTAAGTATATAGTTTTGTTTAGAGTGAAATGCAAAAACACCCCTTTTATTTTATCTAATTAACAAAATCATTTTATAAATAAAAATTACACTGTGTTCTTTTTTTATTAACATAAAAACCCCTCCCAAGTAAAATTGACATTTATACCCCACCAAAGAATACAAAAATACCCCTTATAACATAAAAAAATATCAATAATCCTCTATTAACTTTGAAATTTGACAATAATTCTCCTGCATGCTAACTTAAACTATTAACAAAAATTTCCCTATGATTTATGAAAGAAATTCAAATTGATTTTTTTGATAATAAAAAAAGAACATAGGAAGTTTTTTATTAATTGAATTTTTATTAGTCAGACAAAGCACAACTGCAAAAGATATTTTTGCATTTAGCTATTTCTTATCTAAGTACACTCAACTTAAAAATGTATCCTCAAATCAAACCAAACCCAAGATTCTCAATATGCTTATAGGTGGGAGTTATGCAGTTTTGTTGATATAATACAACCATACACGTTTTCTCTTTCTCTTTCTAGGAACCAATCCCTTATGCATAAAGAATGAAATAATAATATTCCCAATGAATCAATTTATGCATGCGTGAAACGAAATAAGAAGCCAAGGGTCTATTTGGATAGCTTATGACTCGGTTTCGCGGATCTCGATTTAAAAAAATAATTTGGGTGGTTTCAGTGAAACCTTTGAGACCTCATTGGGATGAATTTTGGATGTTGAGTTTTGTGGTTTGAATAAGTTGAAACTCCACTTGGATTGAGTTTGGATGTTGGGGTTTAGGGAAAAAAATAGGTGGTAGGTGTCAAATCAATCTCTTTTTTAGTGAGATTTGGAGAAAAAAGTAGGTGGTAAGTGTCAAATCAATGTTTTATAGGTTTGAAGAGTTTGAGTGTGAGTTTCTGAATAGGTTTTTGAATGTTTTATGAGTTTGGCGAAAACTCATTTGAAAGGGTTTTGACTCGGTCTCGTGAAACCCGTGAGACCGAGCCAAAACCCATCCATTTATACCCTAAGGTACGACAAACGATCCATTTTGTAATTAAATAACTTGAATAAATTACAAAAACAAAAGTAAAAATATATATGTCGTAATTCACAATGTTTGACTTTAATAAGTCACGTGTTTTACATGTTTCACCTACACATTCAATCTTTATCCTCTCCCCCCTCTCCCAATACGTCAAGAAGGAATATTGAGACTAAACGTCCCACATTGATTGTAAAGCAAGTCAATTTCGTCCAGTTAACAAAGTCTTGTACTATCATTATTCGTGCGTTGGGGTCACATGTTTCAATTTTTTAAAGTTGAACTTTTATATGTCACATGTTGAGTTTGTTTCACCCATACATTCAGTATGTACCACATATAAATGGGAATATTGAGACTAAATATTTCACATATATATATTGTAAATCAAGTCTACATTTACCTTATAATATTTTGGACAATCCCCAATTCTTGGAGCTAGCTTTTGAGGTGAGTTAGGCCAAAATTACTTAATAAGGACTTAGTCTCCAATCCATGAAATTTAAGACTGATAATTAATAAGAAGAAAAAAAAAAAAAAAAGTAGATAACGTAGAAAAAGGAAGTTGTGAGGAAAAAATTAGAGTTGCGTATACACAATGGCGGAGCTGTGTAGATTGGGGGGCGGTCGCCCCAAGAAATTAATAGTTCAAATATTATAGTAGTCAAATTACAGAATGTTTCGACCTTTAGCGAGTTGGATAAGATGTTGCCATGATACTTGCGAGTTCAGGGTTCGGCACGCATTTAGAACATTTCCTTTTAATCTTTCTTTTTATCTTTATCGCAATATATATGCCTTTCTTTTAATTTTTCTTTCTTTGTTAATGATTATGTAAGGAATATGGTATTTTGTTTTTCTTATAATACAATTATCTTTTTTATTTAATGCATTGTTCCTAAAAAAAATCTTACTAATTGTAAAGAAAACGTGATATTTTTATTTATTTATAATGTTTTCTCCTTATAATTATATTTATTTAGTGCACTCTTCTTCATATATTTTCTTTATTATTCCTTTCTTTTAATTTTTCTTTCTTTGTTAATGATTATGTAAGGAATATGGTATTTTATTTTTCTTATTCTACGACTTTTTTTATTTATTTAATGCATTGTTCCTAAAAATAAACCTTACTAACTGTAAAGAAAGCGCTGTATTTTTTTAAAAAATGTTTTCTCCTTATAATTATATATTTAGTGCACTCTTCTTCATATATTTTCTTTATTAAGTGCACTGCTTCAAATTTTTTTTTTTTAATAATAATTGTTAAAAGAATACGGTCTTTTATTTTGTTTATAATATTGCTTCCTTATTATTTTGTTTATATTATGCACTACTTGAAAAAAATTTCTCCTCCAATAAAACACGTCTTGCTCCGCCACTTCATATATAATAGTCATTTGTAACCAATATATATATATATATATATATATATATATATATATATATATGTATATAAATATTTAATAGTAATTTGAAACTTGTCTATTATAGAAAAAAGGGTAAACATCACATTTGGTCCCTCTTATCATTAATTTTTTATAGAGTGGTCCTTTTTATGTTTTTTTTCCCAATTTAGTCCCTACTATGTATTATTTGTTTCACTTTAGTCCTTTTCAGGTGTTCCAAACCAGTTCCGGTAACATGTGATATGCTCATAAGGGCAATTTCGTCATTTCAAGTAAACTAACATGGATATTTTCGTCTTTCTAATCATTTGAAAAAAAAATAAAGATTTAATCTCTTCCAAACTAGGTTTTCATTCCAGTCCAACTTAATCGTTCATTTCGTTCGAAACTAAAGTTTTCTCCCAAAATCTTCTTCAAACACCAAAATTGCTCACTAATTAAACAATATCTCAAATGGTCTCAATAGCAAACGGACGAAAATGCCCTAAAAAATATTCATATGCATGTCATGTGTTATCAGAACCACCTTATAAGGACTAAAGTGAAACACATAATTCATAGTAGGGACTAAAGTGAAACATATAATACATAGTAGGGACTAAACTGAGAAAAAAAACATAAAAGGAACCACTCTATATAAAGTTAATGATAAGAGGGACCAAAAGTGATATTTACCCTAGAAAAAACAAGAGAATATCTGGTGGATAATAGTGATCCAAATGTAGAGCTGGTAGATAACAACCTTGACCATTGATTATTTTATTTTACATTGTTTTGTTTTTCATTGAGAATTCTAAGCCCCGTTTGGATGTAACACCCTTGATGGTCTCGGAGTTTCAAGTTTTCAAAACTCAAAATTTCAATTTTTTTTTTTTTTTTGTCATAAAATTTCAAAATCTTTTAGTTTTACGACAAAAAACATATACTGTATTTCTTTCTAGGAAAAAACCCTGCATTTAAAACATTTCAATGACTTTTTATGTTATTAAAATTCAAGAAACTCCCAAGATTTGAAAAACTCTCAAACATATTTAAACATGTTCCCACGATATGTTTCCTATTCTGTATGCCTTGGCAAAAAAAAAGTATAGTTTATTCTAGTAGCAGCCAAAAGGGAAGGTCTCACTTTTTCCCAAAACCTATCGTCAAGTTGTAATTTTCCTTCTAACCTTTAAATTTTTGTATTGTTCATCCTAAATTTATATTAATATTTCACTTTTCCCCCTTGAAACTATTTTCGGAGTATTTTTCTAGTTAACGTACGTCATGAAAGATATACATGCCAATGCGTAGGATATTTTTGTCATTTAGTTTTAGGAGAAAAAGTGTAACACCAAAGTTCAGGGGGTGAAAATACACAATGGTGTAAGTTTAAAGGGAAAAGTGCAACACGACTATAACCTTAGGGGAAAAGCACAAATTTTTAGTTAGAAGCATTATTTTGCTTCTTCAATTAATAAGTTGGCCTCTTTCCCTTCAATTAATAAGCATTATTTTTTTTGTAATTTTTTCTTTAACAACTTGAAATGGGGTTGAAATCAAACCAAATTAATTACTCGGTACTTGATTTGAACTCGTTCGATAAAAAATCATTTACACTTGGTTGGTCACAGAAATTAAACATGATATTTTTTTTGTAAAATATGGATATTTGTGTGAAATAAAATAATAAAAAATTAGGGTGGATTGTAAGTATAATAGGGATTGGACAAATTAAGAAAGTTGGTAGTTAGTACAAAACATACGAAGTCTCTCATAAGGAAAGGGGCCAAGGGTGGGTGAGGGGGGGTCCCATGTGAGGGTGACCTCTTGTTCCTCACCTCTTTAAATTAATTGAGTAAAATATCATTGCAGGTTGATGCGTTTTCGATATCTGATTGGCTAGTTTGGGTACGTGTAGATGTTGATGCAGTTGTAACCTGTACGGAATGCTTCTTCTTTAATTTTTCTTCATACATTTACTTACTGTTTGACTGTTTGTCTGAAAATTACTGGGATGATAAATTAATTAATAATCTTTTTCTAGTCTAGCTTCCCATTATCTCCAACTTCCACTTGGCTTTCCACTTGGCCTTTTCTTCTAATTGTATTCCAGATGCATGCTCTCTCTTTCTTTTCCTTTTCAATCTATTCTATTGGCTTTGCTTGTGGGGATTACCTAAACTAGCAAAATCAATGAGGTTTTTGCCACTATAAATTAAAATATGTCCCTCTCAATTAATTATATATACCTTATCTATGATCAATAATAGAAACACAACCCAGATTAATTATGTGACTTTGCTTACTTCTCTAGATAAATTAAATACGCTCTTAAAAGTACTTAGTTTGAAATTAATTATAAATTTATATATATGATGGTAAGTTTTGTTGAAAAGAAAATATATAGTTAAAAATAATGTTATTTTGGACATTCAGAGAATAAGATCGAGTAAAAATTTAGCTTTTATTTTATTTTTATTCTTTTTCTTTTGAATTTTCAGTATTAAATAAGAAAAAAAGAATTGAAAATAGACACTCCCATATCCCATGATGATTGATGAGGTTATGCCAGCTTATTTCTTTTTCTTTTCCTTTTGCTTTATTAATTTCGTTGGTGAGTCAGTCAGGGCAATAATAATCAATTAATTAATTAAAATAAATATTGGTTGTATTGAATCGATGATAAAATCCCAAGAATAATAGGAGTAGTAATAACCAAGAACCAATCAGTCAGTTTGATAACTATACTATATATCATCCTCAAAACATTTCTAAATTTAGCTAGTGGGATTTTTCTTCTCCAATTCATCTTCATCCTTTCTTTCTTTCTTTCTTTCTTTCTTCTTCTTCTCTCACACACACACACACACACACACCAGATTTGTTTTGTTTCCTCCTTTTAATTAAATTTAGGTAGCTAGGCCTGTCCATATATCAATCTATCTATCTAGCTATTTAGTATTTTTCACCTCTCCCACCTCACCTGCTCCTCCTCTGGGTTTTTGCCAAATTTGTTTCTTTCTTTCTTTCTTTACCACAACTATAATCATCAACAATTAATCTATCTTTCTACACATCCATCCATCCAGGTAATCTTATAATCACCAAATTACTAATTATTATACTCTACATATACATACATACATACATGTAACTTAATTTGATTTGATCACAATATATAATAATTATATCTTTGAATTTAATTAATTTTTCATCATCATCAGAAGAAATAATAATACCATCAATTAAAAAAAAAAAATGGTGAGGGGAAAGACACAGATGAGGCGTATAGAGAACGCAACAAGTCGACAAGTGACCTTCTCAAAGAGGAGAAATGGTCTTCTCAAAAAAGCATTTGAACTTTCAGTTCTTTGTGATGCTGAAGTTGCTCTCATTATCTTTTCTCCTAGAGGCAAACTCTATGAATTTGCAAGTTCAAGGTACGTACCCACATATATATATATATATATATATATATATATTCCTTTTTAACCTTCTTTTAATTAACTGCCTAGCTTGAATATTTATTTATTACTAATTTCTAGTGTATTAATTAATTAGCTCTTTTCATGAATTAGTCATTTTTTCTTAATGTGAATACTATTATGGACTTTCACTGTATGGACTTTTGGATCAGTGTACTTAATTACTACTAGTACATATAACTTTGAATTTGGGAGCTAGCCTTGCAAGATGTACTGTAGTCCAATTCCAAGATTAATAAATACACTTTTCTATGGAACAACATATATAAACCAATCCTATCCTCTAATTAAGGTTGTCATAATTACTCTGTATTACTAGCTTCCTATATTTTATTCTTCTTTAATTTTTAAATATAATATACATAATAATATTTTATTATTTTTTTCTTTTACTAAAATATATATTAAGTAAATGTATTTTAATGATTTTATTTTATTCCAATAACTATTAGTTAATTAATATTTTTTTATATGTGAAAAATGGCTAAATTCAAATCGACATATTTTCAACAGTTAATAAGATATCAAAATCATTAAAAAGTTTAAATTACAATAAACATAACTAAAATACAGAACTTTTATGTCATAACTACAATACCATTCTAAATTAAAGTATATTTTTATATCAAAATTTATTAAAAAGAGAAAACATCAATAAATTTTGCTAAAAAGTATATATATATATATAACTCCCTGTGTTATTTTAAATAGGCAATTTAACTCCCTGTGATAAATAAAATGGCAAAATACGTGATATCCTAAATAGACAATTTAACTCCCTGTATTTTTTATTAAAAGAAGCACATTACCTCCCTTTAAATTGCTTATTAATTCATATCATAGGGAGTTAAATTGTTCATTATTTCATTTCACAGGAAGGTAAATTGCCCATTTTTATATCACAACGAGGTAAATTGCTCATTATTTCATTTCTAATGGAGTTAAATTGCTTATTTTTATTTCACAGGGAAGTAAATTGCCATTAGACATATCACAGGGAGTTAACTTGAAAAAAAAATCTATATATATTATGTATTTAGTTTAAGTATAAAATTTCTTTGAATTAGTGGTGTGGATTGTAGAGTCTATACTATGTATTAGTATTAAGTATAAAATATATCATGACAAAGCAAAGCAGTAAAGGTTAGATATAGATTCCCACTAAGGTTATGAAAAAATGTGTAGGATTAGTGATGATTAAAGATAAAAAAGAAGATGTACTGATTTTGGTATTTAATGGACAAATAAAAAAGTAAGTAATTTGAAGGTCACTAACAAGACATTTGTCAGTGTATATAGTAGTACGTACTACTTTGAGAAAATATTTATTCACTGTCTTTGTTCAAGAGGCCATTCCTTTGATTTGTTCCCTTTATTCACACTCGAAGAATCTTTTTCTTTCTTTGCCACACACAAAGTTTTGGAGATACCAAATTAGTGTACTGTTAATTATATTTTATTCTTACTTATTTGTCACAAGAATATTTCAATCAACAAAGTTAGGAAATATAACTAATATATTAAGAAAAGTAAGTACTACTAAAACTAATTGAACCAAAGTGTACATTAGCTATACACCCTTTGGAGTTTAGATATTGTTGTTACACATGTATTAGTATTAGTATGTTACACGAACACTTCATAATATGAACAAATACAGTGTCAGATACTTTCCCGTCACCGTCGCTTTGCTGATACTCTTCCAACACATGTCGTTCGAGAAAGTGCAATTAAAAAATGTTAGATCAGACGTATCAGACATGGTGTTGGGGGTGCTTTTATAATGTTAAAAAGTTTACGGTCATCGTGCTCGTATCATGTCATGTTTGTGTCGCTGTGAAAATTAAAAATATATATGTATATATAACAAAAATATCTAATAAAGATACCATAAAAAGTTGAAGTCCTTTCACTCTCTTAAATGGAACCGATGGGATATTTCACATTAAAGTCAGCTCTATGTATTATTAGACATTAATTTTGGAAAAGTTAATGAAGTTGGCATCTTGTTTCTTTCCTGTTTTAAGCTTAAAAGAGTATAAAGCTGTATATACTCGTGATAGCATCATCAGTATATATTTATCCTTCAAATTTTTGGAACAAAATCATAGGTTAATAACATTTTTGAAATATTGAAATAAGTGGAGTTTTATTATAGTGGGGGAAGTTATAAATCTTTCGCCCTTTCTCTTTTCAGCTTCTATTTTGATTTATCAGCACGTGTATGATATTATAAAGCTTTTAAGTTGGAGTGTCAATATTGGGTCTGAAGTCGGTCAAAACAAATAGTAAACACATAGGCAAAATATGGATCTGTTTGGCCCAATTTCAATCAAATTGGGCCAAACATTGGTTAACAACAGGCCTGGGCTAGTTTACCGTGGTTTCGGCCCAAGGGCGAAACCTGCCCTGACCACTGACACGAGGCTCCATGCTCGGATGGTGGATAGACGCTGACAATCAGCCCCTATTAATCTATCCTTTTTTTGCTTTTTCTTTGTTTTATTTTTATTTTTATTACATTTCAATTTTATAAATTAAAATCAACTTTGATCATATTATTTTAATTTATTAAAGTTTAAATTGTATTATAAATTCAATATTTATAAATGCAGTACAATATTGTTTATTTATTTAATTTGTGTAAATATAAATCTTAATTAGTGTAAATATAATTTTCTATTTATAAATTTAATACTAAAATTTTACTTAAGCTGTTATTATAGAAATTAAATTATTAATAAATACAGAAATTTCAATGGGCAACTATAAATTATATCAATTATTTTGGTAGTAAATATATGATTATTATTTTATAATTAATACGATATAACAATTAACAATCAAATTTAAAATTTATAAGATATTATAGACATTACAAATAACTCCAAGGGCAAAATAAAAATATTTTAGGGGCAACGGGTTAATTGTAAGAAGATGACAAATCTAAGGAGAATTTTATAATTATGTCTTATCTCAGGGGTAACTGTAATTTACCTTATATTTTTAATACTATTGCACAATATATATATATATACACATTAAATTCATTTTCGTTTATAATTTTCATAATTAATTTTTGAGATTTTCTAATAAAATATAGCTGGGTAATATGCAATAATTTGTTTGACATATGAATTACATTTTCAGCATGCAGGAGACAATTGAACGTTACCAAAGGCACTGTAAAGAAATTAATAACCCACCGGTGGAACATAATATGCAGGTAACGTTATATATATATTCTTGAATTACTTTGATAACTACTATTTAATTATGTAGTTTCAATTGTTAGCTCTAGTTACCTAATTTTAATTATCTTAAACTGTAGGAGTTAAAGCATGAAACAGCTACAATGATGAAAAAGATTGAGCAACTTGAAGCTTCTAAAAGGTTTGAGACACAAATACATATTCAATATTTCTTTTAACTGATAATACCAATTTATAGAGACTTTTATCAATTTATTTATTATGTATTTATATATATACGTGAATCCAGGAAGCTTCTTGGACAAGGTTTGGGAACATGCACCATTGAAGAACTGCAACAGCTTGAACAACAGTTGGAACGCAGTGTTAATAGCGTTCGGGCAAGAAAGGTATAAATTAATTAGCCTTGTTTTGGCCCAACATTTGATATATCTTAATTTGGCTGGTGACGATATATGGATTTTTCGATCTTTTTTTTACTTTTTCTTATTTCAGATGCAAGTGTACAAGCAGCAGATTGAGAAGTTGAAAGAAAAGGTAATTGACTACTTGTTTTTTTAAGATTAATTATATGTGAGTATTTTTAATTTGTGTAATTCAAATAATTAATCATATATTATGCCATTTTTGTCTTGGTAAAATCCAGGAAAAAGTCCTAACTGCTGAAAATGCAATCCTGAATCAGAAGGTACTAATTATTATAAGTGGATTTCCCTTGTTAAGTTCTTAATTTGTTACATATTCTTATTAATTTGTTAAGGTACTATAAATCATGAACTTATATAAACTTGTTATATGGTATGATGTGTACATTAATTTAGATTGAAATGCAACCACAAGTAGGAGGAGGACCAACAACAACAACAACAACTACTACTACAACAACAACATCAAACGAAGAGAGAGCATTAATTAATAATAATAATAATAATAATAATAATAATGTTGGTTCTGCAGAGATTAGTGAAGTTTCAGATGTGGAGACTGACTTGTTCATTGGACTCCCTGAAACCAGATCGACCAAGCGTCCCACCACCCACAAATGATCATATATATATATACATATATATGTGAATAATTATTTAATTAACAATATGCTGCTGTTTTTCTAAGTTAATGTTAATTAATGATCATCCATTCATATATATATGTATGCTCTAAGTTGATGGCGTTCGAACATTTGCACTTGAAAATAATGCCAAGTTGCAGTTGTACCCGACATTAAATTAATATTTAGTTGTTTTTCGCTTGTAAACTAATTAATTGAGACTCGTGATTTTAGGTTATCAATGTACTATAGTTATCTTTAATTCTGTGACTTTCTTTTGTTAGACTTACTAGGATTAACTAAATCAAGTTCCGATGAGCACATTGAACTATCCATGTGGCTGAGAGCCCTTTTCTCAATCAACAGAGCTGCCCGCATATAGAAATCCTTTCACTTAATTGCAATATAATAAGTTTGTAATCAAATACGTTTTCTTTGTCCTAGGAAAGTTGAGGCATGCAATAACACAATCTGTTCGGTGTTTGGGATATAAAAGTCTAGGAAAATAATTTTAGCAAGACAAAGTAGACTTAATATTTCATCAACATAATATATACGGCTACAATATTTTGAGGCTTTTGGCACTAAGCCTTCATACAAGAGAATAATTTATCTTCTCAAAACTAACCTGCTAATTGATTAATTTTTTTTTCTATATGTGAAATTGTACAAATTACATACATACATATAGTCCTATGAACCACCTTTCTACTCTACACTAGAAGCAAGTAGATTAATTTGTTGGATACATTAATTTAACTCAAAACTTTTTTGGCTAAGCATGCATGACTAAGCTTCTTGAGAGTTCTTTAATGATAAGGCTTTGATCTCATTGGTTGCCTTGGTTGACTGGAATGCTATTCTAGATAATTCTTAGTGTTGTCAATGTGGACTATATATTATCCAAGTATGATTTCTTCATGCTTAAGTAATTATGAATTAATTTTAACAGACTTCAGAGATTTAACTCTAAATGTTTTGTATTTGAATCCCAAAATTTTCAAGTTTTTAGTTGGGTATCATTTGTATTTGTTGAAAATAAATATATTTATGATGTAGTGATTTAATCTTTGCATCGAAAAAGTTATTTTGTGTATTACTTCTCTCACGAGTAATTTATGTTTGAATGAATGGTGCTACAACTTTCCTTTAGTAAAATGACTATAAAACAAGTTAAAAGTAAAATAAATAGTACTCCGTCTCCGTATGTACAAGTTTATCTCGCAAAGGTTGAAATATAAACATCTTTTTAACAAACTACAATCATTTCAATTGGGACCGATAAAGTTAGTTTTATTAGTATAAAATAGTTTATAAAAGATAATAACCAATGGTGGTTCTTTTTTTATCACTTTATGCTTTGAGTCATTAGAACAACGTATTTTGTCAGTCCGGAAGGGCCCATTTATATGTGTAGCCCAATAACTAACTTTATTTTGCTGAAAAAGCGAGAGAATTATTAATCAGTCTCAACTTTTCAATTCTTAGGCATATGTACTTTGTTAATTTTCTTGTTACTAAAAAAATTATAAAAAAAAAATGAAAGAATTTTTTTAATTAGACCTTTGCATCATAATTGTTAAAAAAAGTTGGATTACTCAAAATAGTAATATCTATTAACATTTATATTGCAGAATTTTGAAACATTACCGCGCATAAATTGGGTCAATGTACCGTTAAACACAACTCAAACACATGTATTTCATATTATTCTCACTTTTATAAATTTAGGACCACATTTAGACCCAACTTGTAGGAAATTGAGCCCCAAAATAAGTGGAAGGAAATGACGTGTTTTACTTTCTCTCTAGCCTGGCCCAATAACGTGTTTGGGCCTCGTCGAAATGTCTTATTGAAGGGATCTTTTTCTTCAAACAATCAACTGAAAACTAACGTGGAAAGAAAAACAGAAAATAAAAACTCCACGATAAAATTTAGACAAGGAGGACCTCAATTTCATTTACCCATAAAATGTAAAATATATTGAGAGTAAGAGTGATTTATGTAATTATGTCATTTTATGAGGAAAGAAGACTCTTCACCTCATTGTCCTCCCTATAAATACTCATTTTACATTCATAAAATAGCAACTTGCAATCAGCCATATGAAGCTAGACACACTCTCCCTCGCTCTCTTGAACATTTTGCAATAGGTTGTTCACTTGATCATCGATGATGTCGAGCCGAAAGCATCCCTAAGAGCATCACCAGTGGAGGATGCATCCGGGAGCCCAAATTGATTTGGGTACAAAATTTGTAATAAACAGCTCACAATGGAGGACCCAAAGAAAAGTGTAAAATGCACCCAAGACCCATTTCCTTCCAATTGAACCCAAATTTGAGCCCTCAAGATGTCTGAACCCAAATCTCAGTATCCAATCATAAATTGACACGTATACGATGTGGGAAAGAAATCTGATCAGAAATAAGAACAAAAAATCTTATCTGAAATCTCAGTATCTAATCATAAATTGACACGCAAATAAAAAATTTATCACAAAACTTTTCAGAATATAATATCAAAGATAGAATACAACTTGCATAAAATATAAACCCGCACTTGAAAAAAATAACGAAGACATCATCAATGAGTTCATTGTCTATAATTAATAATTATTATAAAATTACAAATATTTTGAATTTTATTTATTTTTTCTTTAGTCCAAAATTAATTTTGATTGTATTTTTAAATAGACTTTAATTTTAAGTTAGTGAAATAAATTTAATTTAAATTGAATTTAAAAATGGGTTCCCACTTTTGATGTCTATTGCTGAAGAAAAATACTTTTTCAGAGAGTGCAAAACACTGTAGCAGAGTGCAAATGAAGAATTTGGGTCCAATATTTGGGTACACCACTGGTGATGCTCTAAGAGATATACCATTTTCCTTTTGAGGACTAGGTCCCAACTTTAAGAGGAAAATCAAGGAGCAGGACGAAACTCCGATTCTTAAGCACTGCCACATGATTCGTAAATTTTATTATGTTAATGTGTTCGTACATGATTTACTAAATATTGATGAGGAGTATTAATATAAAAACCGAATCCAAATAAAGCCAAAGTTCAACCCAAATTTGATCCGATTATACTCATTATACATTATGAGAGTCTTAAGACCATCCCAAGTGACACCCCGCATAACCTGGCTTGGATCAAAATCAATTAGGTCGTGGCCAATATGATAAGCAACATGGGGCGGAGTTAGCAAGCTCTTCGTCCATTGTGACCATGCCGTAAAACAATACGTAAGACCGTTAGATAAAGAGCCCGATGGGTCGAGTTCCTTTTTAGCATATCCGCACTCATAGTGATGTCAACTCATACATTAGATAATCGAAATAGTATCACTCTAATAGTGTTCAACCGCAAAGAAGATGAACACAATCCGCTAAGGTGCAGTTTAACGCCTGACATATACACTACAAAAAAAGAGGTCTTCAGCAACGTATGATTCCAATGGAAATAAAAACTGTCACTATTTGTAACGAATTTATAACTGAATACCAACAGAAACAATGTTCCATCAATAATAGCGACAAATTACCAACAAAATATCTAAACGAAATATTTTTCGTAGGTATTTCGTCGTTAAATTGTAGGAAATATTGATTCATGGCGACGGAATCACTCCAATGGAAAATAATCCGTCACTATATCTTAGTCAGCTACAGATTTGCAACTGAACAACGATGGAAACGATGTTTCATCAATAATAGGAACAAATTACCAACGAAATATCTAGAAAAAATATTTTTGGTAGGTATTCCGTTGTTAAGTTGTAGGAAAAATTAATTCGTAGCGACGGATTCATTCCAATGGAAACTAATTTGTCACTATTTTTTTGTCAGTTTTAGATTTGCAACTAAACAACGACGGAAATAGAAGAAAAATTATGTTCTTATTAAAATAACGACTGATTACCAACTAAATATAAAACGAAAATAATATGTATAGCAATTATGTAGTTAAACTGTCACAACTATGAACAAACAACGGCGACATAACTCCAACAGGAAAACAAATTGTCATTGTAGTAACAAATTAATTACTGAATACTAACAAAATTAAATATAAAAAGTCTTCATTTGGTAGAATTGACAAATTACCAACAGAACATCAGAAAAATAATTGTAGGAATTTAGTTATTAAGTTGTAAGAAAAAATGTTACATGCGGAGAAATATTCGCAACGAAAATAATTCGTTACTGTTTCTACGTCGGTAACAAATATTCAACTGAACAACATCAAAATAAAAAAAAATAAGTTCTAAAAAATAGAGACAAATTACCAATAATTCAATATATTATAAAATAAAAAAGTCATGATTAACGATTTTGTTGTTAAACTGTTACAAATATAAACAAACGACGACCTCATAACTGACTATTAATGAAATTACAAATAAAAAGTGTTCATAATAGCGATAAATCACCGATGAAATATCATAAATTACCAACATATATAAAACAAAAAGATTGTGCGTAGCAACTCTATTGTTGACCTTTGATAAAAACAAAAAGATCGAACGACAACATAATTCCTACAGAACTGATGTGGTTCTATTAAAGTTCACATTCGTCTGCAAACTAAACTAATTAATTTTCAGGTTTGTGGTTTGTGAAAATAAATTAATTCTTTCGAGAAAAAGAGACAAGTATTTAACAATATTTTTTTTATCCATATAATTAAAATTTAAAACTTAAAAAAAATTATATATAACCGACCCCCCAACCTCCCCATGTTACATTAATTATTTTTGAGATTCCAATTGTACAATTTATTTTATGGTTATACTAGTACCAAGCTCACAATGTGCTCAACCATAACGATCAATAGTCGGGTATAGATGTTGAGTTATTTATTCTATTAAAATAATAATAGATTTTAATTAAATTTAATGTAAAAGTTAGGATAAGTTCATCTATTTAACCCATTAAATTTGAGTTTATCTACTCTGAGGGTATTATAGTCTTTTGATATTTTATTTTTATAAAATATAATTTATTAGAAGAACAAAGGATAAAATTCTTCTTTTATTTATGAATTTTTAAAACATCAATTAATTAACATATAAGATGTCTTGGTAATTATTGAAACCTCAAGGTCATTTTTATAATTTCATTGAACATAAGGGATGTATATATATATATATATATATATATATATATATATAAAAGATAAATCAATAAAGTTGTCTGGCTCAGCTGGTTGCAACATCTTATAAATATACATGAGGTCAATGGTTCAAATCCCACCTCCTACAATTTAATTAAAACATACCATTTAGCGCCCAAGTCATGCCTACCGCCTAGGCCTAGCCCCGGCGCCCGGGCAATGGTCAACTTCTTGCCCACCCAGACGATGATCAACCGCCTAGGCATAGCCCAGGCGCTCAAGCTGAGTCAATCGTTCGCCTAGGCAGCCGGGCGATGGTCTACAACCTAGGTGTAGCCCAGGCGCTCGAGCGGGGTTAAGTGCTCGCCTAGGCGTTGTCTAGGCGCCCATAATTACCAAACGCTAATACAACATTTTTCTACAGAATTACCAACAAAAAAAAAAGTGTTATCGTTATATTCACCAACGGATATGATTCCGTCACTGCATTTACCTATGGAGCTTTCACACACGGAATATCTAACGAAAAAAATCTGTCGCTATATTAACCAACGGAAAATGTGTTGTCGCTATATTCACCAATGAAAATATACCAACGGAAAATATGTTGTCGCTATATTTACCAACGGAAATATACTAACGGAAAATATGTTGTCGCTATATTCACCAACGGAATAATTCCGTCACTCTATTTACCTATGGAGCCTTCACACACAAAATATCTAACGGAAAAAATCCGTCGCTATACTTGAATACCAACAAAAATCGAGGCTTCACCAACAAAAATTACCGTTTCTAAAGACCCATTTTCTTGTAGTGATATATTAAAAGGACAAAAACATTAGCAAAACCTATATAAGATATGTCTTACATTTCAAATAAATACTACCACATACATTTCTAAATTATTATTATTATTTCATTTTGTGTTCATGTTCGAAAACACATATCTTACTAAAATATTGATCGGATAGAGGTACCCTAACAAATCTTCTACTTTAATTATCGGCAAACCAGGGAAATTTGGAGCTAGAGCTTTTGGTGATCGTGGACGGTTCGGATTAGAGCTTGCCAAGGTGATCAGTCTAGATATGAAAATACTCTTTTAAGATCTAACTACATAGCAGCAGGTCCCATAATTATTGGAAAACTTTGTAACATCAAATTAGGAAAATATAACCATAGTTAATTAGCTAAAACTAAAAAAATAACTATTATTTTAAAAAAATCGGAATATTCTCTGTAATAAATAAAGTCTTATTATAAGCGAACTTAGTATCTTTAGAGTTAGCCCTACACGGAAGGAATTCAAACCTCACTCTTTAATTTAGGGCGTAGCTTGATTCTTTTTGCATGTCGTCCCATTGAATTTTAATATTCTTTAATAAATAACTTCCAGTTTAGCAGAAACCTTTTTTTTTTTTTTTTTTTTTTCTCTTTTTCTTCTTTGGTTTCATTTTCAAAATCACGGGTGCTAGATTACTTACATATGTTACTATGATCAGATCATGATTAAACATCTCAATTGAAATTAAACATAATAATATATAGATCAGCTTTCAAGGTTTTGTCATCTCTCCAAAAAAAAAAAAAAGTTCCAAAACCATATAGATTTAGAAAATATATTAATATGTCATCTTATTCGATCTGCACTTTACAGTCGCTTGACCAATTAAAGTGCAAGTAAAGTTTCAAAATTAAACACAAGCGGTTTATATCATTAGTCAAATAGAAATTAAAAGTTATAAACATATCTTGAACTTAAATATAAGATTAATAGATTAATTAATCAAAGTCTCCACCCTTGGAAGAAATTAGTGTCAACATCCATGTTTCTTGGAGCAGATGATCCTTCTCCAAGTTGATAGTGCTGATACCTGTATAATAATAAATAAATAAATAAATAGATAATTATTTTTACAATTGAAAAGTATTAAATTGTTCTAATTTACCCTATTTGCAGCACAGGTTCTTGTTCAAATTCCATTGGATTAGAAGATTGAATTTGGACAGGAAAATTGTTATTTCCAGCTGATGAAGTTGAGTTCCATGGGCATTGAAAGGCTCTCATACCTTGTCCTTCTGCGTCAAGCTGCTAATTAATAGCAAAGATTATGTTCATTAATTAATTTAGTTGCATAAAAGTTATATCTACTTAATAAGATTAATTAAATGTTTGCATGTGCTAATTAATTATTACCGATGACATTTCTAATGAAACCTTGATCTTGAGTTGCTTGTTCATGTCTCCAAGTTGTCGTTCCTGAAATTAAAGCATAACAAATTTGTTAATATATATATATATATATATGAAATAATAGTTAGTCTTCTAATTAATTGTTAATTTGAGCTTTGCTATGTGATGTCTTAAAGTAGAGGCTAGGTATAATATATTATTCTACATACCTTGTACATGTACCATCAAGAAAAGGCAACATTACATGAAATCCAAGTATAATTGAACTTGACCCCTTGATAAAATGCAGTCATCTTTTCTATAATAAATTTCTATTTTACAACCTCATCGTTCGAGATTTCTCAAAATTCAGTAAAAATAAGTTTGGTATGAATAGTTTGGTATTAAATAAGCTCAGTATAGATTTACCTTTCTGCGGAGCTCTTCCATTTGTTCCATCATTATCTGTGTCTGCAGTATTTAATCAAAGTACTAAACTCATTAATATCAAATATCTAAATTAAGCAAGGTAAAAAGATTGGTTTCATGCAAAAAATGAAGATTTGTGATTCTATTCTAGTTTGGAGTTTTACAAATTGAAAATGATGTTAAAATAGTAATTAATATTAGTACTAATGTTGCATAAAGGTAGTCTTAATATTTGTTTCTTGATTGCATTATTCAACTGTTTCAAAGTTAATAATTCATATTGGGTGCATATATACCTTTGGTTTCATATCCTTTTCTTCACCATACATATATAGTTTACAGTACTTAAATACTTCATTTATTCAAGGTTTACTTTAATTAACAAAATTGCGCATCTAGAATTAAAAACATTAATTGCACTAATAGCTAGAATTAATTGACTTTATCAAAAAAGTTAACAATTTGTATTTCTTCCAAATATAGGAAATTTATTAAACTTTTAGTACGTACCTTCCTTTGCCTGGCTTGGGCAAGAGCTCCTTCAAGTTGCTTTTCCAGATTCTGCAACTCCTTAATACTCAACGGTCCAAGATCTTCTCCAAGCAAATGCCTTCAATCAAATATTTTTAATAATTTAAATCAACATATATTTATTATAATTGCATACCCAAAATATAAAACTATACACAAATTAATTAGGAGTATATATACGTAGAAGTTGGGATAACCTTTGAGTGCGTTGAAGAGATTCATACTTGGCCTTTAATTTTGAGACTTCTTGATACCAGCTCTGTGTTGACACCAAAAAGGAAGAAGTTAATATGAGTTGATCTATATATTAAAATGAAATTAATTATTATTACAATACGGAGTAGTATATTTTACATAATTAAGAAAAGATGAACCTGAGTTTCTCTTTCAGCACTATTGTCTTGAGGGTTGAAAGAGCAACGCTGATACCTCTCAAGGGTCTTAGTCATACTGCAAAATTTGAAGAATTAATTAATTAGTTAAAAATCTATTTTTTTTTTATAACAAAATATATATATAAAATTCAAACGAAGCAATTGTTCCAACTGATGAGGGGATCGATGACCCCATCACAAAAAATAGAAATAGGTTAGGAATCCGGGCAAAGGGCGCCGGACCAAAAAGACAAAAAAGGCCAGGCTGCTAAGTTATGTGCAGCCCAATTAGCAATGCGAGAAACAAAACGAAATTTCCAACGTGCCCAGAATGCCCATATGTCACAAATTTCTTCCACAATGGTTGACAAAGCCCAATCCACATTATCTTCCCAATTATGGATGGCATTAATTAATCACAGGAAGGCAATCTCCTTCGAAAATGACTTGAGCAAAACTCCCTTTGAGCCGTTTGAGCTTGTTATTAATGGGAAAAATGTTGAAAAGAAAATGAAGAGAGAAAATAAAAATGGATTCCCTTAGAAATTATTTATAGAATTTTTATTTTTCTTTTTTGGGGAAAGAATGTTCTAATTATAAAAAATAAAAGTCAATAAATTATTTCAAGAGTTTTATTTAATAATACAAGTAAAAAGGAAACATGACGTATGGTTGTTGTGGAAGCATATATTATATTAGGTATCTAGATTTTAGGGTAGCTTTGTGCAATTAAAACAGATTTTATTCGTGCTAGGTGTACTTCAATAGAAGATAAAAAATAATACAAGGTTAGATATTTCAAGAAAACAATACAACAAAAACTCGTGAATGAGATGACAAGAATTATTTTACAAGAAATTAATCGAAACTTGAAACTTTTTGAGTCATAAAATAAAGCTCAAAACTGAGAAGGTAAGAAATTAAGAATCACTTATATTTAGTACTGATGTATTTATGTATTAGCAGAAACAAGTTAGTACGTAATGATAAACATTAAAAAAAAAAAGAAAAGAAAAGAAGCTCAATTTTACTTGTATTTTCAAAACCATTGGTCACAACCATCAAGATAATATCTTTAACCAGTGGATTATTATTAATATATAAGCAAATTTTCCACAGAATCACTCTTTTGGGAAAATAATATTTTTTTTCTGAGAAAATATGATCAGATCCCAAAGAACAATCATATAGTTCAATAAATGAGGGTGAAAGAGTTACACCAAAATAGTTTCTTTTTAAAAATCTGACTTTCTGAAAACCAGATGTGTTTAGAAAACTTGCATCAAAGCATAAATTTACTATTCTTGTTGTTTGGTATATAACCAAATATTAATCCAAGAAAACTTACCATCTCCTATGAAAAATTTCACCAAAATGGAGTATGTACATAAGAACCACAACCAAGACTACATTTTCACATCCGAACACTGTCTTCTTCAAGAATCACATTATTACACATTACAGAGAGAGAGAGAGAGAGAGAGAGAGAGAGAGAGAGAGAGGTGTTAGAAACCACAAGATCTAAGGAT
This sequence comes from Penstemon eatonii, assembly GCA_038501285.1. Taxonomy (NCBI): domain Eukaryota; kingdom Viridiplantae; phylum Streptophyta; class Magnoliopsida; order Lamiales; family Plantaginaceae; genus Penstemon; species Penstemon eatonii. Next base: position 49,484,185 of record CM076712.1, read on the forward strand.
GAAGCAAAAAGAAGACAAAATTTCAATCTTTTTTCTTTTGGGTCTGCGAATTAATTAATTGTTGGATTTCTTTTTGTACCAACTAAAAACTGTGAAGTAGGAAAGAAAAAAGAGATTATATCAAGAGCATGGATAAAAAATTAGAGTAGGAACAAAAAGGAGAGAGAGAGAGAGAAACCCTAGATCTTGCACAGAGGTCCAAAGACAAGTTCTTGCAGTGTGTGAACTAACACACAATAAACCTCGTCAGTTGTCATCGGATTCTCAGAAAAACCATAAACGTGTCGATCCCTCATTGGAAAATCAACAACCCAATTCAGAAATTTACAAAAGCATCAATCTTGAAACCATAAAAATATATAACTAGTATAAAAGATCAAATCAGTACATAAATAAAAAAAAGTACTAAAGTATAAACCAAAACCTGATTTGGGTCCAAACCCATAACCCGAAAGTCCAGTTCTTTGATATGATCTTGATTTTTTTTAAGTAAATTAAAGAAGACCCATATGAACAAATTAGTTAATTAAGCTTTATTATGGAAACACATGAATGGATATTTATGTACACACAAGAGTCATGACCTTTTATGAAAAAATGTCTGTCTACATGTGCATACATCTACATGAAATTGTATGTATACCTAGTACTACCAAACTCATAGAGTTTGCCTCTGCTAGAGAAGATGATAAGGGCAACCTCGGCATCACAAAGAACGGATAGTTCAAAAGCTTTCTTCAGTAGACCATTTCTTCTCTTAGAAAAAGTAACTTGTCTGTTTATTTTGTTCTCTATTCTCTTCAACTCCACTCTTCCTCTCCCCATTTCTCTTTTTTTTTCTTCTTCTTCTTATTTTTTTTTTTTTTAACTTTTCTCCAGACAGTGTGTGTATGTGTGTGTGGAAGAATTTGTATGTGTTTGTGTAGTGTGTGTGCGTGTGAAAGTGTGTTCATATAAGTAGTGGAAGAAAGGGAAAGACGGAAAGATAGAGAAATTATTTTGTGTTTGGTGTGCAGGATGATGTGGTGCAGCCAATGGATGTGATTAAATTTGGTTAAGAATATGCGTTTTAGTGATTAAATATTAAGTAAAATTGTCACATTTTACTTATATTAAGTGGTAATGCAACAAACTAAGTCAATACATTGATTTTAGTATAACATATTAGTAAAATAAAGTTAGAATTAGGTTGTCGATATTGATAATTAATGAGCAACGGATCGAATGCCTGCATTAATGTCAATAGTAAGTAATAGCTTAAGATATATATATTTGTCATCGAAAACTATTGGATACAATTAGTTTAAGGATAATAATTTTTGTCACTGTTATATTTGTGATAATATTTATTTGTATTCAAAACTTAGATTAAATAAACGTCGATCGTGTCATCACACGTGTAGCGGATGCATAAAAATAAAATTAATTTGTCAATAAAAATGGGGTACTCTTAAAGAATGTGGGAGGTTTAGTAGTAGTTCTGGGATTTTCACTTTTCAAGAAAAAGGTAGGAAGGAGTATTATATATAATTCTTCTTTTTCTTCATTCTCTTTTCATATTTTTCTTTTAGTAATTTTCTGTAGATATAGTAGTGATACATGTAAGTTGAAAACTTGAATGTTATTTTCTTTCCATTTCTTCTGTAAAAAACTAAACCGAAGACTCAATGTTTCTGGCGTGACAGTGTTATCTTGGGTAAAGACTGATCCTCAAGTGCCTGAATATTACCACACTACTTTTTATGACTACTGGCCATTGAATTAAAGACTATAAAGCAGAACCCTCTATTCAACTCAATGTTTTGTTTTCTTTATTTGGCATATACATTTAAATTCAAATATTTAGCTAAATTAGTTATTTTTATAATTTGTCTTTTAATATATATAGTGGTCCATTAGTGATCCTTGCAAATTAAAATCTCCAAGTTTATTTTTGGCCCTTTCATTAGAGTCATATATATATATATATATATTTATATAGTCGAATGAGCACGACTTCAGGAGATGCAATGTTTATCTAGAGGTTAATTGTTACAACGAGATATCCCATCTAAAAATTTTAAAGGCAAATTAGGAGGTAATTATATTGAAGAACACCTATAAGTTGATCCTACATGTGGCATCCTACAATCAATTACTACCTTTTTAGAGACCCTCCTCTTAATTACATCTAGCTAGTTGGCACAACATCTGGTGATTTACACCATCTTTCATGTTTTCCCTTGTTTATAAACTAGAAATAATTAATTAATAGGTTAATCTGGTAGGTAGACCGACTAGGTATGTAGTTTAGGTTTTAAGCATTTTAGTTATTCCACTACTTACACAGATCTCTTCGATCTACGTGTATTCTCAATAAAATTGTAAATTGTATGGTTACTCAATTTTAAGCTGTTAGTTTTTTAAATTCATTTCGTAATCGCACATTTTGGGTCAAACGTTTGTAAACAACACTAGTTTTGGTTCGTCAAATAAAAGATTAACATAAAAGTGCATACTAATTGTGTGCAAAGAGAAGCTGAAGAAGAACATAGTTTAAAATTAAAAAATTTAAAGTGGGTTGGCGACCCCATGTGAAAATGGGGATCTATTTTATGGAAGAATATTGCATTGATTTAGACATGAAACAAGAATGTTTGATGATATTAAACTTGACAAGTACTTAGCCGTTTTAGTATGTTTTAGTTAATTGTAATATTGCGTTACTCAACAAATATCTTATAAACAACTGGTTAATTATATTATACAAAAGTTGTTATTATATATAATTCATATTAGTATTAGTATTTGTCAAACCGTTGGTTAGATGTGCCCACTCTAGTTTTCGTAACTTTGTCTTTGTTTTTCTTATAAGCAATTTATTGCAAATAAATATTTTAAATACTTTGAAAAAATTAAAGGAAATAGAGTTTTGGCGTGGAGGAGATGATTATTGGTGTTTATAGGCAATAAAAAGTCATAATTATCATTTTTATAAAAAAATCTTGTCTTTGAACCTAATAGGTCATAACGTATATACCAATTGTAACAGACTATAACCTATATAATTTTTTTTCTAATTTAATTTATATAGGATAAAATTTGTTTCATCCTTAAACTTTTAGTTCTATATATTCTGCCTTTTTTTCCATTATATATATTCTAGCTGATTGCCAGCATAAGAGAGAATCATGCAACTAATATATATACACAATAATATTTTCAGAAAAGACCCCTATATATCTAGATATTTTATGTGGAATAGACTCCGATATGATCAGAACAATTTCACATTAATTCTTTTATTCAGCTGGCAATATTTCAAAAAAAAGAAAAAACTTTCATATTAACGTTTTATACATCAGTACGTAGCAAGATGCTTTATTTATGTGGACTGCACAGTGCACACTATATATATATATATATAAATTAATTAATTAATTATATTATATAATGCTGGAGTCTCATCACCTTTGTGCCCCCAACTGGGACCTCATATATATGCAAAGGTGACAAATTCCCTCTTTTGTCAAATGTCAATCCCACAGGCCACATCATTGGAAATTCATGCCCCCATGCCATGACCCTGACCCTGACCCGGCCCCTCTCTCTTTTCTATTGAAATGACCAGTCCTATGTATAATAATATAATGATAAAACAAATTAATATACATATATATTCATGTTAAAATGGAAGCAACTTTATCATATACTTTTTTTTCTAATGGCATGTTAAGGGCATCTCCAATGGAGATCCCATATGGAACATCAAACCCATTAATTTCCAATTTGATGGCTGAAATAAAAAAATATTTCTCCAATGGAGGCTCTATTTGAGCCATCAAATTGATGTTCAGAAGCTCTTGCCATAAAAAATAGGGTCAATTCCTCTTGGCCCCAAATTTTGGTAGGAAAAATTTAACACTACCAACGGCTAGAATATTGAAACGGGCACTTTTTTTTTTTTGAAAAAGAGCCGTTGCAAAATTTTGTGTATAAATTAAACATCATTTTCATCACAAAATTATACTTGCAACATATCTAGATAAATAAAAAAAGTTACAGGAAATTAAAATCAAAGGAAAAAAGAAAGTTACAAAGATTCATATTAGATCGAAAAGAGAAGTAGAAGAAGAAAAGGTAAAAGTTATATGTTCAGGTCACCGGATAATTGGAGAGGGAGGGCGGCGGCGGCAGAGAGGGAGGGCGGTGGCGGCGACGGAGTTCCTGTTTTTTTAATTTTTTTTTTCTTATCTATCTTGATATAATATAAATATATTATATTATATGGATACGAAATCGACACGTGACATTTTTAAATTTTATCATATGATATAATATAAAAAGTTAGCAAGATATAATATTTATAATATACACTTTAGTCTCGTTTTTATATTTGATTGCATTTTTAAATGGGTTTAATTTTATTTTAATATCAATTTGACTTAATTTTAAATAATGAAAAAAATTGATGTTCCATTTTGATGGCTGTGCATTGAAATATAAAATATTTACAGGGACCCCAAAACACTGTAGCAGTCATCAAATGAATATTTGATTACCCACTTTGATGGCTTAGGATTGGAGATGCCCTAAGATTACATTTCATTTTATTTTTTGGTCAAAACTATATTTATGTAGCTTTTCAATTAAATCAGACCGTCATTCAAAATTGCACTAATTGCTGAAAATATTTTTGAAATTAAGTCTGAAACATTTGAGGTATTGCACAATCTTCAACTTTAAGGTAATTTTTAAAGTAAATTATATTGAACTTATTTTGGTAGACTTAGGAACTTAGCTCAATCCATATGTCAAACATATTACATGAGATGATTGTCTATTCTAATACTACAAATTTTTTTAATTTTAGTGATAAAATAGTAAATGACAAAGTGACAAGAAATTAAATATTGTCATTAAAATGGTGTATATAGACACACTAGTGACAAGAAATGTAAAAAAATTGTCACTATTGACATTTAGTGATATCCCACAAGTGACAACTAAAAAGTTGTCACTAAATTATAGTGACAACATTTATTGTCACTAAGTTGTCACTGAAAGGGTGTCACTAATTGTCAATAATGACAACTTAAGTTCCATAAACTTATCACTAATAGTCATTAGTGACAACTTAAAAATATATTTTGTCACTATTGCACTTGTCACTATTTTTATAATTTTGTCACTAAATATATACAAAAAGTGACAATTTCAACAATGTCACTTAATATTTTGTCACTAAAATTCATTTTTTTGTAGTGTAATATAATAATAATATAGCGTTTTATAATTATTTTATGTATCCCAACTTAACTAGATGTTGATTCGCTTTATAATAATATATGTAAAATATTTTATTTTAATAATATAAATAAAATATTTATTAAAGTATTTGACAAAAGAATATTTATGTTGGTGAGAGATCTAGATAGACCCGGATAAATTGCGCACTTTAGCCCTCATCATTTCTAAATAATAGTATTTTTCATAAAAAGGTAAAAATAGCTAAAAATCCAAAAATTATATAGCCTCAAAATGGATCAACCCAAATAAAAAGGGTTGGTCATAACTATGATAGGTCAAACAATTCGAACCATTAATTTTTTAAATTAAATTAAAGCAAAAAAATTAATAATATTCTTGAATTTAAATAACAACTAAAAACTGAGTGTATTTAATATTTAATTCAATAGCTTTTTATTTATTACTATATAAAATAATACACAAGTTTATCAATTGTCAAAAAAAAAAAAAATTTGTCAAATTCAAAGTCATCTTTAATTAGGGGTGTTAACATTTCATTAATAATCACTACAAAAAAATTGAATTTTAGTGACAAAATAGTAAATGACAAAGTAACAAGAATTTAAATATTATCACTAAAATGATGTAAATAGACATACTAGTGACAAGAAGTGTGAAAAAGTTGTCACTATTGACATTTAGTGATATCCCAAATAAAAAGTTGTCACTAAATTATAGTGACAATATTTTTTGTCACTAAGTTGTCACTGAAAGGGTGTCACTAATTGTTAATAGTGACAACTTAAGTTCTATAAACTTGTCACTAATAGCCATTAGTGACAACTTAAAAATATATTTTGTCACTATTGCACTTGTCACTATTATTATTGTGACAAAACTAATATTCTTATCACTAAATATATGCAAAAAGTGACAATTTCAACAACGTCACTTAATATGTTGTCACTAAAATTCATTTTTCTTGTAGTGAATTGTTGATGTCGATGACATCGCCTTTTCAATCAGATATTATATGGTATAAAACTTGTAGTAGTTAAAGGTGCTGGTAAGTATTGAAACTTCAAGGGAGCTCTTTGTAATTTAACCTAGCTCTAAGGGAGGTAGATATAAAATCATTATATTCTATTAACTTAATTAATTAATGTTGTAGAAACTACAATATATAATTACTTGGACATGCAACTTATTGGAGAACGTACATTCACATGCTCCTTACAGATGATATATAAAGATATTCATAATTGGTATTACTATGTATACCCATTATATTATTACAAGGAAACTCTACAAACAAGCCCTATCTGCAAACTCCAATTTACTACAAAGAGATGCAAATAGGTAAGAAAGATGAAATAGTCAAAAAATGGTTGTGACATTTAATAAAGTAACATATTATTCACATCTTTTATGTATACATTTGTACGTATAATTAGGGGGTTTGGGTCCACTAAATTGAAGGCTGATAAGACATGCTTTAGTGGGCTATTGTTAGGCTGTGGTGGTGGTTAGAAATTTCCATAGAAAGAAAGTTTTTAATGGTCCAAATGAGAATTTTAATTGACCTTTTTCTATTTTTAACCAGGCCTTCCCTATCATCTGAGCTTTCACGTTTTAACAAATGATAGATGCTCTAATTGTACCCTCGTGAAATTTTTGGGGACCATTTTTAATGATGATGCGTACTGAATTACATTTTTAGTTTATCGAGAGCAAGACCATTTTCAACAGTCCGTTTAAATTCAGACCTCTTATCTTAAAATTTAAATGGTGAACAGTTACATTCTCACTTTTTATTCTGCACTCCAACAGCTAGTTTATATTTTAAAAGTTCACTTTTAAACAATCACATCACATCACTCCAACAACTCATTTATATTTAAACAAATTACTTTTAATTTTTATTAATATATAAATAATAATGATATATATATTTAATATATTATAATTATAATTTGAAAAACTAAATAGAAAAGTACTATGATTTGTATAGAAAAGTACTATGATTTGTACTTTTGTCTACAAAATCAATTTTTAAGATTTAAGTTTGGACTCTCAAATATAAGAGTCCAAACTTAAAAAATTTTGGCTTTCTCAAATTTTAAATACTCTCTTGAAGTGAATTTTTTGCCCAAATCTTATCATATCTCTTATAATATGAGATATAAGAGAACCCTTGGAGAAGGCTAAGTACTTCTATATAGTAGTAGTATATAAATAATTACACTCACTCGCTATCTAGATCCATGGTTGGTGATACATACATATATCGTGCAGTTAAATTTAATATCGTTTTATAAATATATTTTCGCAATCTCATATTTCGATTTCTCACATCTTTCATTTTTAGGGAAAATATTTACATCGATAAAATTTTAATTTTGTCCCATGTGATAATAATAATAATAATAATAATAATAATAATATGGTTTAATTTCACTTTGCCTACTTTAAAGTGTCTATTATATCCTATAATTATTGATTGCACCGCTCTGTCCGTTTGAATATTCATCATGTTTATTTAGGTTCGCTCAAAATAATGTGGCCAATATTTACGACCTCGGTGAGAAGGGGCCTCAAAATTTTACAGAAAATTTAGAAACTAAGTAATAGCTTTATTTACAAAATATATATGTATCATAGTTCACTTAGTTAGAGTCTCTTTGCATGAATGGAAAGAAGGTTTTTAGCGACTTTTCTTTTATATTATAATTGTTCTATGTTCTTTAAAGTTTTTTTATTCTTAGTCAAATTTTTTTCTTAAAAAATATTCTTTTAAATTTGGTCTTTCTTAATATTTATAATAAGATTACGTTTTCTCTTCTTCATAGTACGGTTCTTCGCTTATTACTTATGGCTAATAATTGATATATTGTTAAGTAAAAAGTTAAACTTTTCCAAAAAAAAAAAAAGGAAAAAGTTAAACTTTATATACACTTATGAAATTATATTCAGTACCTATACTTGTAAAATTTGCTTTCGATGAAAGAATATTTTCAAAATTAATTAATATTCACTATTAATTCTATCAAAAAAAGTTAGGTGATTTGTATTTAATTTATCTATCTTAAAAATAAAATATTAGGAAAAAAATATGTCAATATTTTATTAGTATATATTTATGTTTTTAAAAATATAAAATAAATAAATTTGACTATTTTTTTTATGTAGGCTCTCCAATTTTAAAATACGCCTAGGGCCCTCAAATGTCTAGTGCTCAAATATACAGATATTATGATGTTCATACATAAATAAATTTCATTTACACCGGGTTGCATGCATGTTGGTGAATTAAATGACAGTAAACAAAATGGTTCAAATTTCCTCTTTTGCACTCATACTTTGAAAACATTTTTGTTTCTTCAAACTATGCAAAAATACAACGGTAGTAATTAAGGAAAATTTGAGATATTTTACAAATGATCTTTTGACGGGAATATACTAAAGCTAATGATTTGGCGTAAATATTGTAGCATAAATAATACTCCTTAATTTTTCTTTTGAATTGAAATGAACGATATATTTCATTGATAAAGTCAAACAAATACAAAATTTATCGTTCTATGAGAAACTTAAGAAAAATCCAGATATGCTAGTCTTTCTAAATAATGGGTTGTTTCATTACCGATTCTTCTAGTAAAAGAAACATAAGGATACTAGAAGTAAGTTTCAAACTTAAGTACATGATTTTCTTATTGGAAAGAAATTAATTCATGACATTATAAAGATGTTGACAGATTAGACGGTGTTTTCTGTTAGTGTAATAAAAACAAAGCCGAAAGCATTTCTTGGAACTAATTAAGTTATGGCATGCAATAACAACGTACGTAACTAGTGCGCGCCGGTGACCCCCCATGTATTTGGCGTACCAAATTTAAAGCCTGGCGACTGTTGTATTACGTACTGCAAACTGCGCACTAATTGTATTTAAAAGTATTGTTAATTAATCAGAAGATCGATAAAGAGAAGGGGCCGTTGTAGAAAATTTGACAGCTTCAAACTTCTTTAGTGCTTTATTGATCAGTAAATTCATTTAAGCTTTTTCAGTGTTTATTGAAATATGACTCGATCTTCTCTTTTTTGATTTAACAGTAAAGTATATAATATATATGAGTCGGCCGGAGAGACTCTAGAAACTCGTTACATAATTTTGATTATTAGCAATTTTAAATTAGTCCAAACACGTTCTTTTAAATTTAGTTTAGTTCTTTTTTTTTTAATTGAATTAAATTTTGTTTGATTATTTTAGAAGAGTTGTGGTTGGACAAACTTTATTTATTAAGTTGAAAACGAGGCAAAAACTTTTGTCTTAGAACTGAGTTTAAAAAAAAAAAAAAAAGGATGTATATTATTGAAGTTCGATTTTTATTGGTGTAATAATTGGTTAGAAATTAATAGATTGGTTATGCACAATAAATTAATCTTAGTCCCAAATTAATTAGTGATTTTGGGTTTTGTCCCGAACTATATCATCTCACCGAATTATGTTCCGTAATTTTATATTTTTTTAAATTATTGTCCCAAACTATTTTATTTTTTCGTCCCAAATTATATCAACTCACCGAATTTCGTCCTTTAATTTACCATTTTGTATAAATATAGTCCCAATATTAAATTTTTAATATAATGGAAATGACGCTTCAATCTTTTAATTAGTTAATTCTGTAATATTGTATAATTGTACATGCTAAAATTTGTCACGTTAATGACACGTAAGCAACCATGTGGTAATTTAATGGACACATGTGTAATTTCTGTCTCATAATTAACGGTGGGACAATATTACAATAAAATATTAAAGTATGGGACAAAATTTTATTAGATAATATAGTTTGAGATGAAAACGCAAAATCACTGAAATATTTTTTTTGCAATTTTGTCTTTATCTTATTAGACCATTCCCATTTATGTACTACGTAGTATCATTAGGGCTGTCAATGGGGCGGATTTCGATCCGATCCGAATCCGGTCTGATTTATTAAGATAATTGTCCGATTAGTGATTCGATGGACCTGATCCGATTAAGAAGATCCGTAATCCGAATTATATGGAGCGAATATGAATCTAGGCTGATCCGATTCGTTACATATCCGTATCCGATATATATTACTATATGTTGTTTATATATTATGTATTTAAATAAAAATAAAAATAAAACTATCTATGTTCCACTAAAATCTTTTACTATATTAAAAATAATTTTAAAAAGAAATGCATGAGAGATGTTGATGGACTGACCAGATAACTAATTGGGTCTACAACATATTAATTTATACTATTTAATAAGAAAAATCAAACCATAACCATTCATCCTTCAATTTTTATCTTCTCTTCCATTTCTCAATATTGAGTTTTCTTCTTCTTTGTCCCAGTTTATATCTTTTTTACTTATATTTTTGTTTATTCTTTTGTTCTAATTTTTATCGTTTATATTTGTCCATCATATTCCATCTTCTACAATTTTTAGGCAATAGTTTCGATGAAGTAAGTAAAATTTTACATTTTTAATTCATGATGGTGGAATCTGCAAGTGATTTGGAGGAAAACGGAAAAAAAGAAAAAAAATTAGCTTGCTAAATGGATCCGGATAATTTATCCGGATCCGGAATATCCGCCGGATTCGGATCCGGTTGCTACTATTCCAGATCCGAGCGGATCCGGATCCGGATAGAAGAAATGGAAATCGGACTCGGATCCGGATCTGCCCTGATCCGATCCGAGTCCGACCCATTGACAGCCCTAGTTTATACTTTGTATCATAAAGCTTGCGTATTATTATAACTGAAACAATTTAACGATTAGGCAGTGGGCCTTGGAGAAGAAAAGCGAATGGGGTACTAGAAAATGATCCAAATTCAATAGCTTGAAAGTTATTGAACGAACCCAAATTAACAAATAAATGATCCTCTCATTTTGGGCTCACATTCTGACCTGACCTGACCTTGTAAATAAAAATACATACCTTGCACCGAATTCTTATGAATTCTTACAAATTAAAATAGGCCCAATTTGCCAAAGCCATTTTCTGCTTCGCTACCGTCGCTTCAGCTGGTTGTTAGACTTGGGGAATTTCCGAGACTGATGTAAAAACATAAACACTTTATTTTTATTTTTTTTTCCCGGAAACTTAGGGTATGTTTGGATACGGAAATGGAAACTCAAAAATGTATATGTAAAGCCTAATTAATTTTCCATCATTTGATCTGATGCAACAAAAGCATAGTTCTTGATGTTTTACTGACTAAAATTCAAGAACCAAACACACCTGGCAGACCAATTACACATCGAGTAATGTAGAATTTTTTACTCTATTGAATTTTTGTGATAATGTTTTGCCTATGAACTTGCATCTAATACTAATAGTGACATCCTAGTCATTTGCTGTTCATTAACACAACAAACACGACACATGATCAACGAGAACGAGAGGTTGTCCTGACCGCATTTGGAAAGAGTGGAATCATATCGTTGTCAACGTGTACGTAGGGCATTATATATATATATATATATATGAGATGACGAGAAAGCTAGCACTTGTGAAATGGTTGATACAAGGCCGGCAAGATTAATTGGTTGTGTTTGAAAAATATGAACCTGCAGAGCTTTTCGGGTTAGGTGACACCTCATCAAGGTAAGGTGCTTTCACTGAATTATGAAACATTTGCAAATGCTTTTCCAACTTAATTATATATATATGACTGCTAATTAATATACAGGCTTTGCTTTCTCCAGTCACATATGCCCAATCCAAGAATGACTATGATCAAAATTGAATTTGCTCACATCACATTCACATTCTGCTAATTAGGACAACTTAACTCCACAACATCTATCCCAACCGCCAGCCCGCCTTGATCATTTTGCAATTGTCCAACAACAGCATTCATTACCTAATTTTTCATACAATCTCTATCACAATCTTTTGAGGCCACAATTTGGGACAGCCGTAGTCTTCTCGATCGTGTAGTTCCCCCTACAATAAAATATATTGACATGGGGATCGAGGAATATATATATATATATATATTCACTAGTTATATCATCTGCTGAAATGAATCTCGAGACGTTCTTCGAACCAATCATCACATACACATTGGAATTCAGAACCAAACCAAATGTGTCCTTGTTCCAACCACTGTCTAACCAACCCAACTTTCCGCTCATTAATTCTTCACCTTACTTGGTTGGTGTCGCCACCGCCCTGTAATTCCCCTTCTCCCCATTCATCCCAACAGAGTTTATTTATTTGAACACTATTAATTATTAATTCCGTTTCTGTCCATCCCCCAACAAATTATTTTGATGGTGTAATTTGAAGGTTTTTTAACTTCAAACATGGTCAACAATTTTCAATAGCTTGGGGGCGAATGATGTCATTCATTTGCATTTGCATTTGCAAGCGGAAACTTTGACATGTGGTTAGCACAAGGTAAGGTCCATGGAATACAAATTTTATTTTCCCTAGTGTATTTAGGTCAATAATTAAAATGTTAAAAATTACAAACTTTTCATAACTTCTTTTAAAATATATATATTTGAAAAGATTATACAATCAAGAAAAAGATTGGATGAAAGCTACTTTATAGGTTCATTTCGGTAGATAAAAAATAAACAAATCGACACTTTCAATGATGACATATGAAAATTTTCATCAACGATAGAGGGGTAATTGAGGGTGAAATAATTTCCTTTTTATTTTTATTGTTCATGTTTAATTATACTTAGTTTATTCGAATTCATTCAACTATAAGACAAGACAATTATATATTACTTGTTTTGTGATTGATGATTCTTATAGAAATTAAATCCAATTCAAGAACAAGTACACTACACTTAATTATTACCATGTTACATGTTTTGAATTCGACCAAAACGATTTGGATAGAATTTCCGGTCCAAGAACAGTGCAAAGTGCAAACAACTAAATCAAGTAAATCACCAAAACGCATCAGGATTTGATAGAACATGGTCCCCATGAAAAACATCAAAAATCTCAAAAGCGACCTCTTTTCTTTTCTTTTCTTGAGTGATCTCCATTTTGGATGTTTCATACATACATCATTTCTACAGGCCACGTGAATGGGGCCATTGATTTGCAATCACTTGTCAGATGGATCTTGCTGAATTTAATGCCACTTTTCAACAAAAGCTTACTCAATTTCTATGGCGACAAGAGAGAAAGGCTTAACAATATTTGGGTCCCAAAAGAGGTTCATTAGTTCTACTTTAAGTTGGGAATCCAATTTAACATTTTTATTAGGTAATGTTTGAATGCAAATGCAAATTAACTTTCTTAATTCGGTCAAGGGCATAGTAAAGATAAAAATATCGAAGCTCAATCAACATCTTACGTCGTGTTTGTACATGAATTGATCTTCACCATAAAGTTATTCAAGGATTATAATCATAACACAATTGTAAAAAGATAATGAAATGCTTACTAGCACAATGGATGTTGCAAATATGTAATATCTAACACTTTCTATCTATATGAATTTTGAGGTATTAGTGTTTCACTAAGATCACTACGTTATTTTAAAACTTCTTCATCTTAGTGCAGCAACTTTTTAGAATTCACCAATAGTTGATGAAATTAAACCTCAAATAGAAAATAACGTCAAAATAAGAATTAAATGTTTGATTAATGTATGTTGCTTTTAATTTTAGTATGTTATTAATTAGTATATTATTTATTAGATAAATTATTTGAATTATGTTTAATCGTATCTAATATTACTTAAATAATAACTCAAATTTTAACTTTAATGATTTAATATATTGTAGATAAAATTATTTATTTAATAAATGAATAGTGTTTTGAAGATTATTGTAGAATAGTATTTTGGAGTTTTTTTAATTTGTGGGAGATGAAATGTGGAAAAATGCCTCTAAATTTATAGATGGAGTGCACGCAGCCAGAAACTTCTCCGTATCAATGAACTATGCATTGACCAAAATATAACATTCTTAGTGAGTCGAACCTATATAAATAATCTACTTACTTTTGTTTTTTTCCTTCCTAAATGTATTCACATTTTAGACCTAATTAGATTTATTTCGGATTGCGTAACGTGTCTTGCAGTGTTTAAAAACACTTGGTCACCTTTTACTTTTATTTTCTAGGAATCAAATACCTAACATTTTGCACTCATGGAAAGATAAAAAGCAAGCTCACTGAATATGTTGGTAACAACTAACAAGAGGGCCTCATTTTCAAAAAGACATTATAGTATATACCAAAACTTTATTGCATGGGATTCCTACGCATCAAAAGCTTTCCAACCAAAAGTTATCACTACCCAAATAAGTCAAACAAAACCAAGGTTTTTTTTGTAAAAGAAAATGCAGATGAGAAAATTGACCTACAATAATGAACATAAAAATATTGATACAAAATACATTACATAAAACTCAACGAGCCTTTTTCCAGGACTTAAAAGGAAAATTAGAAGGCGGAGATGGAGAAAACTCAAACGGCAAATGAGGTGGCTCTGCCTTACCCGAAAGCATCTCCACAATTTCTTTCATGGAAGGGCGTTTATTAGGCGATCTTTGCAAACATAGAATCGCAATAGTTATACATAATAATGCTTGTTCTCTATCCAATGACACAATATTGGAATCAACTAGATCTAATAGCTTGCCATTTAGAGCTAGTTGTCGAGCCCATGATATCAAATTAGCCCTTTCAAAGTCGGACATTGGAGAAGCCATAACTTGTAAAGGCCTCCTCCCGGAAACAATAACTAATAATAGAACACCAAAACTATATACGTCACACTTATCTGACACACGCGCACCTCCACCGCATTCAGGTGCAATGTAACAAACGGTTCCTCTCATACTAGGAGTACTACTAATACCTCCACTTTTCGGTATTTCACCACTAGCCCAATCTTGGCTATTTCTTCTTCCAATTTTAAACTCGCCGCTAAAACCATCGATCCACCGGTCAATGCTACTCCTACTTCCTCGGCTCCTCCTCTTTTTTCTCTCTGGCACACCATCTTCCTCCCTTTGCCACCACGACTCCCCTTCATTATGATCTCGTTTTTTCTTTTTCTTGGCTAGTTCTTCGCAAAACTCCTCTTTCCACCATTCTTTAGGCTCTTTATTCTTTTTCTCCTTCCTCGTTGTCACCCTATCCAACGATGCCCACCATTCCAACTTCTTCTTCCCCTTCTTCTTTACCTCCGTTTTCCCACTTCCATCTTCAATCGAACTTGTAGTTTTATCCACCCAATCCTTCTTAGGCCTTTCTTTACTAATCTCACTCCCAATCCACTCCATCACATAGTCCTTTACTCTCCCTGATTCTGACACTCCACTGGCATTCTCTTGCTTCCACCACCAATTCCTCCCGGACTCGCTCTTTCCCCTGTTCCTATTCACACTTTCCACACTCGTTTCATCCAAAATCCCTTCGGAAACACTACCCTCCTTCTCCAAACGCTCAGACATCGACAACGTCTCCGCCTCCGCCTCCACTGCCACCGCTCCTCCCCCTTCCTCCACGTCATTTATCCTCACAAAATAACTCTCAGGCGACTGATCATCCACATTTACAACAACTACATGATCCTCCATCACAACACTCTCATTTTCCTCGATTATCATCGACCCACAATCGTGTTCGTATACTTTCTTCTCAATCTCCTCTTCCACAAACATCTCCTCTTCTCTACTCAAGAACTGTGCCAAACCAAAATCAGCAATCTTGGCATCAAAATTACAATCTAATAACACATTTGAAGGCTTAATATCACCATGAACAATAGGTGGATCGCAAAAATTATGCAAATAATCGAGACCCTTTGCAACACACATTATAATCTCAAATCTCTTACTCCAATTCATCAATTCCCCACATTTTCGATCCAACAAAGCATCCTGCAAACTCCCATTCTGCATATACTCATAAACTAAAGCTAATCTTTTCTTCTTCCTACGATTCTTAAAAAATCGAAATTTGTAATAATCTTTCCTACAATCCCAAGTGGAAAATCCTAGTACAGAAACGATGTAAGGAAAACAAACCGAAGCGAGCGTGAGTTCGTTCTGAAACTCGCGTTCCCCTTGAATTGAAGCTTCGCTCATGAGCTTAACAGCGATTTCTTGACCCGAGGGAAGGACACCTTTGTAAACCGACCCGAAGCCGCCTTGCCCGATTCGGTTAGCGGCGGAGAATGAGCTTGTGGCACGGCGGAGGAGGGAAGAAGAGAATCTCTGAGGAGGGAAAGGTGGTTGCTTCAGATCTGTTGGAACCGTTCTTTTGCGGGTGATTTTACGGTAAGCGATGGCGGAGAGGAAGAAAAAGGCGAGTGCTATTGCGGCGGCGAGGAGGGGAGGGAGGAGGTGGATGTGGCGGTGGTGGTGGAGGGGAGGCGGAGGAGAGGGTGGCATTGTGGTGAATATGAATGGGAGTAAAGGGTGAGTGGGTAAATGTCGTAGATTCGGTGGAAAGAGACGAGTGAAGGAGGGAAGAGAACAAATGAATAATTACTTACAAACTGTGCTCTGTGTGTGTGTTTTCGGTGTCGTGGTTTAATGTCAGTTTATGTATTCTTCTTCTGCTGTAAAAGCTGTGAGTTTTTGTCTGTCAACTGGTGGAGTCAAATGCTATTGTTACATGCTTGTCATTCTTCTTTGAAAACTTTTTTTTCTTTTTTCTCTTTCCGAATGTACTATTTGAATATATTTTTTAATTAAATTAAATACATGTTTGTTCATAATTAACTTATACGTATTATGATGTGTAATATGTTGTGTATCGTATGTTTAGTCATTGTGTAACGTGTATGAGGGTAAAATAAATAAATTATAATGTATGTCACTTTACAAATGGGCATTAATGAATTAGATCACACCATGTGATAGAGTGCAAATTTGAATTTTTGTTGACCTATTTAATTTATACTATAACGTATCTAATTAGTACATTTTTCCAATATTTTTACATGCCCTTAAATGTAGTAATAGAGAAGCACTGGTGTTAAATCACTATTTAATGTGAAAGTGTAGTTTGAAGAAAATAATAGTATATTTTATCTTAAGAAAGAGGAGAATCTTGTGTTCAAACATTCTTAAAAAAATATGAATAATTATTTATGACAAGCGAATAACACTTATCAAGATGCATGTTTATAAAAATATGAGATTCATTTAAAATAAAGTATTAAAGTTACTCTCTCCATTTTTTTTATTTATCGGTTTAGAGGATTGCACACGAATTTAAAAAAGTCATAAATAGCCATTTTTTTAAGCAAAATTCTAAAATATCATTTTAATCAAATAATCTTAGGATTAATGACAATTATTATTAAGAATGGTAAAATTGGTAAAAGAATATTAATTTTACATTAAAATTCTAAAACGACAAATAAAAGTAAATAATTTGAATTTATCAAAGCAACAAATAAAAAAAACTGAGGGAGTACTTGGATTCTTAATTATGTCACTATTATATTTTGTGTTTTACTCAAGTAACAGTACTTGTGTGTATACTAAACTTGGAAATTCAAAATCAAACTATTTGATATTTAAGTTCAATTTAAAGGAAAATATCTTTTGAGTTCGGTTAGTTATAGATATTAAATGAAACTTAACCAATGGTTTTATTTAATTTTTGAGTTTGGTTCAATAAGACAAAACAAGTGACAAATCATGTGTATGGGTGTCTCTATATGTCTAAATTATATTAAATTTAAATACGCTCTCAAACTCAATATGTAATATAGTTAAATTAAACCACTGTTTTTAAAATCGAACCGGAAATAGAACCGGCGAAGTAATTGGTTACTGGTTTTATTGGTCGGATCGATCGAACCAATGGTTCAACCGGCATGACGTAATAATTATTTAATAATTATATTAAAGTAATAAATAGTTATAAATTAACAAATCATAAATGAAGGAGATAAATTAACTTATAAAAATAATTTTCAACCTTCTATATAAAAATAATTTCATTATATTAAATATCTACATAACTTTTTTGATATAAACTAACAAGTTGAACAAGAATAAATACATATATATTGTGGTTGTGTTCATGTAATGGGCATTGTCTATTTATTTAATTTTAATCTATTTGATGGGCCTTGGCCATCTCTATTTCTTTGAATTTTACTTAATCGGGCACAATAAACCCTATCACAAACCATTTCACCCCAAACTGCCCTTGTTAATTGAAGCAGCAGCCACTTTTTTTTCCTTTCAAATCAACAGCCGTCACTTTCTCTTCTTCTTTTCTCAGTTCTTTTCTCTCCAACCCAACTCCTCCTCCTTCCATTTTTATTCTTCTCCATATTCACTTTTTTTACCACGTATATTCTTCTTATCTTCTCAATCTTATTAGCACTTGAAATCAATAGCAGAGAAAATAAATCAATGGCATCATTATTTAAAACAAGAGAACCGCGGTTTTTTCGGTCGAGCGGTTCGTCGGTTATCCTGGTTTTCACCGGTCCGAACTGGTTTTCTGCACTTCCGGTTTTGAAGGGTGAATCGGTCGGACCGGAGAAGCCTCCGGTTAGCGGTTGAACCGGTCCTACCGGTCGGTCCGGTCCGGTTTTAACAACACTGAATTAAACACGTTAATAGAAGTACACATAAGGAAATTTTGGTGTGAAGTCTTTGGCATTTAATATTCTTCCATTTTAGCATAAAAATAGATGTTTCATGTGAATAACCCTGTTTAAATATAACAAACTATGGGTCTATTTGAATGGATTTTGGCTCGGTTTCGTGGGTCTCGATTTAAAAAAATTGGTTTGGGTGGTTTCGATGAAACCTTTGAGACTTCATTTGGATGAGTTTTGGCTCTTGGGTTTTGTGGTTTGAATAAGTTGAAACCCACTTGGATGATACTTGTCTAGACCAGGTATTTCATAGACCATGAACAAAATGTTGGGTAAAAATCGGTTTTAAGATTATCGAAACTTGAATACAGAATTGAAACTGAAACAAACAAACCAATTTGAACAGTAAACGAAAATATAATCAGTTATAAAAAACCGAACAGATAATTTAAAATTAGCTTATCTCACAATTCTGTATATTAACAGAATCAATCCAACCAAATCGCAGAAATGTTTCTGCTTGCCTTGAAGAAATTATCGACCCACTTCCGGTGCAATTGGGAATCACGAACACTTCTTCCAGGATAATTTGGCTACAAGAATTCCTCCACTGCACAGTAGCAGAAATTCCACCTCGAAGAACACTCAAAAGCAAAAAAGTAACCAGAGATATTTTTCTCAGAAATGATTTCGAGTGAGAGAGAACAGATTTGTTTTCTGTTGGTGTGTTTTTCCAGAGCTGAAAAGCACTCATATATATAGTCGAATGGGAAAGCTTTGGGGAGCCTTGCAATTTAATGCTGGCAATTAAATAATGATTAAAACGTTCTTATCAATTCAATTCTGTAACTGAAACGTTACACTCTCAGCTGGATTATTCAAATTTTGAATTTTAAAATTCGAGCTACAGAATTTTAATTTCGAACTTTAAATTAGTTAATTTAAAAATTCTTCCCAAAAAGATAAGTCCGAGACGAGACAATTCGCCCAAATGCCCGAGCCCAGTGCAGTGCAGATCCGAGCCGAGTCGGGCGAGCGGCGGCGGCGCGCGTGTGGTGTATTCATATGATCCCCTTTGTAAAGACTTATACCAAGTCTAAACACTTAAGTTCATATATACTAGTACACACAATTAACAAAAGTCAATGTGGGACATATTAAGAGTTTGAAACTCTTCAATTTCCTCACAAGGCCTTTATAATTAGTCTTGGACCAATGAGGGACAAGCCCACATACAAATTATCTTTATTGAATATTAATTTTTCCCATTTTATATATATATAACATTTCTCTATGGATTCCAACCATTTAATTAGGTATCCATCCACATAATTACAACACAAAATCAGTGCATCCACCAAACATATTTACAAGATTTTGTGTATGGTCTATGAAAGATCGGGTATAGGCAAGAATTTTTCGAAGGTGACAAATGTCAAACCAATGTCTTTTTTAGTGAGATTTGAGGGAAAAAGTAGGTGGTAGGTGTCAAATCAATGTTTTATAGGTTTGAAGAGTTTGAGTGTGAGTTTCTGAATAGATTTTTTTATGATTTTATGAGTTTGGCGAAAACTCATTTGAAAGGGTTTTGTTTCGCGAGACCGGGCCAAAACCCATCCACACACCCTATGTATTTATATAAAAACTTAACAAACTATGTTGTCAAAACAAAAAAAATTGTGTGTATTTTGTGTTAATTTGGCATGCATTTTTTGAACATTATTTGTTGTATGAAAGGAGTATATATGATCACGTAAATATTTACCTAGATTTAATATGGAAAAAAAAAAATCAAACGATATTAAAAAATAGTATGGTTCTTGATTTTATATGAAAGAATTTCACATAGGGGATTGAAATATTATGTAATTCCATTGTCGCCCATAATAAATTTGTGAGGTAGCAACACTGCAAGAGCCGAGTGATCTTTATTTATTTATTTATTTTATTAGAAGTGATCTTTATTAAGTTGACTACGAACAAAGTAAGTATCAACATCAATCAATTCTTTTTTTTGTTCGCATGCAAAGCAATTAAATTCATTAAAAATTTCCAAGAATTTGAGATAGACGTTTGTTATTTTGAGATATTTTGTCATTTTTTTATTTTCGGAGATTTTGTCATTATTTTAGGAGGTAAAGATGTGTAATTGAAACAAAATTGATTGGGTAAATTCCGTTTCCGCCCTTTTGGCACAAGGAATCACTGGAGTAAAAGCCTAGGTAAATATCAGTATATCACGAGGAGGTATTGACCTTTTAATCCACATAAATATTTACCAAGGATTCTGATTCTCGAATCTCATCTGACAAATGTCCCACAAGTCAAAAGTATGGTTTAATGAATTACTTGTTCCAAAAGGTGAAATCGCTCACCCCGGGCGCCCCTCACCCCCTGTCCGACGGGATTGTGAGAGGAGGTAAATCATGGTGACTCAACCGGCAACAGAGGCTGGGACCAGAGGTTTAATGAATTACTTTTTGTGAAAAACAATTGACAAAGTTAGATTCCGTAATTGTGAAAAATGAGAAAAATACAAGCAATAATATCATGAGGAAAACTTGACATTCTCAACTTTTGGAGTTTTTCAGTACTTCGGAAAATTAGTACCTATTTCGGTGTATTTAATTTATCCGAGTGTTGGATAAATGCCACATGAGCATGTAAGGACAATTTTTTGTTCTTTCATGTCCATGTGACATTCATCCAACCCCAATGGATTAAATCCACTAGTGTATGATCTAAGTAACCCAATACTTCTTATGTCGAGCTCTCTTCTTTTCTAAAGATAACTGTTTTTTATTCATTAGTCTGTTCTTAATTGTTTCAGGCTTAAATTTATGTTACCTGAAGTTGTAAATCTGCTTTTGACTGATAATTACATAACATGGCTTTGACTTTTGATGATATTGACCTTTCCAAAGTACTAATAAGTTACTAACAAGTGCAATTATAAAAAAAAAAAAAAAAAAAGGGTTACCTACAAGTGCAATTGATTAAAACAAACCAAGCATGACACGTGAGTCCCACTCGCTGATCTTAAATATATACTTATAAAAATAATTTACTTTAAAATAAGTAGTAGTATTTAGAATTCATTAGCCAAAAGATGGTTTAGTAATTATAATCAAACGCCCAAAGTTAACGGAGAAATTATGTATTGCAACCGGTGCATCATGTCATTACCGAGACGTGGTGCAACAATACATATGAATTTATACATATGGATTATGAATTCACGTTAACTATATTCTTATCAATTTTTCTTAAATATAGATTTTGAAAACTATTTTCGAACATGGGTTAGCTAGAACATGACGGATGTGGAGTGATAACCACATGTATAGATATAATTGGACTGTTGCACCACTTGTAATTGATGACGTAGTACATCAGTTGCACTTCATAATTTCTCAAGCTGATAAAGCATATGCATTTTGAGTTTCAAATTATAAAGTCTATTTGGTTAGGTTTTGTAAAATTCAGGTTTCCGTTCATATATTCAAATTTGATAAACTTCAAACATGTAAATAACATTGATTTATCTTATACTTTCTCCATTCAAATTTTTACATCCAAACTCAATTTAAATCATATCTCACCTTTTTAAATAACACAAACTTCAACGTTAAATCCAATTCAAGTGGTGTTTTGAAGATTTTACAAAAACTACCAAATTAAACCATCATTTCAAAATAAAAATCAACTCAAGACATTAAAAATCAAGATTTGGAACCTAAAGGTTGAGGGAGAATTCGTGCCATCTGGTTCCCTGGATTCACGGACTGATTAAATGGACGTTCACGGGAGTTCAACACCTTGCCTGCATGTAGCAGTTTCCTTTTTCATGTATGCTTGAGAATTTTTTAGCTAATTCTTCTAATATAATACGTAGATAGATAGATAGATCGATCTCCTTTATAAAGACCTAGAAAACTGTAGCAAAAACTGTTATTCTCCCGATGCCACCCGGTCCCTCCCTCTTCAGATAGGAACAAAGCAACACATGCAATAAATAAATCGGAAATAAACAATCAATTGCAACTTTGAAAGCATTTGTCTTTCCATTATACATATTCTGTTACATTTCTAGAATGTTTTTAAGCTCTATCTTTTGGACTTATTTTTATTCTCAAATGTTCTTGCGCACTTTCCAAATCTCAAACAAAAACATATTCTTACCTAGAACACCTTTTTTTCTTGGGATAATTTATAAACCTGTAGGGGTATATGATAACTTCACAAAATTAACCAAAAAAGCTCTAAGAATATATTTCAGATTCTCGTAGGCTATGTAACTTCGCAAAACTGCGATCTTATCTGAACATGATATTGCCGGAAGTATCAAACTTGAAGACCATTCCAATACTGTCGACAACAATGAGGCTTTACATAGGTAGAAAAGCATATAAAAACACAAATATAAATATATTTCATCATGCTGAGAAAAGCAATTACACCAAGGGATCGTGGAATTTAAGGATAACACAGATCGAAACATAATAAACACACCTTAAAATTCACAAGAAAAAAAACTAATTCACAGTGGCTTTGCACCTCCATTTTCTTGTATTGAGTTTACTGGTGTTGAGGATCCACTCTTTTTGGATGCACCAGATTGCCCAGTGATGGTCTTACCCATGAACTTGCCGGCTTTGGTCAGTCCACTGCCAACCGCTCCAAGGCCACTCCCGACTATGCCGGCTCCAGCACCAAGACCAGTGCCGACCATACCAACTCCAGAACCAACTACCGAGGATGCACCATCAAGGGCATCCATAGTGCTCCCGATTACTCCAGCCTCTTTCAGTTTCTTTCTTTCTTCTAATATCCTTTTCTCTTCTTCCAGGGCAGCCAACTGCTCTTCCTTGTTAAATTCATGATACAACACCTGAAATCGAGGCATATCTTGCTAGTCACATTCTAATAGTTTCAAAGGAAATTACTTAAAAACATTTTCAGAAGAAACAATAAAACAGATTCTTAAAAGTGTTACTTCCATAAATAGAATGAAAAAACTTCCAAAAGTAAATTCAACTCTATTATTTCGTTTAAGAGATGTAGAAGCATATGAATCGGGTGAAATTAAAGAAGAAAAAGATTCCGTGATCAATAATCTTAGTGATTGAAAAAGGCCAATTCAAAAACCAAATAGGAAGTATCACAAGATCCTAAAATTTCTACAATAAATTGGGTAGGTCACAATTATCCCTGATTCTGTTCTGCTATTTACAGGAATCATTTTACTGGAATATAACAAACTATCATCTAAACAGGTAGAAAGCAACTATTTAAAATCTAGGCATCCTAAAATAAATATAATAAATAAAAACAGCATTTTTCTGATATACCTAAAGTTGATATGGGCCCTTATTGGTGCATGTTTAAACTTCAGAGGGTAAGAGAATATCGTACATAATCCATATCGGAAAGTATGTACCTGAATTGTTACGGTTCCTCTATCCTTCTTGTCTTTAATTTTAAGCATATCAAGTGAGGGCATCAGCCTTAGTTCAAATTCTTTGGATGTTTCAGCTTCCAGCTCAATCAGAGGTATTTTAGCAATGCCTAATCGCTTGTCCTGCCCAATGTCTTGATCAAATACCTGTGTGATAATTAAAGGATTCACAATCGTAAGCATACAACTAATCAGATTAAGTAGTCAATTAAAAAAAAAAATCCACAGAAAGGAGTCCAATAGAATGAATAAAGCAGAAAATCATGATGAAGACCAAGTTACAACTGATGGCACTATGGCATATATGCACTGAAACAAACTACAGAAATTCATCACTCGTTACTTTATTACAATTATTGCACACAATACATGAGCTGCTGGGCTCATTCAAGCACAAGCAGCTCAAATTCTGAAAACTAAGTGAATAGTGTAATTACAACAAATGGCCAATTTCCATCACATGACATCAAAGAGGACAATTACCGTTAAAGAATCTCTAGTCCTCAAAGAAGTTACAGTATGTTATTAGATGACAACAACAGTTCTGAATTCAAGACAAAAATGCTTCATCTTTAAGTAGATTTTCAGAACTCAAATATACAGCAGGCAAAATATTGTCCATACAGTCATACACATAGTATGTTTTCTTCCGACAACATCTCTGCATTAATTTTACTAACTTAGATTAGTTTCACAAATATGCAAAGCAGAGTTTCCTGATTCATTTATGAATTTTTTGTTTACTTGAAGTGATACAAAAAATTGAAACTACGTAGTAAATCAGTTGGTACCACAATGACCTGGAAAGTAGTAACTTTGACAGACATACTCATTCTAAGATAACTCAGGAAAACACCATATGAATAATGCGGAAAGCAGCACAAGTAGAGAGATTAAAACCTCAAGAATGAGCGACTGTGTCTCCTTGTCTTCTGCTATTAACTCAAATGTTTGATTCCAAACTGGATTTAAGCTGTTTTCTATGACCTTTGTTTTCACCTTAAACAAAGGACGAATGTGCACAACAACATAGGGGTCAGATTTTCCGATCAACTCCTTGTTTTTCAAGTCACTTGCCTTTATGACAGTTATTGTAAGCTTTCCCACTGGCTTAAGCTCCAATTCACTGCAAAGATTAAGAACAAACCATTGAGAATCCAACACCGGGATCATGTCAAGTCGCCTTAGGTACATATTAAGGTCTGTAGAAGTCACTTATTATAGGCCAAAAGGGAACATATGTGTGATCTAATTTAAGCATCAGCTCTATATTAATCCTAAGACCAGTTCCTCAGAGCAGACAACATTAAGCCATGCAGAAATCTGAATACACTTCCTCTGGTACTTGTGTTCATACACATTTCTTCGTTCTAATGCCAATATTAACAGGCTATAGATACCAAATTAATTACAACATAATTGATATTGCATTAGATAAAGTTCCACAACTGTCCACTACAAATTTTGAGGCCAACTCATATTTTATCCAAATATCACAAGCTTAGGGTGTATTTTTGTTTGGTTTACAGAGGTAGTAAGACTGAAGTTTAAAGAATGTAATACAAATTGCCATAGAATAACATTTGAGTAGTATGAGGTTACATGAGGTACAAGTATAGTAATCTGATCAACAGAAACAATATAAGAGGTCGCTTCAAAGAATAAAGAAAGTGGCAGGAAAATAGGGTCACCTTGTATCTACAGGAGTGCCACCAATAGGGACAACAATTCTGTGAGGCCACTGTAGCATATCTGTCACAATTGAGTTAACAGTATCCTTTAAGAAATAAAATAACCCAGTCAGTCCATATAACAAAGAAAACTCAACTAAGATGGAACAATATTAAAACTTACGTCAATCATATCTGAAAGCCCAGGAATAGCTGTTAAACTACCACCAACAGCCTTCAGAGTATAATCAATTCGTGGCTTTGGCTGAATGACATGGAAAATAAAAAGTCACACTCATAGATCGATTCTACACTAATAATAAAAAAGATCTGAATTGCTATGACGTAAGGAAATTACAAGGAATACAAGCTAAACATGGGCAAGCACCCGATATATAAAAGATAATATAAATGATTGAAATCAAGCAATAATTCCTCAAGCTTGTTTGATTTGGCAGTCCGTATGCAACATGATTTAAATGTTTACTATTAAAACGTCCACACCAAACTTAACCTTACACATAATGTCAAAAACTTTACTATCAATCTCCTCTCTTCTCAGTTTCATGCAACCAACGTACATAACCATCTTGAAGAGAATAGTCCATGATCCATGAACATTAAATCAATGGAAACTAATTACAAATATACAATGAAACATTCACAAAGAAAATATCATGAAGTTCAGCACAATTTTAAGTATTTCCCAATAATGAATTATTTCAACTGAAGGCAAATAATTATCGTCTGAACATTGAGGGATATCTTATTCAATACATTCCAAGATTTTATCATAGAGGAACTGTTGTAAAAAAATCAGTAATGAGGCTAGTCGGGCTGAATCTAATATACCAAAAAATTGGACTAGAAAATAGCAGTTATCTTGACATTCCAAATAATGTTTTTCCAAACACCCATCAAAAGTCCTCTAATCCACTTCCTCCATATAGTCCACGCCTAGTAGAGGAGACCAAAATGCCAAGCTGTGAGTTGTTTTATCTAAGTTCTTCAACTAGAAATCATTAATTTGATATCACTCACCATAATTTTTTTAGCATATCTCAGCAAACGAAAGAAATCGACCGCTTAAGCTAACAATAATAAGAAATAATATTCAGCTTTTGAGATTTTTCAAATGAATACCATTTGGCATAGCCAGATAGCCTTCCCACTTAATAAAAAATAAAACTCAATGTGAATTTGAATCATGGCTACAACAAGCAGATTTATAGATATGCTCAAGAATGTACCTCAGCTAGAAGAGCGACGACCACTGCAGAGATACAAGGAATTTCGTCTGCAAGTTGAAAAATAGCACGAACTACAGTAAAGACTCGAAGATCCTTCAACTGCAACAAACACAGAATGAGAAGTTTTTTTTTTCCATCCATAATACTGCAAAATAGTGAAGGATACAAAAATTGCAAAGAAGCAACACAAATGATCAACAACACTTGGGAGCAGCACCAATGTAGGCTAGAGAGATCAGAGATGGAATATACATTCCACCAACCTGAATAGGTATGGACGCAACAAGGGCAGCCTCAACAGCTAGAATGATACTTGGATCACCACCCCATCGGAGGTCAATATCCATTGTGATTTGGCCTTCCTTAAGACTCTGAACTCGAACCCCTGCATGACTTCAGTAATTATTCTGGCAAAGAGGCTCAACAGAATGCATAAATAATTCATAATAAGTAGGAAATACGAAGACAGCAATAACTGATAGACAACTTAAGAATGCATGAAGTGTCACATCTCCAACAACTTTTATCCCATAAGAGTTCTAGAACCATGTTTCCATGCCAATATAGGTAATTAAAAAATTAATCTTATCATCATCCACAAACTAAGTATCTCATTTGCAGACGAGACATAAACTGGTACACACACACACTGCAATGTGCCAATAATTAATCTTCTTTTTTGACAAATTCTACGAAAATCTATAAACCATCATATATACCTGATATATATACACACGAGATACGTAGTCTTGAAATCAATGCAAGGCTTGCCAAGTTGCCACTTACTCGAAATATAAAGTTTACTTGATTGCTTTAACAACTTTTTGACACAACATATCATCATCAGGAGCTTTTAACCAATTTTGTATAGCTCTCTTCCACCATAAAACTTCAGAAAAGTCTACGACCACGCAACAAAAAACCAACCTTTTAAACACTGAAATAGCAAAAACAAAGTACTATAGGAGCAATACTTGGTTTCTAAAAGCTCTCGTGCATCATCAAGCGATAAAATATTGGAAAAGAAAATACCAATATAATATATTTTAGAATAACTAAGGGAGGTTCACTAGATCAATCTTTCAAATGCACTAGAGAAATCAAAATGGTTCTTTTCTGACTAAGATCAAGATAATGAAAGTCAGAATACCAGTTACATGGTTTTAGCATTAATGTTTAATGTACTCAAATGAAGTTAAGTCATCATTCAAGAGATGCACTACCAGTATTCCATCACAAATCCTGTAACTTGAAAGCCTCCATAATTTGCATGCATTTAGCATGTTCGAATAGGTCTCGATCCTCATTAACACCTTCATTGCCTAAGAAATACCTTTACATATAAAACTGATACCATTATCCATTTGAGTACATTAAACATTAAACAAGATATTCTGTTCTGATCCGTGAAACTTAAGACAGTATGAATTTCAACTCAGATGACCATTATCCATTCAAACAAGATATTCTGTTCTGATTGGTTTGATTCTAGCAATAAAATAAATAATGAAATATGTATGTCAAATGGAAAAGGTAAAGTAAAGATGAAATTAACATATCAATGATTCGTGAATAGTGTCGCAACCTTCAATTTTAGGAGCCACAGTCCCAAGAGACAATTTGCTAAATTTCAATGAAGTAATTCCTGGGGGGCGATATTCTTCCAACAATGGCTCAACAGATTCTTTTATGACAGCCTCTGCTGCCTGAGAAAGGAAATGTTCAAAAACCTTAGTAATGCAAACTCACTTGACTAGATGCCTAACATCAGAATATATAGAAATCATAACTAAGATGCCACAGATGAGCAAACTAACAAACTCAAAAATGCATTATGAAAACAGATTATGATACAAAAATTGATGAATTGTATTGTTTAAATCTTCAAATGCAGGATTCTTGATTCATCTATATAATTTGGCATGGTTAGGTTTTAAACGGTGTCTTTCAACATTATCTAATTGGTAGAATCCACATTTATTTATGAAATAAGAAATGGATCAGCAATAAATCAGGAGGAACTAGGATGAAAGGTGCCTGAAGATGGAGTCCTGTTAAAGTAACAAAAAAGGTATCAATTCCACTGCATATATCTAGCATAATGTATGCCCCGATAAATTGATAAACAGGCATCAGAGACACGTGAATGAATGTTTTGTATTTTCTGAGCGTCCAATCAATATTTTCGAAATTTATTTTAAGGCTAAAGATCAATATGACAGCTGTATTACTATATTAAGGGTGTGCACCAGACCATATGCTATTGCATTTACATCTACCCAGATCAATCTGTAATTTTATATCTGGTCCACAGAGTCAAATCATATAATTAATTGTTCTAAGTAATTTTCCCCAACAAAACTAAAAAGTGTTTGCTACTCTGCTTAACAAATGAAATCAAACCCATGACACAAAGAAGAGAAGCTTACATCTGCAACAAAAGGCCATAGTTTGTTGAGTTGTTTGTTCAGCCATTTAACCTGAAAGAGTAATTGCACCCCATATAAGCAAGAATTAATCAACCCACTTTTATCCATGCTTTGAACTAACCATTCTAAAAACACAGAACAGCAATTACATAAAGTACTATTCATAGCATCATGAAATAAACTGTACTCAGCAATTTCAACTGGAATGCAAAAACTATATAAATCCAACCAATCCAAAAACTAGTCACCATAGATATCTATAATTCAACCAAGTGCTCACCTATAATCAGGAAATCAAAGAATAATTATGCAAACCTGTTCAAAAACTGGAAAAGATATCCACTCTGGTAAACTGTCACCACATATTTTATTCACCTCGTCCCTGTTCAGTGAGCTAAGTAGTTTGATATCCACTGCCTGCACACGCAAACAGAAAAGAAAGTTTCTCCGTCAATTAGAAGTTCATAAACAAAACTCCTATAAGATAATAATACAAAAAAATTATTAATCTAAGAAAATTACCTTAGCAACACGCTTGTTGCCCCGGTAACGCATCATGTAATTCCATCCCGCCATCAACACGACCCCTAACAACATCCCCATCACCATTCCGGATATCAACCCCATTTTCCCTTTTTTGCTTTCTAATTTACAAACTCTAAAACCCTAACCTTCAATTTTCACACCAATATACACAAAGGAATGCAAAATTTTTCGTCACAATCCAACCAGTAAAACTTCGATCACTTCACTAATTAACAATAAATTAGAGTGTAAGTTTATGTAAGAACGAGGAAAGGAAATTGCGATTAGTGTGCGCGCTAAAGAGTTGGGATTTCCGAGTATTTGTAATGCGTGTAATTTAAACTATTTAATTTAATCCTTCCCTCTGTCACTCCGTCGGACCGTCATAGTGTCGGTTATATAACTGCATACAGTGTTGATCCTTCCGAATTTAATGAGGGACCGAAAAATGCACACGAAACCAAATTTGATACTTGCTTTAAAAATTATAGGCTGTTTGTTTGGCATTTTCCAAAAAATTTTCTGTTTGAGAAATATCAAACAAATATATTTTCTATTTTTTGAAATAAATTTTTCATCTCTTAATTTTCTCAAATTACTTTCTCAAAACCCAAACAAACAGCAATTTTCTTATCTCTAAACGCAACTTATACAAACTCTACTTTGATTTGACATAAAGTAGCATATTTTTTACACAATTTATCTCACAACAAACATGATTTAATATAAAGTCTTACACATCTTACACCTACAACACAACTCTTCCAAAAAAAACTTATACCTAATTTATTTCTCAAACCACTCTCTCAAACCCCAAACAAATAACATTATGCAAATCAAGATTATTTCAAAAACCTCCACTACTATCCCAAACTAATTTCCCAAAAATCCAACAAACAGACCCATATACTCCTTGATATCCGTTTTCGCTTTTGCTTATGTGATAAGCATAATATTACTATTAACAAGGGAGATATATATTTTCGCATTTTATAACTCTTTGTTTTTTTACAATACTAGGAAAGTAATTTCATGGGTATTTTTTTATAAATTAGATTAAAATTAATTTTATTAGGTCATAAAATAGAGCAAATTAACCTTTTGTTTACCTATTTAATTCATTAGTTTAATTCATTATTCATCTGTTTAACCTATTTTTTAGTTTTTAGTCGATTTTATCTGTTCCCTAAAAAAAAACCTATTTTTAGTCGATTTTATTCATTTTTACCAGTTTTTTTTTTTTTTTTACTATTTAAACTTTTTTTGTTATCGGATATAACTTATTTTCACTATTTTTACGATTTTGTCATTTTGTTTTTTTCGTTTTAAACTTCTACCCGTTTTTATCATATTAATCTGTTTTTACCTATTTCGCATGTTTTTTCACTGATTTCACATGTTCTTTTCACCAACTTTACCTGAATTTTCATTGATTTGATACGTTTTCACCGACTTTATTTATTTTTCAACCCGACTTTCAATGATGTTGTCGTTTCACCGGTTTTATCATTTTTTCACGAATTTCACATGTATTAAATTTTCATAAACTTCGCCAGTGTTCACAAATTTCACCCGAATTTTCATTGATTTCACATGTTTTCAATGTTTTCATTTTTTTTAATCAATTTCACCATTTTTCACTAATTTACCCGTTTTTCACGAAATGAATTCCGTAAAAATTCGAGGTTATGCATGTTTTGATATTGTTGAATATTTTTTATATTTTTCTATTCTAGCCAAAGTAAAATTACGTAATTAGCTAAGTCATGAGTATATTTTATTCTTTCATAGTAAGATGCAATTCATTTTTTTTTTGTAACATAATGATATTTAAGAGAATTTTATTTTAAATTTTTAAATTTAGAGTATTTATGACTTATGTTGTACTAAATCTTTAAATTAACATTTTCTTACTTAAATAAATATTCATGCAAAAATATAATAATAATATATATATATATATATATATATATATATATATATATATATATATATATATATATATATATATATATATATATATATATATATATATATATATATATTAGGTGCTATTTAAATAATAGTGTCTTTTTTTGCTTTGTTTCTTTTTATTATAAGAGAAGAATATTAAAATTACAAAAATTTATGTAAGAGAGAATTTATAATTTTTTGGAGTTTATATAGGAGATAAATATAATAAGATCGACTTCATGTCTAGTTACGCATTTTCAATTACTTTAAATTTTTTTACCATTGAATTAAGTGTCACTTTACAATTTAAATAAGAGTATTTTAGTCCGTACAAAAAAATTAAGAAATATTTTTGCTTTTATAATAGTAGAGATAGAGATAGAGATAGAGAAAATACAACAAACATTTATTTAGAGAAAATCAAAACTCCCATTGTTTCATTTGAATTGTCACATTTGATATTTTTACATATATTAAAATTAAAAAACTTAATAATTAGTCACTTTTTTAAAATAAAATGTCAAAAATACTTTATTAGAGATTGTTTTAATTAATGTTAATGATTTTGTATGAACTATACCTTATTATGTAAGTCTAGAAGTAAGAAAGAGTAACACTATAAAAATAATACATTGAACAAGTAATTTTTTTTTTTTTGGTTTCCCAAGGGTCTAATCCCTTTCGAGGCGCGTCGGGCACATAATGTGGGAACCTCTCCCAACAGG
Source organism: Penstemon eatonii (assembly GCA_038501285.1). Classification (NCBI taxonomy): domain Eukaryota; kingdom Viridiplantae; phylum Streptophyta; class Magnoliopsida; order Lamiales; family Plantaginaceae; genus Penstemon; species Penstemon eatonii. The sequence continues at coordinate 49,517,022 of CM076712.1, forward strand.
GATTCGAACCTGAGTCCGCTACTTTGTAGTGACTAGTCCCTTCCACTAGACCAATCACATGTTGGTACATTGAACAAGTAATTTAAAACATGAAAATTTTACAAATTTGTCAATTAATTTAAAACTGACAGAGTAACTAGTAGGCAAACTCTTAATTTAGACTTGATTTTAATAATGAGAAAAAGCTGCAGGTGAAATAATCTGTTCCATCTTCGATTGGAGTAGTCTTGAGATAGAGGAAATCTATTGTTTTGTATTTTGTGCTTTATTTTTTTTTTGATCATGCATGCATCTTTATATTTGGACCAAACATATATATATATATATATATATATTGTCACAGTACTGCTTTAAATGGAACTGCTTTGAGAGGTTTGGCCTTTTGTAAAGTAAGTCCGAAATTTTCAGTCATGTCAATTTCTGCCGGTTTAAGTCCTCCTTCAAGTGTCCAATCAAAGTGGTGTATAAAAGTGGCCACCATTAGGTGCACCATACGATAAGCTAGTGGCAAGCCCAAGCATATTCTCCTGCCCCCGCCAAACGGAATGAGCTCAAAATGTCGTCCATGAAAATCGGTTTCTTGTTCTAAGAATCTCTCGGGCATGAACAAATCAGGCTCCGACCAGACACTTGGATCTCTCCCAATGGCCCAAACGTTAACTATAATTTGTGTGTCTTTTGGAACTATATAACCGTTGATTAATTCTGTATCTTCTTTAGCTTTGTGAGGTACTGACAAGGGAGCAGCTGGATGAAGCCTGAAAGTTTCTTTAATCACAGCTTGTAAATATGGGAGTTTTGGGATATCTGATTCTTGGACTTGTTCGGTTTGTCCAATTGCATTCCTCAACTCATTTTGGACTTTCAACATTTTTTCCGGGTTGCGCATTAATTCTGTCAACGCCCATTCCACAGTGACTGAAGTTGTGTCTGTCCCCGCAACAAATAGATCCTAAACACAATAAAATATAATTAAACACCGTCAAGATTGATACAAACGGCCGGGCAAGTTATATGTATTATATTATTTATATTATATATATGTTGACCTTAAAAATTATTTTCGAGGTGTTACATATATATATAAACAACACTCAAATAAGCTAGCTTTAAATGAGCCAAACATATACGGATCGGATAAACCTTTTCATTTTTGTCATCAATAAATATATATAATATAGGAATATGCTCACCAGAAGTAAATGATTTATGTCATCAAAGCTCAACTCAGGTTCTTTCTTGAGTTTGAGATCAAGAAGGGATTCCAACATATCATTTTTCGACGTAAAATCACTAGGTAATCCTCGTTCCTGCATCCTTTGATTGATAATTTCATCAAATATCTCAAAACATTTTTCAATATAAAGTTTGTTATCCCGAAAAATTCCTTGTGGATCGGCCGTTTGAAGAATAGGGAAAAAATCTACAACATTAGGCTTGCCCACTAGTGCCATTATTCCTCGAACAATGTCCCTAAACTCTCGTGATGAATCAGAACCAAATGCAGCAAAATCAATAGAAAAAAGAGTGGCCGACATCAAATTCATCGATGTAGTAAAGGCAGCTTGACCAATATCTACAGCCTCGCCACTAGTACAACAATCATTCACATAGTCCCAGAGTTGTTGCAACTTCTCCTTCCTCAAGCTCTGGCTTGCATCAAGCCTTAACACTGAAAACATTTGTTCTTTGCAAATTTTACGAAGTTTACGCCATTGATTACCTGTTGAAAATAATAGTCGAGATACAAGAATCTAAATGAAGATCAATATAGAAATTAATAATGCAAATAATTCTAAACTATACTATAAATAGAGGTTACTTGAGTCGTTAGTAATTGACCAGTTTCAAGAAAGTAATATAAATTGACAACTGACACTCAACACTCAAATTCAATGTAAAATAGTGAAGAAAATATGAAAGTTGTATTGATCGTAAATATTAGCTTGTTACAAAAACTCAACTACGTACATAGGTGTATAAAATTTTTCCTAACATGAAAACTGATTCAAATGATTCAGTACATGTATATGAACCAAACAAGAAATGCATACTCTTAATCCAGCTAAGTTCATCAACCAAAGAAAAAGAATCATTATTTCAATAGAGATCAAATACTTAAAAACGCAAGAATATGTAAATCAAAACATATATTAATGTGATTTATATATTTTGTGTCAGTTGTGACTACATATGTTTCGAGATATGTAAATGACTAGCAAATCAAAACATATATTGTGATTTATATATTTTGTGTCAGTTGTGACTACATATGTTTCGAGATATGTAAATGAAGAATTAATGTAGTGTGACTATTGACTACATATCTCGAATAAATAATTTCAAACATTACCCACAGGCGCCCATGCCACGGATAATTTGTGGTGATCGAATGGACGTATTGCATTAAGAGCTGGCCGATCGGAGAAATTTTGGTCATGTTTTAGCAGCACGAGTTTAGCAGTTTCTGGAGAGGAAACAACGATATTTGTCACGCTACCAAGCTTTAGACTCATCAAGGGTCCATATATTTTGGAGAGTTTGGCAAGAGATTTGTGTGGATTTTGGCCTAGTTCAAAAATGTTACCGATAATGGGAAAAGGTTTCGGCCCTGGGGGGAGTTTGTATGAGTTCCGGTGGCGAATTTGAACGATATATACCCATAAGGCAAAACAGAGTAGAAGAAAAAGAAGAAGTGTTTGTATCAAATCCATATTTAATTTGCTTTTTTCTTTTCTTTGTTAAGTGGGGTTTTCTTAATGAAACTCAACTATACTATCATTATCATTTATAGCCATAAAGAAGCAGTACTTTGCACCGATATTTTTAGAATGTGTGAGAACGAAAATTGACGTGCGTTCAGGGACGGATCCCTTTGGGGACTTGGGGGGCCATGGTCCCCCCAGAAAAATCCGCTGCAGTATTATTAGTAGTATTCGTAGCAAAAACTAATAAAATATCTCCACTTGATCATGTGGTTATGATATGTATTTGTTAAGCCAAGGTCCAGTGTTCAATTCCTGGCAACAACATTTTTTATATTAGTATGACTTTCGTCTATGTTAGGTGTGAATGCTAAAGTTAGGTGTGTGTTTTTTCCCTTTTAATAGTTCAATTTTATTTTGCAATATTTTCGTTTATTGATTACCTTAACTTTGTATATATAATTTTAAGCACAATTTTTTATCCTTCAAATTACACTATTTTATGAGTTGCGAATGGTAAAGCTTAGGTGTTCAAATTATAGAGTTGTGAAGCTATCTAAATTTTGTTAATGGAACGTTTGGGCTCGAAGTTTTCAAGTCGTAATTTATTTTTATGCTTAATTAGCTAGTTCTCAGATAGACGATTTTTAATCAAACAAACATCGCCAACCATAGTTGAAACGATATTATTTTTATGATATATATTTATGTTTCTACGTTTGTGGATAATAATATGACTTAATCTTGACATAATTTTTTATCACTTTATCAGAATAACAGTAAAAATATCAAGTATATTACCAAAAAAAATCTCACCCCTTAATAAACATCGCATATCTCCACTTGACTACTTGACTACTACTGTATAAATTTTGGGCCCCCCGACACAAAGGGTCTAGGTCCGTCCCTGACCGCGCGTTTGCTGCAAAATCAATATCCACATATCTTTGACTCTGCAAGTTTTGTTTTTTTGTTCCATTTTGGCTTGTGGAGAAGAGTTGTTTGAAAATTTAGGTACCAGTATCATGTAATCATCATCTTTAGATTGCATCAGATTTGTATAGTCTGTTGCAAGTAAATCTTTGCTTTAGTCAAGGTAAAAACATAAAATCCACTTGTGTTTAGAAAAATCTGAACAGAACCTCCCTGTATTAATATTATTTATTGCATGAAATACTAGCGCTCCCTGTCTTTTATAATTATCTGCCGTTCTTCTTAGTTCTTCAGCAAATTAAAGAAGTATATACAGCGTAATTCTTTTTCCATGTTCTAATGGAAAGTGGAATATATAGCTACCTATTTTTTTCCGTGTTCATCCATTAGTCTCTTCCGTTTCCAAATTGACAACAATTTTGATTGAAATGCGAAGAAACAAAAAATTGATGAGGACCACAACAATTTGAGTATAATTACAAGCTACAACAGAACATGGCCGAAATAATAATGATTCCCATGTGATATATAGGACAATTTTTAATCATAGCTTTGTCTTGTAAGGCGCTGCAATTAGGAACCCGGTATTTTGCATCACATCATCAAGTACATGTGGTGCAACCCACCAATACACTTGTGACATGTAGAGTAATAATCCATATCATCCCATGTTCTGGCAATGTGAACACATTTTTTAAGATTATATTTTTTTGGAACATGGAGTGATGTGAATTATTAAATTACATGTCACAAATGTAGTTGTGGGTTGCACCATGTGTATACAATGATGTGGTGCAATAGTTGCATTAAATAATCTCTCCACCTTAAGGGGGACGCTATCTCAAATTAAAGTAAAATTAGTACTTTTATTTAGAAGCACGTGTGTTTGCAAATAAATTTAAAAAAAAATATAGTTTTTTTAATGTTTGCATTTCAATATTTGCCCTCACTTTTGTCCAATTATCTAATAACAATCTTGGGAAACATATTCTCACAAAACAACGAGACCTTATAAAATTCTTTGATACAACCAGTGCACTTAGGTGGTGAATGATAATTTTTGTTAAAATTAAACAACATTGTTTCCTGGTTGATGTTATTCATGTGTTGTATGCTGAGGATAAAGAGAGAGAGGCGCAAAAATTTTCTCCAAAGTTTCATTAAAGTCTCTGTTATACACCTTTGTCCAAAGGTACAATCTTTGTTTTGCCCTTTTGGTCCCGAATTGGATGAGAAGTCGAAAAAGACATCATGCATGTGCAAAAAAACTAAAAGAGAGAGGTTAAAAGCGTTCAGTGTCGAGGCCTAAAATACATTTTGCCGCCATTTACAGAAACATATATACAAGTCATGTAATTTTTATTCTATATGGTCCATTTTACCCATTTACTTAATTTTCAAAGAAAAACTAGAAAAACAACCTCAATTAGTAAATGTCATTTATAACCTTGTACTCTATTAAGTTAACATTGTAATTGATTTATTTCCATCCTTAAAGAAGTAATCTTCTATAATTAGAGTCAAACAAAATTCTTTCTTATTCCTTCTTCTTCTTTCACAATTATTTGAATTAGAGCAAAACAAAGTTCCTTCTTCATCTTTCACTATTATTTGAACTAAAAAACTAATCTCTTATCGCGATTTATATTTTGTTACAACAAAAAAAATGGTGGATGATTCTACAATTCAAGATGTGAAAGAAGATGCAAGCCGAAATTTTTCTGATGAATATAGTATGTATTGGATCTAAAATTTTAATTTATTTTGATTCTGCGATTCACGAGTTGTAATTAGAATATTTTTATTTTGATTATTTGAACAAATTAATGGAAAATTGGCTTTTTTTAAACAATTTTTTATTGAATTCTGCAATTCACGAGTTTTGATTATTACGAAATTTTTTGTTTAATTCCAATTTGCGAAAATACAACTTGTTTAATTCGTTAAAATTATTTTTTAATCGATTTTTTGTTTAATTCATCTGTAATTTTTTGCTTTCGATTTTTTGTTTAATTGAGTTTTTTAATCTAATTGTAATTTTGTTTAACTTATAGCCTTTAATCGTGTTAATTCCATAATTTATTTAACTTATATTGTTTATGAACAAATACTATATGTCGGGTTTAATTTCAAATTTTGAATTTTTACAGTGATCCAATTTTAACGACATTGTATGAAATATGTTTTACATAATTAATGTACTGTTTGGTTGTCGGGAAAGTGAGGGAAAATAAGTTTTTTTTTCTCTCATTGTTGTTTGGATAGCAGGAAAGGAAGTTTTTATTTTCCTTCAACTTTCCTGAAGGAAAATTTTGTGAATAAAAAATTTCCCTACCAATTTGATGGGGAAATCCTGGGAAAATCCGGGAATTTTTTTTTTAGTAAATTGCAAAACTCCCCTTGTACTTTGTCTAACTATCATAATTCTCCATTTGTGATTTTTTTTCTATCAAAAGCCCCTTTGTGCTTATTTATTATTAGCAAAAAATTACCCTCTCAAGTCATTATAACAATTATACCCCCACAAAATGAAGCAAAAGCACCACTTTTACCTAAAATATTATCAGTAACCCCCTATTAACTTTAAAAATTGATGATAACCCCTTGTTAATTTTCAAAATTGATATAATTTCGGTGGCTAAAAAATATACAATAGCGTCAAATTAATCTATATATTATAGTTAATATAATGAAAACATTATTATTCATACAATATTATATTAATCAAGAAAATAATTATCAAAAATATTATATTTCAAAATTTTCTTGACAACCAAACATCTGCAAGAAAATAATTTTCATGACAACCAAACATGTAGAGGAAAATAAGTTCCTTTTCCTTTTCCTTTCCTTTCCTTTCCTTTTTCTTTCCCTACAATTTTATGTTTAATTAGAAAACTTCTTCATTCAAATTAGGGATTTGCCAAAATGCCAATCGTACATAATTTTGTCAAGATTTAACCTATAATGGAAATAAATTAATTATGGGAGTTAGTTAGACTATAGTGGGGTATGTGAGTGGCGTGGAATACGTGAACTCAATGTTGAACCCATGATTTGGTTGTATCTACTAAATTTAATTTTTTAATAAATCCCCCCAACATGTTTGAATTAAAATAGAATATTTAATAAAAAATCAATTAGGCCACATATTAATCAGTATGCTAATTCATATTATATATATTTATTGTTACTTTATTTAAATTATCAATCAATCACACAAACTACTCAATAACTAGAACCAAAGTGTCAATAAAGTAAAATGTCAAGCTACTCGATACTAGGTTCGAACTCATTTGATAAAATATCAATTAAATTTTGTTCGATTAACAATCAAACCAAGCTCAAACCCAAATTTTAAAAAAAAGATTGAAGTACATTCCTGGAATAATTTTATAAAATGAATATGACATTTAAAATTAAATTTCAAGCAAACCTTGATCAATTTAATTTCGTATAACCTTGATGTACATAACCCTATGGTAAAATAAACTGAATTAATTAATTAATTTCATTCATAATAGTATCGATCAATTTTATTTCGAATATGCTAGATATACATAACCCTAAGGTCAACAATTTTAAATTGATTTTGTATTCCATAGTTGAATTCAATCAGGATATTAAAGAACATAATTTCAATTTATTTGAACCCTAATAAAATTATATACATCGAATAATTATTTGAGATATTCAGGAATAGATTTTTTTTTCCCAGTAAGAAATCTCATGCTATGGGAAAAAGATTAAAACGGTGGAGAGGTTTAATTGAAGGTGTAAAAATGATGGAGAAGAATAATTGAAGGAGTAAAATTGGTGGAGAGTTTATGAAAAAGGAAGGAACATATTTATGATAATTAAATGGATTAAAGATGGAAAAAGATTTCATAATATTTAATTACTTGGATAAGTAATTTAAGGGGGTAAAACAGTATTATGCTTAAATAACGATTTTTTACTTTTTTTTTAATATTTATAATTAATGGTTTAATTTGTAATTTCAATTTTTAAATAAAATTAACCAATTTTTTTAATTATTGACTGAAGTTTCATGATTAACGGCCGAGATTAAATCAAATAAAATCAATGATTTTAGATTAAGGTCACACATGGGGTCGTAACTAGAGTGGCCGCAATCTAGAAAAGGGAATATATCATATATATGTGTGGCCTTCTGTAAAGTAAGTCCTAACTTTTCAGTTATGTGTCAATTCTTCTAATCTCTTCCCATCTTGAAGTTTCCAACAAAATTTGTGAACAAAGGTGGCCACCGTTATTAGGTGCACCACTGATATGATAATGGCAATCCCGGACAAATATCTAAATGCAAAAATAATTCTATATTTTATATTTTTATTAGCAAAAATTCTCATTTGTAATTCCTTCATAAATCATTAGGAAGTGATTGTCAAATTTTAAGTGAACATGAAGATTATTGCTAATTTTCAAAGCTAACAAGAGATTCTTTTAAGTGAATAGGAGTGTTTTCACTTTTTTTTTTTTTTTTTTTTTTGTATGTGTGTGGAAGGTATACTTGTTATTTTTCCTTGGGATTTATTTATTTTTAATAAAAATAGCATATGCGATTTTTTGATAATAAAAATAATACAGGAGTTTTTTGTTAATGAAGCAACTCATAGGAAGTTTAGATGCATTTCAAACCAAAATCTTTGCCTGGAAATCAATTTGCATACATAAACAAAATGCTCTTTGTTTGATTACAAATGATAAATTGAATATTAAAAATATCACATGAAGCAAGATTGTATTGACTCGTATATTATATGATGGGTGACATCAAATCACCTGTTACAAATATATGTGACATCTAATGTTACACACATAGATCTATGACACATGTCAAGTCTCACAGCAACCGTATTTGGCTGGATGACCATTAATTATCTTTTAGACACTGGATAACTTAATTAAATTATTAAAAATTTAAATTTGTTTACTAGATAATGAACAATTTAAAATTGAAAGAAAAAGAAAAATTGAAATCAATCATCTCTTCCCCACAAGGGTATGTTTAAATTGGAAACTCAATTTTAGATTTTCATGGAAGTTATATCTTAGATAGAGAGAGAGAGGGAGAGAGAGATCGGTGTAATGGTGATTGTACGCGCGAGCTGGAGTCCGATGACGCTGAGGCTTAATTCGATAATTGGTGGTGGCCGCCGAACTTTATGGTTGGTCGGAGTTGCAGGAGGTTGGGGAATTTGATTTGGGTTGTGTGTTTTATGTCTAATATTTTAATTAAATTGATTGTATTAGAGCCACATGTTAAAGAAGATTGTCTATTTTTGAGATGGATTTCATTTTTCTTGGAGAAAATAAAATAATACTAGGTAATAGTAACACTCTTTATTTCAACTTGATACCAAACAAAGAAATAAACACTAAGGATTATTATAAAAAAAAATTATGAAAAAGGCTAATGTGTGAATTGAACTCTTTCATCTTCAACCGAAACAGCCTTCAAGAGAGCAATATATAATTATTATGTATAACGATCACATATTATTGGGAAAATACACAATACTATTATGTGTTATGCGAAATCTGCAACAAACTATCCTGTAAATTTTTTTTTCACCGAACTTTTTTGTACTTTAAAAAAACCCTGCATAAAATACTCAATCCGTCTCCTTCCATCCATTTTTTAACGCATGTATATTTCACGCGAACAATATGCGATTTTTGTTATTTTTTGCATACTTTTTCAACCAAAAACTCCCTTGTACTTTTAAACATTTGCGCAAAACTCCATTGTATTTCTAAATATTTGCACAAACCTCTCTTGTACTTTTGAACGTTGGCACAAAATCCCCTTGTAATTTTAATATATTTAGGGGTAATTTAGACAATTTAATTAAAAATGAACGGTGTTAGCAACTAACGAAGATTGGTTGTTTTATGCAGAGATTGCATCGTGTAATATTACTTAGATACAAGCGAGTTATATTTGTAATGAAAGCACAATAAACATAAGTGTCACATTACTTTAAATGGGACTGCTTTGAGAGGTGTAGCCTTTTGTAAAGTGAGTCCAAAATTCTCAGTCATGTCAATTTCTCCCGGTTTAAGTCCTCCTTCAAGTTTCCAATCAAATTTGTGTATAAAAGTAGCCACCATTAGGTGCACCGTGCGGTTAGCTAGTGGCAATCCCAAGCATATTCTCCTTCCCCCGCCAAACGGAATGAGCTCAAAATGTTGTCCATGAAAATCGGTTTCCTGTTCTAAAAACCTCTCGGGCATGAACAAATCAGGCTCCGACCATACACTTGAATCTCTCCCAATGGCCCATATGTTAACTATAGTTTGTGTGTCTTTTGGGACTAAATAACCTTGGATTTCTATATCTTCTTTAGCTTTGTGAGGTACTGACAAAGGAGCAGCCGGATGAAGCCTGAAAGTTTCTTTAATCACAGATCGTAAATATGGGAGTTTCGAGATATCTGATTCTTGGACTTGTTCGATTTGACCAATTGCATTCCTCAACTCGTTTTGGGCTTTCAACATTTTTCCTGGGTTGCGCATTAATTCTGTCAACGCCCATTCCACTGTGACTGAACTTGTGTCTGTCCCCGCAACAAATAGATTCTAAACACAATAAAATGTATACACCATCAAGATTGATAAGTACGAAAGAGCACATTATATTTAACAATCATTTTTTATGCCGAGAGTAGGGATATATATATATATATATATATATATATATATATATATATATAGGAATATATGCTCACCAGAAGTAAATGCTTTATGTCATCAAAGTTCAACTCATTGTCTTTGTTGAGTTTGAGATCAATAAGGGCTTCCAACATATCATTTTTCGATGTGCAATCACTAGGTAATCCTCGTTCCTGCATCCTTTGATTGATAATTTCATCAAATATCTCGAAACATTTTCCAAAATAATGTTTGATCTCCCGAAAAATTCCTTGTGGATCAGCTGTTTGAAGAATAGGGAAATAATCTGCAACATTAGGCTTGCCGGCGAGTGCCATTATTCCCTGAATAATTTCCTTAAACTCTCGTGATGAATCAGAACCAAATGTAGCAAAATCAACGGAAAAAAGAGTGGCCGATATCAAATTCATAGACGTAGTAAAGGCAGCTCGACCAATATCTACAGCCTCGCCACTGATACAACAATTATTCACATACTCCCAGAGTTGTTGCAACTTCTCCTTCCTCAAGCTCTGACTTGCATCAAGCCTTGACACTGAAAACATTTGTTCTTTGCAAATTTTACGAAGTTTACGCCACTTATTACCTGTTAAAAATAAATGAAATATGGATTTAAGATACATAATTAATCTAAATGAAGATTAATTTAAAATTATGTGTTGTGTAAAGTGTTATTAAAAATAGTATAAATAGAGGTTACTTGGGTCATTTGTAATTGATCAGTTTCAAGAGATAATTAAAAATTGAAGATTAAATGAAACTCAACACTTAAAAACTCACCGTAAAATAGTGAAGAAAACATGAAAGTTGTATTGATAATAAATCTTAGCTTGTTAGAATTAAGTAGCCAACTATAGAGCTAGGTTGCTTTGACCTGATTTTCTCACTATTATTCCAATAATTTATCAGCTCACTTGAAGAAAATTAGAGGGATGCTTAGTTTTGGATTTGATATATAAATTATAAAAATGAAATCTGGAAACATGACTTGAACTTAAATTGATTGATCTAACAATAATTCTAGAGAAATTATTTTCAGCAAACGAAAGATATATACCGGCCGGTATGTGTACATGGTTGCCTGCCTTTGTTTAGACTATTTGGTTGTTCCACCATTCTTTAATTTTTTGGGTCTGTTGAAGAAATTTCGGAGTGATGGAGAGCTAATTTGTAAATTCGAAATCACATAATAAAAATCAAAAGAACGCTACACTCATAAATGTACATGAAAAGAGTAGAAATTAAAAGTCTCTTAAAAGCTCCAAGAGGGATTGAGGAGACAGTAAAAGAAGAGAAGAGAGATTAAATTATGTGTTATGAAAATTCGAAATATAGAAATATCAACTGAATTTATGAGGATTAATTTCGTAATTAAAATAGTGTACAGACTACAGAGTTGTTTATGCTCAGTATCAGGTAGTTTTGTTCTGGTATGAAATGGTTTTGGTTAAAAAGTTTGCAACTCTCTTCCTACATAATATTGTAGGGTCCAAATTTAACCATCTAGTTTTTGAACGATGGAGATGAAGTGTTAAAAAGTTCCATAGGTGCAAGATAAATCATAAATGAACCAAAGAAAGAATAATTAATTCATATATGTTATACCACATTAGGATTATCTAGAAATTAAGTTAACTTATTATGCACTCAGTTAGATTAAAAAATCTGGATTATTATTTAAACAGAGATCAAAGTATATGTACGTAGTCGCAACTGACGCAAAATATATAAATGAAGGATTAATGTAGTGTGACTATCGAGTACATATCTCGAATAAATATTTTCAAACATTACCAACAGGTACCCATGCGACGGATAATTTGTGGTGATCGAATGGACGCATTGCATTTAGAGTTGGCCGATCGGAGAAATTTTGGTCATATTTTAGCAGCACAAGTTTAGCAGTTTCCGGAGAGGAAACAACGATTGTTGTCATGCTACCAAGCTTTAGACTCATCAAGGGTCCATATATTTTGGAGAGTTTGGCAAGAGATCTGTGTGGATTTTGGCCTAGTTCAAAAATGTTACCGATAATGGGAAGAGTGTTCGGCCCTGGGGGGAGTTTGCATGAGCTCCGGTGGCGAATTTGAACGGCATATACCCATATGGCAAAACAGAGTAGAAGAAGAAGAAGAAGTGTTTGTATTGAATCCATACTCGGCTTTTTTCTTTTCTTTGTTCAGTGGGTTTTTCTTAATGAAACTCACCTATACTATCATTATCCTATCATTTATAGCCATAAAGAAGCTGTACTTTGCAACAATAATTGTTACATGTTTGAATGTCCACATGATCTTTCTCATCTCATGTCACAACAATAATTGCGTCCAGTTTCCCATTTCCCACCAAGAGGATTTGAGTCAATAATCGTTCTGCAATAATTTAACCCAAACGTATACTCCTATCATTCGATAAATTGCTCATATATCTGACCAATTTAATCGAGGATCGATTTCTTTCCAAAGAATCCAAACTTTAGGCTTTCTTGGAATTTGCAGAAACCATTAACAAATTGGAGAAAATGATGGGAGTATGGATTGGAATTGATAGTTGGGAAAGGAAACTTTTTTCTTTCCTTTTCCTTTATTCAAACTAATTTTCTTTCATAAATAATCAAAGACATAATTTAGGTAGAACGACACGTGTCCCTTTTATATTGATTGGACATGATAGTGTGACATCGGAAAAATTCTAGTGTAAATCAGGTTTTTCGTAGATCATGACCAATTTTAGTGCACCCACTAAATATATTTGCAATTTTTGTTTATGGTCTACGAAAAACCGAGTGTATATAAGAATTTTCCGCGACATCAATATGTGATAGGAAATCTTATCCTATAATTTGTCATGTGTTTGCTGCAAAGTGAACATAAAGTTTTGTTTTATGTACCATTATATTTGAGAGAATTGCACTTGTGATATCAAATTTTATATCGACTTTCACTTGTGTTACCATAAAAATTTAGACCAACACATTTGCTATTATAATTTAACAAATTCACCCACAGATGGTACCGCCTTTAATTAAAAATCACCATCAAGTTGGTATAAAGTGGCAGTTAAGTCAATTAAGTCATGTAATTCATCATGATAACTTCCTTCAGATTCTCCTTCTCCTTCGATCATTAAGCTCTTATTCCTTGGCCCTATAAAAGCCACGGAAAATACTAAAATCAAGGAAAACAAGAAACAAACGACAAATGTCTCAATGATACACGAAAGGAGGAAACACGCCTAAAATCACACAAAAGCTTAAGGACAAATAATAGTTTTGAGCTTGAGAATGCAGGAAATAATGTAGTTTTCATGGCATTATCAAAGATCATCTAGATCAAACGAAGCCCTTCCAAAGGAAAAAATTTCAAATTCTTAGAAAAACTTGAAGTTATTGGAAGAAACATTAAGGAGTATTTATGTTAGCTCATTTCACTAAGTGAATGAATATCTACATACATGACACATAGATAAATTATTAATTAATACTTAGATATATGAATACTTAGGTGTGTGCTTTGACTAACTAATATTCATGAACTTTATTTAATTAGATACAAAGTTAGCAGGGGGATTATTGTCAATCTTTTAGGTAAATAGGGGTATTTTCGCTTTTTTGTTTTTCAAGAGGAAATAGTTGTCATTTTTTCTGCAAAATATATACTTCGACTTGAAAAGGGATTTTTGTTAATAAAAACAACACATACTTTTTTGCTAATTAGGCAAAGCAAAGGATAAATTCAACATTAAAAATATCAAATGAGGGGAAATTGTCATTGACTCATATCTTTTATGTCGGGTTAGGACAATTTCAATCTGCATCCTCATATTATTATATATATTTTTCATAATACACCATTGAAATAAAAAAAATGACATGTACCCTTGGTTCAACTGTTTGTGAAGAGAGAAGTCTAGATTTAAAAAAAATATTAATCTTTTATAAACCCAAATTAATTAGTTATAATCTTATCAGATTTATTATATATTAATTTCCTGATTTATACAACTTGATCAATCCATATATATAAGCAAACCATTCTAAATGTTTTCTAGTATAGATCAATGATGTCTACCATCAGAGCCGGGGGTTAGCGAGGATCATCTATTTCTGTGACGGATTTCATTTTTTTTTTTTTGTAGAAAATAAAATAATACTAGGTAACACTCTTTAATTCAACAATTGATCTCAACAAAGAAACAAATACTGAGGATTATTATAAAAATAATGAAAGAAACTATTATTGAACATGATTTAATATAAAGTCTTATACATCTTATTACTTCAACATAACTCTCGTAAAAGAACGTACATTTATTTTATTTCTCAACCCGCTCTCTCAAAATATATACAAACAAACAACATTAAGAAAATCAATATTATTTCAGTAACAGTAACCTCCACCCCTCTCAAACATCAAACAAACAGGGCCTTTATATCTTAGATTTGGTGCACAATAATGTAGTTCAAATTACTTTAAATGGGATTGCTTTGAGAGGTGTGGCCTTTTGTAAACTAATTCCGAAATTTTCAGTCATGTCAATTTCTCCTTCAAGTGTCCAATCAAAATTGTGTATAAAAGTGGCCACCATTAGGTGCACCATGCGGTTAGCTAGTGGCATGCCCAAGCACATTCTCCTGCCCGCACCAAACGGAATGAGCTCAAAATGTTGTCCGTGAAAATCGGTTTCTCGTTCTAAGAATCTCTCGGGGATGAATAAATCAGGCTCCGACCATATGCTTGAATCTCTTCCGATTGCCCAGATATTAATTGAGATTTGTGAGTTTTTCGGCACTATATAACCGTTGACTTCCATATCCTCTTTAGCTTTGTGAGGTAGTGCCAAGGGACCCGCAGGGTGAAGTCTTAAAGTTTCCTTAATCACAGCTCGTAAATATGGAAGTTTCAAGATATCTGATTCTTGAATAATTTGTTCGGTATGTCCAATTATATTCCTCAACTCATTTTGGGCTTTCAACATTATTTCTGGATTGCGCATTAATTCTGTTAAAGCCCATTCCACTGTAACCGAACTTGTGTCTGCCCCCGCCACAAATAGATCCTAACACAATAAATAAAATATTGTAAACACCCTAGCATCGGTCAAGATTTATACGTATCTTGTTCTTTTTTTTTTTTGCAAAGAGTGGGGATATATATATATATATATATATATATATAGAGAGAGAGAGAGAGGGAGAGGGGGAGGGGAATATATGCTTACCAGAAGTAAATTCTTTATGTCATCAAAGCTTAACTCACTTTCCTTTCCCTGTTGGAGATTAAGAAGGGCCTCCAACATGTCATTTTTTAATGCACAATCACTAGATAATCCTCGTTCTTGCAGCCTTTGATTGATGATTTCATCAAATACCCGGAAACATTTTTCATAATTTAGTTTGAGTCCCCGAAAAATTCCTTGTGGATCAACCGTTTGAAGAATAGGGAAATAATCTGCAAAATTAGGCTTTCCTCCAAGTGCCATTATTTCCCCAAAAACCTCCATGAACTCTGGTGATGAATTATTACCAAATGCAGCAAAATCAACAGAAAAAAGAGTGGCCGACATCAAATTCATTGACGTACTAAAGGCAGCTCGACCGATATCTACTGCTTCGCCACTAGTGCAACTATCATTCACATAGTCCCACAGTTGTTGCAACTTCTCCTTTCTCAGGCCCTGGCTTGCATCGAGCCTCGACATGGAAAAAATTTGTTCTTTACATATCTTACGAAGTTTACGCCATTGATTACCTGTTGGAAATGATTGAAATACATATAAATTTTAATTTTTCCTAGCTAACTTAACCTTTTTTTAATACATATACCAACAAATAATTAATTGCATGCTCCTCATCTAGTTATGTACATGAATCAAACCGAATGACTAATTCAAATAAAAAATGTTAGGACACTTAAACTTTTTATGCAGTTATATATATATACCATGGATATAATGAATTAATTATTTCAACCGAGAGCATATCTTAGATATGCTCCAAAAACACCAAAATGGCTATAAAAATAAAACGAAGAATATATGCATATTAATTATATCTTGATTGACTACGTACATAAAATAAATTTCAACATTACCCACAGGCAACCAGGCGACGGAGAACTTGTGGTGATCGAGTGGACGTACTGCTTCTAGAGTTGGGCGATCGGAGAAATTTTGGTCATATTTTTGCAGCACAAGTTTAGCAGTTTCCGGGGAGGAAACAACTATCATTGTCATGCTCCCCAGCTTGAGACGCATTAGGGGTCCATATGTTTTGGAGAGTTTGGCGAGAGATTTGTGAGGATTCTGGCCGAGCTCGAGAACGTTGCCGATAATGGGAAACGGGTTCGGCCCTGGTGGGAGTTTTGATGAGTTCCTATTGCCGAAATTCAGTTTCAGGCGGCCGATACATAACCATAATGCAAAACAAAGTAGGAGAGCAAGTACTGTTTGTAGTAACTGATCCATATATATATAATTTACTTTTTGTTCTTTGTTTTGTTGAATTCTTTTATTTTTATGTTAATGATACTCAACTAGATTATCTTGATATTTATAGCCAGCCGTGAAGTACTCCTTTGAAATAATTAATTTTAATGTGTGGATTAATCTGACATTTTTTTATTATTTATATATGGTGCAAATTAGTCATTGTCCACATCTAATTATTTAATTTGTTAGCTCTAGTGATTTTGTTCTTTGTTACATTTAATTTTGTGTTGTTAAAGATGATTCATATATTGTACCCTTGTTATATCTATTAAGAGCTTATGGACAATTTATCACATATCATTCTAGTGTATCAGATTTGAATAGTCTGTATCTGATCCAAATTTCTATAGAAATTAGTCCATCTCTTGAAATTGGCACCCCAACATTACGTACTTGATTACGTACTTGATTTCTAGAAACTGATCCAAATTTCTATAGGAATTAGTCCATCTCTTGAAATTGGCACCCCAACATTACGTACTTGATTTCTAGAAACTGTTAAGAGTAATTAGAGTTATAGCGCATCTCGAGTATTAGGTTTAAGTTTAAGGGTATTTTGTTATTTGTGGAGTCTTATAACTTTGTATAAATATAGTGTGCTAGGAGTATTATATTTAGATATAAGGGCATTTTTTATATTTATGGACTCTTATTTCTTTGTATAAATACCCCTTCTGATGTATTAAAAAGAAAAAAAAAATACTCCTTCAAGGATTCATTACAGAACAGCATACTTTACACTTTCTCTTTGTATAAATACCCCTTTAGGGGTGGGCACGAGGCGGGTTTGAGACGGGTTCGGGGTTAGAGATATGGGTATAATAAATTTAAGGATTGACACTTCTCATCCCAAACCCGCCCCGTAATAATTTGGGTACCCGGAAGCGGATACCCGAATTATTGCGGGACGGGATTACGGGTCCCATATTATTTTTATTCATCAATTTTTTGTTCCCCTAACAAAATAATATTACAATATTATGTAATTATATTTCGTCATTTTTCTTTTGCTAAATCGTATAACTTTTAACTCATTATTACATTAAACATATCATCAATTCATCATAACGACTATTTTATATATATCCCAATTACCATCACAAAGTGAAATCATATAATAAGCAAATGATAAAATACGATCAACATCGAGTCTCAATAAGAAAATTCAATCCAAATACTATCTATAGTTGATACCAAAATAATTTATCCAAGCGCACACTTAAATTGTGCAAAAGTTACAAATTTTTAAATAAAATAACTAAAAGTCTAAAATCATATAATGACCCATAATATTGATTACTAATAACTAATGAATATTAGGGTAAAGTAAAAAAGTTCATTTATTAAATAATGTTAATTAATCAATAAATTTATTAAATATATAAGTAGAGTGTATAAATTATATAATAATATTATTATATAGGCGGGTTCGGGTATTCGGGATTGAAGAGACCAATCCCAAATCCGTCTCATATTTCCGTAATAAAATACGAGTATTCAAGTTCAGGTACCCAAACCCAAAAAATACTCGTCTCATTCGAATATTTTAAAAACGGGACGGATCGAGTTTGAGTTACCCGAACCCAACGCCCACCCCTATACCCCTTCTAGGGTTATTATTAAGAACAGCTTTTCTCTTATAACATAAACATTTTACAATATATAAATTCATAAAAGTGAAACGACAACTATGAGTGATGTTCAATCCTCAACTGATGCAACGTGCCAAATCTAAGAGTCACATTTCTATTGAGAGAATTTTACTTTTGATACCATAACTCTACTTACTTTAGGGATTTAATACCACAACTTTTTATACTGACATATTTGATACCATAACTCAAATCAACTTTGCACATTTAATACTTCCGTCAAATTGGAAACGGAATTGTCACATGACCGTTAAAACTTTACACATTTGATATTGTAACTTATGTTGACTGATAATTTTACCCCATAACATTTCAGGATACCAAAAAAGCCCCACATCTCTAAATTTAGTGACGATTTTAGTCCACAATGTTGCCAAATTTCCAAATTGACTCGAATAAGACCACGTGCTGACCAATTTAGAAAATTTTAAATCTAAATTTGGGGGGAGAATTGCAATTTTGGTTGACTTATAATTTTTTTCAGGTTATCAAAAAAGCCCCACATCTCCAAATTTAGTGACGATTTTAGTCCACATTGTTGCCAAATTTCCAAATTGACTCGAATAAGACCACGTGCTGACCAATTTTGAAAATTTTACTTATTTTATTTAAATAACTAATTTAATTTATAAACAATATTAATAAATTAAATAAATATTCTTTACATTAACATAAATATCACCAAAATTAAGAAAACATATTCTTTTTCAAATATAAAATTTATATAATAGAACTAATCTATTTAATATTTATCAAAATAATAAATTTTATAATT
The DNA here is from genome assembly GCA_038501285.1 of Penstemon eatonii. Classification (NCBI taxonomy): domain Eukaryota; kingdom Viridiplantae; phylum Streptophyta; class Magnoliopsida; order Lamiales; family Plantaginaceae; genus Penstemon; species Penstemon eatonii. The sequence goes on from CM076712.1 coordinate 49,536,275, forward strand.
TAAAACTATTTAATATTTATTAGAATAATAAATAATAAATAATTTTAACTAAAAAAATCCCCACCTCACCCCACCCACCACCTCCCCACCCCTCCCCCTACCCCCGATTCCCAGCCACCGGCGGCCTGGGTCTACTGTCCCAGGCCACCACCGGCCTGGGTCCGAATATCCCAGGCCGGCAGTGGCCTGGGATCGGAGAACCTAGGCTGTCGTCCTGGGTTCTTCGATCCAAGCCACCGCGGCCAAAGATCCGGCGGTGGCCTGAGACCGAAGACCCAGGCCGCAAAGTTGATTTGAGTTATGGTATCAAATGTATCGGTATAAAAAGTTGTGGTATCAAATCCCTAAAGTAGATAGAATTATGGTATCAAAAGTGAAATTCTCTCCATTTCTATTGGGAAGGCCTTCATAGGTATGGCCTTTAAGTGGACTTTTGGCAGCTTGCACCCTCGAAAATGGGCCTTTTGGCAGATTGCACCCTCGAATTTAAATTTTGGCAGATTGCACCCTCGAAATACATAAGCTTTGGCAGATTGCACCCTCTAAATTTTTCCGGCCAAATAATTCACCGGAAAATCAAAATTCTGATGTTGGAAAGGGTATAATTGTCTTTTTAATTCAATTCCCTCCAAAGAAAATTATTACCCGCCAAAAAATTAAGCCAACTAAATTAAATGTGTAGTTTAGGGGTTAATTTGTCCATTTACACATTAATTTAATCTAAATTCATAAAAGAAAAATATAAAACCCTGCTCCAGCAACACCGATTAGGGCTTTATCACATTCTCACTTCAATTTTGTCCTATTTTTGCATCACATGTACTATAAAATCGAAGTTATATGTAATATTAGGTATTATACACCATGTATTGATCACTGGGGGTTGAGATTGCGAGTAGAAGAAGATGAAAATTATGAGTTCCTCATTCCCTTGGGTTGTCAAGCTCCACATTATGGTAAGAAAATCGATTTTTAGTTTTTTTTGTTATTAACACATATTTTCGGGCACTGTTCCTTTCATAGTACTATATTTATGTATTATGGTAAGAAAATCGATTATTAGATTAATATGAATATTGTTGCTATTTCTTATTTGTGGGTTGATAAGTTCATTGTGTTTACATGTGTTTATTATGTCTTGGCAATCATTTTTATGTTAAATGCAATAATATTAATTTTTGAGCTGATGAAGAACTATGCAAAAATGGTTGAAAGATTTAAATGTGTTGTAAGAAAAATGAAAATTTAGGCACAAAATTTGAATTTTTGGAGGGAATTGAATTAAAAAGACAATTATACCCTTGCCAACATTAGGATTTTGATTTTCCGCCGAATTATTTGGCCGGAAAATTTTAGAGGGTGCAACCTGCCAAAGCTTATGTATTTCGAGGGTGCAACTTGCCAAAGCTTATGCATTTTGAGGGTGCAATCTGCCAAAATTTAAATTCGAGGGTGCAATCTGCCAAAAAACCCATTTTCAAGGGTGCAAGCTGCCAAAAGTCCCCTTTAAGTCCAAAGTTTTCAGTTATGTCAATTTCTTCTAATTTTTTTCCAACTTCAAGTTTCCAACCAAATTTATGAACAAATGTGGCCACCATTAGGTGCACCATTCGGTAAGCGAGTGGCAATCCCGGACAAATTCTTCTCCCTGCACCAAATGGAATGAGCTCAAAATTTTTGCCTCGAAAATCAATTTCACTATGACTCAGAAATCTTTCCGGCATAAATACATCTGCGTTTGACCATACGTTGGAATCTCTACCACTCGCCCATACGTTAACAAGAACTTTGGCGTTTTTGGGGACAATGTAGCCATTGATTTCTATATCAGCTTCAGCCTTGTGAGGTACTAATAATGGGACTACAGGATGAAGTCTAAATGTTTCTTTTACTACTGCTTGTAAGAAGGGTAGTTTTGAAATGTCTGATTCTTGAATTTGTCCATTTTGTCCAACTATGTCTTCGATTTCGGTTTTAACTCTTGACATTTGCTTGGGATTACGTAGCAGTTCTGTCATCGCCCATTCGACGGTATTTGATGTTGTGTCGGCAGCAGTAACAAATAAATCCTAACAGTGAGCAAAGTAAAGAGAATTAATTAAGGCAAAGGACTACATAACACAAATACAGTGAAAATTGTGTAAGACAACTAATGCAAGAATGGATTCTCACTTAGAATCAAGTAAGAAGCTAAAAGTCTAAAACTAGGAAAAATTTACAAAATGGTAAATAATATTTTATAATTAGTTTATTGGTGTATATATCATATGTACTATATGTGGTAAATAATATTTTATAATTATTTATTTGTGCTTTCTAAAATAATAAAAAATAAAGTAGATTATTTTTTATTCTTTTGAATTTTTTTTTATAAAATATTATATTAAAATTCTTTTAATTTTTTGAAGAGAGTCCGTGATTTTTCTGTGATTTAAACAGAGAAAAGACAAAGAGAGAATTGCATTTTTGGTACACAGCTATAGGTCAATTCCCACTTTTAGTACACAGCTTTATGTGTCCAACACATTTGGTACACCTCTTTAACAAAGTTCGACACATTTGGTACAACCGTTAAATAAATTGCAAAATCACCGTTAATTCCGTTAGTTCGACACATTTGGTACAAATCTTTTACAAAATTGGCATGCGCGCGGCACATGGCTGCCCAGAAAAAAAAATTGAAACTTGATAAACTTTTTTATTATATTTTATTCTTCTTCCAATATTAAACTATAAATGACATTATAGTTTATTATATTTTACATGTCATATAAATAATAAATACATATTTTTTAATAATTTTTATAAATATGATAAATTAAAGTAACTTGTTTATTATATTTTATTCTTCTTGCAATATTAAACTATAAATGACATTATATAGTTTATTATATTTTACATGTCATATAAATAATAATTACATATTTTTTAATAATTTTTATAAATAATAAACTATAAAAATAATAAACTATTTTTATAAATAATTTTTAAAAATTGAAACTTGATAAAAAAAATTATTATATTTTATTCTTCTTCCAATATTAAACTATAAATGACATTATATAGTTTATTATATTTTACATGTCATATAAATAATAAAAACATATTTTTTTAATAATTTTTATAAATAATAAACTATAAAAATAATAAACTATTTTTATAAATAATTTTTAAAAATTGAAACTTGATAAACTTGTTAATTATATTTTATTCTTCTTCCAGTATTAAACTATAAATGACATTATATAGTTTATTATATTTTACATGTCATATAAATAATAAATACATATGATAATTTTTATAAAAGTTTATCAAGTTTAATTTTTTTTTTTGGGCAGTCATGTGCCGCGCACATGTCAATTTTGTAAAAGAGGTGTACCAAATGTGTCGAACTAACGGAATTAACGGTGATTTTGCAATTTATTTAACGGTTGTACCAAATGTGTCGAACTTTGTTAAAGAGGTGTACCAAATGTGTTGAACACATAAAGCTGTGTACCAAAAATGGGAATTGACCTATAGCTGTGTACCAAAAATGCAATTCTCTCAAAAGACAAAAGAGAGAAGAAAAAAGAAAGAAGAAAGAAAGAAAGAAAGAGAAGAGAGAGAAAGGGGAACAGAGATGGGCTTTTCTACTATTAGTACCACTTGTGTTAAGTATTCATTAGGTCCCCCTTTAATTACCATTGGATCAAATTTATTTTTTAATCTACCATTCTTTTTTTGAAGGGTGACTTGTACAACAGGTTATCGTACTCCATAAATTTAATAACTCTTTTTTAATTTTTACAAATAACTTTCCAAAAAACCCCAATTTAGTTTTCTTTTTTACTATTTTTGTTGTGAGAAATATTTAAAAAAAAAAAAAAACCAACGCCGTTCTCCATGGAATCAAAGAAACACCCAATTTCCTTCTTCCAATCTATCCCTCCGGAACCCCTCATACTTTCCGGCACCGTTGTCCTTCGAATCACTTGTCTCGCCGGATAGAAAGAAACAACCAATTTACTTGTTCCAGTCTATCCCTCCGGCGAAACCTCATCCTTTCCGGCACCGTTCTCCTTCGAATCACTTGCCGCGTCGGATGAATCTGAAGCTGTAGGCGAGAGATTGAATTTATTTTAATTTTTCCTCCATTTTTGGTAAGAATATTCCTCAAAATTTTCACTTAATTTAATTTTATGGGTTAATCCAAAGAATCATTTTTCCAAAAAAATTCGCACTCTTGTGATCTAAAAATTATCTACCCTAGATCTAAGAATGAGTCAACAAATAAAAGTTGATGCAGTTCTTCATAAGGCAACTGATGAAATCTTGGCCGATGACATGAGTAGTTCTTCAGAATACAGTACCAGTGTTACTTTTACAAGAAATCTGCAGGAGTTGCAAACGTAATTATGGTCTTTCGATTTCTTCATGTCGTCATTATCTTACTTGTTTTTGCAATTATTCTGGAAAGCATGCACATATACGCTATGAAAATGTTTTTTAATACAGTGTCCTGCTTGCTATTGTTGTTTTATAAGTCGATGTGTAATGTTACCTTGTTGGTCTATCATGGCATAAACTAGCATGCTGATCACATGCTATATCTTGTCAAAGTTTATGACTTTGGGATATCCTAAGAGCATTATCATTCTTTGTGATTCTTTCGTTCTTTCTTTTTTTTGAATCTTAAACACTCCTTTGATACCTCAGAATGTTCAGGATACATTATTTACGGATAATTGAACCTCAATGAAATTTGATATCAGGACGGCTTGTGTACTTTAAATGCTTATAAAAACAAGAAAAACTCCATGTGCTTGTATTTGGTGTTTTATATGCTATAGCTTTTCCTGTTATGCATAGTCGTATAGAGAAGAGTTGCAGTGTCTCATGTTTTTCTTAAGTTTTTGTAATAAATTTTTTTCACTGGGTGAACAAAGAGATAGTGAGCTGTCTTTTTTCCTTATTTTTTCATGGTACTTCTATATTCATTAAAATTATTTCGATGAAATTGGACATAAGTATGAAGAATAACTTTCAGTCTAATTTTCAGAATTCAGTTATTGTTGAGATCTGAATCTTTTTCTGGAGATACCGATAATAATGTTTTGCAGAAATATCAAATGCCAGCCAAATTGTTGTGTAATCGACCCGTTTAACAACATATTCCCTGTATTAGATCGACTGAAAATTCAGCAGAGGGCGGTGGTGCAGCGGCGACGGCGCGACGGCGAAGGGGGGTGGTGCGGCGGCTGTTAACAAAATAGGGTGATTAGGTCAATTTTTGGGGAATTTTAATTTTGATAGGGTAAATGAGATGTCGTTTTCTTTTTTCTTTTGTTGTGTAATATTATTTTTTATTCAATAAATGGATTTTGTATTTGAATAAAATAATTTGAAATTAAAAAAGAAATCAATAAGTTATGGGTTGTTTTAGTAAAATTACATTTAAAATCAATACTTTTTGAAAAGGTAACAGGTAAACTTTATGCCACTTGTCAAAATTTTAAATAGGAACTTATAAGAATGAACACAAACTAGAACTAACCACAGAAAAACCCAACATAGTAATGTCGCAAAAAAAAAAAAAGAGAAGAGAAGAGAGAGAAAGAGAAGTAGATAGTAGAATAGTAGGCTTTTTTTTTTCAAAATGGGCTGCGGCCTTTCAGAAATTACTTTGGGAAAAAATACAATGTGATCGCAATTTTCGGAAATGGGTTGACCTGTTTGTTTCGCATTTCGAAAGAAGGAAATAATTTTCCCAAATGCGAAACAAACAGGCCCTAAGACTTTTTTTTACCCATCCAACCTAATCAATTTTCAGTTCTCTCGTGAAGATAATATAAATGACCTAATACCCAATTTATGGGTTTTTTCTTGAAGTTAATTCCCTTCTTAATGGGTATTTTACCACCTATGAAATAAAATAGGTAATTTATCACCCTGTAAAATAAAATAATGAGCAATTTACATTCAAGTGATATTAATAAATGAGCAATTTAAAGAGAGACAATGTGCTTCTTTTATAAAAGCACATGAAGCCATTTTGCCTTTTTTCTTATCATGAATGATGGTAGTGTAGCAAACCCATAAGAATTTAACTTTCCTTACATTTAAGAAAAGTGGCATTCTCAAATTTTATTTCTACCTTGTATTTTTCAAATAAAATTAAATTTACTGCTCCACCTTATATGTGCCTCTACACAAAATAATCAGAGTAATTGTTTATCAGCGATTTAATATAACCAGCTAGTTCCAATTTGAAAATTTCCTAACATTACCATTCATAGGTAAATATTTTTTTGGGTTGTCTACGGTTACTCGATGTCATTCTTGAGGAATCATTTCATGTAAGATCAAAGCCATTAAAAATTTATAATCTTCAATCTTGACCATTTAATATTTTACAAGAGTGTATAATAGTCATTTATTAAAAAATTTAGTGTATAACATAAGAGGTGATATCATACTTTCTGTAAATAACCGTGTACAATATGAAAATTACCATTACATCCCTGAATTAATTAATTAAAAAAAATCAAATTACTGCTATTGAAGATTCAAACCCGTCTCTCCCCGATGTTTGGAGAGATGATTTCAAACGCCGTCAACACCCACTGGAGAATCTCTTTCACCACCCTTCCTCCTGCATCTTTCCATTAAGTTCTACTCGCATTTTCTGCCAGCATTTGAGGAATTGAGAAATGCAGATCCAACGGTCAAACTAATTTCTCACTTTCCCCGCATCACCGTGGTGCGCTCAGGTGGATTTATTTAAGAACTGGGTTTTGATTGTTCTTTTCTGACATCCATTTTAGCAAATACTAATATTTTTTACATGACAACACATTGATAATACATTATAATAATTTTACATATATATTTTAGCAAATTCAAAATAATAGTGTTTTTTTTATTTTTATGCGTAATAGGAGAACAATAATGAAATTGTAAAAGTAATGTAAGAGTTACTTTCTTAATTATTGGAGTTAATGTAGGAAATAACTATAATAAGACTTCATGTCTAATTTGAATATACTTTTGTTTTTCTTCCAAATTCATGATGCATGATTAGAAGGAAAGGAAGTTACAAATTTTCTTAAAATATTTTCCTACCAAATTTTTTATGAGTAAATCTAAGGTTAATTCATGTCTAATAATATTTTATTAATATACTTTACAACTTGAATAAGGGTATTTTTGTATTAAAAAAAAAAAAACTTAAATTATTCACATTTTTATGATTAGTATAGATATAGATAACAACACAAATATTTTCGTTAATTAGGCAAGGCATAGGACTATATAAACATTTCATTATAATGCTCTTTGTTTTATTACATAGGATAAATTGAACATTAAAATATCTAATGGGGGAAATTGTCATAATTGACTCATATCTTTTATGTCGGGTTAGGACAATTTCAATTTGCATCCTCAAATTATTATATATATATTGAAATCGAAAAATGACATGTACCCTTGGTTCAACTGTTTGTGAAGAGAAAAGTCAAGATTAAAAAAATATATTAATCTTGTATATACCAAAATTTGTTAAAATCTTATCAGATTTATTAGATATTACTTTCCTATATATATATATATATATATATATATATATATATATATATATATATATATATATATATATATATATAAGCAAACCATTCTAAATGTTTTCTAGTATAGATCAATGATGTCTACCATTTTTTTTTTTAAGAAAATAAAATAATACTAGGTAACACTCCTTAATTCAATAATTGATCTCAACAAACTAAGAAATAAATACTGAGGATTATGATAAAAATAATGAAGAAAGCTAATGGGTGAATTGGATCTCTTCAACGGAAACAGCCTTCAAGAGAAGAATATTACTGTATTATGTACAACGATCACACATTATATATATAACATAAGTACAGTTTATGAATCAAAAACATAAGTACAGTTTTCCTCCTTAAAGTATGGGGTAGTATCATTTACCCTCTAAAGTATCAATTGTAACACTTATCCATTAGCTTTCAAAAGTACCCTGCCCCATTCATTAGTAAAAAAACTTTATTAATTTATAAAAATAAAACTGTCTCTTTATTAATTATGAATCCATTCATCCACCAAACAACATTACGTTTTAATTTCTTCATTCTTTTACCATACTTTTTTTAATCTCAAATTTCTTCTTCATTTTCTTCTCAATTTTTTTACCCAAAAGAAGCAAAATAAATGAAGAAATTGAAATTTAATGGATGTATTCATAATTAATAAAGAAAATTGATGAAAAAATGAAGAAATTAAAACATAATATTACTTGGTGCCAACCATGAATTTTGCGAAAAAAATTTAAAAGAGAATTATTCAATATATTTAATAATAATTTGTACCGAAAATAAATGAGATAATTATTACCGAATAAAAAATAGAAAAACATGGAGAAAAAAAATTGGGATAGAAATATAAAAAATTGAAACTTAAAACAAAGAAAATAAATTGAAACATAAATCAAGAAAAAAATGAGACTAAAATAAAGAAAAAAATTGAGACTATAAAACGGAAGGAAATCGAAGAAATGAAGAAATTGAAATATAATATTATTTGTTGGAAGAATGAATTCATAATTAACATAAATATTTTTTGACAAATTAATAAAGAAATAATGTATTTATTTCAAAAGGGGCGGGGGGTATTTTTGGAATAAAAACTACAAAACTATAACAGAGGGGGGTAAGTGTTATAATTGATACTTTAGAGTAGGGGTGTTCGCGGTACGGTCTAATGCGGTTTTGTACTTGCCCATACCCAACCCAATATTTGCGGGTTTTGAAATCTCTAGTCCAAACTCAACCCAACAAGTCTTGAGATTGCACTATGCGGTTCATTTGGGTTGGGGCGGTTTGGGGCGGGTTTTGCTGTCTCAATTATCAACTTTCTTGTATTTTTATTATTTGATGAGTTAAATATAAATGCACTAGTTAATTACAATTTTTTGTTTTTATTAATAAATTTAGTAAACTTTCATAGATAATATAATGGAGATGATGTAAAATATCAATTAAAATATGATTTTCAATGAATACATAATTTAGTGAAAGCTAAAAACAAACCCGAACACTAAATTAACAAGTTTTCATTACAAAAAAATTAAATTGTTCCAAAGAATAAACAAAAGAGAAAAATATATTTATATTCGAACTTGGTGTTGGTGGTTAATGGCCAATGAAAAATTTGATTGATATATTTTTTTTCTTTACTTTTTGTTTTTCGTAGAATATTTTTTAACTAATTTGTTTTAGTTTTGGATCTATTTTTTTTTTATCTTTTTGACACTTAAAATTGGAGATTTACGTAAGATTGTAGGGTTTATCTAATATAATTGGGTTTGGGTTGTGGAACACGACTAATTTGTTAAAGTATATTCTTATATTATATTTCTCATTTTCTTAAATTTAGGACTAAATTAAATAATAAAATAAAATAATACATATATACATCATCATTTATATAAGCGGTCGAATGCGGTTATGCGGTCTAAAAAATATAAAACCAAACTCGATAGAAAATTGCGGTCTTTTTTTCATGATGCCCAAGATCAACTCATCAAACCTTCAACCCGTAAAATTGAGGTCGTTTGGGTTGGATTGATCGGTTGGGGCGGTCTAACGGTTTCGTTGAACACCCCTACTTTAGAGGGGGTAACTGATGCCACCCCCATACTTTAAGGGGGGAAAGTATATTTCACCCAATTATCTTTGTAATGCATGCACATACATATATGCCCCTGTTTGTTAGAGCTTTTTTCAAAATAATTTCTGTGTTTGAGAAAAGCAAAACAAACATGCTTTTTACTTTTTGAAATAATTTATCATCTTTCAATTTTCTCAAATTACTTTCCTAAAAGTCAAACACAAAACAAATTTTTTATTTCTAAAGAAAATATATACAATACAAATTATATTTTATCTCTTACATAACTTATTTCACATAAGCAACATGATTTAATATATATAAAGTCTTACACAAGCATCTTATTCTTTCAACATAACTCTCCGAAAAAAATCTTACATCTACTTTATTTCTCAAAACACAAACAAACAAACAATATTAAGAAAATCAACATTATTTCAATAAATAAACACTAAATAATAATGTAGTTCAAATTACTTTAAATGGAAGTGCTTTGAGAGGTGTGGCCTTTTGTAAAGTGAGTCCGAAATTTTCAGTCATGTCAATTTCTCCTTGAAGCTTCCAATCAAAGTTGTGTATAAAAGTGGCCACCATTAGGTCCACCGTGCGGTTAGCTAGTGGCATGCCCAAGCACATTCTCCTGCCCCCGCCAAACGGAATGAGCTCAAAATGCTGTCCATGAAAATCAGTTTCTCGTTCTAAGAATCTCTCGGGGTTGAATAAATCAGGCTCCGACCATGCACTTGAATCTCTTCCAATTGCCCAGATATTAATTGAGATTTGTGAGTTTTTCGGCACTATGTAGCCGTTCACTTCCATATCCTCTTTACCTTTGTGAGGTACTGACAAGGGAGCCGCCGGGTGAAGTCTAAAAGTTTCTTTAATTACAGCTCGTAAATAAGGGAGTTTTGGAATATCTGATTCTTGAATAATTTGTTCGCTATGTCCAATTACATTTCTCAACTCATTTTGTGCTTTCAACATTATTTCTGGATTGCGCATTAATTCTGTTAAAGCCCATTCAACTGTGATCGAACTTGTGTCTGTCCCCGCCACAAATAGATCCTAACACAAGATTTATACGTAGGAAATTAAATAGCAAGTTATAATATTTAACAATCTTTTTTTATTTTTTCCAAGAGTAAGAATATAGGAATATAATTAATATGCTCACCAGAAGTAAATGCTTTATGTCATCAAAGCTTAACTCAGTTTCCTTTTCCTTATGGAGATTAAGAAGGGCCTCCAACATGTCATTTTTTAATGCACAATCACTTGATAATCCTCGTTCTTGAAGCCTTTGATTGATGATTTCATCAAATACCCGGAAACATTTCTCAAAGTTTAGTTTGAGCCCCCGTAAAATCCCTTGTGGATCAACGGTTCGAAGAATAGGGAAATAATCTGCAAAATTAGGCTTGCCTGAAAGTGCCATTATTTCCCGAAAAACCTCCATGAACTCTGGTGATGAATTATTACCAAATGCAGCAAAATTAACAGAAAAAAGAGTGGCCGACATCAAATTCATTGACGTACTAAAGGCAGCTCGACCGATATCTACTGCTTCGCCACTAGTGCAACTGTCATTCACATAGTTCCACAGTTGTTGCAACTTCTCCTTTCTCAGGCCCTGGCTTGCATCGAGCCTCAACGTGGAAAAAATTTGTTCTTTACATATTTTACGAAGTTTACGCCATTGCTTACCTGTTGGAAATAATTGAATTTTTTTTCATTTTCTCTTGCTAACATGTACTAACTTAATACATATATATATATACCACTAAATAATTAATTGCATGCTCCCCATCTAGTTATATACATGAATCAAACCGAATGACTAATTCAAATAAAAAAAATTAGGACACTTATATAAACCAATAATGAATTATTTCGACCGATCAAGAGCAAATATTATATATGCTCCAAAAACACCAAAAATGGCTAGCAAAGCAAAACATATATAGTAATTAGTCACAAATATAAAAATAAAATGAAGAACATATGCATATTAATTATTTCTCGATCGAGTAAATAAAATAAATTTCAACATTACCAGCAGGCAACCAGGTGACGGAGAACTTGCGATGATCGAGTGGACGTCCTGCTTCTAGAGTTGGCCGATCGGAGAAATTTTGGTCATATTTTTGCAGCACAAGTTTAGCAGTTTCCGGAGAGGAAACAACTATCATTGTCATGCTCCCTAGCTTGAGACGCATTAGGGGTCCATATATTTTGGAGAGTTTGGCGAGAGATTTGTGAGGATTCTGGCCGAGCTCGAGAACGTTGCCGATAATGGGAAACGGGTTCGGCCCTGGTGGGAGTTTTGATAAGTTCCTATTGCCGAAATTCAGTTTCAGGCGGCCGATACATAACCATAATGCAAAACAAAGTAGGAGAGCAAGTACTGTTTGTAGTAACTGATCCATATATATATATATATATATATATAATTTGCTTTTTCTTCTTTGTTTTGTTGAATTCTTTTATTTTTATGTTAATGATACTCAACTAGATTATCTTGATATTTATAGCCGCCAGCCGTGAAGTGGTACGTACGCACTCCTTTGAAATAATTAATACTCCATTAATGTGTGGATTAATCTGACATTTTTGTTTGTATATATGGTTCAAATTAGTCAATGTCCACATCTAATTATTTAAATTTGAGAGAATTGCATTTTTGGTACACAGCTATAGTTCAATTCCCACTTTTGGTACACAGCTTTATGTGTCTAACACATTTGGTACACCTCTTTAACAAAGTTCGACACATTTGGTACAACCGTTAAATAAATTGCAAAATCACCGTTAATTCCGTTAGTTCGACACATTTGGTACATCTCTTTTACAAAATTGGCATGCGCGCGGCACATGGCTGCCCAGAAAAAAAAATTGAAACTTGATAAACTTTTTTATTATATTTTATTCTTCTTCCAATATTAAACTATAAATGACATTATAGTTTATTATATTTTACATCATATAAATAATAAATACATATTTTTTAATAATTTTTATAAATATGATAAATTAAAGTAACTTGTTTATTATATTTTATTCTTCTTGCAATATTAAACTATAAATGACATTATATAGTTTATTATATTTTACATGTCATATAAATAATAAATACATATTTTTTAATAATTTTTATAAATAATAAACTATTTTTATAAATAATTTTTAAAAATTGAAACTTGATAAACTTTTTTATTATATTTTATTCTTCTTCCAATATTAAACTATAAATGACATTATATAGTTTATTATATTTTACATGTCATATAAATAATAAAGACATATTTTTTAATAATTTTTATAAATAATAAACTATAAAAATAATAAACTATTTTTATAAATAATTTTTAAAAATTGAAACTTGATAAACTTGTTTATTATATTTTATTCTTCTTCCAGTATTAAACTATAAATGACATTATATAGTTTATTATATTTTACATGTCATATAAATAATAAATACATATTTTTTTATCAATATATAAATATGATATGATAAATATAATAAATACATATGATAATTTTTATAAAAGTTTATCAAGTTTAATTTTTTTTTTGGGCAGTCATGTGACACGCACATGTCAATTTTGTAAAAGAGGTGTACCAAATGTGTCGAACTAACGGAATTAACGGTGATTTTGCAATTTATTTAACGGTTATACCAAATGTGTCGAACTTTGTTAAAGAGGTGTACCAAATGTGTTGGACACATAAAGCTGTGTACCAAAAGTGGGAATTAGCCAATAACTGTGTACCAAAAATGCAATTCTCTCATTTAAATTTGTTAGCTCAAGTGATTTTGTTCTTTTGTTACATTTAAGTTTGTGTTGTTGAATATGATTCATTTATTGTACCCTTGTTATATCTATTAAGAGCTTATGGACAATTTATCACATATCATTCTAGTGTATCAGATTTGAATAGTCTGTATGTTTCAATCTTCGCCATACGTATACATATATATTATGGTTGGACGGCGTACTTATTATGAGGATTACGTACTTTATTTCTAGAAACTGATCCAAATAGAGTATATGGGAATTAGTCCATCTCTTGAAATTAGCACCCCAACATTACGTACGTACTTCATTTTTGGAAACTGTGACAGTGATTAGAGTTATAGTACGTTAGGAGTATTAGGTTTAAGTTTAAGGATATTTTGGTATTTGTCAAGTCTTATCACTTTGTATGAATATTATTTTCAGATTTCATTATTAATAACAACTTTACTAACTCTTTTTCATATAACATGGGCACATGGTATCAAAACCTCAGTTTTTCTTTTTTCACCTATGGTTTTGAAAAGGAAAAAATAATTGTTATTTCCATGTTTTGGAGGGATGTTCCAAAACTCCTATTTAAATCCCTTCCAAATGAATAAAAAATAGATAAGTTTAAGTTTAAAAATATATGTGTTTGCAAGTATTCATGCATTAAGAGTGAGTGATTCCTCTTTTACAAGTGAGTGACTTGGTCGCGTCGAGGGATTCCACGATTAGTAGCGTCGAGTGAGTCCGCTACCGCCAGTTGAGTGATTCCCGATCATCTATCATTTCATTTCCTTAACGTTACAGGTTTCAGCCTGCATCATAAATACCCCTTCCAGTGTTATTATTAAGAACAGCTTTTCTCTTATAACATAAACATTTTACAATATATAAATTCATAAAAGGAAAACGACAACTATGAGTGATGTTCAATCCTCAACTGATGCATGGTGCCAAATCTAAGAGTCACATTTCTATTGGGAAGGCCTTCATAGGTATGGCCTTTTGTAAAGTAAGTCCAAATTTTTCAGTTATGTCAATTTCTTCTAATTTTTTGCCAACTTCAAGTTTCCAACCAAATTTATGAACAAACGTGGCCACCATTAGGTGCACCATTCGGTACGCGAGTGGCAATCCCGGACAAATTCTTCTCCCTGCACCAAATGGAATGAGCTCAAAATCTTTGCCTCGAAAATCAATTTCACTTTGACTCAGAAATCTTTCCGGCATAAATACATCTGCGTTTGACCATACGTTGGAATCTCTACCACTCGCCCATACGTTAACTAGAACTTGGGCCTTTTTTGGGACAATGTAGCCATTGATTTCTATATCAGCTTCGGCCTTATGAGGTACTAATAATGGGACTACAGGATGAAGTCTAAATGTTTCTTTTACCACTGCTTGTAAGAAGGGTAGTTTTGAAATGTCTGATTCTTGAATTTGTCCATTTTGTCCAACTATGTCTTCGATTTCGGTTTTAACTCTTGACATCTGCTTGGGATTACGTAGCAGTTCTGTCATTGCCCATTCGACAGTATTTGAAGTTGTGTCGGCAGCAGCAACAAATAAATCCTAACAGTGAGTAAAGTAAAAAGAATTAAGGCAAAGGACTACGTAACACAAATACAGTGAAAATTGTGTAAGAAAACTAATGCAATAATGGATTCTCACTTAGAATTAAGTAAGAAGCTAAAACTAGGAAAAAATTTCAAAATGGTAAATTTAGTCAACAAAGATTTTTATTCATAACAAATAACAATTATGTATCTTCTGAATCAATAAATTTGATCATAACTTCAAAAAAAAAGATTAATTTACTTTTATTGAGTTGAAATAAGAGCCTATCATATGGTCTGGAACCCAAGGCGAAACCGATAAGCAGAGCCTACATCATAAGCTTGATAGACCATGTCTATGAGAATTTCACGGACCTTATTGTCATAAATTTATCAAATCATCATTGTGATGATGTCATACTTCTAATATTAATGATTTGTAGAATCTTTAGCCACAAAGTATGTGCAACTAGTATAGATCTTGTCTATGCAATTTTTTTTTTTGATAAAATCGTATTTGAATCTTGGGATTAAAATATATTATCTAGCTAAACTTACATTGGCAATAAAATACAAAGAGGAACAAATGGTATTAGTATAGATTTTTAGAGGCACATCTAACTTTTTCTCAACGGAACTGTAAGACATTTTTTACCCATCCAACCTAATCAATTTTCAGTTCTCTCGTGAGGATAATATAAATGAGCTAATGCCAATTTAGGGGATTTTTTTCTTGAAGTTAACTCCCTTTTATATTTTTAATGGGCAATTTACCTTCCTATGAAATAAAATAGGCTATTTATCTCCCTGTGAAATGAAATATTGAGCAATTTACCTCCATGTGATATAAATTAATGAGCTATATAGAGGGAGGTCATGTGCTTCTTTTATAAAAATACAGGGAGGCATTTTGCCCTTTTTATTATCATAGGGAATTAAATTGTTTATTTAGGATATCATATGGAGATATTTTGTCCTTTTATTTATCACACGATGTTAAATTACTTATTTAGAATAACACAGAGAGTTAATTTGCTATTCACTCGCCAATTTATCCAATGTGAAATGCATAATATTCAATTTATCCTTGTGATTTATAAAAAACACTTTACCCCTCTTAAAATTTAAAGAAACAATTTACATCATTCAATTAGAGAGTGTAACTCACTTGCTGAAATTAATAGTGAGCATGAAAATATTGTTGTAACAGAGGGATAAATTGCCACATTCATCAATATAACATATTGGGTAAGTTGCCACATTTATTATAATACATCACTACAAGAAAAATGAATTTTAGTGACAAAATATTAAGTGACATTGTTGAAATTATTATTTTTTGCATATATTTAGTAACAAAAATATTAGTTTTGTCACAATAAAGTGACAAGTGCAATATTGACAAAATATATTTTAAGCTGTCAAGTGTATGGAACTTAAGTTGTCTTCATTTTGTTTCAAGTATTCTCTGGATTATTTACTTTATATCTAAAATACAAGTTTACAAATCTAGCATGTTATTTACATTATTTAGATTCACATATTAAGTCGAGGTAAAAAATGCCAAAAATTATATTTGTTTGATGTTAAGTGCCAACATTTTATATTTTCAGGGTGCAAAGAGCCAAAAATATTCAAAAATGACTATTTTATCCTTCCTTCAATGAATTTTTTCTTTAAAACACACAATAGGATGGAAAGTGCGAACTAAATTATATTTTTAGAGTGCAAAATAAGTTGGTGGTGCAAAGGGACAAAAGCCCAATAAACGGTGAAGAAAATTCGAAGATGGAAACACACTACGCTGTTTAAGCTAGAGTGTGTGCCAACAAATCACTTTCTTCATAAACATGGCACAACTAAAATTTCTAATCTAGAAGATTTCTGCAAATAAATGGCCAAGAGGATGAAACTGGGCATGATAAACTCTTAACATTTTTACGAAAATAGATAAATAAATAATAGTAAAATTAAAAAATACTTACCACCAACAGATGCTTTATGTCAATTCTGCTCAACTCAGACTCATCTCTTTGATTAAGATCAAGCAAAGCATCCAACAAATCATGTACCTCATTCTCATTCTTCGGGCTCCTAAACTTCAATTTTTCATCAATAATTCCATCAAAAATCTTAAACAATCTCTCGAAATAAATCGTATTCTGCTTCAGAATTCCTTGGGGATCGACACTTTTCAAAATCGGAAAAAAATCCGCCAAATTCGGCTTAGCAAGACACTTCATCACATCCCAAAACAGATCCTTCATCTCTTGCGACGAATCCGAACCAAGCTGAGCAAATTCCGTCGAAAATAGCGTCGTCGATACCAGATTCAACGACGTCGTAAAAGCGGCCTCTCCTATATCCACGACGCGACCCGTTTCACAACACTCTCTCACATAGTCACGCAGTTTTCCAAGCTTCTCTTTCCTTAAATCCTGACCCGAATCCAGCCTCGAAACTGAAAACATTTGTTCTCTACATATTTTCCGTAACTGACGCCATTTATTCCCGACGGGTAACCAAACCATGGAGAATTCGTCGTGGTTAAGAGCTAAAGCGGCGCTTGGGATAGTTCTGCTTGAGAAGGATAAATCGTGTGTTTGAAGCACGCTTTTTGCTGTTTCAGGGGAAGAAACGACTATTGTTGTTATGCCTCCGAGTTTAAGTGACATAAGTGGGCCGTATGTTTTTGATAGTTGGGCGAGTGACTGGTGGGGTTTCGGGCCGAGCTGGAGAATATTGCCTATGATTGGGAGTTGGTACGGGCCTGGAGGGAGCTTGGGTGATTTTCGGGCTTTCGAATTTGATGTTAGAATCAGAGTTACGGTCCATATGACGGAGAAGATGACTAGAAGAAATATGAAAAGATCCATGAAGCAGGTTGAATTATACTTTTCTTGGTTTCTCTTCTCTTAAGAATTTATTTAGGCTTCACGTTCAAAGCTTTGAAAAGGCAAATGAATCATTTAAAGATAGATGCACAGGGTTTTCAATGAAGAGGAAGATAATATTAATATAATCTGGTGCGGTCCCTATGTGTTCTCAAAACCGACCAACCGGTTCGTCCGATTTAATCGTTAATCGGACCATAGTTCGGTCCGGCTGGACACTCAAAACCATCTTAGAAATTAATCAGTGAAAATCGGTTCAAAACCGGTGAAATCAGTGAACCGTCGGTTCTAGTGAACCAGCGGTTCACTTGAAGTCAAAAAAAAAAATTATTGCAGAGATAGGGTACTGTACATGGCTTCTCAATTTCTTTAATTCCTTTCTTCTGTCCATGGCGCCGCTTCTTTCCTCACAAAAAAGATAAAAAAAATTAACTTGCTTATTATTAGATCTGAGACTATCCAACAAAGGTGATCTTCTCTAATCTTCCCTAAATTGATTTTCTCTCATTAATTTTCAGGTGATTTGTGATTTTTAAAAATTGCTAATCTACAATTTATGTTGTAGCCATTGTATAAACAAAAACGAAGATAAACTGGATATGAGAGAAAAATTTCCAAGACATTATTGAATTTGAAAAATAGATCTTCTATCGATATGAAAGAGAATAAGATTTCCCTAAAAAAATAAAAATAAAAATAAAAAGAATGAGACTATTTATATCTAATCATAACCCAACTGAAGAAGTGCTAATACAAATAAGAAAAATGCGTTTATCAACAAAATAAATGAATACAAAATAAACCTAATAAAATAACCCCAATTACAAATCTAATTAGACCATATTAACGTCAACCTCTTCACTAGATATTTGAATATCACTCCCAGTTAATAAAAAATTAATTTTTTTTGTGATTAATTAATTCTTCAAACTCCTATTTGACATTTAATATGATTAAAAAAAAAAGGTAATACTTGAAACAATTTGATTTTTGCATGAATCATATTAATCTTTTTTACAAAGAATGACAATTTTTTTATAATTATAATTGTATTTTAAATAGTCTGAAAAATATATATATTAAATTACATAATAATGAAGTCACACCAGTTATTTCGATCGAACCACTGGTTGAACCGATTTAACCGATCGAACCAGTAACCAGTAAGACTTTCGATTTTATGATCGGTCCGCTTTTGAAAACACTAATAATTGGTATTTATTATGAATATGATCCGATTATAATAAGTAACTTATATAATGAAACTAATATGATTTTTGGTGGATTTGATCTATCAAAAATCGATAATAAAAAATGAATTACATATGTCTACTCTTTTATTTATTATAATTATCTTAGTAAAGAGAACTAGATTTATTCATTAATCAATTTGTATATGAATATTTTCATTCACGATTATATTTTAAATGAATGTGGATGTGAAGCTTAAGTTAAATATATAGTAGGAATCTGTGGATAGATAAATTAATATTTTATTTATAAATTAAGTTTAAGTCCTACAATGAAATTAATTTGATAACAATATAATATAAATTCAAATTAACTTGGTCCCACGATTTGAATTCAATTGACTGGCAACCTTGACTACACTACTCAAGTTGTAAATGTAATTGCTCCATAAAAATGTTAGGTTTTGACTTTATTTAAAAAAAATTAAAAAATCTTGACTGGAAACATATCCCGAAATCAGATTTGACTTGATTTCTTTGAACAGTAACTTGCACGTTACCTTTCAATTGGAAGTGATTTGGCCATTTGTTTAAGAATTCAAGAAGATAGAGGCGAGACAATTCCTAGAGTAAAAAATATTTATAGAGAGTTTCTGTTGGATTGTTTTACGAATAATGATTTATATGGCGTGAGTTTTTCAAAATATATATTTATTATTGTACAAAATCAATTAGAATTTTTTCAATACAAATATGTCACATATTCCATTAGTTTACCACATCAATCCCTAATTTTTATGATGCGTACTTGTATTATCTTTACGCGATGGAACTAAAACAATAATGGAAGCAAGTTGCCTGGGTTTGGGCTCACTAATTAAACCGGGTCAATCTCTATTTGGTAAACTTTTGAAGATGTTTAAATTCATACTTCAGATTTTCAATTCAATTAGAAACGTATACAATCCTTTTTGAAATCTATAAAGTTATTGAAATGGTATATGTCATTTAGTTTTCACACAAATAAATATTATGTATTTATAATTTTTCATTTGTTACCGGATCCGAATATTTGACAGAATCAGATTGGATCAATCTTATCATATGCGTTTCACGTATTTCGAATTATAGAACTTTTTGTTCGGACCGTGTTTATCAAAATTATAACCGCATGAAAATTCTAATAAATCGATCTCCATCTGAAATAAAATCCGCTACATTAATTTAACAGCCTTACTAGTTACTAACAAGTAATTAAGACAAACACAATGCTGAGCTCCAACTCTTTACATTCGAAAGCTTTCTTAGGAAGTTGAAGCCCATTAAGTCAGATAGGATCGAATAAGTGTGATACATTCGGCCCAATGGGCCTTGACTTCCCAAGAAGAATCCCTCAAATTGGTCGACTGATTCACATCAAAATTTGTCTTAGTTAAGCAAAAACATGGCCCAATTAATTAAGTATTATAATTTCAACACCGAAACAATATCAGATTTCAAATGTGCATAATATAATCTGAATTCCAATTTGATTTAGCAATAGCACCATTTTAGGTGGATAATTGATCATCAACAAGAGAGAAAATAAGAACGTTGCCTAAGGTTAAAGTGGGTGGTGTAGTTAAGAAAATGACCATGTGCCGTTGCATGAATGACGGTAGTGTAGCAAACAAATAAGAATGTTAAGAAAATGACCATGTGCCGTTGCATGAATGACGGTAGTGTAGCAAACAAATAAGAATGTAATTTTCCTTACATTAAAGAAAAGTGGTATTCTCAAATTATATTTTTACCTTGTATTTTCAAATTAAATTGAATTTACTGCACCACCATATATGTCCCACTACACGAAATAATCACTCAGAGTAATTGTTTATCAACGATTTAATGTAACCAGCTAGCTAGTTCCAATTTGAAAATTTCCTAGGTAAATATTTTTTTTCCTAAAGAGTATAGTCTGAAAAAATAAGAAGAATGGATTAGACTTGTAATACTTCTCTACTGTTTTTAGTGTTTCTTTTGCCTATTTCTATATAATTATAACATTGAGAAATCTTTTATAATACATCAGAGGATATTTTTGAGTTAAATGTAAAAATGTCTCATATCATTCTTTTATATACTATATATATGTGATAGTCCTCACATTGATAAAAAAAAAAGTCAGAGATAACAGAGAGTGTCACATAACGTGTCTAACACTTAACATGTGATTGACCTAGTGGAATAAATTAATATCCTTACAATGTGGCGAACTCATATATATTCAAGCCCTAAACATAATCATCTAAATTATTTAAAAAAAAAAAACCGCTGATTAGATCCAATTATACAGTTTCATCTCCACACCCATAACTTCCCACCTCCCCCATCCATGCGAGGCCGGCTCTCGCAAACGCAAGCATCGCAAGTGTCATTGCTCGCGAGCTCGCAACTACCAACAATGACTTGACGAGCCTTAGCCTTGCGATTTTGGTGAAATTACAGACAAGTGTGGATATAAATATCCTTTTCCTTTTTACAATAATTTTAAGAATATGACATTAGTAAAAATGTCTTCTTTCTCACTTCTTCCTTGTGTTAACAATTAGTAAAAATGTTCAAAGAGAGGTGTCTTTGTAATTACCGAATCCTATAAATTTACCTAACCTCAGGGGTATGAAGGTAATTATCCTTAAAAGTAATGAACAGACGCATTGATCTTTTCACAAAGGGATCAAGAGCAATAATTACATCACTGAAAATGAAGTCATTAGTGGTTGGTATTTCATTAATTCTATAATTAATTAATTAGTGGTTGGTCTATCATAATCATCGTTAGAGAAAATCATAAAACTTATCCAGATTCCAGATGCAGAGGACGCTGACATTAGGTTTGATGTTTTGGTATCAGTATGTTTTGAATAGTTTGAAATATATTAATTTTTTTTTTTTTTACATTGTCTTGGTATATCATACCCAATGAAGCTAGCTTCAAGTTTGTTAACATTCATGAAGGTCAACCTTTTACATTTTAATAGTGTTATTGCAATTTGAATGTTAAACTAATCGCATAGTAAAACAATAAGTTTTTGTATGCATTAATTAAGATTAATTAAGATGCAGGTCATTATTGATTCCCTCGAACAATCATGAAACTAGGGAGAACATTTTTTTTATGTATGGCAAGTAATTGGCGTCCAAACGCACGCTAAAATATTTCATTCCCCCACGAATACTAAATTTTATGCCAGAAGTGATCTAGAATTGGAGGTCGAGTGTTGGTTACATCATTGGACAAAATTTAACTCTAATAAAGTTAAAGTTAATTCGATCTGTAGACATAGCTGGAATACAATCAAACAGATTCTCAATTCGAAAAAGAAAAATGATATGTTAAATCAAAATACAAAATCTCTTCAATAAAAAGTGTTATACATGGATACACATTCTTTTCATTTAATTAATTCTTTTTTAGTAAGATTCATCAGGATGATAAAAGGAAGTTGTTGGGGTTTTTTTTTTGTGTGTGTGTGTGTTTGGTTATTGTAGAATGATAAGTTAAAAGTTTGAGTTGAGCCACGTGGAATTAATATATAGTTGGCTCAAACAATACATTGTTGAAGTTTAATTTAATTTTTTTGTCTCTTGATGAAATTGTCTTTGAAATTGATTTAATTGTTTAACGAATCGGACTCTCGAACAAGCTTTATCCGAGTTGAGCTCAAATAGCTTCGCACTCTGCATATATTCCATCATTTCGAGCTTAAGGGGTCGATTTTGGACCGAACTTTAAAGATTTTAAACGAAATTTATTATCTAAACTTGTTTGATATGTATAATGAATTGATTTCAAACTAAATGTTACCAAATAGTTTTTTATCTTTCTTTTTTAGGGATTATATTATTTGATCCAACTTTGTAGTTTTTGGGTATTGATGATTATATTTTTCATTTGAACTTTTGAGTTTAGTTGAATTTCATAAAATAAAATAAATAAAAAAGTTCCCAAGTTGTTACGCTCCAAATACGAGTACGTAAACGTGCAAGTATAAGGTCGCTTTCAAGTAATAAAGTGATAAGGAGTGTCGAACCCACGAGGAATTGCTCAATTAATTACCAACTAATGTCTTGTTACTTCGACTTAGATTTGTAAGTTGAGTACGGTAAAGTGGTGGTGGTTTTGATAATACAACTAAATTAAGGTGACAAAGGAAACTAACACTTGACTTAACAATATGTAAAGGCTTCTAGGATTTTACATCACCTAGTTCAATTCAAGATAAATGACTCGACAATTGATAACTAATGCTCGTGTTTGCTATTCAAGGATTCAATGATGTTCGTATGTATCTTCCGATGGCATACCAACCTATCAAATTAAACTAATCCAATTTATGAATGGACTAAAATTTAATTGATGGTATTAAACTCAAACCTTAAACGAATATGAAACGACTTAGGTATATGTCTATCCTAGAATCGAATCACAATCCAACTTCATAATCAAATCTTCAAAATCACTAAGTCTAGCAATCAAGAATCAATAACTTTCACCTCAAAGTTGATCAAACCTTAAGACGAACAATAAGCACGAAATCGGATAAACGAACACATGTAAGCATCATTTAATCAAGAACCAAACATAGAATCAATAAAACCTAGAATAAATGAGATTAGCTACTCATAGCAATAATTATATCATTCATTACATTAATGAAAGCCATAAATGTAAATGAACAAAGTAATAAGAGTTAGAATAAGCTTAGTGGTTGAGGTCTTCAACAACTTCTCCCTCAAGCCTTTTTATCTTCAATGGGGAGTCCAAGTGAGAGTTCTTCTTTCAAAAGTGCCAACCAAAGTTTTTCTCCAAGGGAGGCAAGATATAAAAATGAGATGTAGAAGTTGTGTTGATTTCTCCCCACTTAACCCTTTAACCTAGTGAAACTACAAGTCCTAATGCCTAAGTTATCCTCCCAACAATGGAAACTAAGGCCAAAAAGTCCCCACAAAAGGTTTGAATTACAAGTGGGGGAAAAGAGGCAAAGCACAAAAAACCCTTTCAAAACACGCAGAAAACTACAGCAGGTCTCGCGGCCGAGAGCTTTATGCCGTAGCCTGACTGCCTCACCTCGCGGCCGCGAGCTTTCTGCCGCACTTCCTTCCGAGCAGCATATCTTTCGATTCGGAACTCCGAATGCATATCCGTAAAGTCCATAGCGTATCTAACTCACTCATCTATGACATATCCAATATTCAGCTCATTTGGATCATCCATGAAATATTATGCATGTTCTAGTGAGCAGCTATCTACATTCTTGTACAATTTGCTTCGGGTTCTATTTCCTTTGAAGCTCAAGCTTGACTCGCGGGGTGGGCAGAGCGACTTGCATCATTGATACGCACCTCCGAATCTCTCTAAGATGTCAATACCTACAAACCACGGAGAAAACGATCAAAACGAGAACAAAAACACGAAAAACGAACAAAGGCCAAACGAAGGGGCCAAAGAAGGAAAAGCCACGCAAACGTGCAAAAGCAAGGAAAACTCGAATCAAAGCAAGTTGTTTTCGGCTTAAGAAGACACGTAACAATGACGTTTTCACGACGTTATCACAAGTCTTACGAGTTAGGAGTGAGGGGGGCTCACACCAACGTATAATAACAATTGAATACTTGTATTATTTCTCGTACATATATACTTCCTTGAATTTCAAACTATTAATTGATTGATGCAATTTATTATTAAAATCAGATCATGAATACAAATTTAATTTGATAACAACTTTCCTATAAAATAATTCTAGCTACGGTCCCAAACCCAAATTATGTGTTACAAAATCCATTTATAATGTCGCATGATGCAGAGGAAATAGATGATATGACCACTTTTCCTCTAGCTCTTCCTGTTTCTAAATATCCAAAAGCCGAAATTACATTATTGAAGTGAAAAGGACTAGTTGAATCAATCACTGCTTTCAGCTTCCCACTCTCTAAATATGGATTCAGATCCTCCAAAATTTCACCAGAAACTGTTAAACCTGAATAAATAGCTCTGGAATTTGATGGAGGCCATGTTATGTCTATAACTCGACCATTTTCCTTAGCCACCACATAGGAATTCTTTGAGTCGCTTGAAATGAAAAATGCGACAAAAAATGAAATTGATCAGTAAAAGTTTGTAACTATTGTCATCAGTTTTTGCACTAAAAGTTAGAGCAATTAGCTGGGTAAATCAATTATCAATTAAAAGTTAGATTAAACACTAGTTTGGTATCATGAAAGAATTACCTATAGTGTCATAAACAAGGTCATATTTTTCGGCAACTTCTTCATAACCAGTTTTTGTATAATCCACCACCTTATCAGCCCCCAAACTCTTGACAAAATCCACTTTTCCTGTGCTTGTTGTTGCAGTAACTAAAGAAGCTTTATAAAATTGTTTAGCCAATTGAACAACTAAACTTCCCACACCACCAGCTCCACCAACTATAAAAATTGACCCCCCTTCTTTAAAATTTGCAATTTTGAACCCTTCAATTGCTGTTTGAATTGCTACTGGCAAACTGGCTGCCTCTTCAAATGACACGTTTTTTGGCTTAATGGCCACTAAATTATCCTCGATGACAATGAACTGTGCGAGGGTCCCGAGCTGTTTGAGTTTTTCTACCTTGAAATCTTGTATGTTTCCATAAACCTCATCACCAATTTTGAATTTTGTAACATTTTGGCCTTTTGCTATTACAGTACCAGCCATGTCACAGCCAGGAACAACCTGCACCAATGTCAAAACCCCAGGGACAAATTTGGAAATTTCTCTATATATCATATTTTTTATTATAATATACTTTTATATGATGATCCTTGATAGATTTTTGAAGTAAGTATATATATATATGTTAATGGACTCACTGGAAAATCCAGAAGGGCTAATGGATTTTGGCGCAACTTGAAATCAATAGGATTTAATGCTGCTGAATGAACTCGTATTAGTAGCTGATTTGGTTGTGGAGCTGGAACTGGAAAATCTCCTAGCTTAAGGACTTCTTTGGGGCCATACTCTTCATAAAACCAGACCTTTTGCATCTTCATCTCATCAGTAAAGCTTAACTGGGGAAGATATATTATATCGAAGAAAAAAGAATTATAATAATATATAGTACTTAATTGTGACAAATTTGAAGAGTGAGCTCAACTACTTGTAGCATCTGGCTTTATACGGCCAATATTTTTTTTGTTTTTTTGTTCTGATTCAGTGTGTCCTAATTACATGTAGTTGTTGATATTATGAAAATGTCAATAACGATTGCGGAGCTTTTGGCAGCAAGAGAAGGTCTAACTCTAGAGTGGGACAGAAGGATATTGAAAATTGAGTTGGAGGTTGACTCGGAAGTTATTGTTAAGATGATTCGAGAAGCTAATGTTGATACCCACCCTCTGGGCCAGACCATTGAGGATTGTCAACGCCTTTTAGGCATGCCATGGGAGAGCACAACCATGCATATTATAAGGAGTGGTAATCGATGCGCAGACCTGTTGGCAAGGATGGGGCATGAAATAGAGGAGCATCACCGGATTTGGAAGAACCCTCCCCCTGACTTACTTCCTCTCTGTTGGGAGAGGATCTAGCTTAAACTTTGTAGTTTACCTTCTCATGTAAAAAAAAATAATATTTGAAAAATTGTTTCTCAATTCGCACCTATCAGTCCTTTCATATGAGTGTTATCAAATATTAGGTACAATTTAATGCTCCACTTACCTCTTATGTACATTTTAATCTTATGATACTAACTGTAAAATTTAAAACTTTTGCTATCTTTGATGAAAATTCTAATGGTACAAAAATAACCATGAATTCAAATTAAATTTAAAAACTATCAAAAGACATATATGATAATAAAGAATAAAGAATAAAATCAATATCACTACCTACATGTCCTATAAATGAAGTCTTAAACCTTTATAAAATTGAATGAAGTGTAATATTGCAATGAAAACTCTAACTAAAAAATGTTAGATTTTTCTTTTGCCACATAGGCCAACGATGACAGCTTTAAAGGGAAAACTTATTCAAGGGATAAGTGAATGATTATTAAATTGTAAAAGGGAGGTAAGGGAAAATTTTAATTATAATAAGAAATGTAAGTGAGATTAAATTGAGTGAAATAAATGCAATAGTAAAGGGACTGAAATTAACCCATTCAAATATCCATTTTTCCCTCCCACTCTCAAAATTTGTATATTAATTCCAATTTCAAATTCACCCTCTGCCAATTTACCATCAAATCCAATGGCCGGCCAACCTCCAAAACCCCCAAAACAACCCACCGAAACCCCTAAAAAGCAGTGGTCAATTGCCGATTTCGAAATTGGAAAACCCCTCGGCAAAGGCAAATTCGGCCGTGTGTATCTCGCCCGTGAAATCAAGGTGATTAACCTAAATTAAATGCATATGGAGGCAAATAAATCGAGAATTCCGCATAATTATTATCATTTTTTCTGTGTAATTAATTTCTATTTTCTGTTGTCTTGTGTTGGTTAGACTAAGTATATAGTGGCGCTGAAGGTGATATTCAAGGAGCAAATAGAGAAGTACAAATTGCAGCACCAGTTGCGAAGGGAAATGGAGATCCAAACAAGCCTCCGCCATCCCAATGTACTGCGTCTCTACGGATGGTTTCACGACTCGGACAGGATTTTTTTCATCTTGGAGTACGCTCATGGAGGTGAGCTCTACAAAGAGCTCCGTAAAACCGGCCACTTCTCCGAATCACAAGCTGCCACCGTAAAAAAATTCATTATTATTTATTTCTTTGATTCCATTTGTGTGGACGAGAGTTTATATAATTATGGTGCACTTGTTTGACGTTTTGCCGCATTGAAATTTTTTAGCTAAATTATGGATTTATCTGTAGCTATTCATGTTGATTTCTGAAGGTACACTTTTTTATTTTGTATTAAGACTTTGGTGTAAGTTGAATCTGGATGTTACTGTTTCTTTTTTTTCCCCTTTCTTTTACTTTATGATTATTCAGGTCAATCTTGTAATGAGCATGCATGTGCCATGAGCCCTAGAATTATACAAGTGTTTCAATTCATTTTTGGAAGTTTTGATGTCATGTATCTTGACTTGGTTTAATTTTTTTTCCCCATTATTGAGATATATGTCTACATGATCATGTTGTAACTAAAATGTATTGAAAATTTTAGTTAAACTATAGTTTTGAGGCTCTGGCTTGCATAATTGTTCTAGTGTTGTGTGTTGGTATGCATTTCTAGGTTTTGTTGGACAAGGGATTTGTGAATTCTTGTCCTGTCTGAACTCTTAATTTCTAAAAAATCTTCCATTTAATTTCTGACTTTTGATGTTTTGTTTGTAACGTATACCAGTATATAGCAAGCCTCGCGCAGGCTTTGGCGTACTGTCATGAAAAGAATGTGATTCATAGGGATATCAAACCAGAAAATCTGTTACTCGATCATGAGGTAATGGCTGTTGTTAATCTATAATATCCTCAATTGTATTTACCTAAACTGCTTTCATTGAATAGCGGCTGACAGTACATGCATATATAAACTAGCATATGTTGAGCTTGTTCATGGAAACTATGTGATATCATTCTTACACATTTATTCATTCTTTAATTTCCTCTGTGACTCAAAGTTCACATAGATTTTCCTTTTTTCAGTTTGCTAACTTAGTTGAAGAGCTTTATGACTTCATGACATGATTGATATGCCTTTAATTAATAAAATTGACCTCAAATAGCTGTGAAGAATGAAGCTTTTTTGGTTGCTTCCTCCATCAGCATTGCGAATAATCTATAAGTTGAAACCTGAAACAATGAAATCAAGGTGCTTATCCTGTGAAATAACAGAATTTTATGAATCCCTTACAGGGTCGGCTTAAGATAGCAGATTTTGGTTGGTCAGTACAATCTAAAACCAAAAGACACACTATGTGTGGCACTTTGGACTATTTAGCACCAGAAATGGTGGAGAACAAGGCGCACGACTATGCAGTGGACAACTGGACTTTGGGCATACTGTGCTATGAGTTTCTATTCGGTGCCCCTCCATTTGAAGCTGAAAGCCAGTCAGACACATTTAGAAGGTAACAGTAAGTCTTGTTTGTTTTCTGGTATTCTCATTATATTGAACAAGAAGTTGATAATGATATATTTTGAGCCATGCAGGATTATGAAGGTAGACCTGAGCTTTCCTTCCACCCCTGTTGTGTCAACAGAAGCTACAACTCTCATTAGCCAGGTAATTTTCTGATTCGGTGCTTCCGTTTAGTTTCAGTTTTTTGAAAGATATTCCCAGAGATGGTATTTCTCGTTCTTGATTGGCCTTTATTTTCTGAAGCTTCTTGTGAAGGACTCATCTAAACGGCTCTCGCTTCAAAAGATCATGAAACATCCTTGGATAGTTAAGTATGCCGACCCCATGAGCATCTGCTCAAAATAATGGTTTTGTTCAACCTTATAATCTTATGCAATGCTAGAAGATTAGTTAGGGGGATCGGATTGATTTTAAATCTTATCTCATATTTGAAGCTTCTTTTCACCTTAATCTATTAACAGCATGTATTGTAATGTGCTTTTGTAAATCTCAGTTGATTTGATGTTAGAGTTCTTCCCTATCTCGGTTTCCTAATTGATATAGAGCTTATGTTATTTAAGGGTAGTTCTAACAAGGACTGGGTTGAGCCGCACCCAAATTATTCTCTTTTCACAAGGCAAGTGCATAAAAAAAGAAAAAAAGAAAATATAAAAATAAAAAACAGAAAAACGAAAAGAAAAAGACCATTTCAGGCCTTCTTATTATAAAAATGCTTCAATAAGAGAGGTCATCTTCGGATGTCTGAATGCATTTTTCAGTGAGGTTTAGGAAACTATTGAAAAAAGATTTGGATTAAATATACAGGTGTGTGTAGCATCAATTGAGAATATGTGAAAGTGAGAATGTTAGATTTTTTTGGATGCTTAGTTTTTTTGTGATAATGGATTTGGATATGTTTTCAGATTTATATTTAATTTTAAAAAGATGTGTGTCATACAAATTAGTTCAAGTTTGGTTAAGCTTTAATCCTGATAACATTAAGCTTAATCCAAGATTATCAAACTAATATATTATTAAATAGACATTTTGAAGGAATATTGCCAAAACCTAATATGTTGTCATAATAGGCAAGAATATGAGCTATTTATGGTCTATTTGGATGGGTTTTGGCTCGATTTTGCGGGTCTCGGTTTAAAAAAATTGATTTGAGTGATTTCAATGAAACCTTTGAGACTTCATTTGGATGGGTTTGGGCTCTTGGATTTTGTGGTTTGAATAAGTTGAAATCCCACTTGGATTGGGTTTGGATGTTCGGGTTTAGGGAAAATAGCAGGTGATAGGTGTCAAATCAATGTTTTTTTTAGTGAAATTTGAAAAAGTAGGTAATACCGTAGTAGGTATCAAAATAATGTTTTATAAGTTTGAAGAGTTTGAATGTGAGTTTCTGAATATGTTTTATGGGTTTGACGAAAACTTATTTGGAAGGATTTTGGCTTGATCTTGCGAAACCCGTGAGATCGAACTAAAACTCATCCACATACACCCTTAACTGCTTTTACCTTTTTCTCAAATAGGCTTACATGTGATGAGGCCTAATAATTGGGCTTAAGTGGGCCTTAAGCATTTAATGCGATTAGCTGGTCATAAAAAAGTTTGCCAGTGTCTTTTGGGCCTTACTCCGTAGCCCTAAATTTTGTGAGATCCATAGTGATTGAAAAACGGAATTAAATATTTCCAAATATCATAACGTGGGCCTATGTGCTCAAATCACATTTCTTTTTCCAGTCAAAATTTTAACCTAAAAAAAAAACTTAAGGCTTATGCCTTAAGAATGATGACATTTTCGTTTCGAATTTTATATATCAAGATTCCAGCCCACATTGGCCCAAGTTTATTATTAATGGGGAAAACCGGAAAATGTGGGGTCTGCATAGCAACCAAATCCCAAACCAATTTTGCAAGTAGCAACAGTGTAATACAGCCCATAGCCAGATAGGAATCCACAATATAGGCTGTATTTGGATGGATTTTGGTTCGGTCTCACGCGTTTCGTGAGATCGAGTCGAAATCATTTCAAATGAGTTTTCGCCAAACCCATAAAACCATCAAAAACTTATTTAGAAACTCACACTCAAACTATTCAAACCTATAAAACATTGATTTGACACCTACCATCTACTTTTTCCCTCAAATCTCACTAAAAAGACATTGACTTGACACCTATCACCTACTTTTTTCCCTAAACCCCAACATCCAAACCCAATTCAAGTGGGGTTTCAACTTATTCAAACCACAAAACTCAAGAGCCAAAACACATCCAAATGAAGTCTCAAAGGTTTCATCGAAACCACCCAAACCAATTTTTTTAAACCGAGACCCACGAAACCGAGCCAAAACTCATCCAAATAGACCCATAGTTTTTACTTTCTAAAGAAGTGGGTTGGGTAAAATCAGCCTAAAAAATCTTTTATCTTCTAATTTAATAAAGAATAAATAAATGTTGGGATTTATCATTGATAAGATATTATTACCAAAATATGATCTTAATCAGGTTCAATTTATCACATAAGTAATACTATAATATTTTCATAATTTCATTTAGTATTTACTCATGAAAATTATAATTACCAAACTGCAACGCTCAACTTATCTCTACTCACGAACTTTTTGTGATTGATTATTTTTAAGATATATTACAATCACATAACAAATGCATCAGATTTGTTTTGTCAGTGAGAGAGATTTTATTGAGTAAAAAAAAGTTTCTCAAAATTAATCTTCCTTTTATCAAAATTTTCATTTTCTTTTTCAAAAATATCAAAATATTTTGTCGGTTTTAGAATTAATGGAAACCAAATGCTTTCAAAACTTTTTATTTGAATTGAGACTCTTATTTTTCTTAATTTATATATTTTTTTTATAACTTTTCTTTTTGTTAAGGAAAATTTTCAATATTTGACCCCCGATAAAGTATACTGGTAGAAGTTATAAGTGCCTATATGGAAGAGTTCTCGTTTAATTTCGCAAGTGACAAAACTGTACTAGAACTCATCCAAATTGACTTTATCCCTGAAATTCAATCCAAACATATTCACAAACCCGCAAACACTTGAAACTCACTTGCAAGTTGTAATCCTATAAAACTTTTATTGATATCTATTATTTATTATTTCTATATAAATTTTATAAAAAATATTAATAATTTTGACACCTACAATCTATTTCCCCCCAAAACCTATACAAACCAATATAAATGAGGTTTCAACCTTTTCAAAAATCACAATCCAACATTCAATCTCAATTCATATAGAATTTCAAAGATTTAATAATTATTGGGTAAACTCAACCATACTAAAATGGCATACCCTAATCATTTTTCGAAATTAAAACCCACAAAAATGGAATCAATTCTCTTCCATATGCACACATTTGTCTCTACTCTTTACCAATGAGCTTAAGGGAAAGGCAGATAGAAAACATTTACTCCTATATTATTAAGAAAAACATCCTTAAATATGCTGCCAAAACACATGATAATGCCATTTTTGGCTTCTTGATTAATATTCGGCAAAACACAACCCAGGGACAATTCCGTCATCTTACACCGAATAAAGGGACCTTAAAACAACTAATGCCACTAACTTTAGTTAAGATTTCCAGCTGTAAACAAGAAATAAAGACAAATACGAACCTCATACTCTGAAAAAGAGAACCAATTTAAAGTCACATGTGATGCCATTCAACAAATAATTTTCCCCCACGGAACATGCCAGCCATAAAGTTTAATTCTCATAATTCTCACGCACTATTCATTATCAAACCCACACCATCTCAATTTTTGCTACCATGATCAAAATCCATTACAGATGGGGAGAGAGTAAGTCCAAACTCTTCACTAAAAGAGGCATAAATATTGTTTCTCATATATGACAACTATTTTTCCAGATGACTTCATCCTTCACTTATAAGTTATAACAAACAAAGTTTGAACTGTATTTATTACAAAGTTAATTTGAACTATAATTGTTCTATAGGTTTTGCAGTTAAACTCATGAATCTAAAGCATAACTAATTACTTTCAATCTAGATTCTTATTATGGCTGGATTAAGATTCGCCTCAGCTTGTTCATTGAAAAATTAAAGAGTTAATGAAAATATATGATAATCTTCAATTTACTTTTCTTATGATTTGGAAAAATAGCATTTTATCCCCCATAATTTTATAAAAATTTCATACTTTGATATTTTTAAACATAAAAAGATATCAATTGCAAAACTACTCCTTTTATATACATACTTTACTTTGATTCAATCAACTTATAAATGTGACACTTTAAGCCCTTTGTATTATTTAAATGTGACATACCCCACTATGTTATAATAATTGTGGTATTTTAGCCGACATATTTTGATAAATTGGCACTTTATCACCATGTGATTTGATAATTCAGCACATTATCCTCATGTGTTATGATAATTGTGACTAACAGACGATTGGTCTAGTGGAAGGGACTAGTCACTACAAAGTAGCGGACTCATGTTCTAATTCCTATTGGTAGAGGTATCCACTTAATGTGTCCAACCCGCCTCGAAAGGGACTAAACCCTTAAAAAACAAAAACAAAAACAAAAACGATTATGATAATTATGACACTTAACCTCCTTTGATATTAGTGACACTTTAAACCCCACCTCCTAAGGGTACTTTTGTATATAATCTACTTGAAATGGATTACATATCACAAATATACATTTCGTATTGAAAATCATAATCCAAATTTGATTTATTTGATTTCGTTCAACTAAAGATATAATATATCGCACTTATCACATGATTAATTATATTTCCACAATTATTACCAAAATAAAAATAAAACAAATATAGTATTATGATAAACTTACCATGATCAATCAAATGTATTTAATATAAAAGCAATACGCGTATACAAACGCAATACGTGTACTTTGTATACTGAGTAAGAAATACTAGAAAGCAAACAAAAAAATTTTCTACTCGAGTATATAAACTCCACATCCCAATTTCTACCTACACAGCACAAATTTCTCACAATGGCCGCGTCCCTCACACTCTCTCTCCTCACTCTCACCATTCTCACCACCGCCGTCGCCGCCACCAACATCACCGCAATCCTTTCCGAATACCCTGAATACAGCGAATTTAACAACCTACTCACACAAACCAAACTGGCCGACGAAATCAACAGCCGCCAACCAGTCACCGTCTGCGCCCTCCCCAACGGCGCCCTCTCCTCCATCACCGGGAAATATCCCCTCAGCGTCATCAAAAACGTCCTAGCCCTCCACGTCCTCCTCGACTACTACGACGCCCCCAAGCTCCACAAAATCGCCGAAGGCTCCGTACTTTCCACCACTCTCTACCAAACCACCGGGAACGCCGACGGTAACCTCGGATTCGTCAACATTACAGATCTACGCGGCGGAAAAGTCGGATTCGGGTCAGGCGTACCCGGTTCGGCTCTCGACACCACTTTCACCAAATCTGTCAGACAAATACCGTACAATGTTTCAGTTATTGAGGTCAGTCAGCCGATTGCGCCGGCGGCGATTCTAAAGGCTGCGGCTCCGAAGGCGTCGGACGTGAACATAACCGCTTTGCTTGAGAAAGCCGGGTGTAAAACATTTGCTTCACTACTCGTATCCACTGGGGTTTTGAAAGCGTACACGTCAGCAATTGAAAAAGGTTTGACCGTTTTTGCACCGAACGATGAGGCTTTCAAAGGAGCGGACGTTCCAGATCTGAGCAAGCTTACGAATGCGGATATCGTTTCGATCTTACAGTATCACGCCCTCGCTAGTTATTCCCCAATTGGTACATTGAAGCAAACCAAAAGTAAAATTTCTACACTCGCTACTAACGGCGCCGGAAAGTATGACCTCAGCGTAGCGACAGCCGGTGACTCGGTTAGTCTCGACACCGGGGTTGACTCATCCAGAATTGCTTCAACGGTACTCGATTCAACTCCACTTGCCATTTTTACTGTCGATAATTTGCTTCTTCCGGTGGAGCTTTTCGGTAAGGCTCCGTCGCCGGCGCCTGGTCCTGCGCCGGAGACTTCTCCTTCTCCGTCGCCTTCGCCTGTGGCTGATGCTCCGGCGCCGGGATCTGCTGCTACGCCCATATTCTCTCCTCCTGCGCCGCCGAGGAGCTCTCCTGACGGCGCGCCTTCGGAAGGACCGACCGCGGACTCGCAGAACAGTACATCGAATAATGCCGCCGGGGTTTTGGAAGCTCCGGCAGTGGTGAAAATGGTGCTCACAGTGGCAATTTCGATGTTTGTGTGTGTTTTAGTGTCCTAAATCGTCATTTACAGGTTTGCTTGATTTTTAGTGGTTATTTATTTTTTGTAACCAATTGTCGTTTTTTTTGTTTCCTTTTTCTTTTTCCCTGTGGTCATTTTTTTTATTATTTATGGTGACTGCATCTAGAAATGTTTTTTTTTTTCAAAATTTATTAATCTGTTCTAATTGTGTTTCCTAAATATTCATGAATCATGAGAATTAGAGATTGATTTTTGAATGATATTATTAAGGACGTATTATTGATTTTATATTTATTTTAATTTCATTTGATGAATCAAATTATATTATTTAATTTAAAATGCTTTATTTGTCTAGAACTTATATATAGATGTCGGTTGTCTGAGGAGGCTGTGACTTCACGTGGGGAGAGAAATTTGGTGTGGACCAGAAAACCAAGTTTCAAAATTTCAAGATACGAAAGAAAAAGATTAAAAATGTCTGAACTTATTAACAATTTTTATTTATTTAGAGTAGAGTCAATTAACTGAGTTATTTTAATTGATTAGCATAAATAGTGAGTTTATTTGTGGAATTAGCAAAGTGAAACGGTATATATTCATTGCTCATTAACTTGCCAGTTACGATTTTGGAGAAAGTGTGGAATTTATTTAATAACTTGAATTAAAGGATGCCCATGCTTATATTCAAATTTCTTTCTAGTCCTTTATATTTATCGCGTTTTACACATTTTGTCGGTGCATTGGTTTGGACGAATAGATTACCCCAGGTGCCCAGCTGGTTTTTGGGCTGATTGGATAATTGGGCCGACTAAATTAATTTACTGTTTGGTAGTTGGTGTTGGGTCAAATGGCACTCAAACAAATTGATTAGTACACTCCACACTGCTATGGCCCAATTGTTGGCGAAGTCCAAAGTACCCTCAATACGTTTGCTTCAGAGGCCCTAAATCAATGGCAATCACTCCCAAATTTTAGTACAAGCTCAGGTCTCTGGTCCATATGGCAAAGTACCCGTGATAAACGAATTTTGTACAAAACCCGTCCTTGATCCTTGTAATAATTTCCTATATCATCATATTTTCTTGCGCAATCACCCTATTCCTCCATCTCTATTTGGTATTTAACAAAAGTCACACTCTTCTCAAGTGAAAGTTATTTGGATACACATTCTCTTTTCATATATAAAAGAGTCAGATTAATTTTTTTTTAACATTATATTTCCAAAAGAGCCTGAAGTTTTAGATTTCGAAGTACGAAATGAAGCCACAATGGATTCAAAGAGGGCATTATAATATAATAATATATGGTTACAAACAAATAGAGAAAAACAAAAATACAAAAAAATAAGATTGATCTAAATTATGTCCAACAATATAACATGGTGCAAAATTAGAACTATTTACTACTGGAAACTTAATTAGAAATTCAAGTTAAGACACACTCAATTCATTCAAAAAATAAAATTGCAGCCCGCATGGGCAGCTCAATTGGTCTCAGAGGTGGAATTTGGAACAAGAGACCAAGGATCGAATCTCACCAGCGGCAGTGTGGGAGCAACCTCTCAAAAAATGGGGGGGGCTCCTTGTGCGCAGTGAGCACTGGTCCCAGCCTCTGTTGCCGGTTGAGTCACAAATGATTTATCTCCTCTCACAATCCCGTCGAGTAGGGGATGAGGGGCGCCCGGGGTGAGCGATTTCACCTTTTGGAACAAAAAATAAAATTGCAATGACTGAATAATTTCTTTAAAAAGTGATGAATTACAAAAACATACCAAACAAATTAAACCAAGTACACTACTAAAATCCTACATCTTTAACAATCCATTAGAAAAGATATCCGCAAAAGCATCCATCTTCATTTTTGGCAAAGAAAAACCAATCTCTAAACCTCCCTCAAATTCCCTTGACTTACAAAGCGACATCGATCCATCCCCATCAATCGACACCGATTCATGCTTCTTCAGCTTTCCCCACCCGAAATCCGTATCATACAAGTCGAATTTCGGTGATCCCGCCACCCCAAACGATCGTTTTCCTACCAATGACCCAAATATATTCAACCAGTTCTCAACATCTTTAAATAGTTCCTCCTTATTATTAACCTTTTTTATTATCACATCTCCAATTACCTCAGCTGCGGCAAAAAATCCATCATCTCCTCTCAATTCTCCGAACGTCGAATATGCATAAGCAAAAGCCAAACAATTACCAAAATACCCTTCCGGTACGAGTGGGGTCATCCGCCCCCGCGCATCCACCGCAAACGCGAATATATCAGCATCATCATCTCGGACCTGTTCACCTGTTTGGTATGTAGATTTAGCTAAACAACTCCAAACATAAGCAATTGTTGTTGTGAAAGAGGACAAGTGAATTAAATCTGGTTTTCGGGCTCGAACAATATTTTTGAGATGTAGGATGTCTTCTCTACGCAAAATATACGTAGCTCGGACTTTGTTCGTCGGGAAATTTAAAGGTGACGACTCAAGTTTGAAATTTCTCATTTGATTCCAATGAATATTTACTATCCCAGATGGATCTTTTATCACTGATCTATCGTAAAATGGTAATAAAAATTCATTAATTTCTACACCAAGTTTGGCGATTGAGCTCCACGCTTTTATGAATCGTACAATTGAACTAGCATCACCTATAGCGTGATGGTTAATAAAACCAATGCTAATTCCTGTATCAGGAAATAATGTGATTTGAACGGCGAACAGAGGAACCATTTTCGACCCTGATTCGGGTTCGACAACGGGTTCCGGTAAATCAGGGACGAAAGCGTAGAATTCATCAGCAACTCGGGGTTGGTCTGATGTCAGGTAATTGAAATCAGAAGCTTCGTTCGATGACTCAGCAACGGTGACGGAAACAGAGTCACCGGGAATGTATTGAAATTCAGGGATTTTTGAGTTAGGGGGAAAGATTAAGTTTCCTGCTAATGGAAGGAAATGTTTGAGTGTTTGTGAAAGGGAGTTTTTCAAATGTGGAACTATAGTCTTTAAGAAATGTGTTTTGGAACAGGGGAATTGGTAGAAGAGGAGACGTTGAATTGGGTGGAAGTGGAGCCATCCGATGTCAAAGAAAGTGAGAGGAAGGGACTGCTCAGTGGCTGTGCCGCCGTGGGCTGGTGGAGCTACACGGCAGCGGTCCAGGATGGTGGCGGGTTTTAGGGTTGAAGCCATTGTGGTAGACTGGTAGTAGTGAAGTACTCAATGTTTTCTGCGTCAATATATAAGTTTTTTAGTGTAGGTTGTTTCTAGGGTAATTGGCATTTTTCACCCCTTAAAATACATCATTTTAGTACTTTGTATTTTAAAATTAGAATTTTGACACATTGTATCCTCGAATTGCAATTATTTGATAAAATGATGGACCTTTTGTACCCTAGTAGGAGCCATCTTGCGGAAATATATGTAATATGGGAGTGCAATGTTTTAATATTTCAGATAAGAGTGCAAAATGTCGAAACAGTTAATATACGAGGGGTAAAAGGTCAATCACTCTCTCTTTCTATGGATAATTTTAAAACAGATATGTATTATCTGTAATTGCCACAAAAAGATGGCTTTTTTTGGTTATATTATTAGTGTAATATAAATGAGTTGATTCTAGATTCTATAATCTACTAACTATGACAAGTCCATGGTTGAATTTTCCGTTGCATATATGTTCAAATTCGGCATTGCTAAACTATGATTATGAGACTAATTAGATTTGTTGATGACTATTTTCAAAAGGAAAGTATCAAATTGATTCCTTCACGTATTATGGGTCAAGTTTAATTTATGCTCCCATTAGTTTCTCAGGTTTGGTGGGTGATATATATTTATAGGAAAAATACGAGACACACTCCTGTACTATCCAAAACTTGTTATGAAATTAGTATTATTATATCATGTCAATTGTTTATAGATTTCCCTTGTATGATTAAATATTTAACATGAAACCCCAACAATACATGCAAAATAAAATTTCAAATTTTGTAAGGGGTTTTGTGATGAATATTTAACGGTATAATGGATAGTGGACAAACATTTCATATTATAGTTTCGTGCATATTTCGCATAACACGAGGAGTATCTTACATTTATCCCATATTTTTAACATAATATAATGGATAGTGGACGAACATTTCATATTATAGTTTCGTTCATATTTCGCATAACACGAGGAGTATCTTGCATTTATCCCATATTTTTAACATAAGTTTTTAGCCTTGTAGAGATAATTTAGATGATACGCAATTACAAAAGGTCGAATATATTCTTTAATGATATTTATTAATTATCATTAACATTTCTAAAATAAATTTATTATTCATGATGAACCACTATTCTTGTTACTTAAATAGAACTAAAACGGGTCCGCGCGTTTTGTTAGAGACTGATATGGTAAAACAAAACTAATTTCCCTATGTAGATGTCTAGCTCCTTTTTCATCTAATTCTGCTTTTCTTCCACAATCTAACTTATTTTTCAATTCATCTTTGCATTAACATTTCCGATTATGTAAAAGGAATTTTCTTTTTCTTAAACTACCTAACTTTCAATCGTACATTTCAACATTAAAAAGGAAATATATTTACATATGTAAAGCAAATTATCACTTAGTTTGATCAAAGTTAAAATACAATACGTAAGAGACCATCATACATCCATGCAACCACAAATATATCAAGATGCAAAAATGGGATGAATCAGAAAATACATTTTTATAAATCAACTTGTTGCAACTGATCAGTGTCTAAGACAATTTCATCAAAAATATGGGTCCACATTGATTAGAGGCTCGAATTGTCCGCATTGGTTGGAGGCTCAAATTGTGCATCATGAGTTGGAGGCTCAAATTGTGCAGCAATGGATTCATGAGTAGTTTCATTATTATCATTCTCGTTGATATAAACACCAGTCGCATGGAACACTTGTTGCCATAATTCCCAATCCTCCAATAAATCCTTTTGCTCGGAACCAATCTCCATTGGATAAACCTGTTGCATAATTTGATTTTCCCATGAATTTGGTAGGACATAATTGTTGTTTTGATTGAAATTTGCAGAGGCATGATCCATTGCCAGATATTGATGATGATCTTCAGTAAAGGCATGTGGAAAACTTTGAGCAACATCAACACCCACCCTATTCATAAGCCCCTCATTTGGTTGTCCCACGCAAATATGTTCGTAAGCAGTAATTGCATGATTTTCCTCATTCCTAGATGATTCTTGAGGAATTTCATAAGTTTGTTGCTCGCAATCCTTATTCTTTTTTCCATCTCTTTTGTAGATTCGACAAAGAACCCATTTATCCAACTGCAAAAATTAATAGTATATATATATAGTTTAATGAGTTGAAGAAGTAGGAGATAAACAAAAATATGTTTTGTTCAAGATAATTAAAAAACTTGTACCCTCATGTCATGATCTCTATTTCTTTGAAGGTTGGGTTGATGAACCCTATATTCTTGCATGAGCCAATTAGTCTTTTTTCCTTTCGGAGGTCTGCCTTCGTAAAACACCAATGCCTTCTTTGATCCAACTAGTTCACTATTGTGATGTATGACTTTATCGGCCCCAGTGGCTTTCCAATAGCCACTGTCTGCTACTCGATTAGGGCGTGATCCATTTAAGTACTTGCGTTCCCTTGGAGTAAAGAAATACCATTTTTTCTCTCCGAGTTGAGAAAATATCTCTACAAAATGGAATCATCATAAACACACAAATCAATTAAAAGTTATTGATATGTCAAAATTTATGAAAGTTGTCTACAATAATTTACAATGTGATTTATTGATTTAAAATTTTATCAAACACGTAAATTCAAGTTTCATAAATAAGTTAAGCCATTTTAAATTACAAGTGTAGGCAGTTATGATACACTTATTGGTTGTGTTATGTAATTGGATAATATATCTGAAATAATGATTGAATTATAGGAGTATTTCACTTATCTATTTTGTTGCCTTCTCAGTTCTAAATCCGAGGAAAAATAAATTTGGTACAGAGGAAATATATATAGTAGTATAAGACATAGAAACAGTAATTAGTACCAGCAATGATTTCTTCAGGATGAAGATTAAAGGGCTGTTTGTGTTTTCTTGAAGAAATTCATCGGTAAATAGAGAGGGTAACCATCCTTTTAAGAAATTCCTAATCTCACTGTTTACCTCAAACTTAGCTAATTACTAATGGGATCTATTTTCTTGCCTTCTGTTTTTCTTTCTTGTCTAATTACTAATGTAATTGACCTTAGAGTTAAAGGAATTACAAAAGTAAAAATCAAATAACATAAGAAAGAGAATAAAGAACAAATCTAAACCTGACAATTCTTGAGGATTGTGTTTATAGATATCAGCCTCATGTATTTTACTGTATGGGATAGGTTCATTCTCTATTTTCTTCTTCAGATAATACACAATGAGTTCATCATCTGTGGGTTGGAAACAATATCCGAATGGAAAATCTTCAATATATACGATTTCAACTCGAGAATTTGCATTGCCATATTGATTATGAAATTGTTGATAATGTAAAGGGTTGTTTTGTGTATTATGATTTCTTTGTGTACAAGGATCCATGGATGAAAAAGACTTGTAATAGAAAATAATGGCACAAAGGATTATGATACCCGATTTATATATAACAATGAGTTATAATTAAATTAGAATTTGTTATTAATGATAAGGACAAATTCCATGAATTTAGATAGAATTTGTTTAAGTTTAATATATTAGTGAAAAAAAAAATAGCTTCCCTTTCCCAATAGGTAGCTTCATCGAAAATTCAAGACTAACGGATTATATTATCCTTTTACAGATTAACTTTTAATTTTAGGTTAATTTCATGCAGATTAAGAACTACGGGATAGGATAAAAAAAACATAAAATATTGATTTCACACGTAGAAAGGCAGAGCACATATATGTAACTTTTATTTTATAAAATGTATTGCATGTGCAGTTCAATTTCCCAAATTTTTATATTTTATTATTTTATCTATGACCCAGGTTCTCCAAAATATGTACCCAGATTATATATGCATACGTGTATAAATACAACTTCACACTTTTTTTTTTTGGATGAATTATGAATAAATACAACTTAATCAATTTTGAAATATAGTATTTATCAATAATCACTTTTTAATTACACCTTTAATTTGTACAACTTACATATAAATATATATAGGAAAATTCATTAATTGTTTCTTATTTTTATTGTCTATTGGCTTTTGGGCCACTGAGATTTATTTTACAATTAGTGGGCTATTAAACCCAAGATAGCCCAAGAAAGAGAGTTATTGGTTGAAAAAAAAAAGTTAATAAGTTTTCGAAATAAAATAAAGGAAACTTACCACTAAGTGTATGATTAACGGATGCTTTTGAACATTGGGCCAGTGGCCAAGTGCTTAAGTCAGCCCACGAAGATTGACAACGACTTGGACCGAGCCGGAGCCCGAACCCGTTAGACCAGATCGAGATTTAGTTTTGTATTTCAGGGTGAACGCGATTTAGTTTGAAATTAGTTTAGTAGTATTCTAGTCAAACTAAATAAATGTAGACGTATGGTGTGTTTGGTCTAGCGATTCGAAAAGTAATTATAGGAGAATACTTTAATTGCTTCTAAAATAAGTTGATTTTTTGCTTCTCGAGATCCCAAAAATGATTATGATCTTGGGGGCCAAACATCATGAAAATCACGATTGAACAGAAGTAATTTTTATAATCGGGGCCATACACTTCAAAAATCACAATAAAGATGTAAAAGTGATTTTAAGAACTCCAATCGCTGGGTCAAACTCACTCGTAGTAGTTTCTAATCAGAGTGAATAAACGTACTTTATTAAAAGTCAACCAAAGGAATAGTTTCCTAGTTAAAGTCTAGTTTATTAAAGTCATCTATACAATCGCAAAAAACTTTAAAACTTGTTATTACTTGTAATTTTCTTGTTTTTCGAGTTTATGAGCAACTTCTTTTCAAGTTTTGATTGAACTGGATAGATCAAAATTAATTGATAGTTTGACTTTATTTGCAAGTTCAAATAAATAAAACATATTTTATAAAATAGTGTTATCAAAAGTAAGTTCAAGTAACTATTTAGGTTTTGATTCAGTTTCAATTGATTTTGATTTCGAAAATGCGTTTTATCGAATAATTTGGAAGGAAATAATATTATCGGACGAACAAAGTGTTTGAGTAGCCAAGCTTTTGAATATATGTATTAAGTTTGAGAAGAGGGAAAATCCTTTCAAATGAAACTTTGCTTAAACCCATGACATCCAACTTCATGAAAATTACATTACAAAAAAATTGAGCTTAAGGGACAAAAAAAATTAAATGTTAATGTGGAAGT
This sequence comes from Penstemon eatonii, assembly GCA_038501285.1. Lineage (NCBI taxonomy): Eukaryota > Viridiplantae > Streptophyta > Magnoliopsida > Lamiales > Plantaginaceae > Penstemon > Penstemon eatonii. The sequence continues at coordinate 49,580,069 of CM076712.1, forward strand.
TGTCACTCTTTGTATGCATTTAGTGATAAAAATATTAATTTTATCATAATAATAATTGTGACAATTGTAATAGTGACAAAATATGTTTATAAGTTGTCACTAATAGCTATTAATGACAAATATATAGTGACTTAAGTTGTCACTATTGACAATTAGCGATACCCTTTTAGTAACAACCTAGTGGCAATAAATATTGTCACTATGGTTTAGTGACAACTTTTTGGTTGTCACTTTTGGGGTATCGCTAAATGTCAATAGTGACAATTTTTTTACAATTCTTGTCACTAGTATGTTTATGAAAACTATTTTTGTGACAACATTTGAGTTCTTGTCACTTAATATATTTAAGAACTGACCACTTTAATATTGTCACATAAAATTTTATCACTAAAATTAATTATTTTTATAGTTTTAGCTCAGATTCATGAAACTTTGTTAAAGCCCACACATTGGTTTGTCATTTATCATATCTCAAACTTTACAAAAGATATTAATTTATCAGATACCATCTACTTTTTTTTCCCTCCGACATCCAAACCCAGCCCAATTATGACGCCCGTCCCGAACCCTAGCATCTTCAAGTTCAATTACTAATTCTTAAGCTCTCATATATATTTGACCCGAAAGTTTATGTTTGATTTAGAAATTTATTTTAACTAGGTGAACAGAATTTTGCATTATAGATTAACCTCTTAAATTATCAAGAGTTTTGGTACACTTATAAAGTATAAAGGAAGGATACAAATGTTGGAAGTTTGTAATAAGTAATTAATGAAAACTTAGCTCTCAGTTATGCATATAAAAATATAAAATAAAAACTAGCTCTCATAATCATCGTAGTAAACTCCAACAGTTTTAGTTTTAGAATTGAGTTTTTTATTTATTTTTTATATTTTATATTTTATAGTGGGATTTCTAATATTATTTTATTTAAAAAAAAAAACTCGTGTATACAACTAGTAATTTTGTTTGTATACACGAGTTTTTTTTTTTTTCCAACTATAAATGGAATGAATATGTTGACAAACGATAATAAGAATGAACCTTAGAATGGGAGATTTCTGAGACATAATACGACGCACAATTCGTGGGATGAATTTAAATGAATTAATAGGAAAATTCTTAGAAGGCTTAATAATTTAAATTTCTAAAGAATATCCACATATATTCTGTAAAGCAAAACAAACATACCTTTCAAACTTCTAGATGAAAAAAAGAGTGTGGAGGGGGGAAACAAAAAACAAAAAGTGTGAAGTCCAGATTCATTAATATCTTGAAAACCGAAGACCCATTCCCCAAAATAATGACAACAAAAAATCGAACATATGTAGGATTCAATGTAATATGTTTGCACAAGAGAGCTATGTTTTGGTAATATTATTAGATTTTAAAAATGCATATAATTTAATATGTTCAATAGATATATTACGTGACACCAAATTGTGAAGGAAAATTAAAATAAAACCGCATTAGAATAGATACTGATCCATATTGTCATGCAGAATCGAGAATATATACCAAACGGAATTACAAAAAAAAAAAAACAAAATCTCCCATTATTATAAGCAAGTTTAGTTATATCTTCAATCTATCATAAAAGGCATCTGCAAAAGCCTCCATTTTCTTCTTAGGCAAAGACAAACCAATCTCCAATCCTCCCTCAAATTCACTAGACTTACAAAGCGACATGGCACCACCATCTCCGTCAATAGATACACATTCAAACTTCTTCGGCTTTCCCCATCCGAAATCCATATCATACATATCAAATTTCGGCGACCCTGACACCCCAAAACAACGTTTTCCGATCATCATGGGTCCGTATTTCATCATCCACTTGTCCGAATCTCTCAAAAATTCTTCCTTCTTGTTCACCTTCTCAGTTATCACTTCTCCAATTAACTCAACTGCAATTATGAACCCGTTCTCCCCTTTCAATTCTCCATGTGTCGACTCTGTAGTGACTAAGGCCACGCAGTTCCCAAAATAATTCCTTGGCACCGGTGGGTCCAATCTGGCCCGCGCATCCACCGCGAAGCAGAAGTATTCGGGCTCCATATCATCGACCTCCTCCCCAGCTCCAGCTGCACATTTGGTCAAACAAGTCCAAACATATGCGCTGGTTATTGTAAAAGATGATAAATGAAACATAGCTGGAGTAGTACTTTTGGCTATGACCAAATTCTTGAGTTGTTGAACTTCATATTTCTGCAGAATGTATGTTGCTCGGACGTTCTTTGTAGATGAATTTAAAGGCGGAGACTGTCGAAATAAATAAACTAGATACATTAACCTCGGATAAGTGCATAGCATATAAAATTTCTAGATGAAAACTAATATGTCATGTTAATATACTAGGAAAAATACATAATTTAGTCCTTTGTTTTATTTAGGTGATGTATTCAGCTACATGATATACTATGAATTTATTATATATTCCTATATCTTTAAAGGTGAAACAAATAACATTTTTTTCTTTCAAAAATAGACTTAATTATTCTCTTTCGTTTTCAAAAATAGTTCTCATCTTAAAAAGATTCTTTTATCGTTAAAAAAAATCTCTACACAAATTCTACTTGATTTGATTTCACATGAAGTAATCTGTCAGTTACACAACTTATCTTACATAACAAATATGATTTGATATAATATAATTTATATTATACACGATTTATCATCTTTTCATAATTTCTAAAGAAAAAAAATTAGAAAATTGTATTTATAAAATAATTTTCACTAAACTCAAACAAACAATATCATGAAAACAAATATATTTTAAATATCGGTTTATTTCTGAAATTACTCCTCAGAAATGCGAGACAAACAGGACTTGGGGCTGTTTTTGCACTTCACTCATTAAAATATGTTTATGTTATGAAATTCTTATATACACAGTAATTTTTTTTTTTTTTTGATAATATTATATACCTAGTAATGTAGTCATTTATAACAAGGCCAAGTTGAATTCAAGTTTAAGATACTAATTAATAAAAATTAATCATAATCTTAGAAAAGCTCCAACAATTTCTAACCTCAATCTTGAAAAGCTCCATTTGGTTCCAAAAAGTAGTTAGCAACCCAGATGGATCTTTTATCACTGATCTATCATAAAAAGGAAATGAATAATTTGCAGATAAAGTTTCATCATGTTCATCTCCCCCAAGCTTAGCAATTGAACTCCAGGCTTTCAAAAATCCCACAATTGAACTTGCATCACCTAAGGCATGATGATTCGTAAAACCGGCACAAATGCCTGAATCGGGAAACAATGTTAATTGAACGGAAAACAGGGGAATTACTTTAATACCCTTATCAGAATCGAGTTTATCCTTCGGCAAATCAGGGACGAAATTGTAAAACTCATCAGCGTTCCGTGTACTCTTTCCTGTAAGGTAATTGAAATGATCAGAAGATTCATTTGATGACTCCGCAATGGTGACGGAAACAGAGTCTCCGGGAACGTAGTGAATTTTGGGAATGTTATCTGAATTTATGGGATATATTAAGTTCCCTGTTAATGGAAGGAAATATTTGAGAGTTTGAGAAAGGGAACTTTTGAATTTCGGAACTATGTTTTGAAGGAAATATGTTTTGGAACAGGGGAATTTGTAGAAGAGGAGTAGTTGTATTGGGTGGAAGTGCAGCCATAACATGTCGAAAAATGTGAGCGGAAGAGATTGTTCCGTGGTGGTTGTGGGTGGTGCAATGCGGCAGGAGGATAGAATGGTGGTAGATTTTGGGGTTGCAGCCATGGATTCCGGTACCAAGGTTTTGCCAAGGGAAATTTGGGAGTTCTTGGGATCAATGGCAATAAGTAGAGGTGTAAAGAGTAACGTTGAACAACATATTATTTAAATTTGTTTAATTTGAATTCTTTTATCGAACTTAAAAGGGACATTATATTTTGACTCTCACTTATATAAGAGTCATCAAAAATTATGCATAAATAAGAGTCATCAAAAATTATGCATAAATAATTGTACATCAAGCTTAATAAATTGTACAATGATGTACGGGTGTATGAACCTGCCACTAACCAACCCCTTGAGTATGTACACCAGTAATTGACATTTATATCCTTTCCAAAAAAAGTTAATTACAATATTATCCCTCTCATTTATCCCTCAAATTTTTCTTCCTCTTCTCAAACCGATTTCATGCCCGCGACTGATTTTTTTCGTTTCTAAACGAATTTTTGCAAAATTAGTCTCATTCTCTTCGTCTCTTCATCAGGATTACGTTGGTAGTTTCAATTTTTCGTTTCTCTTTGTTTTTCGTTGTTAATTTCAGATCTATAAAAAACAAAAAAAAAAAGCTTAGTTTCTAATTTCTTCACTTTTCTCTGCGTTTTCTTTCGGGTTTCTGTTTCTGGAGATGTTTTAACGCATTGGCCGGCTTCAATTTTGTGTTTTCGGCTCGGAATTAGTGGATTTGAAGATTTAGGCCACGAAGAACATTTTCGGGCTGTAGATTTCTTCACGTTTCGCTACGTTTTCTTTCGGGTTTCTGTTTCTGGAGATGTTTAAACGCATTGGCCGGCTTCAATTTTGTGTTTTCAGCTCGGAATTAGTGGATTTGAAGATTCGGGCCACGAAGAACATTTTCGGGCTGTTGATTTCTTCACGTTTCGCTGCTTTTCCTTCCGAGTTTCTATTTTTGGAGCGGTTTAAATGCACTGGCCGGCTTCAATTTTGTATTTCCAGATCGAAAATAGTGGATTTGAAGATTCGGGCCACGAAGAACATTTTCGAGCTTCAATTTTGTGTTTTTATATATACAGAGGATGGGTGGAAAAAAATTCAAAAATTGAAGAGAAATTAACAATTGAAAAACAGGGCCAAGTTGCTAATCTTCAAGGAGAAGGAAATCCCACTTCAAATAATGTTTTCAAATTCCAATTACCTGCTAAATTAGTGGAGAAGGAAGCTTCACCAGTTACGCTTAATTATGTCCAGTTCTTGTAGACGAAAGTGATACAATTTCTTTCTTTGTTTCTTTTCCTTTCTATCTATCGGCGGTGGTGGTTTTGGGCTAGGCGGCGGCAGCAGGAGATTTTGGATTTTGGTTAATATTTTTTTAATAAAAGGGGCATTTTTGGAAATTTACATATGAACAGTGATCGTACACTTTTGGTGACTCTAGATGACCAAGAGTCATGTTAGAGCTTCCCAACTTAAAATTGTATTAAAATTGTATTTGAGATTGATTTAATTGTTAAAATAATCAAAGTTGTATGAGCTTTAATTGAGTCAAACGTGGGTAGAACTCCAATAGCTATATATATTTACATATATTTTGACAATGTTAGTTTATTGAGTCGAGCTAAACTTTCGAAGTTATCAAACAAATTATATTACTCAAACTTTTTTATTTAATCAATCTTGTATTGAAAAAATTCTTAATTAGACCAGGTTTAAGAGATATCATATATATTATGGTTAAAAATGCACCTCATCATTATTTGCGATGATGTAATATATTTTTCATCCAGAAGGTCTAGGAAAATCTTCAAAACCTGATTTAATAAAAAATATCTCCTCATATCGAACTTTAGAAGGGGAAATTCTTACCATGACCGGATTTGACCAAACCTAGAGTAACTACATGACAAGTGTAATACAAAACAATACATGATATATATTTTTAGGAAAAATACGAGACACACTCCTGTACTATCCAAAACTTGTTATGAAATTAGTATTATCATGTCAATTGTTTATAGATTTCTCTTGTATGATTAAATATTTAACATGAAACCCAATAATACATGCAAAATAAAATTTCAAAATTTGTAAGGGGTTTTGTGATGAATATCTAACAGTATAAGGGATTTATGCAATAAACATTTCAACAGTTGGTTTCACGCTGAATATATAACAGTAATGTGGACAAACATTTTATATAATGGTTTCTGGCATATTTCGTATAACACGAGAAGTATCTTGCATTTATTCCATACTTTTTACATAAGTTTTTAACCTTGTAGAGATAATTTAGATGCTACGCAATTATAAAAGGTCGAATATATTCTAATGATATGTGTGATATTTATTAATTATCATTAACAAAGTAACTTCTCTAAAATAAATTTATTATTCATGATGAACCACTATTCTTAATACTTATATACTTATATAGGGAAAATTCTTATATAGAACTAAAACGGATCCGCGCGTTTTGTTAGAGACTAATATGGTAAAACAATACTAATTTCCCTATGTAGATGTCTAGCTCCTGTTTCATCTAATTCTGCTTTTCTTCCACAATCTAACTTATTTTTCAATTCATCTTTGCATTAACATTTCCGATTATGTAAATGGAATTTTCTTTTTCTTAAACTACCTAACATTCTAGTATTCTATTGTACATTTCAACATTGAAAAGGAAATATATTTACATATGTAAAGCAAATTAACTATCACAAATTTGATCAAAGTTAAAATACAATACGTAAGAGACCATCATACATCCATGCAACCCCAATACATATTAAGATGCAAAAATGGGATGAATCAGAAAATAAAGTTTTTATAAATCAACTTGTTGCAACTGATCAGTATCTAAGACAATTTCATCAAAAATATAGGTCCACATTGATTAGAGGCACGAATTGTCCGCATTTGTTGGAGGCCCAAATTGTGCATCATGAGTTGGAGGCTCAAATTGTGCAGCAATGGATTCATGTGTAGCTAAAATTCATGAAAATTTGTTAAAGCCCACACATTGATTTGTCATTTATCATATCTCAAACTTTACAAAAGATATTGATTTGTTAGATTCAATCTACTTTTTTTTCCCTCTTGACATCCAAACCCAGCCCAATTGTGACGCCCGAACCCTAGTATCTTCAAGTTCAATTACTACTTTTTAAGCTCTCATATATATTTGACCCGAAATTTTATGTTTGATTTAGAAATTTATTTTAACTAGGTGAACAAGAATTTTGCATTATAGATTAACCTCTTAAATTATCAAGAGTTTTGGTACACTTATAAAGTATAAAGGAAGGATACAAATGCTGGAAGTATGTAAGTAATTAATAAAAACCCAGCTCTCAATTATGCTTATAAAAATATAAAATAAAAACTAGCTCTCATAATCATCGTAATAAACTCCAGCAGTTTTAGTTTTAGAATGAAAATTGAGTTTTTTTTTTTTATAATTTATATTTTATAGTGGGATTTCTACTATTATTTTATTTATAAAAAAAAAAACTTGTGTATACAACTAGTAATTTACAAGTTACATTTTTCAACCAAAAATGGAATGAATTTTATCAAAAAAAAAACCATAAATGGAATGAATAAGTTGACAAACGATAATGAGAATGAACCTTAGAATGGGAGATTTCTGAGACATAATACTACGCACAATTCGTGGGATGAATTTAAATTAATTAATAGGAAAATTCTTAGAAGGATTAATAATGTAAATTTCTAAAGAATATCCAAATATATTCTGCAAAGCAAAACAAACATACCTTTTAAACTTCTAGATGAAAAAAAGAGTGTGGAGGGAGGAAACAAAAAGTGTGAAGTCAAGATTCATTAATATCTTGAAAACCGAAGACCCATTCCCCAAAATAATGACAACAAAACATCGAAAAAAAAAAGTAGGACTCAATGTAATATGTTTGCACAAGAGAGCTATGTTTTGGTAATATTATTATATTTTAAAAATGCATATAATTTAGTATGTTCAATAGATATATTATGTGACACCAAATTGTGAAGGAAAAAAAAAACCGCATTAGAATAGATATTGATCCATATTGTCATGCAGAATCGAGAATATATACCAAATGGAATTAAAAAAAAAAACATACAAAATCTCCCATCATTATAAACAAGTTCAGTTATATCTTCAATCCATCATAAAAGACATCTGCAAAAGCCTCCATTTTCTTCTTAGGCAAAGACAAACCAATCTCCAATCCTCCCTCAAATTCACTAGACTTACAAAGCGACATGGCACCACCGTCTCCGTCAATAGATACACTTTCAAACTTATTCGGCTTTCCCCATCCGAAATCCATATCATACATATCAAATTTCGGCGACCCTAACACCCCAAAACAACGTTTTCCGATCATCATGGGTCCGTATTTCATCATCCACTTGTCCGAATCTCTCAATAATTCTTTCTTCTTGTTCACCTTCTCACTTATCACTTCTCCAATTAACTCAACCGCAATCATGAACCCGTTCTCCCCTTTCAATTCTCCATGTGTCGACTCAGTAGTGACTAAGGCCACGCAGTTCCCGAAATAAGTCCTTGGCACCGGTGGGTCCAATCTGGCCCGCGCGTCCACCGCGAAGCAGAAGTATTCGGGTTCCATGTCATCGACCTCATCCCACTACAACATTTAAGGGTTTTCCCGGCGCTTTTTAAGCGCCGGGAATAGCAAAATTAGCGCCGGGAAAAGCGCCCCACTGCCGCCGAGTGAAAGGGGCGACGGGAATAAAAAAACCGCCGAGAATAACTATTCCCGACACTTCTAAAGCTATTCCCGGCACTTAAAATGCGCCGGGAATAAGTCTGTTTTTAATTATAAATATAAAAAAAAAATCATTTTAAGATATATTTTATGCTTTTGATTATTAGTGCGTTTATATATCCCAAATCTAAATTCAATAATTTTTTCTTTATGATCTTTTAACAAATTCAATCACAATAAATTTTTCTAATCATCCAATATATACTATCAAAATATACATCTTTTCCAATCATCCAACAAATGAAATGCCTCAACAATTTGCATTAACAAAAAATATCTATCAAACTAATACAAAATTATGTGCAAGTTAACCCTTCAGCTTAAATCTTCTTCTTTGGCAACTCCTTCCTAAAATACAAAAGTGAATGTGTTAGAAACATAACAATAATGAAACACAAATAGTCAATTCAAGAAATAAAACTTATCATATAATAAACAAGACAAACCAGCAATAAATACGATGAATTCTACCAAATAGAACTTATCGTAGACGTAAATTATATTACTAATAAAAGCACTTCCACAATCATAATTGCCAAAGCATATGGTAGTAGTTAAACAAGATGCATTCAACCAAATAAAACTTAACATAGGCATGTAATTCATTAACTAATGAAAAATTTCTGAACCATATGGTAGTAACTAAATAAGACAAAACCAACAATAAGCACGATCAATTCAACCTAATAAAACTTTAACATAGACATGATATTCATTAGTGACATTACCAATAGAAAAACTTACATGAACACAATTAGCGAACTTAACATAGACATGATATTCATTAACCTCTCATACCTCACCAGTATTGTGGTTTTGCGTTTGTTTTTTTTCACTGTAATTTCTTGCATGGGTACTTGCGTTTGCAATTAATTTGAAAATCATAGATTAATTTCTTGCATCTGCCTAGAGGAACTTGAAGAAGTAAAACTTTGAAACTCTTGAAAAATATTACCTCGCAAAATTGGACACCTGAGTGCATATGACTTTCTCGAGGAAAAGTAGCATCCTGTTAACACTGTAACAACGAAACATTTTGGAAATTTCTTCACTCTAAAAACCAACTAGCCTTCCTTAATACTGTATTTTACTTTTCTTCTTCATCTCTTTGATAAGTTTCTGATTAAAACACTAGAAAATTTTGAAAATACCTTATAATGTCTTATTTTCGTCAAACAGAAGCTAAAGGAATTAAAACTTAAGATACAAGGAAAAACTCAAAAAATAAAATACATACCTCTAAAATCTAAATACATACCTTATATTGTGATTTTGAGCTTTAGTTTTTCGAGTCAAGCTCGAATCGATCTTCAAAAGTCATCAAAAAAAAAAAAAAAAGTGAATTGCAATTCAAAAGTCATCAAAAAAAAAATCTAAATACATACCTTATACGAAGAAGAATGCAAAACTAAGACAATTCTATCGGACCAAAAGTGTATAATATATCATGGGACAATTGCAATTCATAATATTTTGAGAAAATTGGAGCCAAAAGTACAATTAGATCATAAAGTACGGGATCAAAATACAATTCGTAAAGTACTGCAAAACAATTACCTAGTTAGAATGAATATGGAACAATATACAAAAATTAAAACTCATTTAATTAATTCTCCTGAAAGTATTCTAAATCATGAGATGAATTGCTATTTAAACAGACTTAGAGTCCATAGCATAATGTAGCATGTAGAAGTGCTATTATATTAATATATATATGCCTAAAACGATTGAAGGATAGTAGTAGCTTTTTTTTTTTTTCCTTTCTGGTATTTGCTAGACTTGCTGCTGTGATTTATGCCTAAAAAGAAGTCATTTATCTTTTCTGCCCTTCTTTTAACACTGACAAATAAGCAGTGGATAATAAAACGTTAACCACACACGGCCCGGCCAAAAAATCTATGTTTAGCCTCGTACATTCAAGCTTTAGATCTAGTACTCTAATTTTGGCCATTTGCATAAAGTTTAATTTCCAAAGGCAAGTGCAACTAACTATATACTTATGATCAAAATGTCGATAATGCAATCAATGAAGCAACAAGCTAATGCTATTTAAAGTGAATCACAAGATATTAACTTAAATGCATATAGCCAATCTAAATATACAAATATTTTCAAGAGAAAAGATGTTTACCTTGTAAAATGTCTCGACAGAAAAATCTGGGATGGCTCCTAAGGTAATTGTGCAGTAGGTAAAGCTTACAGAAAATTTCTGCAGCAAATACGCTAAATCAACAGTCCAAATACTGAAACAGAAACAATATGATAGGCTATCATATTGTTAATTGTGCAAGGAATTACTTCTTTTGTGAAACCTTTTGTATCCTGCTGGGCCTGACCCTATAATTACAAAATTCTCAATGCCCTGACCTGCAAAACGGAAATTATTCAAGGCATTTTGATAGTGAAATTAAAAACAAAATAATACTAGTAAGGACACTTGATAGAAACATAGACAAATCCATGCACACATTCAAACACATTAAATAATAACTCATGTGCCTAATTTGGGTTGAGTAAATGATAATTCATGTGATTTGGGTTGTGAGGTCTATCTAACTGACTTAATATTACTTAGTACAAATGCTTTATATAGTAAACTCAAAACAAAAAGAGTTTTACAATCTTTTACTGAGTTGTATTTTTTATATGTCAGATTTGTTTTTATTTTTTGGGACATTATTACTTCGTCATGATCTAGTAATTTTTCTAGACTTTATGGTTAAAAATGTACCACGTTATTTTAACTCTAAAATCTTCATATTTGATAAGATGTAAATATAGAATAAGAGAAAGAAAGAAACAACTTCTCTTATTGTTTGTTATGTATAGACTAAACATAACTCTAAAAACTTAATAGCATGTTTTTTAAGTATGAACCGTTGACGAATGAGGTGGAGACTCTGGCACGATGCCGTTTCACGAAATCAATGACCATATCAAAGGTTTTGTGAAAAACATTGAGATGACAAACAGACATCAAAAGAAGCCACCATGTAAGCAAAGTAGGAACCCATCAAAAGAGCTAGAATGGACTTAGACCATACACTATAATAAACACAATAGGTGTTTTCTTCATAAAAAGCCCCCTACAAACATGATTTGATTAATACATACCATACATTATTTTCACTCCTAAATCCCAACATCCAAATTACTAAGATTCTGACAAAAATTCATCCAAATTAAACATTAAACACCTAACAAAAATTTGAAGCACCAAAACCACAATAAAAATACATCGAAAGTAGAAACAAACCCATCGTCGTCTCTGAGTTCTATAACAAGGAAGTAATACATACTGACAATAATTTTTTAAATAAAAAGAAGGGGGGAGGGGGGAGGGGGAAGGCAGAGATATCACAAGGCCCTCCAAATTCACATATTCGAAATGCTGCTATATATACGAGCAGAATTAGTGCTTCTGTACATACTCAAACGACTTAATTGCTCTATATATAATTATATATATAATACACAATACATAAATATTAATTGCTCTATATGTATTTTATCCCCAAGTAAATTCATGAATAATAAATACATAAATGGGCCAAGTGAGGGAATTAATTACCTTTAAGCGAGGTTCTCAAGAGTTTGGGGGAAAATGAGAGATGGCTATGCTTAAGCTTTGCGGAAGATAAAGAAGCGAGAGTTGATTTGTGAATTAGCGGAATATTACGAATTGAGAGTTGATTGCTTCCATTCTTTGATTTCTTCTACGGATTCAAGTAGATGAAGAAGCGAGATATGCTTAATCGGAGCAATTAGCAGAAGATTCTTCAAAATCGGAGCAATTTTGGGAACATGTTAGGGTTTTCTAAAACCCCAAAAAGTGTTTCTGGCTTAATAATAGAATAAAAGAGAAAAATATATGAAAGCGTATTAGTAAGATTGAAAACAGACACTCCCTAAGGTACAACTTGAAATGCGTCATGTACCATCAAATTATACCCGGCGCTTCCAAACCATTGAAAATGTGTTGGGAAATTAAAACTATTTCCGGCGCATAAAAAGCATCGTGAATAATAAAAAAAGCGCCTGGAAAACCATAAATTGTTGTAGTGTCCCCAGCTCCAGCTGCACATTTGGTCAAACAAGTCCAAACATATGCGCTGGTTATTGTAAAAGATGATAAATGAAACATAGCTGGAGTAGTACTTTTGGCTATGACCAAATTCTTGAGTTGTTGAACTTCATATTTCTGCAGAATGTATGTTGCTCGGACGTTCTTTGTAGATGAATTTAAAGGCGGAGACTGTCGAAATAAATAAACTAGATACATTAACCTCGGATAAGTGCATAGCAAATAAAATTTCTAGATGAAAACTAATATGTCATGTTAATATACTAGGAAAAATACATAATTTAGTCCTTTGTTTTATTTAGGTGATGTATTCAGCTACATGATATACTATGAATTTATTATATATTCCTATATCTTTAAAGGTGAAACAAATAACATTTTTTTCTTTCAAAAATAGACTTAATTATTCTCTTTCAGTTTTCAAAAATAGTTCTCATCTTAAAAAGATTCTCTTATCGTTAAAAAAAATCTCTACATAAATTCTACTTGATTTGATTTCACATGAAGTAATCTGTCAGTTACACAACTTATCTGCAAGTAATCTTACATAACAAATATGATTTGATATAATATAATTTATATTTTACACGATTTATCATCTTTTCATAATTTCTAAAGAAAAAAAACTACAAAATTTTATTTATAAAACAATTTTCACTAAACTCAAACAAACAATATCATGAAAATAAATATATTTTAAATATCGATTTATTTCTGAAACTACTCCTCAGAAATGAGAGACATTACTAATACTTAAGCTCTCATATATATTTGACCCGAAATTTTATGTTTGATTTATAAATTTATTTAAACTAGGTGAACAGAATTTTGCATTATAGATTAACCTATTAAATTATCAAGAGTTTTGGTACACTTATAAAGTATAAGGAAGGATGCAAATGCTGGAAGTTTGTAAGTAATTAATGAAAACCTAGCTCTCAGTTATGCTTATAAAAATATAAAACAAAAACTAGCTCTCATAATCATCGTAGTAAACTCCAGCAGTTTTAGTTTTAGAATTGAGTTTTTTTATTTATATTTTATAGTGGGATTTCTAATATTATTTTATTTAAAAAAAAACTCGTGTATACAACTAGTAATTTTAGTTGTATACACGAGTTTTTTTTTTTCAACTATAAATGGAATGAATATGTTGACAAACGATAATGAGAATGAACCTTAGAATGGGAGATTTCTGAGACATAATACTACGCACAATTCGTGGGATGAATTTAAATGAATTAATAGGAAAATTCTTAGAAGGCTTAATAATTTAAATTTCTAAAGAATATCCAAATATATTCTGTAAAGCAAAACAAACATACCTTTCAAACTTCTAGATGAAAAATATAGTGTGGAGGGAGGAAACAAAAAGTGTGAAGTCCAGATTCATTAATATCTTGAAAACCGAAGACCCATTCCCCAAAATAATGACAACAAAAAATCGAAAATATGTAGGATTCAATGTAATATGTTTGCACAAGAGAGCTATGTTTTGGTAATATTATTAGATTTTAAAAATGCATATAATTTAATATGTTCAATACATATATTACGTGACACCAAATTGTGAAGGAAAATTAAAAAAAAAAACTCATTAGAATAGATAATGATCCATATTGTCATGCAGAATCGAGAATATATACCAAACGGAATTACAAAAAAAAAAAAAAAAATCTCCCATCATTATAAACAAGTTTAGCTATATCTTCAATCCATCATAAAAGACATCTGCAAAAGCCTCCATTTTCTTCTTAGGCAAAGACAAACCAATCTCCAATCCTCCCTCAAATTCACTAGACTTACAAAGCGACATGGCACCACCATCTCCGTCAATAGATACACATTCAAACTTCTTCGGCTTTCCCCATCCGAAATCCATATCATACATATCAAATTTCGGCGACCCTGACACCCCAAAACAACGTTTTCCGATCATCATGGGTCCGTATTTCATCATCCACTTGTCCGAATCTCTCAATAATTCTTCCTTATTGTTCACCTTCTCACTTATCACTTCTCCAATTAACTCAACCGCAATTTTGAACCCGTTCTCCCCTTTCAATTCTCCATGTGTCGACTCTGTAGTGACTAAGGCCACGCAGTTCCCGAAATAATTCCTTGGCACCGGTGGGTCCAATCTGGCCCGCGCGTCCACCGCGAAGCAGAAGTATTCGGGCTCCATGTCATCGACCTCCTCCCCATCTCCAGCTGCACATTTGGTCAAACAAGTCCAAACATATGCGCTGGTTATTGTAAAAGATGATAAATGAAACATGGCTGGAGTAGTACTTTTGGTTATGACCAAATTCCTGAGTTGTTGAACTTCATATTTCTGCAGAATGTATGTTGCTCGGACGTTCCTTGTAAATAAATTTAAAGGCGGAGACTGTTGAAATAAATAAACTAGATACATTAACCCCGGATAAGTGCATAGTAAATAAAATGTGTCTAGATGAAAACTAATATGTCATGTTATACTAGGACAAATACATATTTTAGTCCTTTGTTTTTTTTAAGTCATGTATTCAGCTACATGATATACTATGAATTTATTATATACTCCTATATCTTTAAAGGTGAAACAAATAACATTTTTTTCTTTTAAAAATAGACTTAATTATTCTCTTTCAGTTTTCAAAAATAATTCTCATCTTGAAAAGATTCTCTTATCGTTAAAAAAAATCTCTACACAAATTCTACTTGACTTGATTTGACATGAAGTAATCTGTCAGTTACACAATTATCTTACAAAACAAATATGATTTGATATAAAATAACCTATATTTTACACTATTTATCATCTTTTCATAATTTCTAAAGAAAAAAAAACTACAAAATTTTATTTATAAAACAATTTTCACTAAACTCAAACAATCTGTTTATTTCTGAAACTACTCCTCAGAAATGCGAGATAAACAGGTCTTGGGGTTATTTTTGCACTTCACTCATTAAAGTATGTTTATGTTATGAAATTCTTATGTACATAGTAATTTTTTTTTTTTTGGATAATTTATATACCTAGTAATGTAGTCATTTATAACAAGGCCAAGTTGAATTCAAGTTTTAGATACTAATTAATAAAAATTAATCATACTCTTAGAAAAGCTCCAACAATTTCTAACCTCAATCTTGAAAAGCTCCATTTGGTTCCAAAAAGTAGTTACCAGCCCAGATGGATCTTTTATCACTGATCTATCAAAAAAAGGAAATGAATAATTTGCAGATAAAGTTTCATCATGTTCATCTCCCCCAAGCTTAGCAATTGAACTCCAGGCTTTCAAAAATCCCACAATTGAACTTGCGTCCCCTAAGGCATGATGATTCGTAAACCCGGCACAAATGCCTGAATCGGGAAACAATGTTAATTGAACGGAAAACAGGGGAATTACTTTAATACCCTTATCAGAATCGAGTTTATCCTTGGGCAAATCAGGGACGAAATTGTAAAACTCGTCAGCGTTCCGTGGACTCTTTCCTGTAAGGTAATTGAAATGATCAGAAGATTCATTTGATGACTCCGCAATGGTGACGGAAACAGAGTCTCCGGGAACGTAGTGAATTTTGGGAATGTTATTTGAATTTATGGGATATATTAAGTTCCCTGTTAATGGAAGGAAATGTTTGAGAGTCTGAGAAAGGGAACTTTTGAATTTCGGAACTATGTTTTGAAGGAAATATGTTTTGGAACAGGGGAATTTGTAGAAGAGGAGTCGTTGGATTGGGTGGAAGTGCAGCCATAACATGTCGAAAAATGTGAGCGGAAGAAATTGTTCCGTGGTGGTTGTGGGTGGTGCAATGCGGCAGGAGGATAGAATGGTGGTAGATTTTGGGGTTGCAGCCATGGATTCCGGTACCAAGGTTTTGCCAAGGGAAATTTGGGAGTTCTTGGGATCAATGGCAACAAGTAGAGGTGTAAAGAGCAACGTTGAAAGACATATTGTTTAAATTTGCTTAATTTGAATTCTTTTATCGTACTTAAAATTGTATTTGAGTTTGATTTAATTGTTAAAATATTCAAAGTTGTACAAGCTTTAATTGAGTCAAACGTTAGTAGAACTCCAATAGCTATATATATTTACATATATTTTGATAATTTTAGTTTATTGAGTCGAGCTAAACTTTCGAAGTTATCAAACAAATTATGTTGTTCAAACTTTTTTATTGAGTCGATCTTATATTGAAAAAATTCTTAATTAGACCAGGTCTAGGAGAAATCACATATACATTATGGTTGAAAATGCACCTCATCATTACTTGCGATGATGTAATATATTTTTCATCGAGTAACTTATCCCTTGTTTCAAGTTTTAAGTGAAACGGTAAGTGAAAGAGATTAAATGAAAAGTGACAAGCGTGACTTCATGGTTACCAAACCGGTTGCATGTAATTTACGTGTAGAGTAGAAACAGAAGAAAACATTTTCCTTGAACTTCACAAGAATCTGCAACCAAATCAAACTCAAAATACAGTGTTGATTGAAATTGATGTTCCAATTAATTTGAGGCCCATTAGAGACCGAATTTTACCATTTCAGCCATCTAGTGTGTAGTTGATTTGTAGCTAAGGCCATTGATGGCTGGGCTCGGGGCAGGGGTCGGGGTGGGAGGGGAAATGAAGTCCATTGGTCGGGGCTGCGGGCCGGGCTTGAGGGTGGGGCGCTGCGAGACCTTGTTGCGGTTCGGGTACGCGCCCTTCTTTAAGTTAAGTGGTGCTACTTGGCGCCACATAATTGGTTTGTTTTTTCGTTTTCTTTTGTTTATTTATTTGATAAGTATTTTTGTTGATTTTATTTCTTTTAAATAAATTCTAATTAATTGTTTAATAAAAATATGGAGATAATTTTTTTGTATTTAATAAATTCTAATTAATTGTTTAATAAATAAAATATGGAGATGTATTTTTTGCATTATAAAAATTGTTAGTACCAATTTTTGAAAATTGGGCATGTCCGGAAGCTAGAGAATTGGACTGCATTCTTGTCGGCAGATCGCGGGCTCACACAAGTCTTGAAGAGACGAAGTGATTTTGATCCATGATTTACACCCCTCCTCCTACACGCGATGGAATAGACTTTTGATAGTTAGATTGTTATACCACTACAATGTCAAATCATAATAAATCTCAAGATTTTTCTTCCAATTCCATTGTGGGATAAAACCAATTATGTTTTCTTTCTTCCATTCCAAAGGATGATATTTGAGAATTAATTTCTCATTCACCCAAACTCGGATTTGGACATAGCATATATTGTTTAAATCTACTTACGGAGTATAATATAATTCCGCAAAGACCCAAATGAATATTTATACTTATCAAATTTATTTTAATTTTTTATTGTAATAAAAAATTAAATAATTTTATCACAAAATTGGTGGCTATATATTAATAAAATTATCGAATTAGTTGAAATAATAATTAAACACTTAGACAAACAATTTAATTTTCTTCTTGTTTTTGTGTGGTGCCGTTTATTTAATGTTGTAACTCGTGTCTTGAACCAATTTTAATTTTATTATAATTAACTCTCTTTGATTTTAATATTTTCATATTATTATTATAGTTATTATTATTTCTATTATTATTAATATTAGTATTAAAAATAAACTTAAAACTATAATTATAATAGTGAGAGTGGGGAAGAAAAAATGGAATTAAATGGGGCTCGGAGCCCTGCCAATGGAGACGACCAGACACGTTTAGGGGTGGGGGTAGCTCTAGGGTTCTGGAGCCATGGCCCTGCCATTGGAGATGGCCTAATATCAAATAATACATAATTTAAGTTTAGTTTTAATTTTCTATTGAGCTTAAAATTATATTCCAGGTTGATTTGATTTTCAAATTAACCAAACTCGACGAGCTTTTATCAGACGAGTTCGAGACGAGTATCGATTAGTTTGGAATTTTATTGTTTAAGTTTATTTAATTTGTATGACAAACTGAACTCAAACAAAATTTTATCGATCAAACTTGAGTTGAGTATCGAATGACATACTTACTTTCAGTTCCATTTATCATTAAACTTATTAGTTTTTTTTTTTTTTGTAGAATACTCATCAAAAAATAAAATAAAGTCATAACATTGTCGTAATATGAATTACTCGAAATGGTTACTATAGAAAAGTAATAGAATGTGCGTTCACTCTTATAAATGTTATTCAGTAGTATGTATAGAGTGTAACTGAGTCGAGTAGTGTCGAACGGAAACTGTTCAAACTTGATTAGAATTTTATTTATAAAACGATTAATAAGAGGAATATAAGTGTGAATCACTTAATACTTGGGGGATCATAACTGTGATTTAGCCCAAAAGACATTTAATTAAAATTCTATTGATGACCCCTCCTTCACTGTGGAGATGTTACTAATTATTGAAATTTGAGGGGTGTTTTGTAGTTTTATCTAACACTAGGGTTGTGTAGGCAATTGTATCTAGTATATAAATTACTTCACCACTACAGAGTGGTGTTCCGATTTAACACGAAGAGTGACTAAGTTTTGATTATACTTGAAGCTCGAACTAAACCAAATGGTACGTGCCTTTTTCCTTCTGAAAATTTAGTTGTATTACTTGTTTTCATTACGTTCGTCAAACATTTTCAATTCATAGCTTAAGTGTAAGTGTAACGTCACAATTTTTGGGGTTTTCAGTCTGTTACGCTTCACACAAATTTGGGCGACATCAAGTGCGAAATCTTCTGCGACGAGGTCCCAAAAACTGCAGAAGTAAGTATTTGTTCTCCAATTCATTCCGTGTATTGCTTGCCGGATCATTTTGTTAATTTATAAATTAATCAAGTTAAATTCACTTTTAATTCTCTTGACTATGAGGAATTCATGCCAAACACGAGTTTGTGAAGATTAAAAGTTTTTAGATAGAATCAAATGCTCCTATTTTGTGTTTGGGTCAATGTATAATATATGACACTGAGTACTGATTAGAGTTTTCTGCAATCTTTTTGTGGGGTTATTGTTGGCAATATTACTTGAATACGTTTTTCCTGATGTTAATTCAACTGATTCAATTGGAAAAATAAGTTTCCAGAGGCTCTTATTGGGAAGAAGTACATTTAGACATGCTTCGTATTAACTCAATAAAGTTTCTGTTTTATCTAAATGTGGTATTGCAACTTTAGCTTCTTTTTTTATCTTGTGAGAAATCCTGGCCAGAAATTTAATAGTTTACATAAACTTGTAAACTGTCTGCTTGAATTAGAAGGGATGCCTAAGAATGTGTTATTTTGCTGAAGATGTATGTAATATCTTGAAATTGATCATGCACCAGATCCTTTGTGATTGTCATACTGTGTTGTGTATTTACATTGACTAGAAATGTGTTATTGTTTATATTTTAAACTATGCTTTTACTGCTTCAGACAGAATTTTCAGTTGCGACAAGCTGTCTTTTGTTGAACTGTAACATATTAAGAGACTTGAACCTCTAAAATTGTGTTGCAGAATTTTCTGGCACTCTGTGCCAGTGGTTATTATGATGGAACCATATTTCATAGAAATATTAAGGCTTTCATGATACAAGGTGGTGATCCAACTAATACTGGCAAGGGCGGAACAAGTATATGGGGTAAAAAGTTCAATGATGAGATACGAGAGTCTCTCAAGGTAACTTCTGTGAGGAATTCAAGAATAATTGTTTCTTGTCCTTATTCCATTTCATGGCCATATTTTTTTTTCTTTGTTCTGGTGATTAACGTGATGGTCTCGATAAACATGGGTTCTTGCTTGTAGACATCCATTTATATAATTAAGAAAGAGTGAGAAATGCTATGTAGATAAGTGGTCTTAGTTTGTTTTTATATGAGTTCAGGAACTAGATATGACATCTTACATAATACTATGAATATCAGTATTCTTTCTGGCTGCCTTGCTCTTAATTACGTTGAACAACTAAACCTAGCAAACCTTATCTTGCCAACTCGTTATCGCTGTTTTTTTCTTAAGTTTTTTGTAATTATCATTTGCTAGATACAATAAAAATCCAGAACCCTGCTTATTCATTTTCATGTCTGAATTTTGGACCTTTGAATTACTTAGCATTCATGGTGACTGATAACTTCTTTAGCTAGTGGTTCTTTATTGACCTCCATTCCACACAATATCTAAAAAGAATGGAATGAGATCATATGGTCTCGTCCACAGTTCGTTATTTCAGTTAAAAGACCGGGGATCTTAAATGAAGCAGCAGACATTGGGGAAGATAATTTATATTTTTCTTAATTGTAAAAATCTCAAGTACTAAACATCTGATGAAGAAGCCCTACTGAAATTAAATATGTTATCTCGTACTAGGGTTCTAATATGCTATTAAAGAATGTGAAGTTAGTCATATGATATGCACCTACTTGTATTCTTGTTTTGATTTGTTATTTTTATTTTGCTCCAGCACAATGCCAGAGGTATGCTATCCATGGCAAATAGTGGGCCAAATACTAACGGAAGCCAGTTCTTCATTAGTTATGGCAAGCAGCCTCACCTTAATGGACTATACACCATCTTTGGCAAAGTGATTCATGGATTTGAAGTTCTTGATATAATGGAAAAGGTAAAAACCAAGGATTTTATCCCTATTTAATCTACAATCTGTTGAGCATATTCAGTAGGATGTTATCGTGGAATTATGATTAATTTCAAGTGTTGATATTGAATGTTAACATTAAAAAATTGCTCTTTGATGATACTTAGTGCAACATTATTTCACTTTTTTTTCCAGGCTCCAACTGGACCAGGGGATCGACCTCTTATGGAAATCCGGATTAACCGTGTAACTATACATGCTAACCCGCTTGCTGGTTAAGTGCAGCTGAAATACTTACACACGTCAAATGTATAAGCTTGTCTTAAAAATACATTGATTCAGGAACTGGTAGTAGATGATGGTAGACTAGGGAAGAAAAAACTTAAAATCTTCGGATGTTCCCCAGTTCAGAACAAGGTTGGTTTATATATATGTTTGTCAGTGGTGCTATGTGCTAGTAATTGTAGGCATCTATGTTGGATGTGCTTGTTTAAAGATTCTTAATTTGAACTTATATATATAGTTATTAAAGACATTGTCTTGAACAAGGCTAATAGAGTAAGATTTACATCTAGTATGGGTTAACTGCGTTTTGTGCAAGATCTCAATTCCGTCACATGCCTTAAGCAGGTCAATGGCTCAACTTTGAGATGTTGCAGATTAGGGAAGCTAACAAGCAGAATATTTGATAAGATAGGGTAAACTGCACTCTACCTTCTCTCTGTTTTGTCATTTGTGCTTACACTTGCTACTTCAGGTTTTTAATTTTTGGTTGTTTACATTTGGCCGGTCCACGGTGATTGTTAGAGAGTTCAAGTATAAAACAACATAAAGGTTAAAGTATGAAATGCAATTTAGTCGAAAGTTAGGGGTTAAATTGTGCTTTTACATGATTGCTTTATAATTAGAACGTTTGCGAATTGCAACAGTTTAAAATTAGTACAAATGCAAGACTGAGTGATGTATGTACAAAATAACCTTAAATGTAAAGGGGCAAAGCGTAAGTAGTAGGATGAGTTTTCCCTTTTGTTTATTCGGTGAAATGGAAAATGAACTATTTTATCAAGTGCTTATGCATTTATCTCTTCAAAGAAGATTAAAGATTACGGTTGGAGACGAGTCAAATACGGGTTAGATCGTATTAAACCAAGTGAGATCCTGGAACTTTCATGACCAACGAGTTTGCTTCAATTTCAGATTTTCTCAAAATTAAAAAAAATACTAGTATCGAGAGTTGCACCAATACTGATTATCACTTCTCATATTTTTTTAAATAAATTTGTGAATGTTATTTTCGTTTAACTCACTTTTTCACACTTTTCATAATTCACCTCACCGTGTCCCAACATGAAAATATAAACTCTTGAATAATATAGTTACTTACTTCCAATGATTTACAAATCACGCCATAAAATAGTGGTAATAATATTAATACATCAAAAATAATTCATATTACTAGGTGCAAATATGCATCATAAAAAAAAAATATTAACTCATGTCTTGTTAAGCTGATGGTATATATATATTAACGTTATTTATAGAAATAAAACTGTATCAATATATAGTTTTGTTTATTTAACTGTTCATATTGATTTATTTATATATATATATATATATATATATATATATATATTATTCACTCCATATATTTTGAATTATGGCTAAATATAAAATCCATTGAATCTATACTCCGATAAAAATACTAATAAATCCAATATTGACTCCCGCTCCAAAATATGAAGATATTTGGTTTTGCAATGTAAATGATGAAATGTAAATTGGGCTAGGATATTGGCCTAGTCTAGGAGAAATTATGTAGTACAATCGCTGCACCACGTCATCAAATACATGTGGTGCAGCCCACCAATACATGTCTGGCAGTGTGAACACAACTTTCTGAACCCCTATTTTTTTGGAACATGTGGGGTGATGTGGATTAATAATTCACATGTCCCATGTGTATTGGTGGGCTGCACCACGTGTACTTGATGACGTGGTGTAGCGGTTGTACTAAATAATCTCTCCTAGTCTAGCTACAAGGACCCATCCCCATTCCCCACCCCACCAGTTCACCACTAGCACACTCCTCTAAATTCGTTTTGCGGTTAAAACTTAAAAGTATAATATTATTTTTTGGTAAAATTATAGAAAACGTACCAAATTAATTACTAATTTTGAATTTTCGTCCCGAATTATTTAACTTTTAACTTGACGAATTTCATCCCATAATTTAATATTTTTTTGGAATATTGTTCCAAACTAATTACTAATTTTGATTTTTCGTCCCAAACTATATCAATTCGCCAAATTTCATCCCATAATTTATCATTTTGTATGAATTTAGTCTGAATATTAAATTTCTAAGTTAATGAAAATGACGTTCAATCTTGTAATTAATTTGGGACGAACTCTGCAATATTATATAATTATTCATGTTAAAATTTACCATGTCATGATACTTAAACAGCTATGTGATAATTCATCGCAAATGCGCAATTCCGTCTTATAATTATGGTGGAACGATATTCCAAAAAAATATTAAATTATGGGACGAAATTGACCAAATAATTTGGGACAAAAATTTAAAATCAGTGATTAATTTGAGACGATTTTTTGCAATTTTGCCTTATTTTTTTCCATAGAAAAAATAAATATAATTTGTTCAAACGTAAAAAAGCGATATACAGAAAATCAAAATTACTCAGCTTCCTCGACAAGCCTAAACCCACAATGCAATATATATAGCAGCTAGGGTTTCAAAATCCCCGCCATTAATCGAACTCTTTTCACACCCACAATCAGTCAGCAAATGGCGAATGAAGACGAGAATCCGACGACTCCGCAGGCAATGAAGTCCATTCACGCGCAGAAACATGCTTGTAGCAGCAGTAACAACAATATATCTCCTCAGTCGAAGAATCCAAAGAGTGGGCAAGAGTTCATATCTTCTGTAGCGGCGAAAATTGCCGCTCAACCTTTTCAGTACTCTGATCCCAACGTCTGGGGCGTACTCACTGCCATATCCGAGAAGGCACGCCAGCGACGCCAGGTCTTTTTGGCCGCTCCTAAATGTTAATTCTTTGTTTTGTACGTGTTAATTGAACTTGAATCCTGATAATTTATGAATTTGAATTAAGTGTTCTTGTACTATTTTCTGAATTCTGCCTCAATGTGCCTTTCTTCTTTTCAATTTTAATTTAGAGAAGCTACAAAAGGACCTTTGCCTATCACAGTGGACTTAATGGTCTAATCTTTTGTTCTCATTGCTAGGCTTAGCATTTTACACTTAGTATTTGATTCTAATAACTGGAATTGGAAATAATCCTACTCAATTCATCAATTCCAAATACATTACATTTTTAATCAGTGCAGACACAATAATCTCGGTACTTCGAGTTTTTATGCATTAGCAGTGGAGAGTTACTGTTGTAATTATTAAAAGAATGATCATGATGTCAGATTACTTTCCTACTTATCTGTCCCAATAATTTAAAATTTTAACTCAGTGAAGAAGATTTGGATGTTGAGTAATAAATACCCTTTGGTTTGGTAAAAATATGTGATGCACCAATTTGTGATACCATATGTACTGTTGAGAGTTGGTCTTTGTATCTTCAGTATCTATTGCCTAAATTTTTGTTGTCTTCCTGGTTCTGTTTATGTTGGCTTGCATGTTACCTCTTGATTAAATTCAGAGCATTCATCTTTGGATGATTAATATGAGGAAAATATAGGAGCATTAACAAAAGTTTTATTTGGCGTATTTACATTTAAAATTTGATTGTTGATAGTTTTATGATCTGCAATCGGAAATTTATTAGTTGGTTTGTAATATGGTACTATCAACTTAACTAATATTTATCATATTTTTAAGGCTTCCTGAATATAACAAACCATATTTACATGCTTAAGAACAGAAATGAGGAAAATCGAAGTGAAATATAAGATGTTCCTTGAGTAACTATAAATTTTGTGAACCATAAGTAAATATATTTCAATACACTATTTTTTCCATCTTGTTCAGTTGATATTTTTGTTTGAAACAATTCAGAAATAAGGTATGGTGTGGAGTTGGGTGTAGAGCGGTATTGTAGTTTAGTAAGTGGATATTTACATGATATGTCATTAAGAATCTTTACATATATGCTAGAAAGAATCTAGCTGCTAGCCTACAAAGCTAATGTGGATAAGTTAGTAGATTGTCTTATGTATTGACGGTAAGTTAAGTTGGTTTTAGGAGAGATTATTCGGAGTATATGGCCAACATGCTAGTTTTAAGGTTAATTTGATTCCCATAGATTTAAAGATGTGGCTTCATCGTTCATCTGAATTTATCTGTCCCATAACTTTTTTGATTTCATCAGTAAGAGCACTTGTTTGAATTTTACATTTATGAATTTGGGCTGATGCAACTGGGATACCAGGGTATGAATATGCTTCTGGTTTTAGATGAACACTGCATTGGTCGGTTAGTAGATGACAATCGTTTCCAGATCATCGCTCCTGCAGTTAGTGCTCATCATTGCAAGATTTACAGAAAAATGGTTGCTACTGAAGATGCAGAGAATCAATCGGAGAATTGTTATTCTGTCTTCTTGAAAGATTCAAGGTTAGATATTATTTGATTAAGGTTCCATTGATGTATCCTGTTATAGAAATTGATATATTCATGTCTTCCGCAGTACAAATGGGACATACTTAAATTGGGAGAAGTTGAATAAAAGTAGCTCTGAAGCAAAGCTGCAACATGGAGACATCATCTCAATATCATTTGTTCCACAACATGGTAAAGTTAGTGCTTAAAATTTTAAAGCAACTTCTTAATTTGTTTGGAGGAATGAACCTTCATGCAGCTGTACTATTTTTTTAAGTTTTCTTCAGTATTTTTGCGTTTTAACCTTTTTTGGCTCCTTAACATGATATTTTTATTTTGCAACTTGAATATATAATTACTGACGTCTCAAATATATTGTGACAAATGACATTACACTTTGATGCTGCAATCTGAATTTTTTTTAACTGCTTATAAGCAAATATTTGCCCCCATTTTCCAGTCCTTGTGCTGCCATAGTGGAAGGACTGGAAGAAATAGAGTTGATGCTAGTAACATAACAATATATGATGTTGATGTATTTGCCTGATATTGTGCAGAACTGAAAACAAAGTGATCCATGTTTGGTTATTATTACGATCTTCTCGCTTGATTGCATTTTAATTTAGTTAGACCGTCTTCATCTACCCTATCTTGATGCTCTTGTTGAATCTCCTTAACTGTGATTTTTATGAGCTGAAGTTAATATCATAAGTGTACGGCCCTTCTATAAGAAATGAAGTCATCAACATTGTTTACTGACCTTTATGTTCTTTTCCATCTTTGCAGAACTTGCTTTTGCATTCGTATTTCGGGAAATTCAGAAATCCTCTACTGTTACTGGTAGTGGACTTCTAAAGAGAAAACCCGGTAAGTGTTTTGGGATTTTAGCAACACCATCTCTTTTTGGAAGTAAGAATTACTAATCAATCCGAACGAAAATTAGTTTTGATAGATAATGACAAAGCCCAAAACTTTATAGCAAACTGCTTGCCGAGGCATGCAATTATAATCACTAAAAACGTATGCGTTGGCATGCCCATATACAAATTAGTGAATGTTGCATTTCAACCAAATATTTATCAAATGACCGTGGTAGGCCTTAGACAAACACCAGTTGGACCTGATGTGTTTAGGTTCGAGAAAACTTCTACTCACCAGCTTACTTGTTTGAAGTTGAAAGGACACTACATTCAGGTATTGTTTTCTGAAGGATGTATTGTTCATCTAAGAGAGAATATACTCATAGAATTTAATTTGGCATTAATTGAGATAAGAGTTGTGTCGACAAAATTGAGATGCTACAATATGATTGGAATATTTGTTAACAATCTTAAGCGTACTTGTTGAGTAAAAATCCTCACAAGATCAAACCAAGATGGCTGTTTGAATTTTGCTAGGTAAACTATCTAAAGAGATACTTTATGATAAAACTTGAGATCAGATCAATTTACCTGGTATATTAAAAGAAAAGACTGAAGTCCTGACCTTTCAAAACCAGAACTCTACTAGACTCACCGTCCCTCCCTGAACATGATGCGATGATCCAGTGAACCAACAAACATACAAAAATTAATTTTTGAAAGAACAACTAAAATTTATGGCATACATAACACATAATTCACACTTGGAAAGAGTGTACAATTAATTAAAGAAGCAGGTGTTGCAGCAAAACTGATTGCAAAAGAGCGGAAATTGGCCACATTAAATTACCTTATGGGGAGATCCATTTGATATCCATAAACTGCTCAACAAACAGTCGGATAAGTGGGGGGCGAACCCAAAAAGTTTGCTAGTGTTGGCTAGGTAATTTTGTAGTAAGAGGAGTAGATACGAACCCTGTCGACTATCCCCATGGGGGTGGTGGAGGGAGAGCCCCAATTGGTAGAACAAAAATAAACCAAAATCATCACCAAAGAATAGAGCCTAAGTTTAATGTACTTATAAGACAACTTATAAAAATCTACATTATTTTGACTGATGTATAAATATAACTATATATAAGAATAAACTGACATAACAACAAATTAGATTAAAACATGTGACTTTTGTCCACTATGCACCCCACCACCCCACCCCACCCACCCTGACACGGGTTAAAACAAACCTTTTACCATTGCTAAGTATAATACTTTGTGTTAATGATTACTATATGTAACTTATTGCATTTGGGAGATGATTGTGATGTAGTACTCTGATAGGAGATGATGTAGATACGTCTCTCCTTTGGGTTCATAATAATAATAATAATAATGATAAAAAGTTCTTAAGAAAGTGATATCTATTCTAAACAATCTATTAGACGCCTAACATTGCTTTGAGTTGATATTTTCCGAAAAATTCTGTGTACTTAATTATCAGTGGATTCATGCCTTTTTATTTTTTCATATTCTCTTTTCCTTATATAAAAGCTTTAGTCCGATAGTTTATATAAGGGATACAATAGTTTGATTATTCAATCACATGCATATGTATGTACCAAATGAATTTGAATGAGATCTGCAGTTATCTAATACTTATAACTTCATTATATATTGAAGAGGAATTTGGTTCTGAGAACAAGAGGTTGAAAGGAATTGGCATAGGTGCTTCTGATGGTCCAATCTCTCTAGATGATTTCCGGAGTCTTCAAAAATCTAATACGGTATCCTTTTTGCATGATGAGTTGTTAAACCTTTTTTTTTTTTTTTTTTTTTAAATTTAAAAAAACTGTGATAGCTTATGCTTGAAATGTTGATTGTACTTGTAGGAACTGAGGAAACTTCTGGAAAGTCAGGTTGTGACTGTTGAATCTTTGCGCAGTGTACACCGGGCAGCTATTGAGAAGCATGAAACTGTATGTCCAGATTCACTCATGCACATATTGTCATGTGCACTTGGCTTTGTGCATTAATGATGACATCCTTTCTTATCTTTAAGATGGTTTGTGTATAGAAGATGTTAGCTCTGGCTTGCTATCTAGTATGTACATTATCTTTTATTCATTATGATGATTGTTGTTAATTTTCATCTTTTGCTGCCTGAAAAGTATTAGAAAAAATATTTTGGAGTTTGTTATATCACTCCCTCTCACTGGAAATTGTATGAGAGCATTGAGAAAATTTCAAATGCTTATATTCAAGAGCTAGTTATCACTGTTGTAATTTAATTGTTATCAAAATATGCACAAACTTCTTTTTAAGCAATACTTAATCATGATGAACCGAGCCCAAATCAAGCCACATACTTACCTTTTGCTGAAAATAAACTCACTAGCATAGTTTATAACTGTTCCTAATTAAACAAGTTAAGTTCTATGTCTTGATTCCTCTCCTTCAGAATTGAAGGCAACTGTCAAAGTTGACCTAACACATTTGCTTTGTGCAATGTTATTTCTTTTACCTGTGATCTGTATATCCCTTTTCCTTGTGTATTATTCATTTATGAACTTGCTGATAGGCATCTAAGTGTAACCTGATGAATTCATCGTTCTTGGAATATGACCTGAATCTGTTTGGACCATATATATATGGAATGGAAAAATTGATGAGTTGGCATATGAAGCATGATGAGGATCTTTATCTTTAACTGTTAGGTCTGACGGCACTTAAATTCCAATCAGTGGTAAATCTCTATGATTAGAAATTAAATGTAACAATTTAAGTAATTTTTTTCAATTGTTAAACCTCTTACCTGGCACTTGCAATATTTGATGTGTCTGTCATTACTTAAGATCTAATATCCCGTTTCTTTGCAGGAAATGCGGGAGTTGGAAGAATCAGTTTCCAAATCTTATCTTGATCAGCTCAATGAGTTGAACCAGTCTTTGAATGCTAAAGACAAGAATCTAGCAGAATTAAATAGAGTATCTGCTGAGCAAAAACACGGGATCGAGGACCTTGACCAAAGACTTAGTTCATCTATGCAATCATGTGTTGAAGCCAATGAAATTATTAACAGGTGAGAAATGTGTCGAAGTATCTTGGTGCGAGAACTGATCGAAAATGTAAACCATTCTATATGATTTGACTTTTTTATTTTAAAAAAAAATGTTTTGTCTGCGACACTGCGAATTTATTTGTTTAGAGCGTTGGCATATTTGTTTGAATATATTACCAAGCCCTTCTATAGCCCTTTTCTATATTAACCAGGGTACTGAGAACATGAAATTATTTACTTACAAAGTTCATCTGCTTTTTGGTCTGGAGTAGTGGTTGGAATCCAAATCAATTTTTTGTGGCTTGAATGCCTTTATTGGTGAACATGAATACATAATCCCCTGGCACCAATGCGATTTTTGGCTTGTATATTTTTTCACTTATGAATATATGCCAAAAGAGACTCGAAACTCAGTACTATATCTATATATAGTTATATACTATTTTATACGATTCTGCATATTAGATAGAATAATGTTTTTGAAATGCATATGAATCTTCGTTCTTTGTTTGCTTGATTCAGCCAGAAGGCATCTATATCAGAACTGAAAACTCTACTAGATGAAGAACGTGATCAGAGAAAAGAAGAGCGCGAGAAAGCTTCTATGGATATGAAAATGTCAATACAGAGAGTTCAAGCTGAGGCTGCGGAGGAAATAAAGCGTGTTTCTGACGGGGCTTTGAGACGAGAAAAGGAGCAACAAGAAATGATAAATAAGCTTCAGGTAGAGACAATGGTTTATTCTAAATAGGCGGGTTTCATGTTTGGTCAATTAATTAAGGCTGTCAATTTTCAGGAAGTGGAGAAGGAAAGAACTTCATTGGTGGAAACTCTAAGGTCCAAATTGGTATGACAACTTTTATTCTTATTGTCGAGGTTTTGTATCGTGTATAATGTTATTATACTCACGGAATATGGCAGGAAGATACTAGGCAAAAGTTGGTCAATTCTGATAATAAAGTTCGCCAGTTGGAGGCTCAAGTTCGTGAAGAGCAGCTAACTTTTGCCAGTAATAGAAAGGTATGATCGCCCTTTTTGGTCCACTGAGATATGCTTATGTTATATCGTAACTCAAAGTGTTATCGGTTCATGTTATTGCGAATGATTTTACCCTTTTTTACTTACAGAGGATTGAGGAACTTGAGCATGAAAGTAAAAGACTGAGGAAAGAACTTGAGCGCGAGAAGGTAGGATTTGCAGTACAAATGTTGTCTAATTCAATCGTTAGCATTGATGTGATAACATCACTCTTACACTTATGAATTTGAACTTAGGCCATCTTTAATAGCAAATAAGCACAAAAGTTTTATGTATGTCAAACTGAGATTTTTCTTGCTGCTGTAGCAGGCGGCTCGGGAAGAAGCATGGGCAAAGGTTTCTGCTCTTGAACTCGAGATTAGTGCTGCTATGAGGGATCTTGATTTTGAAAGGCGCAGACTAAAGGCTGCCAGAGAAAGAATTATGCTCCGGTAAAGACGCAACATTTTACAGTATATAACTAATAAAGTAAATGAATACTAGTATTACATATATCTGTAAACCTATTTCACACCTAAATAGATGACACTATCTTCTTTGCAATAATAGTTATGTTGCTCGCCCTTTTTTAAGTTCTGCACAAAAATTACCGAGTAATGTTCACATCATATCTCATTGGAGCATGTTGCTGGTAGTCACACTCAATTATTTTGGTGCAGTGAAACTCAGCTTCGTGCTTTCTACTCTACAACAGAGGAGATATCTGTTTTGTTTGCAAAGCAGCAAGAACAACTAAAGTCTATGCAAAAAACCCTAGAAGATGAAGAGAATTACGAAAATACTTCAGCTGATGGTGATCTCAATCCCATTAATTTCAATTTGAACCGGTCACCGGTGAGTGATAAAAAGGGAGCCCATCAGAACAACAACAGTAGAACTGAGGTAGGATCCGGCACTTTGGATAGCCATGGCACTGGTCAAGTTGAGTCGTCAAGTGACGAAGCAAGTGTTACAGAAAAGCACGATTGCAATGCCAAAAACCAAGAAAACGGTGAAGAAGACACACAAGAAGTAGATTTCACAAGTGCTGAACGTAATATTAGCGGTGGCTTCGGTTCTGATGTAAATGGTATCGGCACAGCACACGTTTCAGAGGGTGATGCTGTTGGAACGGAGCAAATTCCCGACACAGAGGGCGTTGCAATTGAAACTGAGCAAGTTTTGGAGACAGAAAGCCCGGGACTTCATAGTGGCAAAAACTTCGATTTGAATAAATGTGAAACAATGGCTGTAGACATGCAGATAGACGACGCTACCAATGGAAAAGACGATCTCGCCCCTGCTCAAATGAATAACCCTATTGAGGTTCAGGACCCGATGGAAGACACGGAAGGTGGAGCAACTGTTCGAACATCTGACCTTTTGGCTTCAGAAGTTGCTGGTAGCTGGGCATGCAGCACGGCTCCATCTGTCCACATCGAGAATGATTCCCCGGGAAGTAAAGACCTTGAAGGAACAGCACCTGGACATGATTCCAACAGTTTGGTAGCTGAAAGTCAACACATTCCATCTTCTAATTCCGAAGCTGTTGCCAAACGAAACCTTGAACGTCGTGCATTGAGTGAGATGATTGGCATTGTGGCTCCTGATTTGAGGGAGCAGTTTAGTAGAGCTATTGGAAGTGATGATCAAGTAGGATCTGAGAGAGAGGTAGCTTCTAATTCTGATACCGAAAGTTGCAGTGATAATGATAATGACGAGGATGAAGCTGGTAATCGAGGGGCATCGGATGCCGAGACGATTGATAGTGATAGAGCAAGGCCTGACAATGAAATGGACGAAGATGATGATACCCAAGAAGATTCTGTGGGATAACGAGTATTTTGTGAATATAGGATTATGTTTAATTTGTTTTCAGTGTCTTTTCTTTTTTCTTTTCAATTTGATAATTTTAGATGTGAATAACTTGTCGGGAAAGCTTTGATGTCCTCTTTTGAATCTTAATTTGATCATAAGTTTTCATATTCTTATTATGTTACTAAACCCACTGTAAATGGAGCGGATTTAGCTTGATTGTGGTTCTAATTTGATCCTATTGATTAAAATTTTAAACGATTAGCAACTCGTTTATTTTAGTCCGGTTAAATAACACAAAGTTGGAAATACGGGCCTGTTTGTCTCGTCTTTCGGAGAGTGGTTTGGGAAAGTGGTAGAGGTTTGAGAAATAATCTCGATTTGCGTAATGTTGTTTGTTTGGGTTTTGGAAGAGTTGTTTGGGAAAGTAGCCGCAATTTTTGACTTTTTTAATATAGAGAGAAATAGAAATAGAGTAGAAAAGTGGCCTGTTTGTTTGGCCTTTCGGAGAGTGATTTGAGAAAAAAATTACTGTAGCTAATTAATTGGGAAAGTGGTTGGATTGTTTGTTTGGCCTTTCCGAAAACCGAATTTTTTTTCGGAAAAGCGAGACAAACAGGCTCTTAATATTGAATATGAATTGGATGATTCGATTCACTAAAGGCTTCATCAATCCAGTCGGTAAGATTAATGATGTCATATTTCGTAATTTAATAAAACATGAACTAATATTATTATTTTAATGCATTGATTCTTGTCGAACAATATTAATCAATTTTGATATGTTATTAATAATATCTTTTGATGAGATTTAATAAATCTGTGGAAGTTATTGAGAAATATTTTATACGGGATTCCAGTGGACAATCAAAAACTTGGGCCAGTTTGTTTGGTGTTTGGAAAAGTAGTTTGTGAGTGTAGCTAGGTTTGTGAAATAATCTTGATTTACGTAATATTGTTTATTTAAGTTTTGAAATAGTGATTTGAGAAATAAATATGTTTAAGTTATTTTTGGAAGAGTAAGATTGTAGGTATAAGATATATAAGACTTTATGTCAAATCATGTTTTGTTAGTGAGATATCAGAGTAGTGTTTGTATATGTTTTGTTTAGAGATAATAAAATTATTGTTTGTTTGACTTTTGAAAGAGTAGTTTGAGAAAATTAAAAGATGAAAAATTATTTCAGAAAATAGAAACCGTGTTTTTTTGACATTTTCGAAAAACAATTTTTTTTTTGTAAAACACCAAACAAACAAGCCTTTTTGTTCTTGAGATGAATAAAATGAATATGTTTTATTTTCCCTTTCTGTTTTGATAATCTGAATCATAATGAATCATTAGATTATGTGGTTCAAGCTAAACGAACATATTTCTGTACATCTGAATTGATTCTTTATTAGGGAATTCGATTGAATTTTTTTGGTCGGGGGAAGTTTGGTTTAATTTTTTTTTTAAATAGTGGCCCGATAAAGTCAAATGAACTAATGAAGTATGTAAATGGAGTTAGACCAGTTAATTTCGAGCCGATAACTTTGTAGCCTAGATTCAAACTAGTATTATATTTGGAGCCCAATGATGAACAATTGGGCCTTGAAATATTAGTATTATGCAGCTGGAGCTGGGTGGAGCGCAATCCATTTTGACCTGACCACTGGACTGACGGATGCTGAATCCCACTCCTAGATTCTCGCACTTCATTTTATCGTGCTGATAATGGAAGTCTATTTTCGTAATTTAAGTCCTCCACGATTCGTCGGCACAGTTAAACTTCTCACGAGGGCGGTCCCTCCAAAAACAACGCTCATGCTTTTCTGTCAGTGGCATTTAAGTAACTCATCACATCACACTGTCTAATTGACTGGAAAATTAAAGAAGTATTAGACGAACTTCCCGTGGAAAAGATAAGAAAGTACATAAGTTTAAGTTGTTTTGGAATTTATGCTTTTTTTACGATTAATTCTAATTAAAAAATAATAATTAATTGTATGTGAAAATCACTGAAATATATTTTAAAATATTGATTTTGATATTAGTAGGTTTTGATCTTTCGCAACTTTGTGCCACTCATTCGTCCATAATTATTTTTGTTTTAATAATAACATTAAACATAAATTTGCAAAACAACACAGTGAACACACTGAAACTGAATATATATATATATTTTTTCGACTATCATAATCCGGCCCTTCTTTCTCTAAAAAGCACCGAATATCGTTGGGTCCCACGTCCCCTACCCCTATGCGGTACCATGTCCTTGTTTTGAACCTTAAAGCACGCAACAGAAGGACTAAAACACCCTTTTAATTTCACTTAATTTCCCCCAGTCCTCTCCCAAATAGTCTTGTTGCGTCAGTGCTTGTCTGTCCCTCTGAATTTGTTTAAAGTAAAATTTTTGAACTGTAGCAATTCAAAACAAAAGAGAAAATGGCTACTGGTGGTGGTTACAGAAATGGCGTCCACAAGGCTCCAAATATTCGTACTTCATCTTCATTCAAATCGAAGCTTCCTCCGTCAAATGTCCGCCGAAGCAGCAGCTCCGCTTCGCTTGGTGGCGCCGCCGCCAACTCCGGTGAGTTTTTCCGCTGCATTTGTTAGTATCGCGATCTGATTGTTTACCATTAAGTAGAAGCAACTCTCCTTAATTTGATTATATTTCTCGTTTGGAATTTACTTCGATTTATTGTGAACTTAGAGCAGTTTGTTTGGTGTGTGATTTTACGGAGTGAATCTGAGTGTGTGCTGTAGATTTTCGCTGTCCAATGCGGTTCTAAAAATTGATTTATATGATAAATTTTTGTAGTGGTTATACAATTGTCACACTTAGTTGCTTAATCTTTGAATAAGTATGTATATTCAAACGCTTAGACATGATTGTATACTTGTACATATGTATGAATGCCTGAATGCGAGACTGTGATTTGGTTTACTTGTGATTGTTGTTTGAATTCAGAAGAAATTGAATAACCTTGTTGAAACGTGCAATGGCTGGTAGGCCTTAAATAGGGTGTAAATTGGGTAAGAAATAAACTAAAATCGAGAAATATTTGAACCTACATATCAAGTTGCTGTCTCTGCCTCCTCTGCTTATATTAGATCTTCTCAAGTCTGAAGCGATTAAGCGTAATACCTGGGTGCCATGTGGAACAAATATAAATGATACATTTCTCTCTAAGACGTGCCAGAATTTCAGGTGTTTGTTTCTTGTGTGTAAGAGGAACCTGAGATTTTTGCATTATTATGGTTTATTGATGTATATTGTCTTCCATGCTTTCACATTTCGGAGGTTGCAGAGTTAATGTAGATAATGACAAAATATGCATTAGATTGTTAGCAAGCATGGTTAGGTTTTTCTTGTTTGCAACATATTCTTCTGTAAGATTTTTTTAGAGAAAAATCATATACTAGTTTATCTCATCCTGTAAAGCATTTGCGGCAGTATGATATGTATAGTGGATTTTATTGATGAAGCAATGTCAGTAGTAAAACTGCCTTATTTATGAGCCAATCTTATTAGCCTTTCAATGATATTTAACTTAAATTTGTTTACCTGATAGACGCAGACAATAATTCATAAATATATGTTATTGGACAGTTTCAGGAAGAGTCCGAGTCGCTGTTAGATTGCGACCTAAAAATTCTGAAGAATTAGTGGCAGATGCAGATTTTGTTGATTGTGTGGAGTTGCAACCAGAGGTTCTCAGATTGATTTTTACACTTCATCTACTTATGTAGATCTTTTATTTCACAGTTTCACATTTCAATGGTCCATCTGCAATTAACACCAGCATGATTAGTATATATTTGGCTTTACAGCTGAAAAGGTTGAAACTTCGGAAAAACAATTGGGACTCGGATACCTATGAGTTTGATGAGGTTCTTACTGAATTTGCATCTCAGAAGCGAGTCTATGAATCCGTAGCAAAGCCTGTGGTTGAGGTGAGTTCCCTTTCTAGTTCTGAAGATAAATGTGATATCGAACGAGCATATTCCATAGCCAAAGATATTTTTCTCCCTTCTATTTATATTGGCCTGTCATAATGTAATAGGAAGCTCGTATTCTTGCATATTGACAAGTTCAGGATGGTTGGATAAATTCCTGTACTGTAGTATGAATTATATTTTCAGCACCGTCGGCCTGTCATCATCTCTTATACGGTTTATACCTTTCTTACTTAAACCAATCTGAACAAATGGTGGCTATGATTCCATAGAATTGTCAAACAAATGATGCGATAATTGCAACTTGATAAAAAAAAATAGCTAACTTTTTCTATAAAGAATATCATTATTTCCAAGTTCCAACTATTCTGATGAAAAGTAATTACGCCTTGAAACAATTATTGACTATATAAGATGGTTGATTGTTGCTTAGTTCTCACCTTAAAAATATATACCCTAAGTTTCTTGAGCCTCGATACTTATAAATTACATTGTTATTGTTTATTTTTATAGAAATGACATGCAGCCAGATCTTACACAAACCAGCCTCAAGATATCAAAAGTTTTGTTTTCTAATAATAAGAGGATGTCCATATCATGTGCACCATAGCAAGAGTTTGGATAGGTCTATCTGAGAATCAAATTTTCTGTTATGCCTGAAATCAGAAACTGAGTTGTTGTATTGGCACAAAGCACACCGTCATCGGACTACATAAAATTCCACTAATATCTGACAAATGATTAGGATTCAATTGGAGCAGTGGCACTATTAGTTTCTTCAGCTTCTTGTCTATTGCTCTGTAATTCAGATCTCTGCATGATGGCTGTTATGTGTTATGGGTTACACTGAGCTGAGTGCTTCAAATGGGGATATAGAAAAGATCTAGCTTAAGATAATAATTTCTTATTCTTTAAATATCCTTAGTGGATTTTGAAGGTTCAATGTATTCATGTGTTTATTCTTTTAATTAGTTAGAACTTACAATGGTATGGAATCCTGCAAAGATCACTGTTGCATATAATTATTACCAACTTGTTCGGAATATGATTGATATTGGACTTGATAGAACATGACTTGTTTAGCCTTCAATTGATTCATTTGCAAGTCAACCTTCTTCTTGAGGGGAGGCTCATATCATCTCTCGAGGTAGATTAAGGACTAGCAAGGGATAAGTATCATAACTTTGTTTCTTCGTCGCCATTAGTAAAAGGTTTCTATTTCATATAATTTGGAGTGGTGAGTTTTGGCTGCAATGTCTGCAGACTGATAATCTGATATATCAGCATTTAAATTATTTTTCTCCTTAGCTATTTGGGTTGCCTCTTCTAATATATTGGAGATGAACTTTGTGAGACTCCATTACATTGGTATAGTGGTTCTACAGTTAAGATGGTTATCATTGGTTTACAAGAGAATGCTGTGCGTAAATAGGTTTATGTTAGTGTTGGGAAACTGATCACTATTATTGCTGCACGGCCTGCTCTATGACCTTTGGTATTCAAAATTTTGCGGAAAAGTTCAAATTTAATTTAATTTTGACCCCAGCTGTTGATCATTCATATTGTATTCAACTTAGTGTTAAAGCTCTAACTTGATTCCCAATTTTCCCTTTTTATTCCCCTATTTCCTAGAGTGTTTTAGATGGTTACAATGGGACAGTCATGGCGTATGGTCAGACTGGAACTGGGAAGACTTATACTCTTGGACGACTGGGTGATGAAGACACCTCTGCTCGAGGTATAATGGTTCGCTCAATGGAGGATATACTTGCGAATATCTCTCTAGAGACTGATTCTATCTCAGTCTCGTACTTGCAGGTTGTATGAAATACATGATTAAATAATCGTATGACTACGAACTTATTTTCTTTTGTATTTAGTCTTTTTCTAAAACAACTTTAGGAAGTTAAAATTGTATCCTAAATCTAGAATATTGGTTTATTTGTAGCTTTATATGGAAAACATCCACGATCTTCTAAATCCATCAAATGACAACATATCCATTGTCGAGGACCAAAGAACAGGTGATGTTTCTTTGCCAGGAGCTACTATCATGGAGATCAGAGACCAACAAAATTTTGTTGAACTCTTACGCGTGGGGGAAGCTCATAGGATTGCTGCTAACACTAAACTGAACGCTGAATCTTCTCGTAGTCATGCCCTTCTCATGGTAAATGATAATGTTGATGTGCTTGCTTGATTATTTTCCTTTTCTGTTGCTTTGTTTATAGCAGTATTTGCTTTTCCTTGCCTTTCCTGCTCTTGTCGACATACACATTCAACTCCTTTTCATGCTATTCTTGTGCACATCTGACATTGCTTAGTACAGGTACAAGTGAAGAGATCCGTAGTGGACAGAAACTTCGAATTTTCTCCAGAAGCTCAGAATCACTCTCATTCGGTTGGTAATTTGAGGCCACCTCTTCTACGAAAAGGCAAATTAATCGTAGTAGATCTTGCAGGTTCTGAACGTATTCATAAATCAGGTATTAGTAACTTTAAACCTACTATTGCAAGAAGCTTTTATATTCTTTTCATTTATGAAAAAATTGATGAATTTCAAGCAAATCTATATATTCATCTCATTTGTTTTCTATCACATGGATTGGGCTAAGTCCACTCAAATGGCTTGGGCCTAACTCAACCTCAAAAGCTAGCTTTAAGAGGTGAGGATTGCCTAAGAACTTATAAGGTGGACTTAACTATCAACCCATGTGGGACATTTTAGTCTCAATACTCCCCCTTCACGTGTGGGCGGGCTGAATGTGTGGTTGAAAACAATAGTTAAGTCCGCCCTATAAGTTCTTAGGCAATCCTCACCTCTTAAAGCTAGATTTTGAGGTTGAGTTAGGCCCAAGTCATATGAGTGGACTTAACCCAATCCATGTGGTGAATTCTAACACTGTCCAATAAGATTGAGTGGAACGTAATCAACAAAATGAATAGTTGGTCATATATGGTATGCATAAAAGGTGATCTGATAAAATTTGGTTAGATTTTAGCAAACTGACTAAACACTTGCTTTTAAATTTGGGATCACATTAATTGGATCCAGTTTTTAAATACTAATCCAAAACAGTTGTTTTCCGGACACTACATTAGGGTCTTACTAGACCGTTCTAGTTTTGATGTTTAAGATTGATTTATTCATTACTCCAACTTACAATTTTAACTGTTACTGAAACACTCTCTCTATATTTATTGAAGGAAGCGAGGGACATATGTTAGAAGAAGCCAAGTCTATAAATCTTTCGCTTAGTGCTTTAGGAAAATGCATAAATGCCTTGGCAGAAAATAGTGCCCATGTTCCTGTTCGAGATTCAAAGCTTACAAGGTTACTTAAAGATTCATTTGGAGGTGAGATTTATGATTGTTTATGAAGATAAGCTTTAAAGTTTCATGCTTTTGTTTGAATTAATAGTAACTTGTTATGTCAATTTCTAGAACTAATGTTTCTAAAAAGTTACATTAGATATTGTGTTTAAATGACTAAACATTCCATTTTATGCCGCAGGCACATCAAGAACTTCACTGATTGTCACAATTGGTCCGTCTCCACGCCATCGGGCAGAGACCGTGAGTACCATATTATTTGGACAAAGGGTGAGTAGTCAACCCGGTCGTAGGACAAGTTACAAAGTCAAATTCTTGCACACTTTGAGTCATATAGAAGCTGATCTATTTGTTAGATTTAGTTTTGAGATCAATCTGAGTTCGAAGAATTACTTCTAATTTCTCTACAGGCTATGAAGGTGGAGAATATGCTGAAGATTAAGGAAGAATTTGATTACAAGAATTTGTCCAAAAGTCTACAGATGGAAATTGACAAACTTATTGCTGAAAATGAAAGACAGCAGAAAGATTATGAATATGATATTGAAAGAATCAGATTAGAAGCACAAAAACGCGTCGCTCAGGCCGAAAGGAACTATATGGAAGTTCTAGAGGTACATACCTCTTAACATCTGAATATTTCAATATAGTTATATACATATTAAGTTGAGCCTACACTAGTGCTGAAAGTAAACGTTGCCTTCAGATTTGCGCAACATTCTAATGTCACATCAAAATTTGCAAGCATTATATTTAAAAAAGTAATACCTTGTTGTTGCTATCATATCACTGTCATCACTAACATGTCTAAACTGATGGAGCTGGCCATTGTTTGTAACCCAAATCCTAACTTCATTTTTTGTTTTTTAATTTTTTATTATTTAAAAAGTATGATGTCATTATTTGATTTATTTCTTATTGATTTTTTTAATTTAACATTTTATCACTTGTGATAATTTTTGTTAAGAGTTGACAACTTTTCAAAGAAAGTCAATATAGACGAGGCAATAAGTTACATATGTATGTTGAGTACTGCTCTACTTTTGAAACATTAGTGTTGGTTTTTTTTCCTTTTAACCCCTCTAGAAAGTATGCTGTGTTATTACTTTATACATCCACATATTTATGTTCCCTTTGACAGAAAAATTAAATTCTTCACTTATTATAACGACTTAAAACTGTTCTACATTATCAAAAAAAATTGTAGTTTCAGTTATTGCTAGAAAACTTAATTTCAGTACCATGCATTATTTGCTAGGGTGAAATAGGGAAAGGGCAACCTTGACCAAATTTAATAAGGTGCTGTATATTTTTTCAATTGGCATCCAATTTGGCTAAGGTGGTTCCACTTTTGGCTTGCAATATTAGTGTCTGACTTGCACTGTCTTAGAGACAGAGTGGGAAAAAAGTATGAAAAAGTGTCACGGATTAAAAAATCCGTCAACAAAGGTCAATTAGAACGTTGAAATAAAATTAGTACTAGATATATGTGCTTGGTTTCAGTCTTTCAGATACACTTGATCTGGTGACTTTGTATTGACCTTTTCTCTTTCTATATTAGGAGGAGAAGATGAAATGTCAGATGGATTATATGGAGTCAATTAAGAAACTTGAGGAGAAGTGGACTGTCAATCAACAAAAGCATGGCATCAATGGAGAGGTAATGTCGCTCAGTTACTGTCAATCAGCAAAAGCATGTTAAGAACTGCTCACATTGTCAAAGGATGAGATGGATTCTGAGTATTGAAAAATTCGAAGAAATTAAAAAATCATAGGAGTTTATCCATAATCTAAGTGCAGTTAGAAATTAAAAATGTACGAGAAGAAGGCATACAAATGGGAAATTACCACCATTTCCTACTGCGTCAGAGCTGGCTCTCTCTGAAAGTTGGAATTTTATTTGTTAGCAGTTTAATTCCATTGTAATTTAATGAGCGCTCATGAGAATCAGGAAAAAGTCAAGAATAAGTGTCAGTGTTGCATTCAGGATGTAATGCATATATTTGTACATTTTGCTTTCAGTAGTGGGGGAGAGCAGGTGGCATTGGAAGCCATCTCTCTCTCTCTCTCTCTCTATATATATATATATATATATATATATATAAATAATATTACATATATATAAGAGGGAGTACTTGATATGAATAGTGGCACCTGTTCTCCAGCTTGCTTCGCCTGTTTTCTTTTCCACCCTTGAAATATGCCGTAGTGGTGACTGTTTAATTTTTTTATTATCCGTGCGCCCTGTAAATGACGTCATATTTGTGCTTGTTAACGGTGTATTCTAACGATTTGCTTTATTTTTATTATTCCGTCAAACACGGAACGGCTGGAGAACTAGGGGGTTAATTGTTCTCCTGCTTGTTTCTATTGCTTATGGATTTTTATCTTCATTATGGTATAAAACGGAAAACGCACATGATAATTTCACAACAATTACTAATTGCAGATATCAGAGTCTAAGATTTTTCTACCTAAATATGTTTGCATTTTCTTGATGCAATTCAATTAGTTATTTTGAATCCGAACCAAGATTTGAAAAGCTCTACAATTATGCGACCACTCTCATGGTTTTGTTAACTTAATTAAATTTATGTTTGTACGTTCAGATGGATGCTGGTAATGAAGAGGTTTCCGAGCTAAAAACATTGCTTCAGAATGAACGTCTTCTAAGAAAGGCGGCTGAAGATGAAATTCAAAAATTAAAAAACCAGCTACTGAAATTTTCAAAGATAGAGGTACGGTGTTTGGGAAGAAAATTGGATTTCTTGTGTTTATGCAATGAGGTTTTGCAATTACTTTGATCTTTATTTGAAGAGATCATGTATAACTGATTAATATTGTGTAGTTGGCAGGTGGAAATGCGGATGTCTTTAACCTTCAGGAAGTGCTGGAAGAGGAGAGTCGTGAGAAGAAGAAACTCGAAGATGAAGTGAAAGTCTTACGAAGTCAATTGGCACAGATGGCAATAGAAGCTAATCATGTATGCATTATGCCTCTTTATATGTGTTTGTAAGAGAGATGAATAGATAGATATTCTCCCTATATATATATGCATATACACACCCACACAAAACAGAGGGCAGGAGGTTTAAAGTGCTTGTTATGTTCAATATTATCTAAATCTGGTTCTTGATGTGTACTTGAAGTTTTATACTTATTCTGCAACGAGAATGGAGCGTCTCTTACTTATCAGTAAATTGGCTTCAGTACTTAAGAATATCTGTTAAAATATTACTTCAGTGATTGGTAAGC
The DNA here is from genome assembly GCA_038501285.1 of Penstemon eatonii. NCBI lineage: Eukaryota > Viridiplantae > Streptophyta > Magnoliopsida > Lamiales > Plantaginaceae > Penstemon > Penstemon eatonii. The sequence continues at coordinate 49,623,052 of CM076712.1, forward strand.
ATCATTCAGTTTTACTTAATGGCAACCACACTATGATCACAATATGAGAATTATAACTGGTAGCGTATAGTCTTTCTAGATAACAAACTTAAATCAAAATCTGAATAAATTTTTTATTTGCTCCTCTTCTCAGTTGCGTTCTATATCTAATTTAACTATTTTTTTTTTTTTTTTTATGTTTATAGACGAGAAGCTATCAAGACAGAGGCACCTCCGGCAACCCCCACCTTGGTCTAGATTGCCCAAGTCCACTTAATCAAATGCGTTCTAGAGATGGTAGCAATGGAGATAGAGCATCAATTGCAAACCTTCATGAACAAGGTGCCCATTAGTGTTTCAATTTGTGTTACTTAACATTCTCTTCAAAATATATTACTCACGTCCCTATTAGTTTTGCAGTTGGATTGCAAAAGATATTGTCCCTGCTCGAGTCAGAGGATGCTAGCGTACGAATACATGCGGTAAAAGTGGTGGCCAACTTAGCTGCTGAAGGTGTTCTACATTCCTTCCTCTTACTTTTATATTCCCTGTGATTAACAATTGATACCTTCCCTATTCTATTACCTCAAATTAGAAACAATATCTGCAAACATGTTTCTCTAGCCAACTGTTCGACTTCGTTAAAAGTATCATACTTATCTTCAACAGTCTTAACTCCTCAGTCTATGGCAATAGCATATATAAAATTCATGGTGCTTTTTGATGTTGGTTTGGTATTACCAATGCTATCATTCATTGGTTGTCTGTTTAGTAGTAAATCGAGGAAAAGGATCATGGAAATTAATGTGGTTGGAATCATGATGTCTATCATTCTGATTCAATATTGCTGAACGCCAGTTCGTGTTATAGTATGAGAAACTTAAGTGAACCTATCATGTACTTTATAGAAGCGAATCAGGAAAAGATAGTTGAAGCTGGTGGTCTCACTTCACTGCTGATGCTCCTTAGAAGCTATGAGGATGAAACTATACGTAGAATTGCAGCTGGTGCTATCGCTAATCTGGCTATGAATGGTAACTTCTAATGTTTGTTTCTTTATAATCATTTATCATTCTTTCCTTTTCTTTATATCTTTAATTTTTTTGGTACACCACCACAGTGATCTAATCATTTACCATTTTCAGAGGCTAATCAAGAACTAATAATGGCTCAAGGTGGAATTTCCCTGTTAGCAATGACCTCTACTGATGCTGAAGATCCGCAGACACTACGAATGGTTGCTGGAGCAATAGCAAATCTATGTGGAAATGGTATAATTATTTAATTTAGCAATTTACTCTCAGTAAGGCTCCACTGTCTCCCCTCATTGTTTAACCATAGATGATTGGATCCATCTTAGTCGACTATCCTATTTAATATGGATCTCTGGCGAGATTGTTCAAGGTCTTTTTCTTTCCTGAAGTAATAAAGCATTATAGACCACTTGTCAGCTGCATTATAGTTGTAGTCTACCTAACTCTATTAGAAGGTGCACTTATTTGAGTTCCATGGCTATGTTTGGTTTTGTTTCCTCTCAATTATACCGAACACGGCCTACAAGATTTAGCCTGTGTTTGGTTGGGATGAAATAAAATTGTATGAGAGGAGAGGGTAGTAAAAGTAGAAGTAATTAGGGAAAAATGAAGTACTATGTATAATAAACTATTCCCAAGCCTGACTTCTTTCCGTTCAATATTAGGCAGAAAAGTGGGCATATAGGGTTCAAAAGACATAGGAATCCTTATTTTTACTTACGTTTTTCACGCTGAAATTGAAAAGAAAAGGATAAATTAATAAAAATTGGAATATATATTTTTTTATCTTCTGCATTAAATTCTTTGTCCCAAAGGAAATGTATTAGAGATAGGTCATACCAAACAACTCTATAGAGACACTACTAGACTTTCCTTGGGTAAAGTAATTCCCTTCTCCTTCGCCTCCCTCTCACTGAACCAGACATAGCCTTGACTTTACTGTGTCAGACTCCACCCCCCCCCCCCCACCCTGACCCTAACCCTTCTCCTTTTATATTTGATATTATCTTTCTAAATCTAGAGATATTTTTCTCTCAAGTTTTGGTCTTTGTATCCATGGGTTTGCAGATAAATTGCAAACAAGGTTGAGGTCTGAAGGTGGGATCAAAGCCTTATTAGGAATGGTGAGATGTAGACATCCAGACGTTCTCTCTCAAATTGCCCGCGGTATTGCTAATTTTGCTAAGTGTGAATCTAGAGCATCTACTCAAGGTATTGCTTTACGACATATCTTTTGAGTACATAACTCCTGATCAATATATGCACCATAGCATTTCAGCATCTATATAAATTCTAATGATGTTTTATTCGCCTGTTTTAGGCACAAGAGCCAAACAATCTCTTCTGATAGAAGATGGTGCATTACCCTGGATTGTACAAAATGCCAACAATGAAGCATCACTAATCAGACGTCACGTTGAACTAGCTCTCTGTCACCTGGCACAACATGGTACTTATTTAAATTGAGAAACCAAAGTTTCTAATTTTTGTTGCAATGATAATACACTTTCGAAGGAGTTGATTATATTTCTCTACTATTGATCATGACAGAGGTTAACGCAAAAGAAATGATTAGTGGAGGAGCCCTTTGGGAGCTAGTTCGTATTTCCCGGGACTGTTCTAGGGAGGACATAAGGACTCTTGCTCGTCGAACATTGACATCAAGTTCTATATTCCAAGCTGAGATGCGACGATTAAGGATAGAGGTATAAATACTAAACTTCATTCACTCACGGCCCATAAGAACGCTGCAATGTGAACTATGATTATAGCTTCTACTATAAAAGCTGTAAGTAGTTAATTGTTAGTGAACTACACACATTTTTTCCTCCTTTTTTTTGGTAAGATCAGTCACCATAATGTGTTGCTTCAGCTTCAATTTTGTAACAGTAAGTTGTTCACTTATTTATAGTTGTAAATAAGAAGATATTTTAGTGAAAACACTATTGATCTTTGTGAGAAACATGTTTTCTTTTTAAAATTGCGATGGAATCTTGGAATTTAGATTAAGCATATGGTTGAGTCAAATGTTTACTAAATGAAGCTAAAAGGGTTCAATTTAATTGTTAACAATGGAAAAATAATTTGTTATAAACATTAAAGGTCCATATTTTAAGGTAACTTTAAGATTGATTTAAAACTTGCGAAATAAACCAACTTTGTGGGAATAAAAAATAAATAGTCCCTTCAGATATAGATATAAGTCGCATAAAATTGTTTCTCTAGCAAATTTTGTCAACCTAAAACGGATCGTACGAAATTCCTTATTAACGTGAAACAAAATCGTACGGGTCACGTTCCTAGAGTTTTTTTTTTTGGGGGGTGGGTGGGTTGTACAAGGGTTTGTTCTTTTAAAATGTCACCACATATGATAAATGCATTTTTTCTTCTTATTTTAACATGGATTTATAACAGTAACTATTGAGAAAGTGAAATACACGGCCTCGTTTCGATCCATTTTGGCCCAAGTGTTTCGACTAATATTTAGGCCAAAATGTATCATTTAGGCATTTGGCCCATTTATTCAATCAAAAATTTGTTGGGCTCAGGGCCCAAATACAAAGAGATCGATATATTCTGATATGATATGATGATAAAAGAGTAAGAGACAAGTCGTGACTTTGTACTCTTTCTTTTCTCCTTGCACATAAAGTTTCCTCTCTACAACTTTTTTTCTCATTTAAATATTATTTTATTTTAAATTATTGTATATTAATTATTAATTATATATCAGTAAAAAGCTTTATCATTACTAATATTTACAAGATTGTTTAACCATTATTACTATATATAAATGTCATAATTTATTGTTACTAATTTACTATATTAATTTTAAAATATCATATAGATAAAAAAATATGTAAATACTATTTAATTTTACACCTACATTCAATTATTATTAATTATCTGAATTAATACTACAATAATGTTATTACAATCATCATCTCAATTGTAACAATATCATTACAATCACAATCTTAATTATTAAACTATTTAACATTATATCCTACTTCCATAAAAAAATTGATTTGACATTTTTCATTAACTTTTCACCCTCAAACACCAACATTCAAAATCATTTCAAACCATATCTCAAATTTTCACATCCCACTATCTATTAATTTATTAATATTTTATCATCTCAATATTCTAACCAAAATCAATTCAAACCGTGTTTCAAATTTTTTTTTGGGTTTCTCAATGGTTTAATCCCTTTCGAGGCGGGTTGAATACATTAATGTGGGTACCTCTCACAACAAGGATTCAAACCTGAGTCCGCTACTTTGTAGTGACTAGTCACTTCCACTAGACCAATTTTGAAATACCGAAACATAACGAAACAAAGCCAAAACCAATCCAAACGGGGCCATATTTTTTGGATTTTGTGTTTATTTTTGTAATTTTGGTATAGTTTTAACATGTTTAATGAAAAATGTTCAAAAATAAAAAAAATAAAAAAAGGAGGGGGAAAAGCACATATCCTTTTTTTTTTTTTTTTTTTTGAAAACGAAAAATTATTGTTTATCTAATTTCTAAACTAAGTCCCGACTGGAATCCGATGGTTCTTCCATCCAAACCAAACCGTCTCTCAAAATAAGCCAAATTTAACCAAAACATTTACCATCGAGTTAGCCGATCTTTTGATCTAACGAAAGTTCATGACTTAGCAAATATAATAATCCTATAGTCTTCTAAAATGAAGTCCATAATAATTAGTGTCTTTGATTTTCTTGATGTAATTTTTTAAATTAATCTAACAAGAATATTCAGCTATATAAATTTAACCCAATGTTACAATTTTGAGAAATTTAACAAATCTCATCAATTGCATTTTACTTATTGAATATTGTATACATTACAGGTAGGCATAGCATTTAAACTTATTAATGATCGTATACCTAAGTTGCATGCTACAATATATGCAGATCACTCCTGCCTCTTTTTCTTGTGTGTTTCAAGCTTTCCAAGCGAAATGAGTGAATATCAAATTAATTCCATGTGGTATTCTAATTAAATACGTATTTAACTTCATGTGATAAATAAATGAGCAAATTATCATCCTCTGTTTTATGAAAGAAGCACACTTCATCCTTCTTGATTTTTACAGGGGTTAAAATGCTCATTATACAATATCATAAGGAATTAAAGTGGTCAACTTACGCATATCACATGGAGGTAAATTTCTTAATTATGCATATCAAAGGGAATAAGGTGGGGTAAATATGTTGTCTGGGGTAAGGTTAACTCTGTAATTTTTTACATGAAATAAAAATAAAGTTTCAGTTGCATTATAGAATATGTGTGTAACACCTCCACTAGCAATGAGGTAAATTCTCATTATTTTATATCACAGGAAGATAAATTGCTCATTATTTTATTTCACAGGATGGTAAATTGCCTATTTTCCATATCACATGGAGATAAATTACTTATTAGACCACGGGGAATTAACTTGCCAAAAACCCCAAATGAATACTAACTACTTCACAACAATTGTTATAAAAAAAACTGATACACAATAAGTGAAATAATTGTTATAAACGGGTGATTTGGTCCAGTGAAAGAGGCTAGTCCCCACAATATATATGGTGAATTCAATTTGAATTTTCGATGGAAAAGGTTATCACGTAATATATATATATATATATATATATATATATATATATATATATATATATATATATATATACCCGACACACCTAAAAAGATATTAAGTTATGCCTAACACATGGATACCTTTTGGGGGAAAAAAGTTAAAAATGCTAACTATTCGAAATCTCAAACAATTAATGAGCATAAACCCTTGAAATTAACTTATTTTATTCCCTCTGTCCCATTATTTTTACTCCATTAGTTACAATACCTAATTAATCTTTTTAATCTTTTAAGTGACTTATCATGTTAAATTATTCACATTTGTGGTTTATTAAATCTTTTAAATATTGGTGTCAACTTATATTATCAACTTAATGTAAAATATATTAATTAAATTATTTATTCTAACTTTTTTAAATTTAGTCAAGTTAACTGATCAGTTGTATCAAGAGATAAATATATATGGGATGGAGAAGTATATATTACAGCAAATGCAAACACCCATCTTTAAATTTTGATAATATATTTCACAAATTTAATATATGCATGCATGCATGCATGCATGCATGTATTATTAGCATAAACAAAAGACCTGGTAATTAAAAAATAATATTCAGGAATGTACATAAGCAATTATTTAAAGAGAATAATTACTTCTTGAAAGAAAATAAAATATACTTATCTATCGTAATAATTTCAAAAAAGTGATATAGATAATTCAAGAAACCAACACATATAAACACTAACTAGCAATTAAATAATGCTTGGCCTAGAATTTAAGAGAGAGAACTTAAACATACCTATATGAGTTGATTTAATTAATTACAGATGAAAGCTATATGAGTATACATTTAGAACCCTAAAATGTTCAAGAGTAATAAACAATAACTCAAATATATACCAATCTTGGACATTTGACTGTTGAAACCTAATATATATATATATATATTATACACATACAACAATTAAGGAAATTAAATGTCAATATCTAGAAGATGAGAATTAATATCCCACATCAAGCAAAACAGAAATGATCTTTTCTTAGCAATTACAAAGAAGCAGACTCCCAATTTATAAGAGGAAATTATGATACAATAAGGCAATCCCGTTTTTTATTTTGAAAGCACGAATTTACCATAATTGATAGTATTATGACAAAATACTAACCATAATGTCTATACAACTCTTATGAATCAAAGTTTTATGTAAGAATTTTTTCTGGAAACTTTATCTATAGATGTGTGTGAGTGAAATCCCTTATGGGCTGTTTTTTGCAGGATTTCGTGTGGGATATGATGTAAGAGTTAGTTGTACCTCGAAAAGGAGCTAAGTTCAGAGCATTGCACGTGTAATTACCCAGTACCCAATACAAAAAATGTATATTTACAGTCAAACCAGAAAAATTAATAATGTTATAGCCCATACCTCTCTGTTGATCAGGCCGGTTCAAATGACTTAAAAGTTCCCTTTTTCATGCAGTCAAAATCGTTCTAATGCATGCCTAGCTACCAAAAACCATTTTCTTGAAACTTGAAATCAAACCCAATTCGTAACGTTTGTTTAGACTGAAGAATACTAAAGGGAAAAAGGAAAAGAAAAGAATAAAAATTAAAGGAGTTCAATGTTGGGTCTTGATAAGTTGAATATATATATATCAATTGATTTTGGATCAAACTTGATTATTTTATGTAACAAATATATATTGTACTAATATAAAGTATGGATATCGCAGGAGATCGATGTTAATTTAAATATATTGATTTTATTGTAGAGACACTTTAAAAAACACAAACCATCAACAACAAGGAACCTAAAAATTGCTAGACAAGTTATCCGAATTGCAACAAGAAATTGCTTTGGAGAAAAGGATTTAGATAAATAAAGAAAACAATGAAGAAGACTGATGTTTTTCAATTCTTACACCACATGTGTCGTGTTATTTAGGCGCAAAATGCCTCACTCGTTCATTCTTGCTAAGAAACTGAAAAGAAATCTCAAGAACCATCGAAAGAGATGTAGAAATAGAAACAACTACCGGAATAAAAGAAACTAAGTAGGAACAAATCCACCCTTGATCTCCTTCCTTTATCGAAAGAAAAGACGGATCAGAACAAAATCGATGAAACGAAAAAGATGTCAAAACTACAAATTAATTAAAAGCTATTTCTCATAAAATGATAATTAAAATTAAGCATAAAGAATTCATGAATTTGTACATCCCTTTACTTTCACTCAAAAGACAACCATATTTAGCTAGATGATACCATGAACTCAAGAAAAAAAAAAAAAAAACACTACTCGGAAGAAGAAAAAAAGAAAGTAGTTAACTCACGAAAGTTTTTTTTTTTTAATTTCTTCAAATTAAAAAGGAGGGCGACCTGTACCCCAATAGGCCTCAGATGGCAATTGACATGAATTCATCATATTTTGAGGCGGCATCCCTTGAAACATACCCGGATCACTCATCAACTGCTGCCCGACCATCCCCGGCGATCCCATCTGCCCGCTGCCCGTAACCGCTGAACCCGGCGCCTCTTCTTCCTCCAACGGCAGCCTCTCGTACGCCGCATTACCAAAAGAAGCCGCCATGATCACCACTGGGCCGGACGCCAACAGCTGCCCAACCACCGTACCCCCCACCACCTGCCCCTGCCCGCCCGACAGGTATATAGTCAGGCCTGACGCGGCTGGCGGAGCAGGTGGCGGAAGGAAGGATCCGGATAGCGACAAAATCTCGAATCTTCCATGTAAAGTAACAACCGCCCCGGGCGCAGTTGGTTGTCGGAGGGTAACATTTGTTACCGTTCCACTTCCACTTAAAATGCAAACACCCCTCTGACGCCGCGTGGCGAAAGTTGAAATGCTTTCTTGTATGTCACATCCACTTGCAACTTCCATTACATGAGATCTAAGCGCATTGGCGCTGTCGCGAGTGATGATGATTGGGGGCTTTGGTTTGTTCTTGGACCCCGCGGGGCGTCCACGTGGTCTTCGGTTGCCTTCGCCGTGGTGATCACCCGAGGTTGGTACGATCTCCTTCCCCTCCGAAGTCGGGGCCGAGGAGGTAATCGTGGGGAGCATATCGTAATTATCTTCACGGTCTCTTTTTAGGTTACCCCGGGGAGTGTTTGAGTTCCCGCTCTGTTCGTCTTCTGGGTTTTGGTGGTGGTGTTGGAACTGGTGGTGGTGGTGGAGTTGGAGATCTCTCGCGTGGAACGGTGGTGGTAGAGGGCGGCCGTGAGCTAGTTGATCCATCTTTTTAGTTACTAAAACTGTTAGTACTATACTGCAACTCACTCAGCTTCTTCACTAGCTTTATTAAAACAAAAATTAAAATTGGAGGAAGAAGTAATTAATTAATTAACCTTTCAACATTAGAGAGATTTAGGGATGGATCAAGAAAGAATATAATTGTGGAGCCATTACTCACCAAGATTTGAGCTGAACAAATTAAAGAAGAAACCCTTTTCCCATTAGACTCATGTGATGATTCTAAATTGTTGGGTTTCTATTTCTTGCTTTTGGTGAGGTTTTGTTTGGGGGAAATGTGAGTAGAGAGAGAGAGTGAGTTTGGAAGAAAGTTGATGTTTTTATGTTTGGGCGACTTTAGTTTAGTTTTTTAGGTGGTACTTAGTAATGTTTGGGGTTAGGGTTTGGTGGATAGCATATAGCTAGAGAAGAGAGGATTGGATTTGGATTGGATTGGATTGGATTGATGATCGAGGGGGTAGAGAGTAGTAGATGTACAATTTGGTAAATGGACAGCGTGCGCATGGGCGGTGGGCGTAGGACCCATATTTCTCTCTCCTTTGTCTCTTTTCCTCATTATACAATTAATAATTAGCACACTCCCTAGGACTAGTTCTACAAGTGGGATAAAAAGGTTTTCATTATTTTAGTTCCATTTTGGGCAAACTCAATTAGTAAATTGTGAAAGTGTCTGAGTGAAAATAAATTATTGTAGAAAATTTATTTGGTCTTGAAGAAAATTAAATTTACTCTTTCAGTATATTTTTTATTCTTTAAATTAAATTATTTGGTCTTTAAGAAAATTAAATTTAATAAATATCATTCGTATATTGCAGCTCGTCATCATGTAATATTTGGAGAAATTAGTATGATAATAATTAGTGTATATCTCCACGCAAAGTCTCATAATGTCTCTTGTTATATATATATATTATATATATTTAATTTTTCTTGAGAAATTGGACTCGGAACACATTTAATTAATTTATTGGATCCATATATATGTTAGCAGCTAGCTCCAAGAAGATTTAAAGGGAAAGCAGAGCGTTACGAATGGTAAGATCCCCCGAATTTACGTAGAAGAAGCAGTGGGTTGCTTTTGTGGTTAATTTAATACTCTAAATGAATTAATAATGCAGGCAAGCAGGCAAAAGAAAAGAAGAGAAGAAGACAAAGAAAAAGGAGGGAAGCACATGTGGGTCATGGGAAATTGGGAATGGTCACAAAGAGAAGAGAAGAGAAGACCCACACAATTAAAACAATGGCGTCAGTTTCGACTGCAGACCAGACCCTGTCTCTCTCTCAATCTCTCTCTCTCTCAATCTCTTTTACACACCACTCCCACTAAATATTTACATTTACAGCTTGTTAGAGTTGAAAATAAATCACATGAGTTTAGCACAATTCATGTGTGTGTATCTATTAATTATTTCATGTATTAAGTATTTTAATATTAACAACATATATATTATATTTTAATCTAAATCCAATTTGCCCGCATCTGAGTATATATAATACAATTAAAAGTTCAATATATCTTACTATACATGTGACTAATAACTTAAAATTAATAAAATAAATTACACTGTCACAACATAGAATACTTAAGTGGACTCAACACATGATTAAGTGGTTTGGGCCTAACTCTCCTCAAAAGTTACATTAAGAGCTCAATATCTTATAAAGTGAACTAAAATATGCTTGTCAATACTATCTGAACCAGTTAATCTCAATACTCTCTTTTCATATGTGGCGGGCTTAATTTGTGGATAAAGCAAATCCAACATATGATATTTTTATGTTCAAATAAATAAAAAATAAGACCACGATGGATACTAATGAGTCAAGTTTTCTTAAGAGGATAATGAGCTGTCCCAATAATCAAAATCAATAGTTAAACACATTTGCACAGTCTCATCCAATTAATCCTTTAAGGTATGAATGAATAGTAGTTTCGGTTTAGAATAAAATTATTACAATTTCAAAAATTGAAAGTTTAGTCTACGGACAATAAAATGCTAAACCAAGTAATCAATTTGGGTCAAATCAAAGTGCAGTGGGGTGGATGTGGGTCTGACCCAAATTATTATGTGCGTTTAAGGAAAGTCACAGAGCAATCATAGACTCCATTGCACGTGCGCACAGAGGATAACTTACTGCAGATGCCACCTCTGCTCTGTTCACGTATTTTCCAAGAAAAGTGAGACTGTGTTGTACTTGTATCCATAGTATGGTGTGGTGGGTATGCAACTCTGATGAAGGCATTCCCAAGTTCTAATCCGTAATGATCAACTTTAATGTTAAGCAGACTAAAAGAGTGTATGAAAAAAATGAGGTTTTTTAGACCATAAAGAGGTCATGTGGATAGGTGTGCAGTCCAATTATACTTGATTTAGGTTACTAAAGAATTGCTTGATTGAGTTTTGGTGAAATCTTTGAATGTTCATTCGCTTGATTTAAGATAATGAGTTTGGGTTCTTTTGTAGATACGAGTTGCATTGAGTTTCTCGATGTTTCAAAAAAAAAAAAAAAATAGGTAGTAAATATTAGGTGTTTAATTAATGTGATGATTTTCAATGGATCCGTCTGAATTTTGTTAACGGGTGTGATAATCTTGTTATAAAATTTGTTTTTCACTTGCAAAACAGGGGGTGAGCTGGTCAAAACAACTCTGACGAAGCCACTCCGATGTTTAAGTCAGTAATTAACTTGAAAGTTAAAGAGTATGGACTAAGAAGTGATATTGAACTATATATTACGTTTTTAAGGTATACCTTATTATGATCTAACAAGCATGTTTGGTAATTGTTAACTTGTTTATCAAAAAGTTTTTGTAATAGCTGGGACATATTAATGGAATTAAGAATATTCATTCGATAAACAATTAGGGTGAATATGTGTGACCCAATCAAGAATACCAAGTTGATTGTGTGACACACCCCACGGTCTGGAGGTGAGAGACCCGAGGCCTCTTACGCAAACTGTCAACTAAGTCGCGAGGTATTCCTTGGCAGATACTCCCTTTGTCCCAATTTATGTGTCGTTTTAGAGAAATTTTTTTGTCCCAAATTATTTGTCACTTTAGAATTTCAATGCACTATTAATTACATATTTTTCCATTTTGTCCTTATTTAATGTATCTAAAATTCTCTCTTTAAGAGAAAAAGTAAGAGAGAGAATGTAAGGATATTTTAGGAATATCATTTATTTTTTCCCTAAGATTGAGACAATTTAGTAGGTGACTTAATATGTGTGAAAACACCTAAAACGACACATAAATTGGGACAGAGGGAGTATAAAACAAGAACAATATGAATTTTTAGTCCAAAAATATTGAAGAAACACTCAAAATTTTCAGTTTTGTTACTTTCATTCATAACTCTTTTAGTCCTAACTTTGTAATTATTATTTTTCGCACATTTGGTTCTTTCAACCCTTTCCATGTAATATGAGATTAAAATACAAACGAAAGAAAAGTATATGGAACCTAATAATGTACACAATAGAGACTGTTTTAATTAATTAGGAGTTTGGACCAAGAAAAAAAAGCAACTCCCTCCCAAGCACCGGTGCTGAACCCACTCGCCCCACCATTTTTCCTTCCCCTCCCCCTCCCTTTCGTATTCCATAGGTAGTTTGTAATTATTCTCAATCCCATGGATAATTTGTGTAATTTTCTCAAATTTTAGAGAAATTAAATAATATCAGTGTTATTTTGGATAATTTATTTATGACATCAGTATATGTCGTAAGAAACTAATGCTGTATGGAGTAATTATAATAAATTTAATACCTCAGACCTAGTTTAAGTAATTTGCCAAACATAAAAGATGATCAGTATATATAATTACACTAAATGAGTGGTGGTTTGAGAAATTCTTACAATTAATATTAATTAAATATACGAGAGAATTAATATTGGACTGAAGCAAAAAAAGTATAGCAAATAGTTGTAGCACATAGTAAAATAAACATGCACCCTGCTGCGTACTCGAGGTCAAAGTGGTTACTTAAACGTGGCTAGAATTAAATATGTCTAACCATTAATTTCAACACAACAGCTTTCCTCTTTAGACTTTGCTAAAATTAATGCTCGTTTTTATGAGTTTTTTTAGACGTGAAAATATTGTTACACCAGTCATTATGTCAAAATTATTTTATTGTTATCAAAGTACAAAGATAACAATAATAACAAAGATTAATATTTAATTATAGAGACACCCAAATTAGTAGGAGTTGAATACGTGACATTTTGATCATAGAACATCAATTTTAATAAATATATATCATCGCCCATTTTAATTTTAATGACTTGGGTGAAAACAATTTTCTAATTGGAAATAGTGTTGTTTCTTTCCCGGCCGAAAGAGAGGAATAAAACTCACAAGCAAGAAACTTTGGCCTATAGATTAGATTGATCTTTCACAATTGAGGGGAGAAAAGGAGCCATTTACATGTTCAAAAAATGACTTTTATAGAATAATATTCTAGCTCAAATTTCATTTTATTGTGGCGCTTAAATTTATTCGTCCAGTCACAAGATGTACACAAATAATTGAACAATTTTATAGATACATCAAATAATTGAACAATTTTATAGATGCGTTTGATTTCTATGGTGAAGTGAGATAAAAACATTTTTTTACCTGAATGTTTGGTATTTGTGATAAAATACACGAATCAGCTCCAGAAATTATAAAAGCCCAACATTAAGAACACAAATTGTGAAATCACGATTCGACCAATGCATTTGGACATCGTTCTGACATAATATTAAGGTAAAAAAACTCTAGAATTCCTCTTTCTTATATAAGGAATGTCTTACATTTCAAGTAAACACATTAAACATACACTTTCGGACATCTCATGTTTCTATCCATCATTAAAAAGTACAAGAGTAATATAATCTTGCTTAATTAGCATCAAGAGTATTGTCGGAATCACCCGATCGAGGCTTCTGTTTTGAAGGGATATAAATATATAAGAATGTGAGTCGAAGCATTTAAACTACAAAAAATTTAAATTTTAGTAACAAAATAGTAAATAATAAAATGACAATAAATTAAATATTGTCATTAAAATGATATATATAGAGACACTAGTAACAAGAAATAATGTGAAAAAGTTGTCACTATTGTCACGAAATTATAGTGACAACATTTATTGTCACTAAAAGTGTGTCCCTAATTGTCAATAGTGGTAACGTAAGTTCCATTAACTTGTCACTAATAGTCATTAGTGACAATTTAAAAATATATTTTGTCACTATTGCACTTGTCACTATTATTATTGTGACAAAATTAATAATTTATCAGTAAATATATGCAAAAAGAGATAATTTCAACAATGTCACTTGGTATTTTGTTACTAAAATCTATTTCTCTTATAGTGCTTCTAGATCGTGGATAACTAGGATCAAATCTTCCTAATTATTTTATTCACGTCATTTTACAAAAATAAATGTATTAAACCCCATTGTCCAAAATTAAAATTACACCAATGGTACTATATATTATAATCAGGCTCATCTCCAATTGGTGATCCCTCTTTGTATTGGACGTCTTTGGATATCATCTAATCTTTGGTTTCTATATAAGTTCTAACCAACATGTTCAATCTGTTGGATACAATTTTTTGTCAAACAACTCAATTATTTGAATTTTAGGACAGTCAAAGGGACGTCGGGTGGGGTGGCATTGGAATGAGAAACTAGAGGGAATGGGCGTGAGTGAGAGCACGCGTGGGTCGCGCTGACACACTTACAGGCAGACACATATCCCCTTAACCGCACATCACCATTACCACTACCACCCACAACACAAGAAAATTAGCACTACTAGTTTCCTTTGCTTTGCTCATTTCCTTTAAATGCACAATTCCCCTAGCTTGTTACACCAATCATACCAATTAAAAATGGCTTTTACATGAATTTGAATTCTAACACAAAATTCATTCTAATTATATATATGGATTTCCTATGATATTGATATCATTTGTAATTAAGTTTGTTAGAGAAGAGATATATGTATGTTTGTTACTTATGACCTAAATCGTGGACAAGATTTGCAACATCATCAATTATGATAATGTCATATGTACTTTTAAAATTGGTTATGTAATTGTGAATTCTTGACCATATACAAACTTCGTAGCCTGATCTATAAAATAATTTTTCGTTATATATATGGTGCAAGGTTTATCTCTTCATGTTTAAACAATTATCAACATAATAAATGTTGTTACAAAAATATTTTTTTAATCATGTACAACCTTATAAAGCAATCAACAATCCAAAATATCTAAACTAATAAATGAGAATAATATGACATAAAAGGGTTAAACACAGTTCCACCCAAATTTGGTGGGATTATGGTGATAAGAACTAAGGATGTTTGGGTTTTCTTTAATTGTTTCATAAAATATACAAAAGATTTAATATTTTAATTGTTCCAATTCTTTTTAAAATATGAGAAGATTAATGAGTTGCTAGTATTTTTTTAAAAACTAAGTTCAATAATTTATAAAAAAAAAAGAAAATCTAGATTGTAATATTAAAAGATACCTTGTGTGAGAGAGTGAAATCCAAAACCAAACCAGATCAGTTACTGAATTACCATAACCACATCAATGCAAATGAGAATGCCAAACAAACACAACGCACAGGTGAAGCAAGGCATCAAACTAATAAAGAAACTGGATTTTTATAATAAACTTTCATTTACTTTATACATTTAGTGTCATGTTTTCTGAAAAAACACAATTTATATCATGATTTCACCCCTCACAAATATAAGGTTAAGAAAGCAACAGTATTGTCCATTTACATTCTGATTAGACCCTGAATCTCGGGATTTACCTTAAATGCTAATAATGTAGGAACCAAACATTTAATAGACTTAGATGAATATTTAATTTAGGTTTATTAAAGAAATCACACTTGACCTTAGAAGTAGTTAACTTAATCTCAAAACTATCCTTTTACAAGCAATTATGATTTTATCCAACATTCTTGGATTTTTTTTTTTTTTTCCTTAATTAAAAGGTGCAAAAGTATTTAAAATTAAAAAGATAAAAAAATGACAAATTTAACTTTTTGTTTATTTTCCGAATATAGTCATGTTTCCTTTTTTATTTATCTTTCTGTTTGGGGGTGGGCTGGTCGAGTGATGTAGACGTGATAAATAGATTAGAAAAGAACCAATCATTTGGAAAACTATTGCAAACATATATATGATAAAAATTACAAATAAAAGATATGAAAACAGTACTAAACTAGAATTGAACTTTTTCTAAATACTGAAATTTCTGAGAAATTAATGGTGTAGGGAAATGGTTGACTACCTGGAAAATGACTTCTTGTTGTTATATCACAAATTGCATTATTTTATTTGTTTATTGCATTTGACGCAATCACACATCAGTCTTGGAAGGTTTTCTGTGTTTTTTTGTGAGAGAGAGTGATACATATGGGGCCCATTTACAACGTACCAATGAGAGGGATGTGTGAATGTAGCCCGGCCGTTCCGGAGGAGAAACAGGGCCGGTTGTCCGGAAGGTGACCCGATACCACTTGTTTATCCACTCACCAAACAATTTATTCATTATTTTATTGTGTTGGTTGATCTTTGGACTTTCGTTGCAATGAAAATTAATATATGGTTTTAGTATTCTTACTATTTTCCCCAATTCTAAAATAAGATTTCATGATAGGTGATCTTTTTGAGATATGTCAATCTGAGCCTTTAAATTTAAAAAAATAGATATAGACCGTTAATATTTGTGCAATTGTACAAATAATCATGATAATTTTGTGTTGTACAGTCACAATGACGATAATACCCTTATATAAAAGAAAAAAATATTAGCGTAAAACTAATTTTTCTTCAAAACAATCTCATGTTCCTCTCCACAATTTTTTTCTCCCAACCACCCGAATCCTTCAAAAGAGATCAATCACCCACTCTTATGCCAATCAATTGCATAATAAAATGGCCAGTTCTTTTTGTCTCCGGCAGATCTTACTCCGGCACGGCGGCGCGTTTAATTTTAGCACAAAAACTCTCGGTTAGTCAATTTTCAGTATCAGTAGAGAGAGAGAGTTGAGAACTGATCGTGGGAACTATATGAATTAAAACTAGATACATTTGTTTATTAATAAGGGTAAACTTGTAATTCACATATTAAACTATTAAAAACAAAATAAAATTAAACCACGTGTCATTTTCTGATAAGTTATCTCAAGGAAGGCTTGAATCAAAGTATCTAATATTAGAAATGCCTTACTATTTTCTTTTTTTTTTCCTTTCTTTCTTTTTTTTTTTTTTTTTTTTTAGTATTCTTACTATTTTAAGCATGATAAGATCATGTAAATTTGTCAAAATTACATACTGTATTCCTCCATTTAAATATCTTTTTAAGACTAAATCCTTGTATATAGACAACATAATCACAAGAAATGTGGAAAAGTTATCACTATTGACATTTAGTGATACTGTGACAACTAAAAAGTTGTCACTAAATTATAGTGACAATATTTATTGTCACTAATTATCAATAATGACAAATTAAGCTCCATACATTTATCACTAATAGTAATTAGTGACCACTTAAAAATATATTTTATTACTATTACACTGTCACTATTATTATTGTGACAAAATTAATATTTTTATAACTATATACATATAAAAAGTGATAACTTAAATATTGTCACTAAAATTTATTTTTCTTGTAGTGTTTATAAGCAAGTTTAAATTGTACTTGAAGATGCAGTATATTGTAATGTATGCTGGTTCTATCCAATTGTACAAATTAATCATCGACATATAATGGAATGTGAATTAAAAATACGGAGTGTAATTTTATTAATTTTTCGTTTTAATTTCTGGATACACAAGGAGGTGGTATCATTTAATTTTGATAATTCTGTCTGTTGTAATTAGCTAATCCTGCAACTTTGTCCTAGAAATTAAAAGGTGGTGTTTTAATTTGTTTAGGTAACGTAGATTGTATACCATTAGTTCCCCCGAGGTTTGACTAAATAAAAATTGGTATGACTCTCAGGTTATTGATCGTCTTATATTACACCCTTATACGATTAGCACGCGCCATGATGAAATCTTTTTTAATAGATTGGTTTGAGTAAATATTGCCAAAATATATTTTTCAAAGTGAAAATGAATCATATGAATCAAAATAGTAACGTTACCACATAAAAAATATTAAAAAATACACTGTTCTTTTAATAGATTGGAGAACCTATATAGGTCTCGTTTGATATCCTATGTTTTACAGGAAAAAAAAAATGAACATCCAATAAAATATTTAACACAGTTAAAAGTTAAGTGATATTCTATCTACAATATGGGAAAAATATTACCACTATCACTTCAACAAGTTATTAACTAAAAAAATGTTATTATTCATAGAAAATAAAACGAAAATACTACTCACTTTAAATTATTATCCTACTTTTATTTTTCATACAAATTGGGAAAGAAAAAAAAGTAGTTTAATGAATTAGTATATTCTAAATTCTAACCTTAATTTTTCCTCTTTTTATGTTTTTATTATTTTCAACTTTGCTTTTGTTTGTTTGTTTTTCCCCTACTACCTACAATATAGATGGACAGTGGAGGTGGGTTGAATAAGATGTTTGGTCAAGAAGAAGAAAGCTAATTACATAATTTGATGGGGCAAATTTTTCAAAACCAACATTAATTAGATTTGGTAAGGTAAATGAACATGAAACTCTTTTCCTTATGATAAACTACATTGAGAACATCTTAGCATAATTTGCTGTCTTTATCTTTGAATTCTAAGGAAGAGTACACAAAGTTATCAAAAATTTCTGATGAGAAATTAGAAAAACTCTTCTAAGAAATGCCTAAATTAATTGCTAAAAGAAATAAAAAAAAAAAAAAAAAGCACTAAAAATTTTAGCATAATTTGCTGTCTTTATCTTTGAATTCTAAGGAAGAGTACACAAAGTTATCAAAAATTTCTGATGAGAAATTAGAAAAACTCTTCTAAGAAATGCCTAAATTAATTGCTAAAAGAAATAAAAAAAAAAAAAAAAAGCACTAAAAATTTTAGGGGCAAATACAAATAAAATCTATAGTCGGTTTCGTTAGAACTTTTAACCGGACCACAATTTAATTAAAGGAAATTTATAATTTCTCAGGGGAAATTTTTGTAATTAAGTAAAATCTCATGAAGTTTTGCACTAATAATAGGTTAATCTTTTAAATATTTTTATGATTTTAAGGGTTTTGATATTTTACTTGGGAGGTAAGACAATTATGTCCTAGAAATTGAAATTATTTTGTGTAACGATAACATTGTACAATACACAATGTAATTAGTTGAATCATGCTAGCTGTTATTTCTCTTAATTTGACATTCTGGAAAAGATAGAAAAGAAAGAAATTGTTATTTGATTAAAGCAAGTTTGGACCTTGTGCGACAAGCTTAACTGTAATGCTTATCTTAATCAACTCTTTACCTAATAATCTAATGTATTCCATTACCATCCCCCTCCTATTAATTAAACAATTGTCTTAAGCTACCTAATCAATCAATAGTGGGAATATGGACCACTCCATCGATCGGAACCTTGTTACTTTTATTTCATTTCATGTGATGTGCACTTAACGTAGAATCTAGCACAATTAATGTTGCACGTTCTCCAGAAATATTACTCTATAAAAATAAATACTTTAAATAATTATTAAATGATATAATATAATACGCGTTTTATCATCATCGCCTATCTAATAACCAGACAATCGAGAAATTAGCACCGTTGTTAGAATAATTAATTAATAGCCCCTTCAACTTTCTTGAAAAAAGCTTTTGGATTGAAGTGGCTTCAAATTTTTTGTTGCACGCCATTTTCTCTAACCTTTTGTGGGCAGGGCAGATAAAATTTTGGGGTTACAAGTTGAGATTAATTAATTGCAAATTGCATCGATAATGGGGAATTATTTAGGTGCTAAACCACAGCCGACCAAAATTGAGGCGAGCACGTGATGGATAGTGATCTGTTTGGAATCCTTCTCCAAGTCACCTATATATTCATGATTTCATGAGCCTCTTTCTTGTCACCAGAGGTTAATTAATGATGTCTAGCTTTCATTATGTATGTCAACGGTTTCTTCTCAATTAATTGGCAGATCGATCTGGGGTTGTTTCTGTAAATTTAGGAATATTCGTCCCATCCACCAAAAATCATTGGCCATGCTTATTTGGATAATTAGGAAATACAGTAGTTTTATACTTTCCAAAACTCAAACTCAAACTCAAACAAACAATACTTTACTTCCTTATGAATTGTACCTATAAGGAAATTCTTACCCAGATCGGGTTTGGTCGAACCCAAACAAATTATATGGCAAGTGTAATACACTTGCTTTGGGATTGAATGTAACTTTCAGGAAAATGACCAATCACAAAGCAAGTGCAATACACTTGGGCAAGAATTTTCCACATTGGTAACATATTTTTAGAAGATCCAAATTACTAGATGATCGTAACATTATGTAATATATTCTGTAAAAAGATGGATGCGAATATAATATTTTTTTTGTTTTTTTGTTTTTTGTCATTCCTAGATGACTTAAAGCTTTGTACCACTTAATAGCCCTAGCTAAGTCCTAATTACTTACGGCCTCGTGGTGTACTTGATGATGATTTTATTTTTTTCCTAAAGAAACATATACATATAGTCATATATATAGTTACGTAAGATACGCGCGGGTACATGAAATGAACCTCAATAAGTAATAATTAATAAAAATCTAGCGAAAATTCGTATCAGATAATGTAGATTAATTAGTGAGTTATAAGAAAACAAAAGGCAAGACTCCAACCTTTGTGGATGAGCTGATTAATAAAATTTTGTGGTTATAACAGTATTGTACAATTTCGAAACTTCTGCTATAAGAAATTGATTATTCCAAGTAGTGGGAATTGATTAAATTCTAAGGCGACGTTTTCTAAATAATAATATTAGTTAAAAAGCATGCACTCTGAAATCTTGAAACTTGTTAAATTAACTAATCCAACATAGCTGAAATAGACAGACGAAGTGTATTTATTTATAACTCCAACTCAAAGTAATCTTTTTTTAAAAAGTTACTAATAATTATCTCAACATTCTAAAAGTTATTACAACTTGAAGAAATCTTTTATGTCTTGTAAAGTATTCAGTTTGATTGACATGCATGATAACTAATGATAGGACTCATGTATAAAATAATACTAACAAACACAATAGATTATTATACAAATTGGCGAATTAAAATGATTGCTGTTAACATGATTAATACTCCTAATGAGGGGTGAGTACTTTGGTCAATGATTGAAAATAGGCTCTTATAGAAATTGAATTTTACAATCTAAGTTGAACAAAAACTGATTGTTAAAAGAATTGATTTTCTTTATACAATTATCTAGTTTTTAAGAATATATATATATAATTGAAGTTCCGTACATTACTTATATGATATATATAGAAAAGCAATCGCTCTATTAAAATAAAGTAGAAAAAAGAGGACAAGGGTTTATATATCTTTATCCCGGCATATATACGCTAGAATATAACGTCATAGATGTATCTCAATAAAATTCCCCAACCTCATGCTGAGTCGTACTAGGGCAAAATACCATTAATTATCTCATTTTCGTATCACATTATTGTATTCATTTTAGAAGTGTTTGTTTTAGCCCATAAAATTTTAAAGTTGTGCTTATTAATTCGTGTTGCTTGTTTATTTACAAGTACTAGAACAAGAATAATATTGACAAGACACACCTAGGCCCTAAGGGCTATTATGAAAAAGATTTTGGCTGGTTCTTTTCCGATTAGATCTTTTTGTGAAATTTTTGAAAGTTGATTTGAATAATGATTTTAATAAAATATTTAGATAGTAAAATACTTACCCCGTCCAATTAATTTTACTATTAACTATAGTATCCCGGTCAAAAAAATTTATTCTTTTAAGTGGCTTATCATGTTAGATTAACTAATAGTTAGTGAGTTAGAATACTTAAAAATATGATTTGACTTGAAATTGTGTTGTTGGGAATTTGAAGAAGGAAAGTAGCTAGGTGGTAGGATTTAAACTAATAACTTTGTTCAAATCGATAATTTTACAGGTCTTAAGTAGGTTTCAATTTGGATCAAGCATATGAAACTTGCCCATACCTATATTCTCAAATGAAGTTTGGTCCATTTGTGCGAGTCAGGCTTAACCCAAATCATTTAAAAAATAGGCCTTGATTTTGGGTTCAAGTTTCATTAATGTAGCTATTTCTTCTAGTTTAATATTAATATTAGTAGTTAATTTTATTTCTATCATTTGCTAATAAACGAATAGGTTTTGTGGTGTTATAACTAATAGAATAATAATAATGTAATTACTTCACTAGAAAAATAATGAAGAGACACCATTTCCATTATTGATTCTTTTCTACGATGACAAAAATGAGCCGTACTGGAGGGCTTTTGTTTATTTCACTTTTTTTTTTTTATAATTATTTCACTTTGAAGCTTAAATTGTTCTACAATTAATAAATGTGATTCGCGCGTAAGACCAACACAATAAACAGGCTAATAATTAGTTGAGCTTGAATCTAGAGACCAGCTATTTCTTTTCTTTTATTATTTATATTTTGGTTTTTTATATATGTATATCAAATTAGGAGACTTGTAAAGAATTGAAAAGCTCATCACAATTTTTCTTCAATAAAAGCCCCAATAAAGTTGGGCATTTCCTTTATTGGTCAAAGAAAAGTATGCGCTCGGCCCATTTCTTAATACACTAAAAAAACCTTTCAAAATAATATATATAGTGATCATATTTTTCTCTAGACAAATTAAACTAGAATAGTTAATTAATTCAAATATATTGCTACAAATTTTCCATCAACATGTACTAGCTAGTTCGCCTTCGAAAAATTTACTACGTACCCTTTAATTCACATTAGAAACTAGGCCTCTTGTATACTATAAATTTGAGTTTTAGAGTGAAATCTTTTGTAAATTAATTTGGAAAAAAATATGGTTAGGGAAACACGTAGGACCATATTATATGTTTGAATGTATTTTTAAGTTGAGCACTTGCAATTTGTGGTACTATTATAATAATTTGATTTTAAAATTGTTGTAATATATCTAGATTGGTGTTTGACAAATACAATTACGTTACTCATTGTATCTTCATGAAATCTATTTAAAATTTTGAAGTATCAAATTATAAAAGGAATTGAAAATGTACTATTGGGCCAATATTATCCAAGTGGGCCAACACCTTAAATTTCAAGTTTCCGCAATGGGATTTTGAACAGATTGGCTTCATAATTAAGCAGACTGAACAAGTGGGCTTTGAACAATGACGGTATTAATTTTGGCTCAATCTGCCTCCAGGTCCAAATGATTGGACTGAGTAACTCCAATTAATTCCTAAGTGAGCCAATATATAAATCCAAAATCTTTTTGCGAGTCAGTTCGTTAAATAAGTTGCAAAATTTAAATATAAATGAAATAAAAAATATACATAAATAATATAAGAAATAGATATTTGGGTAATATAGTTAAATCTAGAATTACCATAAAAAAAAAAAATTCACAAATCGACGGAATGACATCAATTTCACAAAACACGCCAATTTCTAGGAAACTTTGTAACTCCTTTAGCAAAATAGACTTTTTTGTTGTATGTTCCAAACTGAATGTAACAGTCACAAGGAAATTTGATTGAACAAAATATATTTAAATAATTAAGCTTCATGCCCGATTATCCAAGTAAACAAATTCAAAAGTCTGCTTAATCGTGTCCTCTTCAACAATGAAATCAAGAAAATTCATATATATATATATATATATATATATATATATATATATATATATATATATATATATATATATATATATATGTATATATATATATATGCTGAATCAAGGAAAACAAACTTCTTGACAACAATATAATTGATTAAAATGCAAGTAAAATGAAAGAGAACAAAAAATAAACAAACATTACGTTTGCACAGGTTTTATATATAGGTTCACAATCACCCAACCAAAAAGACAAAAAACTTAACATTGTCACTATAACATTAATATATTATTACCACCAAACTGATAACCGATGGCTACTAATATCTAAAATATTGACATAAACTACAACTGTCATTATGAAATATAAGTACCTTAAACACACCAAAATTTCAGCAAATGTAGATCATCCCGTTCCGTGATTGCTTTCTCCTTATCCTATGATAGGATTTATTCTTCACTTGCACGATTTTGGAATTCGCGTAATGTACTTACTCTTACCCACATATCATAATTTGCAAGGTTGAACTTTAATAAATCATGTACGTATTGGATTTAATTTGTTTCACCTACACATGAATAAGATCAATGTAATTAGAATAAATGGCTTACATAGATTGAAAATCAATATTAAGCACACCTTATATGATGTTAAACAATCTTCTAATCATGAACTAGAGTTGAGTTACGCTCAAGTAATTTATTAAATGGTTTTAACTAAGTCTACGTGTATTCTTTAGTTAATTTAGAAGAAACTCTTGTACTTTTTTGTCACAACTCTATTATTACATTGACATTTTAATTAATTTCTGCAAATTAAAGATATATCAACATTGTAATGCTATAATGTTAGTTGGAATAGTACTATATATAGGCACGTACATCATAGGTCTGATTACATAGATGATGTCATAAATCAGTAATAAATGCATATGGATTTCAGGTCCAACAGTTTAAACATCAAGTCAAACATGTATATATATATATCATGATTTTGAGTGATTTTTCCAACTTGTTTGGTAATTTTAAATACATCCAGACAGAACCAGAATATACTCAATTAATTATATATGGAGTTTGCATATACCATATTTTGTCTCCAGTCAGATTTGAAAAGGTTTCATATATCAAGTCCCAGTTTATTAACGATTGACAAATCACAAGTGCGTACGTTTAGGTACAACATAAACCAATTTTAGATTGAATTATATATAGGTTGTGTCACATAATTTAATTTGTTCTATATATAATTCCATCAAATGTTCTTTGCATACCTCTTGTGAATCTTGAGGTAATATGTACTTATACAGTCTTGTTCTTGTATGTATTTTAGTAACATAAACAAAGGAATCGTTGAAAAAACTATATGTATATATATATATGGAGTTGGGATATTAATTTTGAAATGAGAAAATATTTAATCAAAATCACTTCTATTCTAATTTATACAATTGTAATTTCTGAGATGTTAAATACATCATCATTAATCAGAATTTATGATCCAACAATATATATAGTACAATACATTATCATTACAAAATTGATATTTATATTAAAAAAAAAAAAAAAAAAAAAAAGAGTCTTATGATTTTTAGACACAATTTTTCATACAACATACAAATTTTTACCGTTGTTAACATAAATCAAAATTTAACTAAAATTAACCATCCCAAAGATCATTGTGTACAAACGTTTCCTAAATAACCATTAATATTCCATATTTACCCTATGTGTATTTTTCTTTTCTTTTCAGTATCATTTACCCACCCTAATTACTATTTCTATCAAAGACAATCATCAATTAACTTACACGCTAATCATGAGGCATTGTCTTAATATTAACTTACCACACGATGATAAGTCTATTACCTTAATATTACCTTAATATCAAAGTTGCAGCATCAATACTTTACAAGTTTTGAGATTGATCGAATCTCATACACAATAAACCTATTTGTTACTAACAAGTGATTTAGTGGAAGGAATTAATCACTACAAAGTAGCGGTCTCATGATCGAATCTCTGTTGGGAGATGTACCCATTTAAGTGTTTAACCGACCTCAAAAAGGATTAAACCCTTTGGAAAAAAAAAAACTACTTGTTCTATTTTGAACCTTCACCTAATTGATCACTACGCCATTTCATTCAAATTCAAATTTAAAAAAAAAAAAAAAAATTAAATACACTACCACGAGGGAAAAAAGAAAAGGAAACTTAAATAAGTTCCAGTAGAGAAGCAAAAAGAGTGCAATATTAAACAAAAGAACAAAAAATATTACAAATAAAAGATCCATAGAAATTTCACTTAACCTACTATGCATGAACCCAAAAGAAAAAAGAAAAGTTAATCTCCTCAAGTAGCTAGTAATTAATGAAATACAAAAACCAGTAGTAGTACTGCTAGTTAATAAATTGATTAATCATCATCTGATATTTAATCAGGGTCAGTATAGTCTTTTCATCTAGACCGATCAGGTGGCAGAGTCGAACATCCACCTTGATGATAATTTCTGCATGGCACTACTGTTGAAGGTGCATGTCTATTCAGTAGCTCACGTGCCAGTTCCTGTAGATCTCCCCCACCTACACCGCTTGAGGGTGAAGGTGAAGGTATCTCAGCCGTTGATCTAGTGGTCGAAAACTGTCGGGGATCGATCTGCTGACGCTGCGCCTGAATGGACCATGAAGGATACACCATTGGATCAAAGAGTGATGACAAATCATATGTTGATGTTGGAAGTAATGTAGTTGCATTGGCTGTCGGTAAGTCGTTTATGGATAGGGCTTGAGGAGGTGTGAGGAGGGGCGGCTGCGGTGGCGCTGGTGGCGGAGTTGGAAGCTCGAGGGTGGCGAGGTGGGCTTGTAAGTAGGATAATTCTGCTTGGAGATTCACCACCTGGAAATTATGCCAACAAGAATAGTAACAACATAACTAACTTAAATTTCTCAAATTTAATTACTTAGTGTTGTTAATTAAATACTAATTCTCCACAATAGGGTAAGTGTAATTCTTTTCGAAATCGGGTTTGGTCCAACCAAAATATATATTTATTTAATAAATGTAATATAATTTGTCTCGTAGTTGGATAAGACTCATATATCAGAGTGACCAAATCACATGACAAGTAAGATATACTTGTAGTTTGTTTTGTTCGGCCAAACCAGATAAATTAGAATCTCTTCATAATAATGTAAGTATCACAAATTTTCAGCCACTATTTTTATTTATAGAATTTTCATATGAAATTTTAACCAAACCAAAACGAAATAAAAATTATAATCCTATTTAGGGAAAAAAAATCACAATTTATACTAACTTATAACTAACTGATTGAGGAAAATACATTTTAACTCTTCAAAATTCGAAATATACGATTTTAACCACTTAACTAAGCCATTGGTTTCAGAAAATCAAGTACTATATATACTCGATCAAACAATCACGTAGAAGAGTAAATTAATGGGTAAATGTTATGTAATTATAGTCAGTATTCTACTAAATTATAGACTTGTTGTAGTCAGTTAGTTTATAAATAAGAGACTCAGCCAAATGGAAACGAAATATTAATATAAAAGGGCTCATTATATTGATTTAAATAGTGAAAGCTATATAGCTTTAGGTTTTGTCAAGACATCTGAAATTAGTCACACTTTCTTGTGAAGACAAGCAAATAAACTGATGAGACTACTCCTACGTACAGAGACGTGCCTTTCGCTAAAAGCAAATGAATGTTGAGATTCAGACACAATCTACTGTTTAATTAATGTAGCGTATTTAAGATATTATGTTATACTATATATATCTCAAATGGCTAACTTATAAATAAATAAATAAATTAAGGGGTATTTAATTTGAGTAAATAATTCAGACAATTGTCTATCACATATATTTTAGGATTATATATCAACAAATTTATCAACAGTTTTATTTGTGGATCGACTTAGACAAATTTATAAAACACTTACCAACATCATATATAAATGTTGATATAAATATATAAGATATATATCCCCAAGCAAGCGTTACAAAAAATCGACCGACCGATTCCTTAATAACAGCAAAAAATTGAGAATTCTTGCAAGGAAAAAGTTGAGGCACCGAAGCATGCAAAAATAGTATTTTGTAGTAGACGCCAACCTCATCATGATATACTATAAGTTAGTATTTAATTATCAGTCAATCAAAAATATATAATTCAGCTGCAGGTTTCTTGATTTCAGCAAAGCATATAACTGTTCCCCCAAGGCTAACACATCATGGTCCACATTCCCTTAATTCAATTCTCTCCGGTCAATATATGTATTAGTATTATACTTCACTTAATTATTATTAATATATCTAAACAAATTAATTTTTTCCATATAAATATGCCAACTATACTCAATCACACCTTAATAAATTTTGAAATAGATAATTAAGATCAGATCCAAAAGCAACATCTTTCGGGACTTCTTCGTTTCATAAATTAAACTTTGTTTTTTTCTTTTTAATTTATTGCAAAATTAATTAGCATCTGGCTAGTCGATCACCACTCTAACTTATTTTCAAAAATCAAAATTCATCTTAAGGATTATTGAAGAATGGAATTCTCATTCCAAAAGTTTGGTATTTATGCTATAGATAAAAGTTTTGTTTCATAAATATATTTTTCTCAAATAAATGTAAATAAAAAACTTTTAGAAAATAAATTATTTCTGAAAGATCGATTAGGGAAATTGTAATCAAATAAATGTTTCAATACAAAAATTAATGATATTTTTGTGTCTATTGGTTCAATAATTAATAGAAACGGTCCCGTGTTTTTTGTAAAAACACACGAATCTTTTAATCCATGTCTACGATAAATAACAAGTTACTTCAAAAGATTTTTGAAAAGCATTTTCATTTCAATAATTGATCATCAGAATGTATTACAAGATCGAGAAAACAAATTAAATTCAGGCTAGCTTTTCATCATTTTAATATATTTAATTTTGCAAATTCGGAAAAGGTTTTGCTAAAAATTAACTTGAGATTTAAATCAAATAGCATAGCAGTAACTAGTAAGTAACTAATTTTATTAAGAAATTCATGCATCAAAATTAGAAGGATGAAATTAATATGAAGCAAACAGAAGTTTGTAACTGAAGAAGAGAAGAAGGGCTGTCTTCAGTTCACCAACTCTGACAAGACAGATCCATCTTCAATTCAAGGATCAATAAACCATGAACAAGCTATAAATATATACTATATCTTTCCATATATGATAGGGACAACAACAACACTTATAAAATCTTTTCTCGTACTAACAATAAACTCAATAATCCAATTCCAATATATAATCATAGATAAAATATCATTTCTTGTATTAATTTCAATTAATTAATTAAATATTATAGTTTTTTTCAAAACCTTTTAAAAAATATATATATATAAATATATGTTGAATCATAAATCACTCTATATTGAATTAATTTGTACCTGTTGTTGAAGTGCAAAGATATGAGCGACGCATCCGTAGACCGGATCCCTGAGCCGGGCTTGAGCCTCATAGCAAATGGTGACCACGGCATCGAGCCGCTTGTGAACCGGGATGTGGAGTAGGAGCTTGGACACGTTACTAGCTCCAAACACCTTATGCACCGCCGCGAAATGTGCCGCTCCTTGCTCCGAATCGAAATACGGGGCAAATATGCAACCCGCCACGCACTTCCTCCTCAAGAACTTGCATGCTCCACATGGACCTCCACCACCGCCGTTGCTTCCGCTGCTGCTTCCACCGCCTGCACCAGCCGTGGTGGTGGTGGTGGTGCTTGACACGTTTGCAGTATTCATAATTAATTTTTTTTCCTTATAATTTACTAATAATTAGAATTTTAGCTAGACTAGCTCTATAGGGGCGAAGATGGTCAAGGGCATTGAATAAATGATGAGTTGATGATTTTGAAAAGAAGAGAGTGAGTGAGTGAGAGAGATATAGGGAAATTAACAATTTTATTTTTTTTATTTTTGGGGGAGGAAATTATTTAGGGTTTGGTGTATTTGGGGGTGAGATAGAGATAGAGAGAGATGAGGTTTTTAAATACTAGAATGAATACTTTGAAGCCACGCGATGAAGCAAACAACATTAGCTGCTTGCGTGAAGCAAACATGCGATAAGCCACCTGCCTTTTTATTTATCTCGTGATTTTGGCTACCTTAACAAAACTCATGTTTTCACTCTCTCACCTTTTTTCTTCTTCCAAACATATATATATATATATATATATGCGCCTATGTATATGTATATGTATGTATGCGTATGTATATACTACCATACTTTATTTTTATCATATATCTACATAGTTTTGGTATAGAATTTTAGATAATATTTACAATGATGGAGAATTAATAGTGTCAAATCATTACCTATGTAATTAGATACTTTTTAGTAAAATAATTCAAATTCAGGAAATAAGAGACTGAGAAACTAGAAGTAAAAATTTATAAGAGACCGAGGAATAATATATATATATATATATGAAAAACTAAGTATAACGCAATCATTTTTCATGTATAACATCAATGAAATAATATTATTAAAAGAAACTTATATGATTGTGAGAATTGTGAAATTATTACGTCGATGAAATAATATTATTATAAGAAAATTACACGATTGTGAGTATTGTGGAAATACGAATATATATCGGACTAAAAAAATTATTACACGGTTAATGCAAACGTTTTTACATATATATATCACCACAAAAATTTTAAATTTTAGTGACAAAATAGTAAATGATACAGTGACAATAATTTAAATATTGTCACTAAAATGGCATACATAGACACACTAGTGACAATAAATGTAAAAAAATTGTTACTATTGACATTTATTGACACCCCAAAAGTGAAAACTAAAAGGTTGTCACAAAATTATAGTGACAAAATTTATTGTCACTAAGTTGTCACTGAAAGGTTGTCACTAATTGTTAATAGTGACAACTTAAATTCCATAAACTTGTCACTAACTTAAAAATATATTTTGTCACTATTGCACTTGTCACTATTATTCTTGTAACAAAATTAAATAATTTTATCACTAAATATATGCAAAAAGTGACAATTTCAACAATGTCATTTAATATTTTGTCACTAAAATTCATTTTTCTTGTAGTGTGAAGATTTATTCTCGATTGTGTGTATTCTGAAATTATGTTTTCTTTGAACTAAATAATCAGCCACAATACTTAATTGTACGAAATAATATTTCTCCAAACATTTCGTTTTTATAAATAACATATACTCCCTCCGTCCCATTTTAAGTGTCGTTTTAGAGAATTTTTTTTGTCCCAAATTATCTGTCACTTTAGAGTTTCAATGCACTATTAATGACATATTTTCCCATTTTGCCCTTTGCTTTTTATTACTCCAAGAAAGATAGAAAGAGAAAGATAGAGAGAATAAGAGAAAAAGGAAGATAGATAATGTAAGGGTATTTTAGGAATATCATTTGTTTTTTTCCTAAAATTGAGGCAATTAAGTAGGTGCCTTAATATGTGTGAAAACACCTAAAACGACAATTAAAATGGGACGGAGGGAGTATGTTTTAATACTTCGTGTTTTAACTAGGCTGTCTAAAGGGCAAAAAAGGCTCAGCTTTGTCGGTAATTATCACTGGGCTACTGGCTCAAGTAGTTTAATTTACATTTACTGTTTTCAAAGAGTAGAAGGTACTAAAGGCTAAGGCTAAAGAGTAGAAGTAAAATCCTGAATTGTCTATAATGATTAATTAGATTTCATATCTACCCCCATGATTAACCTGTAATTAAGATGGGATAGTTATGGTTGTCATCATCATAACCACTTTTTATCCATTTTCCAGCAGGAACTTGAAAAGTAATGCTGCTTTACCAACTTAACAGTTAAGGAAATTTTAGATAAAAATTAATAGTGATAGCTAATCATTATTTATTTTATATAAATTATATTAATCAGCAAATTAGTGACGCACTCCCGCTATCAAATAAAAGGTCTCCACTACCAAAAAAAATTAAATTTTAGTGATAAAATAGTAAATGACAAAGTGATAAAAACTTAAATATTAAAACTAAAATAATGTATATAGACAAATTATTGACAAAAAATGTGAAAAAATTGTCACTATTTACATTTAGTGATACACCAAAGTGACAACTAAAAAGTTATCTCACTAGGTTGTCACTGAAAGGGTGTCACTAATTGTCAATAGTGACAACTTAAGTTCCATACACTTGTCACTAATAACCATTACTGATAACTTATAAAATATATTTTGTCATTATTATACTTGTCACTATTGTTATTGTGACAAAACTAATATTTTTGTCACTAAGTATATATAAAAAGTGACAATTTCAACAATGTCACTTAATATTTTGTCACTAAAATCCATTTTTCTTGTAGTGATATCTAGTGGTAATACCATTAACTGTAATGAGCTTTAATTAACTAGGAAATGTTTGGATTAATCAATGCTATCATATCTCATGGTGCATGTTATTTTTGAAAGATATATTATTTCTTTATTTATTAGATTAAAGTGACATATATTGAATTCTAATTACGAACACATATCCCAAATGAAGTAGGCTTTGATCAATTAGAGGATATTGATGGTTAATTTTGTAAGTAGGAGAAAATGTTAAATTTTATAAATCAGATTCTTGTAATTAGTTGTTGATTTTTACAATCTCGAGATTTAGAGACCCGACACATTATCCGCGTATTTCGTAGAAAAGCTAAAATAGTGTAACTAGCTAGATTCGTGTGGGTACTAATATAAAATCCAAAACACGAAAAATGACAAGTTTTCCGTGTACGACGTTGTAAAGTTAATCAGTCAATGATAAGATTTGAAGAATTTCTTTAGAATGTTCACAATCTACATAATCGGAGACGACAAATCTCTTTATATGTCGGAAAAAGGTCGGAGTAGAATAACTAGATTCATGTAATTACTTATTTATGTTTCCAAAATCTAAAATAAGATTTTTGAAAAATAAACTCCCGTTTATCAACATATATTGTATGTCGCCTTTGCTTATCGATCTAGACGAGGACGGATGTACACTCATACTTAGGGACCTTTCCCCCCATGGACGGCTGCACCGATAGCCCTAGGCAACATTTTGATTTGGAGCCCTCTATTCCACAAAATTTGTATATTAGAATTTTGATTCGGATCTACACTCATATTTAGGTATTATTGATGCCATATGTTGAAGAATGAAAATTCAACATAGTGAACATACTTTTCCAATTCACTAGTGAATACACTACTCCCTCTAGTTTCACACAAAATCTAAATAACGTCAAAATTAATATAAGGTGTACATCATATTACAAAAGATCATAATTTTGATGTAAAGACAATGTTTTTACAATTTATGTTTTTAAAGACGCAAAAATTAAATAAGAAGAAGAAAAATAGTGCAGAATCAAAACATGTACAAATTGGATTTTATTTATATGGGACAGAGGGTGAATAATTCTGAATACGCATATTGGAAAGCTTGAGAAACAATTTGTAATCTACTTATAATATAATTTACAGCAGCCTTTGACTTCAATTCATTTGTTTTGACCAAAATACTATTTTCTCCTTATTTTGATTTATTTTATTTTACTTAATAATAACCTGATACAGGTTATAACCACCTTCAAACCCACTATATAGTTCTTAACCCATGTTTTTCTCCTTATTTTTATTTATTTTATTTTACTTAATAATATAACTGCCTCCAAACCCACTTACAATTCAATTTTTCATATCTTCTTCTCGATATGTTTTACTCTTTTTTTTTTCCATATTCTTCTCAATTTTTCATGGCTTTTTCCTCATCTACATAACATCTCACACAACTTCCATGTCATTTCTCCATACCACAACATAGCATCTACGGAAATTGAGTTGGTATTCTTCTAATGTATATTTTCTTCCACTTCTTTTATATATTTTAGTATTTTTTTGGTTGATCTAATTTTGTCTATGTATCTTTCAGACCAAACATATATCCCACACAACCCTATTCATAATGGAGCTTCAATGAGTTCACAACATTGCATGAAGCTGGCGGTTTGGTTAAGAAATTAACTTTCTAAATTTTATATTTTCCTTCCGATAACTCATTATGTTACGCTCTTTCCATTTATTTTTATGCGATTTCCTTAAATGTTTGGATTCTTATTCTTATGATAACAGCACTTCATAAAGGGTGGCAGAATATTTAGAGGATTTTGGTGGTGTTTTTTATTTTGTAATCGAGAGGTAAACTTAGCCTTTTTTTAACTTTTTTTGGTCAAGAATTTAAGTCTTCAAAAGTTTATAATTTGTTCTGTTTTTATGATAACAGCAGTAGAGTAAATGATATCTTAGGCAGACAATTGATAAGATTTTAAAGGTGTTATCTATTAATCAAAGAGTTAAGTATTATATGCCACTAATTCTTATGTCGTTTTATATATATTAGAACACTTTTTTAAGAATTTATATTTTCGAGGCAAAAATGAGAAGTTGCGTTCAACGTGATGTTTTTAGTGTCCATTTTATTTAATACTTGGGTGACCAAAGATGTGAACTTTCTTTCGATATTAAATCATGTTTCAATTTCTCAAACAAACTGCCTACCTAAGATTTTGTTTATAGTTAAAATTTGTCTCTTTGTAATATTTTTTTTAAAATTTGTAAGTAGTATTTTTACTTAATACTTGGGTGACCAAACCAAAAATTGGCACCAAATAATCACATCATGAGGGTGTATGTTATTCCTCTCATTTTTCGTTGTAATCATAGTTCAGTATGATTGTGTTTGACACTTCTCAATGCAGATTAAAAAATTTCGGATCATTGCACGTATTCATTATGCAACTCTGACTTAAATATATCTTAAAAAACTCCAAGATCAGGTATAAATATAATTTTGATATTAGTTTTAGATTTAACACTAATCATTATGCTAAGGGAGAGAGTCTTTTCATTACTGCATCGTGCATTTATTTTTATCATCCCAGTGGCCACCGAAGTTTGCAAGGTCATATTTTCGTGCGGTGAAATTTATTTTGACTGTTCACTGGTCTGAAGAATGCTCGCATCTTCCAAAGGGACGACCTATTTTAGGCTAAAAAAAGTAATTCATAATTCATTTTCTTACATGAAATCCAAAAAATACTTACATTAAGAATAAATAAATTATTACTTTAAGATAGCTTTGGCGCATTATTCAGTTATTAGTTTAACAATGATGCCATGATGGTGTGTACATATTCCTATTTAACTTAGATGTCTAGAGTGATATATTTGTTAATATTTAATAAATTATTTTTCTTTGTATATAAATATTATTATTTTCATTTTATATATTTTAATCATATCGTACAATAGATATTTCTAACATATTAAACAAGATACTTGACATATATATTTTTTAAAAACCCTTGTATAGCACGGGACATATACTAGTTATATAAAAAGAAAAGAATTGCTAGCAGTCAAAAAGTCAATTTCGGCGTTCAAAGCATGTAAGCATTTTAATTACCTCCACTTTATTGTTTTCCGAATGTAATAAACTGCCACGTCGAATTGAATGATGTCAGCTTTGTAACCGAAGGGGACATTGGTTACCTCAGCACTTCAGCGGGACCTACTTACCTTTTGGCACTAGCAGAGAAGAAATTGTATATATATATATATATATATATATATATATATTTTTTTATTTATTAGACTAAGTATATACAACTCGGATCAAAAAGTATAAATGGTATAAGTTATTTCTAATGTGGTGTCTTCACTAGAATTCGACCTTAAGACTCGCCTCTGGATAGGGCTAAAAATTAAATCAAACTACTCAATACTCGACTCGAGCTCGTTTGAGCTCGGTTTGTCACACTAATCAAACAAGATTGAACATCATTCTTCGTTCGATAACTTTTGAAGTTCGGCTCGAACTCGACTCGATAAGCTAAAAATTGAGAAACTACATGTAAAATATCAAGCTACTCGGTACTCGGCTCGAGCTCGACTCAATTTAAAATCAAATCAAGCTCAAACACAAAATTTCTAGCTCGATAAAAATCAAACCAAGCTTGAACAGTGTGTAGTTCGACACTACTTGGCTCGATTATACCCCTACCTCTAGGTGTACAAGTCACTACTACTTAACCCAACCACCTTGAATAAAAGAATTGTATAAACATTCCCATAACTTCATATTATATGGAGTCAAATTTAGATTTTAGATGATAGATTCATCTTGGTGTACTGGTTCACATAAATTTAATTTTTTATATTTGGAGTCACATTTTGGTATTAGATAATATATTCATCTTATATCGATATATTGTTACGTTGTAGGTTCACACAAATTTAAATTTGTATATTTGTTTATACATGTCAAAGGATTGTAACATTAAAATGTGATAGAAAATCTACTCTGGATTGTAATACATGTTAAAATCCGTGGGACATGTATAGATTTATTGACAAGTATTCAACTTTAAATTTTATGTGGGTCTACATATACACATGTAGGGTGGATCTATCATGTGACATCAAAATGAGGACCTTTTGTCCAAAATCTAAGTATACTAGTGACACGTCGTGAGTGGGTGAATGTTATATGTCAAAAGTTTGTGTCACACATATAAATTTATCTTTCATGTGACAGAAAAATATAAAACTAAAGTGTGACAGAAAATCTTTCCTGCATAGTGAGTGAGTCTTGGCACAATTAGTTTTCATCTATATCGCATGGATACTTCAAAGTTATATATGGTATACAATATAATATATGTATAAGTTGTTCAAATACTCTAGTAGTCTCATCCATACATATCAGACATACCACTGTAGCATTTTAGAAAATAAAAAAAATAAAAAAAATTATCAAATCGAATACGCTGAAGGGCGGGCGTATAGAATTCATAAAACATTCGAAATTTTTCAAAAGACCAAAGATTTTGTATTGATGTATCCTTATCCATGAGCATAGGTTTTCATAGTTAATTTATTATAGCATAATTGTTTTCTGTTTTAATGAAGCCAACCAATTAATTTACTATAGTATTAATTTACTGTCGGTTTCGGTTCACTAACAATTTGAATTACTTCAGCTTATTAGTGCTTGCTCTGTTTGTTTTGGATGCCTATAATTATAATTATATAAAATAGATTAAATCTTGATAAATGGATCGACCTGGGGTTGAATTGTATTAGAAGTCCCTCCTCCACCATTAACATATTTTTGGTTTTAGGAAAGAAAAAGAAGAAAAAATGTGAGGGAAGAATATAATGTAAGAGTAACAGTACGTAACGGTGCCATCACCGCGCCGTCCGGTTCCTGCCCAAAAGCGTGTGGTGTGATTAGCAAGCAATTGCATCACTATTTGCCACGTGTCAGTGCTTGAAATCCTCGTCATTGACAGCCTGTGTGCGTTTGAACAGTCCCTGAATTTTACCAAGCAGAGTAAATCTATTTTGGAAATTGAAATTCATAGTTACTTCTATTTTCTGTTCAAGACAAGAATGTTTTTTTTTCTTTTTTTTTTTTTTATTAACGTGAATGGTGAATACATAGTTGATGTATAGTACAATAATTTACATGCACGCATGTAGGACATAAGATTTCACTCTCGTGTGGTCAAAACCTGGGAATTATCAAGATTACTCACTTAATTAAACTAATCTATAAACTTGAAAAGCATTCCAGTTTGCTTAATTAGTTTGTTAAGGAAATTAAATGTGTTTAAAATTACAGGATGTCACCCCGACATACGGCAAATTAATCTTTATACTTAATTAATTGTAAGTTTGTAAGTTTGAATCTTGCCAAGACCATATTCTTTTAAAAGTAGATCTAAGTAGTCAATGAGTCTTTATATGATAATATATCATATCAACTTTCTTTTAGAACCAATTTTTTGTCATTGATAAAAGAATCGAACACGTTCCTTCATTACAATACTAGAAAACGAGCTAGGATAAAAGGAAAACATGCAATTAGAGGCCGAGCTAGTTTTGGTATGTGGTGGGCAACCATATTACTCTCCCGAATAGAATGGGAAGCCCGGAATCCGTTCAGGCATCTTGAAATCGCCTTGATGTCCGCGAAGTTGGTCCAAGTATGTAGCTGAAAATCAAATCAAGTTAATTGATACTTTGCTCGAGTTCGTTCGATAAAAGCTCGTTTGAGCTTGGTTCGTCAAACAAATCAAACAAGCTAGAACATGATTTTTTGTTTGATAATTTTTTTAGCTCGACTCGATAAGCTAAATTCTAAAAAAACTACTCGATATTCGGCTCGAACTCATTCGATAAAAGCCTGTTTGAGCTCGATTCAAATTAAGAAATCAAACCAAGCCCAAACACAAAATTTCAAGCTCGATAAAATTAAAATTAAGGTTGAATAATATGTCGTAGTCGTACGGTACTACTCTGACTCATTTAATTTACACCCCTACGTAGAAGATGAAGGACATGAAGTCATATTAATTAACATCATTTTAACGTTTCATGACATTTTCATGTGTCGTGTTATAATCTTAAATCATAATAATTAACATCATTTAAGTTTAATAATATTTAGAATAATACACGGTTTAATAAATTCAAGAATACATGTTATTCTAGTTTCAGTAACATAATTTGAGGGAATTGCACTTTTCATATCAAACATTTATACCATACCCTTCATACTTATTATATTTATATATCTATTAATCCTATTAATTTCATTCTGAAATTTTATATTATTTATAAAAGTATAATAAATTTTAAAAAAGAACATTTAAGGAAAAGGATAAATACTGCACACTCCGTAACTACCCCCTCCCAGGGGCGGACCTAGACAGTTTTGGTTTGGGGGGGGGGGGGGGCGAGATTTATTTTAATAGCACCCGATATTTTTTAGTTATTGTGATAAAATGACAACTAAATGAAAATAAGTAATATTGTATATTTATCTAATACAAGGTGAAGAAATATATTAGTAATTTTTTTAAAGAATCTCATTCAATAAATGGCTCAATATATTGAGTAATCTTAAAACACATAAATATTTTTACAACAAAAGTTTAGTTCTGTAAAAAAAATGCAAAAAAAAGTACCAAAATTAATATTAAAACTTATTTTTCTTTATTGTAGTGCATTTTATAAAATCAAATATTTACATTAATTTTAGTACATATGACCATATTACGTTATACTCCGTATATTGATAATATAGAAGAAAGATTGATATATAGCTCATAATAAAAAATAAAAAATAAACTGAGACCCAAGGAATTCAAACTAGGGCCTCATTGTTGTAAGTGATGCATTACACCAACTACTCTACTAACATATTTTGAAAGTATTTGACGAATTTCTATATAAATACTTGTTCCAGAATTTTCTTGGGAAGGCGACCGCCCCCAGCCCCTCTAACGGTACGCCCCTGCCCCTGCCCCTCCCCCAGTGGCAACCTAGGTCGCCGGTTTTTTAAAATATGCATAGATTAGAAATTAAATATTAGCTCATTTTGTTAGATTAATGATAAAATATCATTAATATTATGTAATACAAATAAACATTACGTTTATATGTGTGTAATTTATATCTAATTAGATCCATATTCCCTTAACATGTCATAAATTACGGGTATTTTTAATCGGATAGGTTTTACCAAGTCCCTAATCCAATTTTTTTTTTTTTTTTTTTTTTTATATCAGTCCCTAATCCAATTGAATTCTAGTAAAATGGTCCAAATTTGTATTAAAGTATGCTCCGTTGACAGCCGAACCGAATACTACCATGTGCTGGGCCAACATATTTTGTTTATGCATCTTCAAATTTTGATGTTGGGCTGTTGGGCCTTTTACATCTATAATTATTCAGAGGCAACCCACACGGTTCTAAGGCGATGTTTGCATGTATGGACCAACTATATCCTTATTACTGTCAGTACTTGAGGTCTATTCATTGTTAGGCCCTTTTCTTTACATAACACTCGACCCATTATATATTCATAGAAACCGACCCATCATCCTCAGTACTTGGTCGTACATAATTTGAGGTCTATTTATTACTTCCGGTTTTTATTCCCTCGTGCCCATTTAATTATCGAAGAATATGTGTACACTTTTAAGTTCAATATATCAATCAATATTTAAAACTCATTATTTCTTCAAATATGGTTAAAGAGACTAGTCATTGTCAACGGTGAAATTATTGCCTAATCACACTAAGAGAGATGCCCAACATCTCAAAATTAATTTGGTTCTTATAAGACAACAAAAAAGTATGGAATTGTTAGTAAACTTTATTTTCTCATTCTTGCTATGTATGTATGTGTAGTAAATATTTCCAAAATAAATCTTAAAACAATATAATTGAACATCTACCACAGTCCACAAACCTCTAAGAAATTAGGTAAGTGTAACTATTGCACAAACGTATAAAATATATTCAAATTACTTTTTACATATTAAAATATAAAAGATAAGATTTTATTCACTTCCCTTTAAGTTCCTATAAACTAAATACAATATCATTCAAAAGTAGAAAATTCATACTTAGATCTGATTTGGAAAAAACAAATTTAGATTTAATAACTATGAAACAACACTATATCATTTATTTTATGACCAAATGAATAATGTGATATCATTCTTAATCATAAAGTCTAATAAGAGTTTTTCTTAGACCAGGTCCACATAAAAAAAATACCATTTAAAAGTAGTCCATGAACAAGGATACATCAAATAATTTATGTGGACAAACATATTTCCTTCAATAAATAAAACAAAAAATAAAAATGAAAGGAAAAAACACTTTTATGATATACTAGTAAAATTCAAAGTCTTCTGCAAGTTTGACATTAGTCAAAAGACACAACTTCAACCTTGTTTGTGAGTTTATTTACAAGTCTACCCCCACCCACCCCAAGAGAAAAGTAGGAATAATAAGAAAAACCATCCCCATCCTTTTTTGATTTTTTTTATTTTTACATCCCCATCCTCTAAAAAGCCCCAATTTGAACTCCTTCTCTCCAACTCAATTAAAAATGTAATTTAATTCCTACTATACATATATTACTTACATGTGTTTATGCAATAGAATAGTACTAGCGTATATACGTATAGAGAGAGAGAAAAAGCTCACTCTCATTCTCTCTCACCGCAGAGCTTCTTCCATAAAATTGAAGACGAACTCACTTCTCAGATGCTGTGAATTTTTTCAATCATCAAATTTTCAAATGAATCCAAGTAAAATTGAAGAAGATCTCTTCCACCATCTGGGCCCACCCCCTTCACACCACGAACAGTTCCTGGGCCCTCACCACACCCAATCCCACCCACCCTCCGTCGACGACGACGCCACCACCTTCTCCCTCGCCGAAATCGACATCTTCCGTGACGACGACGAAGACGACGATGACGTCATTAGCCACACTTCCTCCGACGCCGAATTACCAATAATACCCCCACCGATTCAGAACCCTAATTTGTCGAAGAAGAGGCCTGTTACTGTTGTTCATCACCCCACGGTGCACATTAGCCCCGATCCTCACATTTCTTCCCAATTCTACACCTTCAATAAGGAATCTCATGCCCTAATGACTCAGTGCTTGGTTGAACGCCGATTGGCCACGCCGGAGGAGATCCGCGCCGCTACTCCGCCGCCGGTGCTCTCCAGCTGGCGCTCCGTATGGAAGGATCGGAACGAGGACACCGCGTACCTTACTGCATGGAAGCGCATACAGGATAAGCTCACCACCGTACACTTGTCGTCATCGGAATCTGCATCTGAATTTTCTGGTGGTGGTAATAATAATAATAGTAGCAATTTCATTTGTTTCAAGAATAATTGCAATCAGTTTGTTTCGCATGTTGATCAGTGGCAGGACATAGTTATGTCATTTCATGGGGATGGGGATTTTAAGCACTTAGGGTTGAAAGAAACTATAGAGAGAATTAAGCAGGTTTGGACTGTGGGTGCCAAATTTTATGGCATTCCTGAGAGTTACATTAGGACGTGCGTGGCTGCGTGCGGTGTATGCTCCGATGAGTCTAACTCTTCCGGGTGTGCCCCGAGGTCTAAGAGGCGTAGGTTTGAATATACCGAGTCTTTTGATCTTCCCGCGAAGGAAGTACCAGTTAAGTTGCAACAGTTGGCAGCCAAGCATAAGGTCGTATTGTGTATACGACAAAAGTATATTAGGTACAAGCCATTTATGGCTGAGGTTAAGGATTACGCGTGTCATAGGGCTGGTGAGCCAGCATCTTCCTCCAAAAAGTCACGGATTTTGAAGAGGGAGCCATACACGTCAAAGCGGTGTGGGTGTGGGTTCCGTATAAGAGCAATACTTCCTATATCGAATTATAATGACAAGGATAAGACATTTGTCTATGAGGAAGAGGGGACAGCTGTATTTAAGCTGTATGCGGTGCATTCAGGACACGAGCCAGGGCCTTTAGATGGAAATGCAAGGATTATGCACCGAATGGTAGGGCATAAAGGGGGCTTTCTGATGGATCATGAGACTGTCTATGGGATGGCTGATGAAGGGGAAAATGAGGGTTTTGGGTTCTTGGGGAAGGATTCTGGAGACCTACAGCATTCGGTTTTGCAGCAGGTGCAGGAATTGAGGAACGAGTTGGGGTTGCTTGAGGGTAGGATTGGGAAAATCCCGTCCCAGCTGTTGGGATCTGTATCACGAGAGCTCTTTGAGATCGTGAATAAACTTAGAAATGTTACAGATGATGGATCATCAAGATCTGTTGGGTTGTTGTCAGATAAGCAGCATATGGATGATGTGTTGGTGGTGGAGCATGATTTACCAGATTGGGGTGATGACCATCACACAAGGATCTATGGGGATGGAAAGGATGTTGGTGTTATTGAAGATGATGAGGACAGCTT
Source organism: Penstemon eatonii (assembly GCA_038501285.1). NCBI lineage: Eukaryota > Viridiplantae > Streptophyta > Magnoliopsida > Lamiales > Plantaginaceae > Penstemon > Penstemon eatonii. Next base: position 49,665,651 of record CM076712.1, read on the forward strand.
TGGGAGAACTCTTGGTGAGGTTGCTTCTTGGGATCAGATGAGGAACGAGTGCAGGAATGAGAAGGATTTGCTTGGTGAGACTTGTAAAGAAGAAAAGTGGCTCAAATGTGGTGCGTTTGATGAGAAGGGTATTCTTGGCTGCAGCAATCCTAAACTGAACAAGACCTTAAGGCACGATGAAGCAATAGACCAGGATGTAGGTCTTGCTGGTATACCGGTAGATGGCTTTTATCCTGAAAATCCAAAGTGGTTTGACTCTCCTTGTGGACTGGATCCTGGAGCTGATTGTGGCGATGATGGATTTCAACATGGGGAGATTGTGTAGAGACCATATATCTCGGTGAACCCACTTTAACTTGATTTTGAGTTTCTTTCGGTGTCATTCATCTTAATTTACTGTTGGAAGTGGGATGTACATTTATGTACATTGAAATCTTCAAGCCCCTCAAAGCTACCGTTCCTTAGGTGTCTTTATTGCAAGTAATCTGTAAAGTTGGCATCTCTGCATATACTTTAAATGACTGTGTGTTGACCCTGTTATGAGTTGTAATTTTAGATTGGAGTTTTTATGTATTATGATTGTATCCATGTGCTCTTGCTCCATTTTACTTTATATGTCTTCTTGCATTTTTGGTCGACATCTTTAAAGCTCAGATGCGGATAATATTTCATTACTCGAAGCACAATTGTTTTCCAATTACAGCTCTGAGCTCTGTACTTGAAAAAAGTCTATCACTTAATGACCATATATTATTACTATGAATATTAGTTTTCTTGTGGCTATTCAGTAGGAGATGGCCGATATGCTAAATTTTCACTAGACAGTTAGTCTCTATTCCAACACTTCTGATGGTTTAGTAGCAATGTCAGTCGGTAAGCTATAAGTCCACCAAGACATGCACCTGATTTCTCTTTGCCACGCATTCGAATTGCACGTGTTGGTACACTTGCAGTGTTCTTCATTATGTAAGTTGGTTTTGTTTAGGGCTTTCTTTGATTTCTAGTTAAAATTGTGCTCCAGATGATTTCTTAGTCGACATCATATCAGAGAAGAGGAAAGTGTTTCTCATGTTTCTATTCCTTATTTTCTTCCTTAAACAATGGATTTCCAGAATTTGCATATTATGTTTCATTCTTTTTATGACCTTAAAAATAACTAAGCTCATTCAATAGCTTATACTCATTCTGGTGGGCCAATTTTGGCTGTCTGGCCAATAATTTCATTCAGTTTTGGGGGCAAGAAAATTGTGTTATTTTTGTGATTCAGATTGTAAAATATTAGCATTTTAGTGAAGTTTTCACTAAGAATTAATCTTTTCCTTATTTTCGGCTGAGTTGAATGTTTGTTAGTTTGCCAATTTTAGTATAATCTTTAAAGTTCAATTGTTAAAGATCAATTTAGAATTATTGGGCATTAATATTGAGCTCTTTAGTTTCCATGGGGGCATGTTCTAATATGAAATCTTTGTTCTAGTAAAGCCAAAAATTACTGGCCTTCTGTGAGATAATTTTTTCACTCAAGTCCTGCTGATACTTGGATACAGCTGCACTGCTGTTGAAAATTTCTGCCCTGTTTATAACACAAAAATATATCAAAGTATTTTTACTCTTTCAGTGCCGATCTGATCTTATCACTTTGAAATTGTGCCTCTCAACATCAAAGTTAAATTTGATTGCCGTAATTTATGATTGTTGTGGCATATACATGCGGTGTGGCTTAGGAGATTTATGCCAGCTATTTCATTTATCAGCTCTATGAAGAGTGTCTGATCAGTAGTAAGTGTTACTGTTGAATATGAATATAAGCAAAACTAAAATGCCTTTCTGGTTTTCCTTGTTCTTGGCTTGTCGATCTTAGGTCAAGCTTGTCTGTTGTCTTATCAAAGGTGCGGAAAAGAGTGAAAAGAAAAAAGAAGAGGAAAACAACGGTGTACACACGCTACACCCAGGTGAAACGTGTAAGAGGTGCTGCAAGTGTAGAACTATATGAATACAACAATAATAGTTTGAGAATGGTGTATTAATGTTTCATTTTCCTTTGTTGTAGCTTATGACAAACTGGAAACAAGTTTCTTTTTTTTTAATTAAACTGGAAACAAGTAATAGCTGTAAGTATGTGGCAAGGCTTAAGTGAACGGAATGTAATGCGAATTTTAATGTTTACAAATTTAGCATATAAAGGAAGGGATAATCTTTATATTTTATAAGCATTGATTAAGAGTCTTTTATGTGAATGACTGAGAAGAAGTTGAAATTTGACACTGTTATTGGATTCTTATCATTGATAGCTTTGGCAATGAATCAATTTTTTAAGCCGACTGTCAGTTAATTTGGAATTTAATGTAAATGTAAGAGTGGAGTAGAAATAGCTCTCAGTATCTGGGGCTAGCCTTAGTATATACTGCTTAACCTTGACTATTAATTAGTAATGATATTGACAGTGCAGGACCTCTATACTCTACCAATTTCGGGGATCCTTTCATTGTCCCATTAATGCAGTACTCCGGATGACCTTATCTAGTAAATCTTTTGTTAAAGATTGCTTAAGTACCATTTTTAGGTAAGTTGGGGAATTTTTCTCAGCGTCAATTGATGTTAATTTCAGTTTTTACTGTGTTTATTAAATTATGTTAATAACTTTTGGACTAAAGTAAATGAATGATGTAAAATTTGCTCTGGAATATGATTCGATTTGAAAATAGTTAGCCAAATGGAATGGAAGAGGTAACTAAGTACTTATACTGTTGTATAAAGTTTTTTGATGGGAATCAATTAAAGAAATCTTCACTTTTAGAAATAAAATCTGAAATCCTTTCTGATAGGGGATCTATGATTATATTGGGTGGTGAATTGCGATGGTTAAGCACATACGGAAATCCTTTATTTTGTTAGTTCAACTCTAAACTTTCTTGCATACTCCTTGGCAACTCTAAATACTCTCTGAAAATCTTGCTGTATAAGACCTAGTTAACATCATGAATTGTTAACAGTATCTTACAAAGAGCATTAAGACGTGCATATCCCCATTGCATCCATCTAGTAATGTCTGTTTTTGTACATTTATGGTTCATCATGGCATATTGTTATGGTACATATGAATCTCAATTGGATTTATGACATGTTATATACATATTTGAGAAGAGGACAAGATGATTCTGTCATACATTTATCATATATGAGGTGAATGAGACAATACTAGCGTACTGCTTACTATGTGTTTTGTCTTTTCATCACCTAATTGAGATTATGCAATAAATTTGTTTACCCAGTGCATGAATGAATGTCATCTCCATCTTGCTTCCGAGGTTGATTACGCAATCTATTCTGATTTAGTTGCCTAATTTGCAATACTTTCCCCTTTTAATGATATCTTAATTTTATGTTTGATTGTCATTGTATGTAGTTAATCTTGTCTTTGGTTGAGAGATCAAAACTCAAACATAGAAATTTCCAGATGTCTCTTGCTTTGTGATACATGGTTAAGATACGAGCCAGGTGAGCCAGATGGAGTTGGTTATTCAGTTCTGGATGTCCTTTTGTGCTCTAAAGTGCTTAACTATTATGAAATGTAAATCTACAGTGTTCTGCCATATGTGATTTTAAACTTCTTCTTTTGCTATTTCTGGGTGATTTAGATTGCTAAGAGCACAGATCTTGTCCAATATTTTCCGACAACCAATAAGGCATTCATTTTAACTCTTTACACAACTTTCCCTCCCCTTCTTTAGGGGCTTTGTTTATAACAATTAAAGTTGCTCTGTCGACCTCTTTTTGTATATTTTGGTGTTCAGGTAACACGCATTTGTCTTCCTGGAGGGTGCCATTAAGAATTCTGACATGCTTTATCAGGCAGCTCACTGAAAGGGTAAGCTTTAATATACATACCCCACAAACTAGCTGAGCTGTGCTCTTTAGATATATACATAGTCAATGTACTAAATTCTGATTTGTCTTTGGATGGAACTCCGGTCTTTTTTTTTCTTTCCCTTTTTCCCATTCTCCAACACCCCCCACCCCCCTCCCACTCACAAAATCATTGCAAATGTGGTGACCATGGTTTCTATGCAGAAAGCTACAGAACTTGGATTAGGAGTTGGGAATTTTTGGGGATTCATGCCTTGTATTTGGACACCATAAATTTCTCAGCAATTAGGTCATGGGATCATATTGTCACGGACTCGATTCATTCAAATTTTGTGTGGTGCATAGTCCCTTGACCCTTGATTACATCCCTCAAGCTCTATCCGTTCAATGTGTTGGCTTGTTTGCATGCAGTATATGAGTACAAGTGAGTCGTGCAACTCATTCTTTTGTTCCATCTTAATGAGAATTGAATTACCACGTGCAGCAGTTACATATGGCGTGATGCAATCGATTAGATTTTTACAGTGCATGTTAAGTGTTTTATCACGTCATTTTATAATTTGGATATGTTCAACAATAAAAAGTACATAAGCTTCATAAGTTTTTTATAATTACTCTGAAATGATGGTTAATATTGATTTTTTATTTTTGCAGTTTTACAATTCTATTGCTTGAGCTTGACGATATAGTAAAACATGTAACTTCCAAACAACAAAATTGAACACATTTTATTGAGAGGAAAAAACAACGCTATCAAGAGGTGAAGTGTTTTAAAATTAGTCTTAGATACATTTTAACAAGTTACGCATATTTTTTTTTAATAACTCATAAGTTTTTCCATTCCCTCATTCCTGAAAATGGGATGCAGATAAATCGCTCGAAATAGACTATGATACTTTTTGTGTATGAATCGTGAATCGAAATTTTGAATTGAGTGTATGTTTTGTTCAACTAAATATTGTATTTTTTTCGAGAATGTTGCAGAAACACTAAGTGAAATTGTAAAGAAAATTTATAATTTAGAAAATAAGAGAATTTCAAAGTAAACAAATAGTTTGAAAATTGTATCTATTTTTATTTCCGTTATTTCCAAACGGAAGTATTTCGAAGAAAACAATATAAACTTTGATCCATGCTATGATTGGTTGCTGTTAGTAGAAGGAAGAGAGGTGTGGATCCATTCCAATAACTAAAGGCTCTTTTGATTGGGTCAAGAGTATCTTCAGAAATGAGATACATTTTCTTTTGAGAAATAGAAATGAGAACAGTAAGAATTTTGAATAGATTTTTGAATATCTGATGTGTTGGTATTAGTTTTTAAGAAGTTTGACCAACAGGTAGATTATAATGTGATATTTTCTTAGTAATTATGTCTTTGATTTGTGTTTTAGTAGATTGAGGTTTTTGAAAGTAAGCCGTAGGACCTAAAAACAATAGGTGTGAGGTTTGAAAATAAAGACAATGGTGATATTTTATTTAGAAACATTTTTTGAAAAAATATATAAATACATTCATAACCCTTAGGCCATTTCCAACAGCTCTCTTAAATTTCAGCCTCATATCTTAAAATATAACTAATGAACAGTGTTATACACTTCCACTTTTTACTCAACACTCCAACAATTTGTTTATATTTTAAGAGACTACTTTTTAAAAACCATATCATTTCACTCCAACAGCTAGTTTATATTTTAACATATAACTTTAATTATTATTTATATAAATAATAATGATATATTTATAATACTAATTGATTTTATTTCATAATAAAAAAATAGTTTTTTAAAAAAATATTAATTTTTATTTTTGACATTTAGCGATGTCCCAAAAATGATAATCAAAATATTATCACTAAATCATTGTGACAACTTTAATTATCGCTAATATGTTGCTAAAGAGGTTTCGCTAATTGTCAATAGTGACAAATTTATTATGATGATATTCAAATTATAAAATTTGAATTTACAATTTCAATTCAAATTTGTATGGATTTGAATTTAATTAGTATGAAATTTAATTTTGTTCCAGAATAATTTAATTGTCATATCGAAAGAAAAATATAAACAAATACTTGCAATTTCCGCATTTGAACCACTATCTCTTTTTTAGAGGGTGTATTTGACGCTAACTTGAAATCACATGGGAATTGGGGAGTTAAAATAACACAATTTTTTTTTTTAAAGTTAAACAAAACACATTGCTGGAAAGTACAAAAGTTTTTGTACAATTGCAAATAGCAATTTGTATTTGGCCATCCAAACCTATAAATTTTAACAACACATAAATTATACATATGTTCTTGGAGAGCAATTTCTTGTGATAATTTTAACAAAACTCTTATAATTTAACTTATAAATATGCTCTTGGATATGGAATTATGTAATATTGGAGATCATCTCCTTTAGTATCAATAATAACAAAGACCTTCTCTCTTATCAAATTTCATTAAAATTAACACAACAACATTTTCAATTGTCCTATTGTTAAAATTCCTATACTAAAAGGCTAGCGATATTGCCAGAGCAATAATTGTTGTTGTCATAGCAAAATTAATACATTTTCAAAAATATCCTCATCATTAAATGCTGTTTAATGGTTGTGTTTGTTGAGCTTTATATATTAGTGCATTAATTAAGTGATTTTTATAATTAAATCTTTCTAAAAACATCAACTGTATCTTCTCCTCAATCATAAAAAGGAAAAATCGGTTTCTTTCAGTTTATTATTTAGAAAAATCCAGATTGAAAGAAAAAAAATATATAATTAGGTTTTCAAAATATGTTCGGGAAAGAAAAACTTCTACAAGATAAAGATTTAGACAATTGAACTATAGATACTCGAAAATTAAATTATATTTGGCTAAAGAATTAACCAGTTAGTTTTAATTTTTCCATTGAAAGAGCTAGCTAGGAATTCTAGTAAAATTCAAGGTTTCATTTTTTTTTATTCGGCTGAAATTATTTCATTACTTTTGTTTTTTAAATAAAAGAGACACTATATGAGAAAACTTTTTTTTTTTTTTTGGATAAATAATTATTTGAGAAATAAAAAGAAAGAGAAAAAACACGTGAAGAGATTGAGAGCTAAAATTTATTGATCTTATTCTTGTCATTTAGGAAGGAGAAGAAGCCGTTTTTTCCTTAAAAAAAATGGGAGATTTTTTTTTTTTTTTATCTACTAGATTGTGTATTGATTTGAGAGATGCCAGTTGATATGTTTAAAAAGAAGTAATTATAAAAATTACTTAATTAATGTACCGATATATAAAACTCAACAAATACAACCATTGAAAAGCATCTAATGATGAGGGTATTTTTGAAAATATATTAATTTTGATCTGACAACAACAATTGCTGCTCTGGCAGTATCACTAACCATACTAAAAATGTTAAAAAGACAAGTACCATGAAAATCCTTAATTGGATTAAACCAAATTCCAATGAATCAATCATGCATAAACAAATTCAGTGGGTCAACTCAACTACTCCTTTTTATAAATCTATACATAAATAATTTATAATATACAATTAAACTTATTATTAATGTCAGAGCATAATATGAACGAAAATCCTTTTTGAAATTCAAAAGCCGTACAAAGTGTGGACCCCTGTCATAGGCGATCATAACGTAAAAGATGAAAATATAAAGAAAAAAAACATTTTCTTCCGTCATAAAATCATTTCCCTCCCAATAAACGTACTACTACCATAATAAGCATTCAAAAATCAAATAAAGCGTTACGGAACTTCTCCAATTTTAGGGCTTTTATATAAATGTCATACGAACCTAGTGAAGAAATATTACTTCATTCTCTGATCAGCACACTTCAATTTCAGGTATGGTTTCCGAATCGCTCATGGAAATTTCTAAAATTACTCTGTTTTATGTATTCCGATGCAGAAAGTAAAAAAAGTTGTGGCTGTCTATTTATTACTATGAAGTAAAATAGCAATTAAATGGAGAATTCATGTTTGTTATTTGCATGTTGAGATATTTTCTCTGCACTAGAGGATCAAAATATGTAATTCATTATTTTTCAGAAGATATTAAGTTGTAGAAAAGATGGCCCTGTTTTCCTTCTTTTGGAAATCATTGTTGTCCTATTTATTTAGAGGAGTATGTATTGCGGTTTTAGGAATGAGTCTGGATGTTGAGTATTTATATGTTATAAGCTGTGATGGTTGGAGATGTTTTTTCTTTTTATTTTTTTTATTTTTTTTATTTTTTGTACTCTGATTTTGGTATTACTATGGTGTCATTGTATTAGTTTCGTGAAGTATTCTGGTTTGTTAGAGCTAATAATGATTTGGTTACAGTAGCAGAGAAATGGTATATTTGTCATGGCTTTATTTCTTATCTAGTTTTTTGAAATTGTCCACAATCTGAAGTTTCTTAACTGATAAAGAATATGACTTGTGAACAAATGTAGTAACTATTTTCTTATGCTAATGTTTTTGGTTTTTAATTTTGGGTTTCTTTATGGTAAGTCCTTTCTACCCATTCTGAAACTTTTTCTTGGGCTCACTCCATTCAGACTAGGTCTTGCATGTTTTATTCGTCGCCATTTTGATCAGCCTTAGCAAATGAAAACAACTTGTGGTTCTCTTCTGTCTGAGCTACAGGTGATCTTAAATAATCTGTTTTCATATGTATACTTTTTTTTTTTTTTTTTTGTTTCTATCTAATGCGTGTTTAAAAACCTAATTACCTCGAGTCAGAAAATATGGGATGAAGTTGGAGAGGATGACAATGAAAGGGACAAGATGCTTTTTCAACTTGAGCAAGAGTGTTTGGATGCATATAGAAGGAAAGTCGATCAGGCAAATCGCAGCCGAGCTCAACTGAGGCAACAAGTTGCCGACTCTGAAGCACAACTTGCAGACATATGTGCTGCATTGGGAGACCGACCAGCTCATATAAAGAAGGTCAAAACAGAACATTTGAAGAATATTAATGAAACAGAAAACCTATAATGTTACCATCTTGAGCTTTTTGTTATATGTGTGTATAGTCTTTGTGAATCACGCATAATGTTGCTTTTCTGTTTGAAACAGACTCATGGGAACTTGAAGATGGAACTTGAGGCAATTAAGCCTCAACTTGAAGACATGAAAAAGAAAAGAACTGAGAGGATGAATCAATTTTCAGAGGTTTTGAAACAAATAAACAGCATCTCTAAGGAGCTGTTGCTATCCAAAGAAGGGAACGTGAAAACAATATTGGCCATTGATGAAAGTGATTTATCACTGAAAAAATTAGAAGATTTACAGAATCAGTTACTTTTGCTGCAGAAAGAGAAGGTCCTTTTCTTCTCTTGTTTAATATACTGATCTCACTTATATTGACACTGATGCTATGCAGTAGAAATGTTTAAGAGAGGATTATATGAAGATCTAGGAACTACACTGTTTTTAACATTATACTAAATACTTTTTATCTGATCTGAAAAAGTTTGAGGATCTACGAAGAGACTGAAAAATTCTCTTGGTTTAATAAGGAATATAAGGAAATCAAATTCATCTCTTTCAATGAATAAGATTCATCTTGTTTGGAAGTTCTCTGCTTCTATCAGTAGTTGACTTAAAAGTCTTTTTTTCCCTTAATTAAGTTCTTTGAGTTTGCATGCAGAGTGAGCGCTTGAAGAAGGTGTTTAACCAATTATCTGCTCTAAACTCTCTGTGCATGGTGCTTGGGTTGGACTACAAATTAACAATTCACGATATTCATCCAACTTTGGATGATTCATGTGACACGAAAAGTATATCTGCAGATACAATTGAACGCTTGTCAGCTACAATTTTTAGGGTAAAAGACGAGAAGCTGCAGCGCATGCAAAGGGTACACCTTTTTTTAGTTAATTTTTTTATAGCAATGTATCATCTTTTTCTTATTCTTGTTCCTTTTCCAGCTTCAAGATCTTGCGATGACCATGGTAGAGCTTTGGAATCTGATGGATACACCAGTTGAAGAGCAGCAGATGTTTCAAAATGTGTTGCTTACTATTGCAGCTTCAGAAAGTGAAATAACAGAGCCCAATACTCTTTCTTTAGACTTCATCAACAATGTATATCATCAATATCCCCTCCTCAACGCCATTAATTTTCATATATTACTTCGATAAGTGTATGTTGAAATTTCGTACATGGCATTGATGGCAATAAAATCTATTTTCATTTTTTATATTTTGTCTTCAGGCTGAGACAGAAGTTATGAGACTGCAGCAAATGAAATCCAGTAAAATGAAGGAGGTCCTTTTGAAGAAGTCGAAAGTTTTAGAGGAAATATGCCGAGGAGCACACATGGTTGTTGAGGGACAATTTGCAACAGATCATTATGTCGAAGCTATAGAGTCAGGTATGGCTTCTGTTCTCCTTGTACAATGGAATTGGGGAATTGGATTATTATAGAAGAAAGAAAGATGAAGCAAACCTCTTGGTAGGGAAATTGCCAATGACCTTGTGCCCTACCGAAAATAATACAAGGACGCAACTGGACTATTCCAGGAATCCTGCCTTAATCTTATTAGTATCTTGCAGGGGCAATCAGTTCATCCTTTCTACTAGATCAACTGGAGGATCAGATTTTGAAGGTTGAAGAAGAAGCTTTCAGTAGAAAAGAAATACTTGAAAAGGTTCAAAAATGGTTGGCTGCTTGTGATGAGGAATGCTGGCTGGAGGAGTATAATAGGGTTGATTATATGTTGCTTTTCGGAATAATGAACCTTACTTCTTTATTTTCATCCTGTCCAATGATATATGTACATGCATCCATGTATAATTTTTTCCCTATCTCTACGAACATCTCTAATGTAGGATGACAATCGTTATAATGCTGGAAGGGGTACACATCTAATGCTAAAGCGTGCTGAAAAAGCTCGTTTGCTTGTCAACAAAATTCCAGGTACATGGTTCACTCTTTAATACTATAACAGAGATTCCAATTGCCAAAAATGTATTTGATTCTTGCAAGGAACTACCATGCAGATTCTGATGTTTTCTGGTTTACATGATACTTAAAATATGTGCAATGCTTATAGAGAACCTTCATATTGAATTTGTTGTGTAGTGGCTTTATGATTTTTATACAGTAAGAAAGAGTAGATCAAGCATGCTACTTTTTCAGTAACATGGCTGGAGGGGCAACAGTAAGACTTTGGCCTATGCTGCTTATTTTGCAACATAGAGTTCTAGCTACATTTTCGAATAATCATAGATGAACTTGTTAGCATCAAGTACTTGAATCTATTATGTGATGAATATATGTGCACATGCTGATGCATTCGACATACGAAAATCATTCAAGCTCCAGGAAAAAAATCTTTAGATCCATTTCTGGAAATAATGTCTTATTCATGTGCCATAAAGCTTATTCATTTCTTTGTTGAGTAGCATGTCCATGTTTAGATTTTCATCCTGGGTTTCAAATCGTTTTTCTATTCACATTTTCGTTTCCTGGCATCAAAGCAATGACGGAAGCACTAAAATCAAAAGTCCAAGCTTGGGAGAAAGAAAGAGGAGTTGAGTTCCAATATGATGGTGTAAGCACTTTTCTCGAACTTTTCAGAAATTACACGTCCCTGACAAATTGAAGTTTAGTTTAAGTTTCTTTTTTATTTTGAATAAGCTACATATTTGACTATTACGGAGTATTTATTCTATACAGTATATGTTCCCTCTGTCTACTAATCTTTTCTAATATCATTATGTTTATCTAGGTTGGGCTTCTGTCTTCCATGGTTGAGGAGTACTGTGACTTAAAGCACTTGAAGGAACAAGAACGCCAAAGGCAGAAGGTATGCTCATTATTTGAGCGAAAATGAGTGCTGAATTTGTGTGAGCATACTGCGAATGAATTTTAAAATGACAAAGTTCATGCTAATTACTGTTATATTAGGATCAAAAGAAACTTCACGGTCAATTGATGGCAGAGCAAGAAGCAATATATGGATCAAAACCAAGTCCATCAAAGAGTGGGAACAAGAATTTTAGACCTTCAATTGGAGGTATGGCTAATAAGAGGTTCTCAGTAGGAGGGGCAATGCTTCAAAATACATTCTCAGAGAAAGGCAGTCTCTCTTCTCGTTCACTTATGAAGAATAACACAATAAAACAGCAGAATTCTCGAAGCCATCACAATACTGATCCCACGGCTCATTCTTCTGGTAAAAATGTTCAAAAACACTTCAGTTTCATTGTTATTCAATATATGCTGATTAGTTTTCGATTTTAAGGTTGCAATTGTTCATAATTGATCTGGTGTTACTTGTTGAAACAGGCAAGAAAAATACGTCTGTTTGCCATATAAAACAGCATGCAAGCAATGCATTAAACTCACTACAAACTGAACCGCTGCCCATTCGGAAGCCACTCTCTCCTATATCTTCGACATCCTTCAATATCTCTTCTTGTAATTTTCAGGATCAGAATTCAGGAAGTGGAGAGTTTCAGAACACATACAACATTCACAAAACTCCAGTGTCGACCCCGACAAAGAATGTCTCTGCTTCTAAAGAGAATAGAACTCCAAAGACGATGCCAATTCCAATGCCAGCCACTCCTCCAACAGTGTCTACTGCAATGCAAACAGCCATGACCCCTTATACTCCAGGTCGTGTTCGTGGAACTGATGAAGTTGAGTATTCTTATGAGGAGAGAAGAGCTGGTTTCATCCAACCTAATTCGAAGTCGAAGCCATTGTCTTTGGTCTGAACACTAGCATCAGTAAAGACGATCTTAGCTTGTCAATTTTGTGTCTTGTTTGATTATCTCAATCTCATTCCACTTAGGACATTGATTCATGGCTTCTGTTATTTGTGTGCACAGGATTAACTTTGCTAGATTTTCAATATCTGAATTGATACCCGATGAAGTTCTCAGATAATTACTGCTAGAAATCAATTTGCTCTAAATTGTTCTTTGACCCTTTTTTTCATATGGAAAATGCTTCCATTTTTGCTTTAATTATAAAAAGGTGGTTATAGAATTAATTTTTTGTCCTGTTGAGTTTATTCATTGCCTAGTACTTAGGCTAATTGAGCAATGGACCAAATTTAGTTTGAACAAAGGAAACATAAGCCTATCAAACAAGCACTTATCTAATTTTTTTTTTTTTTTTTTTTTTTTTTTTTTTAGGATTTGTAGTTTGATTCGGATGATTGTTCTTGGTCTTAATTTAGCAATGTGTAGTTTAGATCTCTTCAAATTTCACCCATTTAGGTCAACTTAGGTTTAAATGATTTTTATAGGGTAAGGACAATTAAACAAACACAATACAAGGTATTCACTATTCATAACTACGAATGAAATTCTAGTTCAAATCCAACTTTATCGTGTCCCCAAATCATAAGACACTACATATAACACATTCTATAATTGGTGACTGAAACAAAAGCTTTTTGTAATGAAAATAGAAGCTCCCATTTCCTTGGCAGAATCAACTAATCATATCACTTGTAAATAAGCCCTTTGCTGTAATCTACGTAGAATGCAAATCAATACTTAGTTCTTGAATAGTTCCAAGCAGTGTTCCTGGTCCAAGTTCCGGCTCCAGAACTTTTTGTAATACTCAGCATACGTAAAATCTCTGTAAGTTGATGAATCTCCTCCATTTGTAAGTTCCTTTGGAGCACTGATATTTGAACCATCACACGGGCAGAGGAACGAAGCCACTGATAATCTTGCTTTATCAGCATTTACAACAGCACGGTGCCAAACACTTTTATACTTCCCATTACTCAGCGCCTGACCGAAAAACATATGATAACATTCAATATAAAATAGAGTTATAAACAACTAGAAATTCATAGGAGAATAATATTTATGGCTGGCTTACTTGGAGTTGATCACCGATGTTAATAACAAAGGCGTTGGGATGGGGATTTACGGCTATCCATTTTCCATCTTTAAGAACTTGAAGTCCAGATACTTGAATATCTTGAAGGAGAATGGTGAGGGCATTGGGATCTGTATGTGCCGGTAAGCCATAAGTCATCTCTGGTTCTGGGCATGCAGGATAATAATTGATGGCCATATGTTGCCCTTGTTCTCCTAGTACATTCTTTAGGCTGTCTTTAGGTAATCCGAGGCTCTCAGATATGGCTTCTTGTAATCTGAACCCGAGTTCTCGAACTTCCATGCAATAATTGCTTGCTATGTCCCTACAAAAGAAAATTAAGACTTAACTTGTATGGATGATGATTTATGTGGACAAAAAATGTTTGAGTATTCTACAGCGGTAGGCTTACCTGAAAGAAGAGGGAGAAGAAGGCCACTCAGGCGCGTACTTCTCCAATGGATGACAGTGAAGCCTGAGATAATCTCTCCAATTGTGAACAGTCTCCTTCTTCACGTTAAAACTCGTAGAGAGTCGCATAGTCTTGGAAGGGTCATCAGAATACAACTTCATCTTCTCTTCCACAGGTAAACCAAAGAATTCATGAGCCACCCCTTGGATTTTATCCACTGCTTCCATCGATACTCCATGATTAATTACCTATTACGATACATACAATGATGCTATTAGTATCAACACATAAGCCAGTAGCTCAAAGCGATGGTCGAAAATATTAAAAAGAAAAAAGAATCTTTAGTAACCTGGAAGAAGCCATAATCGCGACAGGCATCGCCTATTTGTTTGATTATTAGGCTTCTGTCCTCACAACCCAAATCAATGACAGGAACATTTTTGCACTCTTCAACTTCAGATAATTTCGGTCTCTCAGATTCTGGACGGATATAACTACTGGGGAGCTTTGAGAACTGGACTCCACTAATGAGCTTTGTTTCCATGGAATCCAGTCCCACTATTAGTATGAACTGCTTCAAGGTTTTGGCAGCTTCAAGAATGCTACAGCGAGGAAAATAAGGTGAAGCAGAGTAGAAGCAAAGCCGGATTGATCACTTTGAGAAATGCCCTTTTGATTTCCCACATCACTTGATAGCTGAACACTTCAAGAATATAAAAGTGAAATGGTGAAGAAAAACAAACAAAGTCATGAAAGAGTTCAGGACACAGATGATACACCATAATACATGACCCGAAACCTTAGGCATTCTTCCACTGAATATTTGTGAGACGACAATAACGACACAGACATTCTTAACTTCTATTCTACAATTTAGTACTAGAAACTCTTTCAGGATGAGGGATATCAATATATGATATAGGAGAGTATATATATATGTATACGTTCTAGCGACAAGCTCCGGTCTTTTCTTTGGGACGGAGGAAAAATGCATGACTTGAAATGTTTATTCTACTAAAAACTGAAAAGGCATGCTCTCGCGCTATATTTCATGAAATTTACGGCTAAATAATGTGATCTGGATATAAAGTGAGGCATGTTTCGTGAAGATTTATTTTTGAATCCCTTCTCCTACTAATTCTTAAAAGAAATTCACAGAGCCACACACTTACATTTGAATTAAAAAGAGAACTCTATTATAGTCACTATCTCAACATAATATTAATACAAAGAAACCAGCTTGTTTACACCCTTGACTTGAGGAAACAAACAAGAATGCCTTAAACAACCAAAATACCTACACTTTTCCTGATTACTTGCATCTTAATTATTAATAGCAGTTAAATAGTCCTCGCAAAAGATTACAATTAGGATAAAATTAGAAGATGAAACTGCAAACCGAAAGGAAAAATGAAAACAACCACATGCTAAATTGTTGTTGGATATTACTCACCCTTACCAGAAACTAATTTATAAAGAGAGAGAAAAAAGAAAGGTACCTAACCAGGGAGCAATCGTGTTTCTGATTCCAGTTCAGCGACTTTTTCCTTAATGTGAACTCAATTCAGCAACGAATAAATAAGGTGATGGGGTTAAATTTAAATTTAAATTAATAAGCGGGGGAGACTTAAAACAAAATAAATTATTAAGGACAAAAAAACAGAAATCAGTTGCCCCTGCCCCGTTGTTGGTATGTAGTGATATGTATCATCATCAATCACTCATTAATTAGGCGCCATTGATGGGGTTGTGTTGTGATCCGCGTAGCACGCAATTAATACTCACACACGGTATATCTTTCTTACGTCAACGCGTAAACGGATGCTGCCGTCACCCGACCCGAACAGATGTCCAGCTCGGAGCATTAAATGTCAACGGAGGAAGGAAGCTGCTACTATCACTTTCTGACATCACCCGTGCTGTCATCCTGCGGAACATGCCCGCAAAATGACAAGTACTAGTTAAATAAAGTAGTATCAAAATTACTATATTTTACATATTGATTGATTTATAGTACTATTTATTAATAAATAAAATAATTTTCGGATTATTCTAAATGTGAGGCTGTACCACAATGTTTATAAAATCGGATCGGATTGGCCAGTCAGATTCGGTTTAACCGCTAACCAGACTCAATTTGATCTGATTCGAATCGATGAAAATCGGTCAAAAACCAACAAAAAATGTGAACCGACAAACCACATGAACCGCCGGTTCATTACTTTAAATAAAATGTGATAGCACAATTGACTTTTCTTTTGCTCTAAATATGAAAGAAATAATGCTTCTCACACAATTTAATCTTCTAATTTAACCAATATTAGCTTGCTAAGAGTAAACATTACGTATCATTTAAAAGAAAAGAATGATTTGTTAAAAAAATGAAGGAATAAGAAGAAGAAAAAGTGGAGAGCTTTCCAAAAAAATAAAGCAAAGAGAGGAACACAAAATTTTTGAAGGGAAGATGAAGAAAGTAGTGTTTTTAAAATCGGACCGGTCATTGAACCGGAAGCCTTACTGTTACTAGTTCGATCTGTTAGATCGGGTCAACCATTGGTTCGATCGGTGTAACTGGTCTGACTTTATTATTATGTAATATTTATATATATATATTTTCTTTTTTTTGGTTTCCCAAGGGTTTAATCCATTTCGAGGCGCGTCGGGCACATAAAGTGGGAACCTCTCCCAACAAGGATTCGAACCTGAGTCCGCTACTTTGTAGTGACTAGTCCCTTCCACTAGACCAATCACATGTTGGTGTAATATTTATATATATATTTTTAGATTATCTAAATACAATTATAATTTAAAAAATTATCATTCTTTGTCAATATAAATTTTTATTGTTTCATACAAATAATCAAAATGTCTTAATAATTAATATCAATGTCAGAAATATA
Source organism: Penstemon eatonii (assembly GCA_038501285.1). NCBI lineage: Eukaryota > Viridiplantae > Streptophyta > Magnoliopsida > Lamiales > Plantaginaceae > Penstemon > Penstemon eatonii. The sequence goes on from CM076712.1 coordinate 49,682,658, forward strand.
AATCTCAAGTATTCCTCATATATACATACATTCAAAACATGACAACAAATTAAAAGTTCATCTCATTTTTAAAGTTTTAACTTGTTCATTTGAGATCTATTGTTGTAAGTTGATGTTTATATGGTAATTGATTTGCATAATTTCATACACAAAATAATATTATTCACAATGATGAGAAAATGATTATGTACTTCTTTATGTAAAAGAAAATATATTATTGCATTGATTGTGAAAACACTAAAATAATGAATGTTATTCCAATTAAAGTATATAAATGTAATTCTATTAAATTTTTTAACAAGAGTAACAAAAAATCTCTAAATTTTAAAAAAAAAAATTAAGTGAACCACTGGTTCACTGGTTTTACTAGTTTTGGAGCTGGTTTTATCAGTTCGAACTGGTTAATTAGGAGACTGGTTTTTAGGGGTGAACCGAACCGGATTGGGGACCCGTTAGTGGTTGAACCGGTCGGTCCGATCCAATTTTCAAAACACTGGAAGAAAGTGGCGGCCACTTGTTTGTGCAAAGAGTGGTGAATTTTTTAGGTTTTATCCTTTTTAATTAAAGAAGATAAAGTGAAACTTTAAATAAGATTTTACTTTCTCTGCCCCAATTTTCTTTATCCCTTGGTACAGTTGATCAGTCAACTAGAGTAAATTTAATTAAATTATGATAAATAATTAAATTAATATATTTTATAAATAAGTTGATAATATCATATGACATCATATATATTAATATTTAAAATGTTTAGTACACCACAAATGTGAATAATTTAATATGATAAGTCACTTAAAAGATTGAAAAGTTTGACCGAGTACTGTAACAAATATAGCAAAATAAATGTGACGGATGGAGTATTTAAACTGGGCCAAAGTTCATTCCATGAACAAACAATATAGATAAATTTGATAGATAATATATTATTTTTATACTTGGTAACTTTCATATAATGTAAGAATTAAATATTTATTTAATTAATTAAAATATAAATACTATAGGATATTTTAGGATATAAATAATTTTCAATATAATATAAAGTATATTTTTACGTACTTATGAGTTTTTTTTTGTTTTTTATAAAAGCATGTTTTTTTGGTCTATTTTAGGAATTGTTTATATAATATATTTACTACATCATGATGACGTCGTATCGGTTTAATTGGTTGAACCAGTGGTTAGTCCGATTAAATCGATTGAGCCGATAACCAGTAAGCTTACCGATTCTATGTCCGATCCGATTATGAAAACACTGTTGTACCATGGTGCGGTCGCTCTAGGCAATGTAATACAGGGGATTTGAGAGAGAATGGGCTCCTTTTGTATCTCTTTGCAAAGATAGAAAGTTTTTTTTTTTTTCTTGTAAGGGCAAAGATAGAAAGTTAAATCATCATAAAATGTTTATTTGTAATGATTTTTTACATTACTTATCAAACATAACAAAAATAAAAATAATTTGACATAAATTAATATATTTTTATCATTATTTTTTTTCTTTCCATGATATCTAAAAAGTTTTTACAAGAATTTATTTCTAAACTACTTTCACGAAACTCACACAAACAATATTATGAAAAACGAAACATCTTTCAAAAAATTTAAATTTATTTCTCAAACTATTCTCATAAATGCTGACACAAATAGAACCTGGGTATTTGTTGTGCTATTCAGGATCGGATCTCTTAGTTTCCTAACTTCTAATTTTTTTTTTGAGTCTATTTTTCTTTGGCTATTATGATATTTTAGGAATCAATATCATGATTTTGGATCATTCTTGATTATAATTTATAAGTAGGTATTTATGGGGAAAATTTTATCTTGCATTCAGATCTGTAAATTCTTCATTTATCTAAGTCAGCAGAATAATCACTGACTTGACCCAACTTCACTATGAAGATGGTGAAACTAAAATTAGTTCTAATTAGCATCGATCTCGCACCCCCTGTACATTCATGGAATGTCCTTGGAATTATTCGGAGCTATATTATGGACATTTGTGAGCAATATGTGTCAAGTGATCGGAACCATTAACATTCAATATATCAATTCAAAACTAATTAGAGATCAACACATGTTACTCACTTAAGTCCAAAAGACACTACCTAGAAGATAGCTCCGAACAATTCATTTCCTTGTATAGGTACGATCCAACAATTAAGCATCAATTCAAATTTGGTTGATGTAGGTTTTCGGTATAGTAAAATTGCTAGCTATTAATTAAATACATTAATTATAAGTTTTTATTTTGTCACTTCACCGTTATTTTAACGTAATCGGTTTATATAAGGCCTACATATAGATACTAAGATTAATAATGGACTTTTGGATTCCAACGCCTTCATTATTGTAAATATTAAATTCAAGGAAATATTATCATCTTTAATTAGTGTATTGGATTGAAAATACGTGTGCAACTTATACAATTTAATCTTTCGTGATAAAGACGGTTTAATTTGCAATAGAAAGTGTGCATTTGAAAATTCAATATCCTACATTGCATGGACCTTTTTTTCTTTCTTCTTTCTTTTTTTTTTTGATAATTTCATTGCATGGACCTTGACTTTCATTCTGTCCATAGGAAAGGAGATTGCATTCTGATCTTCTAGATATATATTTCCACCTGCAAATTAAATACTTATTGAAATAATTATCCTGATTTTCTAATAGTTCAATATTACTCGAGATTGAAAAAGCCAATGTCAGAAATATATTTTATATTTCTAATCCTAAAAATCTGAAACGATCCTACATGTTTTCTCAAAAATCTTAATACAATTTTACATTTTCAAACTAATAAAAAATAAATCAATCTTTGTCAATTGTCATTTAAAATTTTTAAACACAACAATACGCAAAATCTAATTGAGCTCCATGTGGATTGATATTGGGATCGGTTTTGTGGTTTTGCGGATATGTCCAACATTAAACCAACAACTAAATTGGGCCACCATCAATACAAATAATATTTGAGCATGAGTTTCGCAAAACTCAAGTTTCTATTGAAACTACATATTAAATAGAGTATTTAAAAGTCACGAAACCAACATCCAACTCAATTCAAATAATATTTCAAGAATTTTAATTGAACTATACAAATCATTTTCCTTAAATCAATTCTAGAATAACCTAGTCAACACTAGTATATACTACAGTACAGATATATAGCATTAAAATAATGTGGTGAGCCAAAAAAGTCTCGGTCTACTCTAAACAAAGTACAAAAAGAAAGGGGACACAAATAGTGAAACAAATGGAAAAAGCTGCCTTCAAGACAAGGACATGGTCACATGGGGATTCAAATTTTCCAAAAAAAAGAAGAAAAAGAAAAACGTGTCTGACCGATCGAGTCATGGCGGTGAATCTGAGTGGATCTCCTTCCACAGGCGGTAATGGGTTTATCTCCGGCCGCATGTATCAATCCAATCCTTTTTTCTCCACTCATGTTACATCATTTGCATGTTAATATCATCTGCGACCCAATCCGATCGAATTTGATTTTCTGTCCTTTTCGATCGGGCTTGAGCAATCGTGCATGTATCTCCATTCTTTCTTTAATAGTTGTTGTTAATGGATTGGTTCAAACCTTATCAATTTCGACAAATCATGATTTGGAAAATTGATCTCTATTTTGACAATTACACCCCTTCCTGCTTATTTTTTTTTCTTGACTTTTGTACCAAATAATCATGGTCTTAGATTGGTTTTTTCGTTAAGGCCATATTCTAAAAAGATAGTGTAACTTTATGGGATAGTTTTAATTTAGACAAGGTTCCACAAAATCTAGAGTATCGTATTTTAATTATACATGGATTGGCATAAAGATCTAAATGGCTTGACTCTGGAAGTGAGAACTTATTAGTCTCAATATTCTCGTCTAGGGAATACTTAATTCAATTTATATGAGACATGCTCAGGCTATGAAGATTAATAATAAATCTCATTATGAGAACAAAAACAAATGAAACTCATTAAGATCAATTAAGGATACGACTCACAGTAAATTGAGACTCTGATCATAATATGTAAACATTACTTGAGCTAAGATCCAAGTGACTTGTACCTAACTTATCTCACAAAAGCTAACTCAAAAAGTTAGAAATTAGGATTGTCCAAAATCTTATAAGCAATACTTAATCTTAATATCTAATTTATATGGGATATTTCATCTCAATAAAGTGTTACAAAGTTATTACATGATTGGATAATTGTTGGGCTACCTTTAACTAAGCACATGGATGGATAATATTTATCCTATATCGAGTCACAATAAAATTATATGGACGTTTGCGCGTTTGAGTATACTCTATGGTCTACAATATGCATTTTTCTAATATCAACTGAATTTGAGATAATTGATAGCTCATAAGATCCTATAGTGGGTGTAATACTTTAAAAAATTGATCAATTATAAAACATACAGAAATATATGAGATTAAATGTTTTTAATTAAATCTGATTCCATTTTGAAATTTCATAAGTTTACGAGAGTCTTTAATTATTTGTTGTTAAAGTTGTGTTTGATAGTACTTTTTATGATGTTTAGTACTAATAAAATGAAATAAATTATTTCACAGATCATAGAAAATAGGTATATGGATATCTAAAACTAAAAGTAAACCAAATTCGGCCCTTATTTAAAAAAGAGTTCGGCCCATATTAAATGCAATTAGTCCGCGATTCAAAGGGGCGGCCCAATGACATCAATTTATTCTAAATTTTCCAACCTGGTGCTAGTATGCTACAATAATAATCTAAAAGGGGTAATTTACTTACATGCATTGCTCTGTCATTTGAAATCTCAATAACTATCCAATGGGGCTAAATCACAAGAATCATCCCTCGTGCTACCATCATTATACTTTGATCCCTACTGCATTCCTTTTTATACTTACGTTGCTTAACACAAAAAATTGTCCCTCTCAAGTCGTTTCCGATGAGTCCATTCGTCACACGCGCTCCACAAACATGATTTTTGGGAGGGCAATTTGGATTACTAAAAATGATGTAGCTTATCTAATGAGATCAATTTCAACCGGATGTTTTCTTCAATTATCTACTAAATTGCGCAAGCAAGACTCAAATTCAATCGCAAAATAGTCCAACTTCATGTGATTTTTATTTTATTTCTTAATGTTAATTGCGTCCTCCATTTTCTCATCGACTTATGTTTCATATAATACATATATTATCTTTAATTCATGAGCGTCAAATGAGAGAAAAAATGGAAGGAGTACCCTAATCAATTATCATAAAATTATATCATTTTCTAATAGAAGGTAACAACCAAAATGCTCCTCTCTTAATAACTAATTATAATTGTTTCAGGGTAATGATCTTGAAATTCACATAATATCAAATTAGGGGTCTAAATGCTAAAAGTCGTGTGTAGGTCAAGCAAAGGGCTAAAATGCAATTTACATGAGGAAAGTATTAATGAGTCATACGGCGTCGTCAGATACGCAATTTGAGTTTAACAAAATTGAGTTTTAGGCATATTTTTTCCTTTCTTCTTTAGAATAGTTATAGGCATATTTCTTGAGGGAAAAGACACTGATAGCTCAAAAGACAAGAACCGGGGAAGAACTTTGGAATTGAAATTCATTAGTCAAATTATTAACATGACGAAACAGCATGCGAATTGGTCCCCGTACGACAACAATGGAGGGTACGCAGTAAAAACCTAGTTCGATTATTTTGTGGAACCCTATGCATATTTTTTTCTGTGCTAATTCTAATCTCTGTGTGTTTTGTGCAGGACTGTTGTTGCGATTGCTGGAGCCGATTACTGTGTGATTGCATCCGACACTCGGATGTCCACTGGCTACAGCATTCTTACTCGCGATTACTCCAAAATTATTCAGCTGTAAATCCTTAGTTTTTCTGTAGATGAATATTTCTTTGCTAGATTTAGGAGGAGGAATTGTGGATTAGATACTGGGGTTATATAAATTTCGAATCTTTAGATATATCTCGAATCAAATAGGGGACATCTCCTTTACCTCGAAATATTGATAAAGAATCAGTTAATTTGAGTTGGTAAATTTTTTCCAACCATTGTTCCTTTACTCGCATCAGATGTACCCCTGAGCTCTGTAAAGAGTTGTATTCATGAAGTTTACAAGTTGTTTTGTGACAATAAACTTACAAAAGATTCCAGAAAGATATTTTATAGAACTTTAAGTTCCTTTCTTGTCATATGTCAGTATCTATTAAGTCCCTTATTGAACTTAAATTGGATATTGGCTGATAGTTTATTTTTTATAAAAATTAACTTATAGAAAATTTGTTGGCTTAATGCCATTTGCAAAATATCATGAAATAACTTAGTTGATGCATGTTCTCACAATATCATGAAATAACTCAGTATCTATTAAGAACTTAGCCTTGATGTGAGAGCCCTCCATTGTTGTGAAACCCTCCAAAAGGCCAGGTCAGGTAACTTAGTTGATGCAAAATTTCAGTATCTATTAAGACCTTTTGGAGGGCTCTCACAATAACTTAGTTGATGCATGTTCTTCATCTCTCAAGGCTAAGTTTAGTCTCTTTTTCCTTCATGGAACTTTTCCTACAGAAATTCACTATAAAAATAAAATTACCACCGTACACATGTTTATTAATCTTTTCAGGAAATTTATAACGATGTTTTCATAACCTTGGTTTTACAGTCAATACATGGCTGTGAATTGGACTTCTGTTCTCGAAATTTTCCAGTTTAACTGTCAAAGTTCTCTTTTATGGATGTTATTGCATTGTGATGTAGGGCGGACAAATCTGTGATGGCCTCATCAGGTTTTCAGGCTGATGTGAGAGCCCTCCAAAAGGTCTTGGAGGCCAGGCACTTGGTGAGTTGACATTTTAAATTAGCAGTTACGTTTGACTTCTTGAATTTTCTCTTTCTCCACGTGTGTGCCTGTGTATATGTGTGATAGCGGCCGGGCGTCGGGGGGTTGGTGCATGCCTCTTTCAACGACTTAGCAGTCTTTTCTGTCTTTTGATTTCCAACTAAATAAAGATTTACCCAATAACAATTCATCATGTTTTTGGACAATTTGATCTTCTGAAATGACATGTTAACAGCTCCGTGCGTATTTGATACATATTGATCCGTATATCAAGGTTTACACCACCGCTATTAGACTTGGTGTGTGTCACTCTATGGTATCTTAATAACTTACCTGTGAATTTGGTCAGTTCCTGCAACTCCATAATTTTTTTGGTCTAATGGAAAAACTTGGGCCTTTTCCTGCTGATAGACTTAAATCCTGGTGTTACAGTTGATACTTTAGTGAACTGTGAATGGGTTTACCGTAGATCTTGTCAGCAGGATCACGTATGAAGCAGACTTTTAGTGCAAAGTAATGGTGTCACATTATATATAATTTTAGATGTTGTCATATTTGTACTTTCTTAGAATGCAGACCACAAAACAAATCTCTTCAGATGAGTCGCAACTAGTTAGACTCAGCAAGCAACATTAAACTAACCTCAAGTAGCAAAAAACTCCAGAATTCTGATTAATGTCACAGTGCAATTTAGTGCAATAATTTCACAATTCCATGGTAATTGTATAGAATGCTGCCTTTAAACTAAATTTTTCTGGTGTCATCTAACACTTAACTCTAACGGGATAGATTTATTTTGTCAGAATGCCACAAGATTTTAATGCTCTTGCTTGTCTTCTAGATATATCAGCACCAACATAATAAGCAGATGAGCTGCCCTGCAATGGCTCAGCTACTATCTAACACTCTGTACTTCAAACGTTTCTTCCCTTATTATGCTTTCAACGTCCTGGGTGGCCTTGACAGTGAAGGTTAGACTCAAACTAATTTCAGTTGAGTCTTAATCCAAATCCTTCTACCGATAACATATCTCTTAGCTTTGATCTTTCTAAATTCTTGAAGGAAAGGGTTGTGTCTTCACATATGATGCTGTTGGATCTTATGAAAGGGTGGGATACAGCTCCCAAGGTTCTGGTTCTACTCTTATTACACCCTACTTGGACAACCAGCTGAAGTCTCCTAGTCCACTCTTATTACCTGCGAAGGTGTGATCTTTACAACAATTCTTTTGGGCAATTCCTATTTGCATTTGTTTTTTAAAATGTACAACTAATTACCATAATTTGTGCAGGATGCGGTTACCCCACTTTCAGAATCAGAAGCCATTGACTTGGTGAAAACTTGTTTTGTATCAGCAACAGAAAGGGACATATACACTGTAAGTTTGTATTTTGTCTTCTGTTATATTTGTGCTAGGTAAACTTTGGGATTTGAATATTGAAGCCTAAATCAGAAATATTTGACCCGTGCAATTTATTCTTTTAAGTTGATTTGGCTGGAGATTTCTCTACCATTTCAGTTCTTGAAACTGAGATTTGATAACCTATTAGTTCATTTGATCTGTACAGTCTCTCTTCATATACACTTCATTTTGTTTTGTGGGCATTAATTGGAAAATTGCTGCTATAATGTTGCAATGCTGTTCCATTTTAATGTCAAAAATTGATACATGTATTCATTTAATAAACTGAAGTTTTTATAAAAAACATATCCTTACACAGAACCCACATTAATGGATTACTTAGATATTTTATTTTCATTTTTATAAAAGTTGTTCCTTATTTCTTGCTAAGTAATGTTGGTTTCTTTTGTGAACTGTTAAAGAAGTTGTGATTTTTTTCTTTCTTTCTTTCTTTCTTTTCTTTTCTTTTTCCTGAGAAGAAAAAAAGTTGTGATCTTGAGACAAGGTGCTTGAGAATCCTTGCGGCTTATTACTGCTTGAGCTATATGTTGATGGATTTTCAGTAAAATATACTGTGAATGATCTTGCCACTATCATATGACTGCCAACATTATGTCGTCTGTAAATAATGATCTAGCAGGTTAGTGAACTACTATAATTGAACATAATGAACATTTCATTGTGGGTTTTACAGGGAGACAAGCTGGAGATAGTCATTCTGAATGCCAGTGGCATACGTCGTGACTACATGGAGCTCAGGAAAGATTAAATTTGGTTTTCTGCTATCAGTGGCCCATTTAGGGTAAATTTGCATAATTATCTGTTCTCAGGACACAAGAGCTACCTTTTACCTTTGTGGATTGCATCCTATTATGAAACAAACTGCTTAGGTACAATGATTTCTTATGAGGAGTCAATTTCTGTATTCTCGTCAAATCCATGTTTATTTCAAATCTTAAAATTTGGAAACATGAAATGACTGCTGTCTCGTCTCTAGATTTCTTATCCCTGTTGCATTTTAGTTGGATCGTTTGGAGTTTTCTAATTCTCAAAAGTGCAACTTCAAAACTCTTATTTTCTCACTAAAGAAACACATGCAGAACATTTGAACCCGCATTATAACCACATTTTCATAAATTTTTTAAAAAAATTAATGGCCTCGTATGTTCCTCAAAACCCAATATTAAAAGATTTGGGGTGTCAGTGGGTCGTATTTGGATTGGTTCAGGTTAGCCTTGGATCTGGCTTGAATGTTTGGATCGGATTTTTATAATATTTGATCTTGAAAGTTCGTAATACATCGAAATATCGGGTGTTTCCTGATTCGATTGGATTTTGCGTTTTTTTTTTTAATTCAGGAAGGTATCATTTTTTTAAAATTTTCGACAATATCTTCTTTTAAAATAATTTGTTAGCATATATTATATTATCATTCAACTTAACTCGCTTGTTTAAACTTTTGTTCATACATTGAGGCCCAACCAAGAAAATAAAATACATAGAAACTTTAACATTCATAACAGAAGTTGAAAGCTATTTCCATTTCACACAACTATCAATTGATCTCACATATCTTTTCTTAATCCAAATCGTGTTTCAGTATTTCATTGTTTATCACTGTTACAAACCTTTATTGGTACCCCGAGGTTCATAGGATAAACTTACTTACAACACTTGATCGATTTGTTATTCAATAAAAAGAACATTATAAGATACACAATGTTAGGATTTCCCATGAACTAGCGTCAGGAATTACTATCTCGATCTCATGCGGATAATGGGCACAAACAATCAAATACTGTCTTCTGATGCCCATCCCTTCTTCTCTAATGCCATCCTCAGTGCCTGTACATATTAAAACTATTCACAATATATACATACATACGCACTCACAGACGTAAATTCTGTGCCAAATGGATTCTCACCTTGATTCTCTTTCTATTTATATCAAAGTCAAAATTGCCGAATCGGGATGCAGACCGATACTGTACTAGTGGTTTCTTTCCCGGTGGAAACCAAAACTCAACATCATCAACAAACTAATCAGAACAAATAGATGCTAACATTAAAAAGTGCTTTGCACGAGATAGATGCTTAATCTGGCATAAAAATGGGACAAAAGAAAGGAACCTGTAAGTGACACATACCCCCATAATCGGGCTTTCATATTCTACACGCACATAGTCATCTCTTTTCTCAGTTATTTTTGGCGTAAATTTGTCTGGTTTTGTTGATTTAATCTGCACCATGGGGTAAGAAACACTAAGAATCAACTTCCAAGTATTTTAGTGATGGCTAAATTTAATGCAAGTATATACCATGTTATCTACAAGGTATATAAAGGTTGTAGTACCACTTCAAGTAGCTCTTCCATTGCTTTCTCTTTCGTTACTGGTTTTTTACTTCCGCGTCCATCTTCAGGATTGTAATTCCTTAAAAATATAGCAAGATATAGTATACATCAGTCAATCTTTGAAAATAAACTAGCTACGGTAACACTATTCTATTGACAAATCAAACTTAGCTTCATTAATCTTATGATATGTTTACGATATCTTGTGAAGATATAGTACTTGACAATATGCCAAAATAGTAAAATATATGTAGAAATACCAAAAGTTACTGACTCTTGTTCTAATAGATCAAACATTGTACAAGCATGGTTTATTTAACAATCAAAATAAAGCCAAGCTTAAACCACACTAACAAGTTGAGAAAGATGCATTCAAAATTACTCACCAAGGGGGAGCATAGTGTGTAAGATCACTTATATTCTCAGAAGTTGAAACACAGTTGTTGGTGGCAGGGCATAAAGCCAGTGCAGGAGGATTTTTCTGTACCCCCAAGTAATTGGGTTTTGTTCCACTGCATCAAGAATATACTGTTCTTTATAAATCATGTAAGAAAATCAATCAATATGTTTTGATACCCGAATTAGATCAGATAAAAATGGTTCAAGAATCCAATGAAATCATACAAACCAAAAAATCAACATTAATACTTATACGAGTAAAATGCAAGGGGATTGACAATTTTAACCCAAGATTGTTATTTTTTTAAAATATAATGTGACAATAAACCCTCGGTTGACTTCAAGAATTGGCAGTGACCCCCTTTTGACTTATGGGGATATTCTTACCTATTTGTTTATGGTCAAATCTTAATTTTCTGATGCATGCTTAGAGGACATGCATCCATATCAATAAAGCTTATCAATGAAGGAATAAATCAACTAGGCAGCGGAGAAGATAGGATCATTGCAAGGGGTTTTTTGTAAGAGAAGAGTGTTTTTGCTAAAAACCAAAATGACCAACTGAATTAACAGAAGAGTTGCTAGTATGATATTAAGCTTTTATAAGTGAGGAGTTGCTGCGTCCTATTCAGCTTCGTTCCAGTCAGCATCACGTGGCCATCTACAATTGGAGTGAACTGGAGTTAAGGGCAGACAAGGACGACAACTCATCAGCCTTCTGGCTATATATATCCATCATTCCGAAATTAGAAAGTTCATCCGGAAAATTCACGTAAGTTTCCTGGCTACCGTCTTCGTTTTCAGGTACCTACGAAGACCTCTGCTGATTAGCATGCTCCCAGTTGTCCATTAATGGTTGTTCTTAACATGGATAATACCAACTGTGATTGATATCATTTACTTTTGTTGTCTCTAGTTGATAATTCATCTGATCCATTGTTGGGCTTGTTCTTACTAGTATTTTTGAGTTGTATTTTGGCGGATTGAGATCATATTGAATTGTACCAAAGTTTATTAGATTGAATACAATTTTGTTCCCCTGTTTATGATTGAGTGTGGTATTGGTTTGATTGCTGAATTGAAATTAGTATTGGATTGTATCATTTTCATGTGAGTGTGACAGGACTAATAAAATCAATCTATAAAGATAATAAGTATAATAATAGCTCAACATTTTATCAAATGGATAACGGATGGATATGGGGTGGATACTAAAATGTTAAAGATGGACAAAAAAAATAAAAAGGATTTAACAACCTGAAATGGAAGATGGCTCCAAGAACAGCAATTTCACTGCTCCTTAAAATTATCTCCCTGTACACATAATATTTTTGTAAATAATCAGAAGTAGTTTGTTTAACAGAAGAACTAAAAGAGAAAATATTGAATGAGCAACATGGAAATTAATTAATCGATTATACATTATATATATATATATATATATGTACCTGCGACCCTTTTGGGGAGTGGTTTCTTTTGATGGGTCCTCGTTCTGTTGAGATACAATTGAGAGATTGATTTGGGGTTTTAATGACGGCTTAGGGTTTCTGTTGTAATTGCAGAAATTTGTACTGGAGGATGCCATTGAAGCCATTTCCGAAGAGCTGATAATAATAATTCAGTATTCTTTTCTGCGTGTAATGTGGGTTTTGAACTAAAAAGGAAAAAGAAGAAAAAATATTAAATGACAGATTAATTAAGCACCCGGTGGGTAGGTGCAGTTCTATTGAATTTTTATTTCCAACTCAACATTTTCGGTTTTAAATATTATCTCATCATAACCAACTACATTTTTTTTTCCAAGAGTTTCTGAATATTTTCAGCCAGAATTTGCTGGAGAAGATTACTGTGTAAACGCATTAAATTACAAACTAAATTATTCTAGTTATTATTATATAATTGAAACTTTGTTTAAAACTAATTTGAGTATTAAATAAATTAAACTCGAATGAAGTTATCTTGACATTTGGGTGGATTTTTGCATTTTTTTTAAAGGATATAATGGTACATGAGAAAAAATGGACATTTAACAATATAGTTCTCAAAAAGACTATATTACGTAAATGTCTTGAGAAGGATTCTGATAGAAGGAATTTCCTTAGAAAGGAGAGTGGATTTAATTAAGTTTCCATTATATGACTTACTCATAAATTTTAATTGTCTTGAAATACTCATGTTACACTATCATAAATTGTAAGATTAATTTAATATAGGCACAATTTTCTTGGCTTTCACGATACAACAATTTCTCTTAATAAAATTCTAAAAGAAATTCTAGAAAATTAATTCTACATATCTTATGCATGAATGACGTAACGTAATACAACATACATATGAAATTTACTCAATTAATTTTGTACATATTAATATGATAAGTGATAAATTATTTTGTGAATCCGTTGCACGGGTGATGTAGTACAATATGTTGAGATCGTTCTTTAAAAAGAGAGAAACAAAAAATAATTTTTTAAATTTCCGGCATTTTGACCAATTGACAATAAATAAATGAACTCCACAAAATTTTATAGCATAAATATTTGAAGTTGATTTTTTAGTTGTTCCAATTTGTAAGGAATAATTGATGAACATCAACATCTGACGTCCACCATATTCGCATAACCACAGAACACATATCTCCTTCTCTAGTTCTCTTCTTTTTATTCTGCAACTGATAATTGTACACAAATAAATTTAATCTTCCCCTGCATATATTTCTTTTTCTTCGTCGTCTTCCCCTTTCTCTCTCTCTATATAAATCAAACATCAAAATATTATATAAACAAATAATATATATAGAGAGAGATACAAATTAACATAAAATAAATTAAAAATGTTGCCATATCAAAATCTTCAAGAAGCAGAGTATGCTCTAGGCAGAAACTTAACGATAACAGAGACAATATGGTTCAAATACTCTGCCTCAAAATCAGATTACATTTTGTACTGTCACAACACCTTCTTTTTGTTCATTTTCTACACGGTTCTTCCTTTGCCGTACGTGTTCATAGAACTCATGCGTTCCAAGAACATTGACGATAAGTTCAAGATTCAAAACAAGATCAAGAATTCAGTTTCGGATATGTTGAATTGTTACAAGAAAGTTCTTGTGACATTTGTTTTTGCTGTTGGGCCACTACAAATCTTTTCTTTTCCTGTCATACAGGTAATCTTAATTATTGCCCTTTTCCTTTTTTTTTTTTTTTTTTTTCTTTTTCATATGAATATGATCGGATATCTATTTGCATTCTTCAAATGAATTAGTGGGTTTGGTTTGACTTTGATGAGTGTGTGTGAAGAATTTGATGATTTTGTTGTTTTGAGTTCTTGATTGATGTTAAATGAGAATTCCAAATGTGTGCAGAGGCGTTAGGGTATGATTTTGTACCTTAGCATTTTTGGTCCCGCACTTTTGATTTTAATTCTTTAATTTATTTGGCACTTTTAGGTTCAGGAAATTGTACTTTGGTCTTATTTGTCGTTTTTGGCCCAGTATATGATTAATTTTACACTTTTGTCTAGATTGGGACCAAAAGTTAAAACAATTTGAAAATTTTCGACCAAAATTACAAATCAGTAGTGGACCACAAATGCAGATTGTCTAATCTTGTAGGACTAAAAATACAATTTCTCCGTTCAATAAATTACCTCATAAGTTTGTTTATTCACATAATAAGTCTGGACAAGGCCTCAAAATGAATTAAGTCAAGTTTAAAACTTGAATATCCCAGTAATTAAACAAACAAAACCAAACAACAGAAAAATCACGATTTCATAATTTCCTGAATGAAAGGCTAAACTTCTTACATTGCTTCATCATAAAATTTAGATTAATCAATTCATTATTAGTTGGATAGCAAAAAAAATATGATTTTTTTAATTAACATTTGTTTGCAGATGATTGGAATAAGAACAAGTTTACCACTGCCATCTGCCTCAGAAATTTGCTTCCAACTATTAGCATACGTTCTTCTTGAGGACTATGCTAATTACTGGTTGCATAGACTGCTCCATTTCAAATGGGGTTACGATAAAATTCATCGAGTCCACCATGAATACACTGCTCCTATTGGATTTGCAGCCCCTTATGCACATTGGGCCGAAATCATAATCTTGGGCCTTGCCTCATTTATCGGTCCAGTTATCGTTCCTGGACACATGGTGACCTTCTGGTTCTGGATGATTGTAAGGCAAATGGAAGCCGTTGAAACTCACAGTGGGTACGTACTTAGATGTTATACTAATTAGTTTAGTGGTCTGTTTGGTTTAAGTTTCGTATTTGTCATATGTTTGTTTTAATAATTTGTTGTTTTTAAGGTATGATTTTCCATGGAGTCCTTTAAAGTACATACCATTTTATGGAGGGGCAGTTTACCATGATTATCATCATTATGTTGGAGAGAAAAGCCAAAGTAATTTTGCATCAGTATTTACATACTGTGATACAATCTATGGAACAAATAAGGTATATAAATATGAAATGATAGAAGCATTTTTTAATATAATTATTTTTACTGATATATTATAAGTTGTGGATATTTAGGGATACCGGTGGTACCAGAAGGAAGTTTACGAAAAGGTATATATATATTCTTTGAAACATTCATGTATTAATTAATTTTTGATGTTTTAGAACTGCGATTTTGTATCTAATTGTGGCTTTTGAATTTGTCAGGCAAGAGAGAAACTGAAGCAAAAGTGAGTAAAATTGAATTTGTGCGAGGTCCAAGAAATTGAGATCCCAATTACAGACTACATTTTCTATTCTTTCTGTAGGTTAGTGTATGAAAATTAAACAAACGCGCGTTTATCACTTTTTTTTTTTTTTTTCTATATTTTGATGATGTAATGTTGTAAAGCACTTCTTGCTCTTCTTGTCTTGATTGTATAGAGAGAGTCACCGCTTTTGTTAGGAATGTGATTAATTAATAGTTTGCACAATAGAAGATTAGGATGGACAACCTTACTTTTACAGAATCTTGAGTTTGTCAACCAATTTCTTGGTTTCATCATTTTCTCGTTTTTGTTCTTAAAGTTAAGTACTCCATTTATTACACAAACCCTTTTATGCATGCATGTTGCTTCAGGAGCATTAGATATCCGTAAATGTCACAATTAATTATTCTAAAAGATGTTTATAATCTTAATACTCTATTATAATGTCTAATTAGAGTCTTAACAGATGTACTCCAGAATTATATCAACCACTACTACGGTACTACCTCTCTAATCTCTTAATAAAGTTGGTTTAAAATATATATATTAAATTATATTTTATATAGCAATAAGCCCGTCTAGCTCAGTTGGTAGAGCGCAAGGCTCTTAACCTTGTGGTCGTGGGTTCGAGCCCCACGGTGGGCGTCATTTTTTACTTTTGTTTTTTTTTATGTCTGGGATTCATTTTATTGTTTTGGTTACTCCCTACCCTACCTTTAGTGTTTTATGAAGTATTATAAAACTTGCTTGTTACACTCTTATCTTTCATAAATGTCCAAAAAAAAAAAAAAGAATAGTTTGTAGTATAATTTAACGTTTTATATTCATAAAATACATATTTACCACCAGATAGTGCTTATATATTATATACAAGTAACTGAAAACATTACATCAACGCCTCTAATTATGGCATTTCTTTCTGACAAAATTTAACATATTTAAGGACCATTAGAGGTTGACAAAACAAGCGAGGAATGTGTGGACTGGATAAAACTTGTTATAATTTTCCATACTTCAAGGGGAATTCTATATAGTGACCAAACCTCAAGGATATTATTGCAAATTAATACTCTATACATGTTGAAACTTGGACAACAGAAGTTAGCAATTTAAACTGTGATTTATAACTTTCAAATATTCTCACCACAAAACAAGGAATAACAAGTGATTATTATTAACATGTTTCAAGAATTAGTAAATCAATCACGAACTAAAGAAAGTAATCCCTTCTCTTTACAACTTTGAATTGCTCCATCAAACATTTCCTCGAGGCCATGTTCAAATTCAAATCCAGTTTCCAGCAATTTTCTTGATGAAAGTCCACTAAATTTAACCGCTGCTATATCTTTCAAAGAACTGCATTAAGAAAAAATCTACCCGAGTTAAGGTTTCTCAAAAAGAGCATAAAAGGATAGGAAAAAAAATCGGGATTATTGCAATTTTGGTGCCACTATAGCCCACTGACGTTTCTATCCCATAACTATTCGGGCTGCTATATTTGGTGCCACAACTTCAACATCAGTTACAATTTGGGTGACAATTGAGGCTCAATTTCAAAATTGGCCCGACATTCTCCCATGTGGGGCCATGTGACATGAAAATTGGGGATTTTGACCATTCAACACATTTTTCATTAAATATTTCGGGCCAATTTTGAAATTGAGCCTCAATTGGCACTCAAATTGCAACTGATATTGAAGTTGTGGCACTAAATGTGCTAGCCCGAAAAGTTACGAAGTAGAAACGCCAATGGACTATAATTGTGACATAAAAAATACAATAATCCCGAAAAAAAACTATTACTTACTCTGCACTTGGTATTTGATACTCAGGGTATCTACCCGAGATAAACTCGCATAACTTATCTATCGTGACTTCTACAGCCGAGCAAATATATCGTCCTTTCGCTTTAGGATACTCAAAAAGAAAAATATGGGCTCTAGCCACATCATCTACATGCACGAAACTGGTATTCATAAGGAACTTGTAGCTTTCTTGATCACCTACGTACTCGGATTAAGAAATTTGCAGTTTGTGAGAATAAAACAGAAGTATAGACTTTTAAAGTTGAGCTAAATGCAAAAACACCCATTGTGCTTTGCCTAATTGGCAAAACATATTTTGTGTTATTTTAATTAGCAAAAATCTCCCCATGTTCTTTTTTTATTAGCAAAAACCCCCCATTTCACAATTCTTTCATAAGTCAATAGGGAGGTTATTGTGAATATTTTAAGTGAAGGGGGGTTATTGTCAATTTTCAAAGTTAATATGGGGTTAATGATAATTATTTAGGTTAAGATGAGTGTTTTTGCATTTTTTTATAGGGGTATAATTGTTATTTTTCATGCAAAATATGTATTCCGGCATGGAAGGGATCTTTTTGCTAATAAAAAAAGGCTAGTGTTATTGCCAGAGCACCAATTGTTGGTGCCAGAGCAATTTTTTTATTATGACTAGTTTACCCTTCATTATTATGTGTGTCAAATAAAAGTTAATGAATGTATTTTCTCTCTCTTTCACTCATTTCTCATTGCACAAGTTTCCTAACAAAATCAATTCATTATTGTTTTGTAAATAAACTCAAACCACCTTTTGTCCATATTATTCTTATATTTAAATAGTTTGTGACTTTAATTATTGTTTTATAAATAAACTCAAATTATTTTTCATCCATCCCATGCATTATTTGATATCTAAATACATTTTTCACTTAGACATATACAATATTTAAATTTAGTTTTTATTGCTTGGGGAGAAAAATAATAAATTTCACTCTTTTCTAAAGCTTTCGAATCCTGAGAAATCCAATAGTAAATGTTCTAATGAATATAATGAACCAGTACGAAAATAGAATATGGTTGTTATATATGTTTATTGTTTGATCAAATTATAGAGTGATCAATTTCTTGGTTTCTATTTTTATTTTTTATTTTCTATTCTATTTACATCCTGACGGGGGCTCCAATAATAGAAAATATACCTATGATATATGGATACTCCATTAATTTATAGAATATATATAGTGGATGTTGGGTATTATATTCCATAACACATTCAATATGTAATAGAATAGTCACGTGGCAATTAAAAATAAAATAAAAACAGTATCAAACACAACTTGATCATGAAGTCGTGTCCGATATGTTAAGAATACATGAGTGATTCTTGTTTGATTTTTTAAAATTACGGGGTATAATTTTTATTGAAAAAATCAAATTGAAATTAATATTCCTTTTCTTCTATTGTTCTAATTAAAACTCATAATTCAACCACCATTTATATTTTTTCTTAACCGATTCTTTCGTTGAGGGATTATAATCAAAGTTTAGTCTCCAATTATATAATTAATTATATTAATGAATTCATTATATCATGTTAGTTTAAAATCAATAATGTGGTATTCATGTCACATATTCCATATTCGTATATCATAGGCATAATAATAAAATCTCCCAGTTATTATATTCATAGACAAAATTTTATGATGATATTACATAAATAAATAAATAAAAACCTTTATGATTATTAATAGATTAAATAAATAGCTTAGTAAAATAATTGTTGATTGAAGAGTACATTTATTGAAAAACTAAATAAAAAAGGCACTAATATTTAAGAAGGCAATTAAGGAGAGAGAGAAAGAATTAATTCTTAAATGCAGGCTCTAGCACTTGGAGGGACAAATTTGTCAAGTAATAATATTTGCTCTGGCAGCAACACTTTGTGCTCTGGCAATATCACTAGCCATAAAAAAATAACACAGGATTTTTTTCGACTTATTAGGCAAAGCATAAGAGGAATTTTTGCATTCCACTCTTTAAAGTAAGAAAACATACCGAAAATCAAGGCCATGGATGTGCGAACTGAAGTAGGACATCGAGGATTGATATACGGACCATGTATCCATGTAGGAATCGAAGTCACAACATCCAAACCATGTTTTTCTCCAAATTCTAGAGCAGTTTTTTCAGCTAATGTCTTGGTTATAACGTATGAATCTCCGTACAATCCTAAGCTTCTCAAGAAGTCGATATCAGACCAAGAGCTCTCGTCTATGATGTTTAACTCTTTGCCGTTGAAAACGACTGAGGATGCACTAGAAGTGTATACAACTCGTTTCACAGTTTTTGAATCAAGGGATGCTTGTAGAATGGCTAATAAACCAGTGATTACTCTTTTGGTCTTTGTTTCTTCAGTTTCTTTCTCGTCCCATTCCATTGGGTGTGCGAGATGGAAAACTCCGATGCATCCTTTAATGGCTGCAGCAAAACTGTCGGGTTTGTTGAGATCAGCATCGTATATTCGTAATCTTTCTGATGCGCCTGGTAGATTTGTGATGTAGCTTATGTCCTTTTTGCAATCTGGAGAATCAGCAAAGCTTGTATGTCTTAACAAGACAGAATTAACATTCTTCATAGTTTAATTTGTAGAGTCCAAGGTTCTTTAGAAGTTATGTTCTTGAAAAAATGCTCAAGGGGCGAAGTAATAAAAGGCAATTCTGAAAATTCCCAAATCAAGATGAAAAGACTAACAAGATCAAGACTATTTTGCCATGTTAATCAAGTACACAAAAAATAAGGTAATTTCTAACATTTGAAAGGAAGAACAGGTCAATCCTCTTATACAGTCTCATTTAGAAGAAGAAGAAGAAGAAGAAGAATAGTTAAGTTCACTATTTTCTTTTCCATTGAAGAACCCACTCTATCAAAATCTTGTTGAGAATGATCAAACCCACATGTAATTCAACTAGAACGAATCATTATCCACAAATAGTAGCACCAGCAGTTAACTTCTGGAGTAAATTAAATTGAAACGAAATAAAAATCCAATCTTTTTGAAGAAAAACTAACATAATTAATAATGAAATGGCTCATGATCATCTTAATTACAGTAAATTAAGATGCGGAATTCATGAGGCTCATTGCTAATATATTAACCTGGATGATTCCAGCTTCTAATTGTAGTGTTGACAAAATAGCCATGCCGAAGAAGCCTCATAATTAGCCATGAACCCACAAACCCTGTTCCACCTGTTACACACACTTTTCCTTTCTTTTCTTCTTCCATTTCTCTCTCTCTCTCTGTGTGTGTGAAAACACACAGATTGCGTAGCGGGTTATGAACCAGAGATATTACTTGTACCTTCCAGGCTTCCGAATTTCATTTTTAAGCCCTTATACTTATCATTTATCCACATCTAGTCCATACTAAATTCAAAAAAAAAAAAAGTCCATATTAGATTACCAAATTTAATCCTGTAACTTGCCAAATTCACCATATTTAGTCGGAGTTAATACCAATTTAACTCCCTTTTGAAATATATAATATTTAATTTTTACTCCTTAGAGAAGTAATTTATCACTTTAAGTCGGAAGTGTAACTCACAATTAATTAATTCGCTCTTCCTTTTTCCATATTTTGAGATAATAACTAATTCGCCCTTCAAATAATCGAAAAATTAGAAATTTCATTTACCATTTCTAAAATGAAGTTATGTTAGTTAGTGTAACAAAAAGGCAAAACATATCATAAAATTGTCTTATATCAAAACATTTCCTAATACATAAAACTCGATCACCTGGCCTAATTGAATTGAATTATCTAGCATATACACATTTTAACATTTATAATGAAATAAAAGATGGACATGGATACACCCACATACTAATGATTGCACAAAGAGAGAGATATAAATGGGGCCGTGTATACTATAGACATAGGAAAGTTAAAACTTAGATCATAATTTCAAACCCAGAAAATACAGCATCACTATATTAAATTTGTTGGTTTTATTTAAAATCAATCTTAAATAACATCACTGATTACACTTAGCAGGCATGAATCAATAATGAATTGCCTCTTGTCACTCACAATATCGTACAGCTTATTAGTGTCTCGCTACAACATATAGATTTGGTACTTCATCTTTGTACCTTCCACATTCATGATGTAAAAGTCAATGTATGGTTAAAAAAAGATGGATTAGGAATTTCCAAAGTAGAGTTTCTTTTAGGAATCTATAAAAAGTTATAAACAAAAAATCATTAAACTAGAGAAGACCCTTTTCTTTACAACATTTAATTGCTCCATCATAAATTTCCTCCAGTCCATTCTCATACTCGAACCCAGTTTCTAGGAGTTTAGTAGATGGAATGCCCGAAAATTTCAAAGACCGAAGCAAATCCTTCAAGGAACTGCATATAGAGAATCAATTATATCAACCAACTTTATATCATTCCAAAAAAAAAAAAAAATAGTTGAAAATTGAATAAATTTGGCATTTATACTCTGCAGTTGGCATTTCATATTCAGTGTACCTTGCAGAAATAAACTCACACAAATCTTCAATTGAGAACTAAACACCAGTGCAAAGGTATCTCCCTTTCGCTTCTGGATACTCAAACAAATGAATATGTGCTCTAGCCACATCATCTACATGTACTAAACTACTATTCTTCAGAAGATGGTAATGTTTCTTTTCCCCTATATACAACCAACAAAATATCGCTACATCAAGGATCAAAATTAGTATAAGATATCGGACTTCAATTGTCTTTTAGCACAAAACATACCTAAAATCAAGGCTAAAGATACGAGCACGGAATCAGGAACATGAGAGCAAATGAAAGGACCGGTTATCCATGTGGGAAGCACAGACACGAAATTGAAATTGTGTCATTGTAAGGCTATGTTTTGTTCTTGAATTCAGTGAGTAAAATGCTAAGAATTTTCTCTTGCATCAGAGATGCAACCATGAGCCTCATTTCTTGAACATTTGCATTTTAATTATCATTTTACCAAGGGTATTCAGGCCTTAGGCCTGACTTAATCTCTTTCGAGGCGCTTCAGACACATTATAAGGGAACCTCTCCCAGAGAGGAGTTGAACCTGGTTTTGCCACATTGTGGGAACTAGTCCATTCCACAAGACCTATCACCCGTTGGTATAGTTATTTAGAAATAATCAGTTTCTTGATTACATAAGCTAGAAATGATCAGTGTCAGAATCATATGCTATATACAAATAAATTAACCTGGATCAATTCTTATGGTTGTATTTACAGAATAACCATCTTCAAGAAGCCTTTTAACCATCCATGACCCAAGAAAACCGGTTCCACCAGTCACACAAACTCTTCCCTTAATCTTGTTATCATCTACCATCATATCTTTCTCTTTCTATTAATTATATGCATAAGAAGTGAATGAATAAGCAACAAGATATTACTACTTATAATTAAAAACATATATAAAAGCATTTAATAAATGATCATATCATCGAAATGACCGTCCTTTCGGAAGTAGCGAGTGTTTTATCCCCTTGTTGTGGAGAGATCATTTAAAACCAAAATAGGATTGTTTGTCTTTAATTGATATACCAAAGACAAATGATTCAACAGTTCATCTACCTTACAGCCAAAATGTTACCAAGAGTTTCAAACGATATCATTTAAACAATTTATTTAGTTGTTCACAACTTCGATTATAGATGAACTCTTATGGAACAAAGCCACAATGTCAGGACAACAAATCAAACAACTATATTGTATTTTACCTTCAAATCCACCGATCACCATACATAATCATAGTGAAGACATTAACAAGATCTTTGGTCTAGGACTCTAGGCTAAATAGAAACACACTAGTGAAAATGCAAATGATATTTGCGTATAAGATAAACATAAAAAATAATAGGAGTACTGTCAAAATCTTACCCTTCATTTCATATAGCAATAAAACTGAAATCGTAATCAAGCAATTAAGAGGGGACCATATAAAAGGGAAGGGCATCAATAAACTATCTCCATATCTATCAATAGAATTACAGATAGAGAGGAAAGGTCAGATATTCAATGTTACTGCTTCATCTCTTAATCTTCTTTGCAAGTTTACTCGAATTTTGCATATCTCCTTGAACTTAGATTGTGCTGAAACTTTTGTTGATTTTTAAAAGAACTGAAATTTGAACGAATCGAACTCGATGTTATACTCTTTCACATTTAATTTTCTTCAGCCTATTGAATCTGAATTGACTTTAAAATGTCATCTTGATTCAATATATGTATAACAAATCAAGCTCAAATAATTTTATATCAGTTGAAGTCGGATCAAATAACTAGCTCAATTTAATTCCATAACAACTTACTCAACAAACATTTCAACAACTCAGAACACATGAAAAATGTAAAGATAAAACAAAGCACAGTACAAATTAAGAAAACAAATCATTAAACTAGAGAAGACCCTTTTCTTTGTAACTTCTAATTGCTCCATCAAACATTTCCTCCAGCCCATTCTCATACTTGAACCCAGTTTCCAGAAGTTTCTTGGACGGAATGCCAGAAAATTTTAGAGGAATCAAATCCTTCAAAGAACTGCAAAAAAAAAAAAAAAAGAATAATAATAATAAGACTTTTCTTTTCTTTTCTTCTGATCAAGTAAAAAAGCAATGAATTGAGTTGGAAATTTGGCATTTACTCTGCGGTTGGCATTTCGTATTGAGGGTATCTTTTGGAAATAAAGTCACATAATTCCTCAATTGAAAACTCAACACCAGTGCAAAGATATCGCCCTTTTGCGTTTGGGTCCTCGAAAAGGTGAATATGTGCTCTAGCTACATCATCTACGTGCACCATACTGGTGCTCTTCAGAAGATTATAATATTGCTTAGTCCCTGCAGCAAAACAAGAAAAAAGATATTTTATTGTAATTACAAGAAATGGACTGGAAAATGCAACTCGCAAAAGAAAACATACCTAAAATCAAGGCCATAGCAACTTGGACTGTATCAGGCACGTGAGAGCAAATGAAAGGCCCAGTCGTCCATGTCGGAAGCACCGACACAAGATCCAATCCACTCTTCTCCGCAAACTCCAAAGCAATTTTCTCCGCCAATGTCTTGGTCACGACATACGGTCCTCCAAAAGCTCCAAAGCTTCGAACTAGATCCACATCGGTCCAAGAGTTTTCATCAATTTGGTTTGACCCATTCAAAGCAGCTGCAGATATACTCGAAGTGTACATGACTCTCTTCACTGTTTTTGAATCGATGCATGCTTGTAGTATGCCTTGTATACCAGTCGTTACTCTTTTGATTTTTGTTTCCTCAGATTCTTTTTCTTCGAAATCTAGTGGGTGAGCCATGTGAAAAACTCCATCACATCCTTCAATGGCGGCTGCGAAACTTGTAGGGTTGTCGAGATCGGCATTGAAGATTTTTAGACGTTCTGATGCGCCTGGTAGGTTTGTGAGGTAGCTGATATCCCTTTTGCGATCTGCATTAATTGTTTACTCATAAATATCAAATAGTTTAAGGTTGTTTTAGATGAGTTAAACTTTAAATATATATGGTTTGATTTCAGAGTCAGTACTGAAATCAAACCATATATATACTTATTGCAAAAAAAAAAAAAAAAATTAATGCATAGACTACCCAATTTGCATTTGTTAGTTGGTATATGTGTAATTAACTGTTGCACGGACGATTAACTGTTGCACGGATGATGCGATGCAGTTCAATAAATCAAAATCAAAGAAGAAGTTAAGCTAAATTTGAAATGTAAGGAATAGCTATACTCAATTTGAAAAAGAAGTTAATTAACAGACAGCCTATATTATGGAAAATATGAGAAGAAATAAAATAAAATAACCTGGATCAATTCTTATGGTTATGTTGACAGAATAACCATCTTGAAGAAGCCTTTTTACCATCCATGACCCAAGATAACCAGTTCCACCAGTCACACAAACTCTTCCCTTACTTTTATTATTATTATCCTCCAAATCCAATACCATCTCTCCTTTCATATATTTTCTATGAATCTAAATAATCAATCTGCTTATCCTATATATATACTATATAGGCACACTGATGGATGGAGGTCATTTATGTCTTTCTCCACTAATGGCACTTCTTTCAAATATCAATGATTGGTCAGAAAATTAATTGTTTATGGTTATGGGCATTCATTCATTTCATGATATCTGCCAAAAGATCTGCCAATAAATGTTGAGATTTTAAATGATTTTTTAATTTCAAAGTCCCTAGCTCACGTATTTGTAGGTCCAATTCTGTAAATGCTTGATATATAGTTGCAAGAGTAATTATATAGACCACTTTTCCTAATAAATAAAGGGTTACATGTGACTTTAATTATCAGTTTTAATTATCAAAGTTTGATCTCAGTCATCAACTCATATGCAACATGACTTTAAGGTCAACAAAAGTCATCTTGCCAATGCGATTAAATTAATTAATTCATTCATTTATATTAATGATAATTCAAACATCTTCCAACCTAATGCATACCAAATGAATAAATTAATTAAGAGATCTCATCTTCTTTCTAATAGACCTCATATCTCACTAAAATACAAATACAAATCAATCTACCACATGTCTTTCTCCATATAAGTAATCGATCGTCTAAAATTAAAATTGATAAGAAAGTGACTATATATTAGTCATATAATTAAATACATGTGCATGCATAACAAAATCTGAATTATTGACCAATCCATGATCACTAGAGCAGGAATATAATTAGCAGATCGAGATGCTGAGAAAATAACTAGTGACAAAATAATATACCTACCTGCCTAGCTAGATAAACAAAATATTTATAGTTGTGTTAATTATTTGCTAAATGTTTTTGTATAAATAACTAACAAAATTTTCCAGCTCCGATCCCTATTTAAACTACAATTAATTAATATTCCAGCAGGTCAATAGATTCCCTGGGTTTTTAATTTACTTAAAATGCTGGAAGACTAAATAAACTGCCGATACCCTTCAAAGACAAATTATATACCCCGATCCCTAACCTTAACCTACCAAGTAGTAATTAAATTAAGACTGGGTCAGGTTGCGTCGGTCGGCCTAGCCTAGCCTAGCCTATGATCAGTGCAACCAAGGTGACACTGCCACACCAAACCATATATGCAAATGCAATATATTTATATAGCAAGGTTGTTTTGTAAATTACAGTACTAACTTTTTTACTACTATATTTTATCATTATAGTACTATATACAACTATTTTATTTGTATTCTTAAAAAATTATGGGGACAATATATATGTAAATTAATTAGTTTGATAAAATATTAGTATATCTTTTAATATTCGATAATTAATGCTTGATATATTAGTATATATTATATCGTCCATTTACTTAGTTTCAATGTATTTTTGTAGACTAGTAATTCCACAGTTACAAGAAGAAGAAAAACATGAGTTACGTTTCTCTTGACTCTAGGCATTAATCATTCATTTTTGTCGGGAATCAATTATTATAGTAGTAAATATCCAGGACCCTACCTGACCTAACTTTATAAAGATTAATTAGCATTTATAAGGAATGGGCCGGGTTTTATATTTGCAGTCACATTAAATTAAATGTATTTTTCCCTATTGCAGGCACATTTATTGCTGGGTCGGGGTGGCAACGGAAACCGTCTCCAGCGGTTAGAGGCTCGGGGCGGGGCGGTCCCCCTTTAAGTCAGGGGATGCCAAGTGGCGTCCCCTGGTTGGTTTTCTTTTTTAAAATTTTTTTTATTAAATTTTATTTATTTAATATTTTTAAATAGGAAAAATTAATTATTTAAATAAGTAATTAATAAAATTAAATTTTCCTCCCAAACTAAATTAAATTTGTAGAGTTGAATTGTTTAATAAAGAAATTAGTGTATTTATTGTATATTTTACAGTATTTAATAAACATATGTAGTAACCGATTTTTAATTGAATTATTTAATATAATAAAATTTAATTTTTTTAAAATTAAAATCATTAATAATATGTTAGGATTGTAATTAAATATCCATATATATATATATATATATATATATATGGACAAATAACTAATAATTAAATTCAACACTTTATTTTAATTTTTTATTGTAATTAAAAATTTAAATATTTAATTACAATATTGGTGGTGGCTATATCATTTTCGTGTGTGTGTCGTTTATTAAAATCTTTTTCTTGTATTTTCTTTCTTGTTTGTTGTATTTCCTATTATGGGTCAATTTTAATTTTATGATTATTTACTCTCTTTAATTTTAATATTTTAATATTATTGATAATTTAATTATATTACTAAAATAGTTATTAGTATTATTTATATTAATATTAAAAACATAATTAATACTATAATTATAAGTGAGAGTGGACAAGAACTGAAAATAATTAAATCAATTTCGGAGCCTTGTCATTGAAGACCATCAGGCAAGGTTCGGGGTGAGGGGCAGGGGCAGATCCAGGGCTCCGGAGCCATGAGCTCCCCCCCCTCTATTCTTATTTTTGTTACCATTAATTCAAAAAAAAATATATTTTTTCAAAGAAAACGATGAAAATTTTAATCCCTAAAGCCATCTAATACAATATTGATATATTTTTGTTTTATTGGTCAAGTAAATTGGTCAAATAACCCTGATAAATCTTGAGATATATAGAAAATGAGTTAGACTGATCAAAACTTCGGCATTCCTAATAGAAGATACCTTGATTCAAGCCTTCCTTGAGATAGCTTGCCACAAAGCAATACGTGGCTTAATTTAATCTTATTTTTAATAGTTTAATTTGTTAATTACAAGTTTACCCTTATTAGTAAATGTGTCAAGATGGTGTGAATCATAATATGAAATGTGTCTTTTGAAAAAACTTAATTGGTACAAATGTGTTTTTTGGACTAAAGTTTTGTATCAAAAATGTTTTTTCCTCCTATCAAAATCCAAACAAACAATATTACGCAAATCGATATTATTTCATCTCCACTGCACTCCTAAACTACTTTCTCAAATACCAAACAGACATCCCATGCATATTTGTTGTGGCAAAATGTAAAAATGTAATGAATAACTACGGGGAAAAAAAAAAGCAACTTAATTGTTTCTGAACCGAAATATCGCATAATTCACCGGGCCCAATTATGTAACAATGCAGACTACTATGTGGGCCTAATCGTTTCTAGCGGATGGAACTGAACCTATAGTATGCAGATTCTAGACTTAATTTATTTTGTGACGGGTCATACATTTTATGTGAAAATATTTCTCAACAAAAATTTAAATTTAGGTTCGCCCACTTTGTGAGTATTAATATATTTCACTAGATCAATCATTAGTTGATTTGTGATTAGTTTTAACAATTTTAAAAAATTAAGGGCCTATTTGAAAGGGTTTTTGCTCTATTTTGCGAGTCTCGGTTTAAAAAGAAACGGTTTTGGTGGTATCATTGAAATCTTTGAAACCTCAGTTGGTTAGGTTTTGGATATTGGATTTTGAGATTTTGAAAAAACTGAAATCCCATTTGAGTTGAGTTTCAATGTTGAGGTTAGTGAAAAATAGTAAGTGGTAAGTGTTAAATCAATATTTTTTTTATAGAGTTTGTGGGAGAAAAATAGATAGTAGTGTCAAATCAAATTTAATAAGTTTCAAGAATTAGAGTGATGATTTCTGAATAAGTTTGTGATAAGTTTCATGAGTTCGAACTCTTATATCTATAACAAATCAATTTTAAACAATAATTTTTGTTTTATAACTACTGAAATTCATCTCAAACTATATTTAATAAGCAAAAAATTATAAACATATTTAAAATTATGTGACCCAATCACCATATTTTTTTTTTTGTTAATAATGAATTAAAGTTAAAATACAATCTCTTAACATAAAAAAATGTTTAGACCAAAATGTTCAACTCATTCGATTGGTTTATATCGTAACCCTACACCCACAAGAATGAGTTAACCAACTCTATCAATAAACATTTGGTGAAGAAAAATAAATACTTCATTCGTCCCATAATTCTTTACTTTTTGTATTTTCAAGAAGATATAATAAATTAACTTAATTAATATATTTCATTAATAATATAATAATATCATCTGATATTATAATATATATTAATACTTAAAATATTTAATACGTCAGAAATATAAATAATTTAACATAATAAGTCACTTGAAATATTAAAAAGTTTGATCGAGTATTGTATCTAATTGAGTAAAATTAATGTGAGAGGAGTATATTTTAACTTTCTTAGAGAATCAATAATTAGCTTCTAGATGTTCATCCACAAACCATGACCATGACTTTATTTGTTTATTCAAAAACAAGAAATGAGAATTATATGATTTATACAAAGACAAGCAGCGGCGATTACCAATTTTGCCAAAGAGGTTCTCTTGTTTTCAATGACTCAACCACTACAAGTTTTGACTTTTTTTTTTTGCTTTAAAGTTTTAATAACATTTATAAGCTGAATTAATTCTAATCATTTGTCAAAATTGGAGTATTATTATTTTTTAAACATAAATATAAGAAAATTATGCATTGCATTACATTCACAACTTATAATTTATGCGATTCTCAAACATATAAACTATAAATAAGAAGATGCGAAGAGCATTTAAAACAAATCAAACATTTATTCAATTTGGTAAGGATTTATCAAGAAGAAGAATTTTTTTGGAAAAACATGTCCATTTTTTAATATTCTACTATTATCTTAAAGAAGAAGTTTAAATAAAATTACATAATTATGAATATATAATAAAAAGAAGCACTTTTAATTATATTTGTTGACTATTAGTCAGTCATAGTATATTTTAGGGTAAATACCACTTTTGGTCCCTCTTATCATTAATTTTTTACAGAGTGGTCCCTTTTATGTTTTTTTTCTCACTCTAGTCCCTACTATGAACTATTTATTTCACTTTAGTCCCTACTATGAATTATGTGTTTCACTATAGTCCTTATCAGGTGGTTCCGATAACACGTGACATGCATATGAATATTTTTTAGGGCATTTTCGTCCGTTCACTATTGAGACTATTTGAGATATTGTTTAATTGGTGAGCAATTTTGGTGTTTGAAAAAGATTTTAGGAAAAAAAATTAGTTTGGAACGAAATGTACGATTAAGTTCGATTGGAATGAAAGCCTAGTTTGGAAATTTAGTTTTTTTTAAAAATAATTAGAAAAATGAAAATATCCATGTTAGTTTACTTGAAATTATAAAATTGCCCTCATGAGCATATCACATGTTATCGGAATCGCCTTTGACCACTTGAAAAGGACTAAAGTGAAACAAATAATTCATAGTAGGGACTAAAGTGGGAAAAAAAACATAAGAGGGATCACTCTGTAAAAAGTTAATGATAAGAGGGACCAAAAGTGGTGTTTACCCTATATTTTAATACACAAAATCTTAATACACAAAAAAAAGTTAAAAGTACTTCTTAACTACTTATATTATGCTAGTTTTCCATCTTTACCCCGAAACAAATAACAATTACAAAATCGCCCCCATCCCCTACTTTCTTTCTCCATTTCACTCGTGAATTCCACCATAGCAAAAGTCATCTACACGCGGAAATCCATAAACCCTAACTACTCTCTACTTAAACATCAACTTTGAAGCTCAATTTTTTCGAATAAATATTTCTCCCTTGGTGTTTTTTTCTCGATATTCATTTCTGTAATTAAAAATATTATGTATAGATCTGGAGCAGTAATGGCATGGAATGTATTCAAGTTCTGCACGGCGTTGAAGGGGTTAGGGTCGATCATGATACTGTTGGTTCTTGCTGTGGTCAGCGTGACGTATTATGCTGTGGTGATTACCAATTTTGGCCCTGGTCTCGCCGCAGGGGACCTAGATTCGCTCGTTGCTTTCTTCGTGTTGATCTTATTTCATTTTCTGGTAAGTTTTACCCTGTTTCCCGGCCGAATTCGGAATTTTATCTGTTTTCCTTTTTTTTTTTCTCATTAATTGTCAGCTGGTTTTTGTGGTAATTGAAATGGACTTTTTCTTTTTTCTTTTTATGTTTTGTTAATTTGAGGACACTTTTAGTGTGAAAGGATCAAGAAATGAAGCACAAAGTTCGATCATCTTAAACAGATAGAAGACATTTTATTCATAATTTTCCTCAATAAAGTTTAAGGTCCGAATTTTTTGTGTTAATTTATTGTGGAATTTTATCCGATTTTGGAATTTTTGTGGACTTCTATTATATTTCTTCTATTTCCCTTTCATGAAGATCAGCTGTGTTTGTTATTCGTGATTTGGATGCGGATGTTCCATAGTATTAGGAGTTTGTATTAATCACATGAAGTTTTCATTTAAGTTCTGAAATTAGACTAGAAAGAGAACCGCTGAAATTGGATTTTCATTTAAGTTCTGAATTCTAAACTAGAAAGAGACTATTGAAATTGTTGCAAGGACTGTTCTTTAATTGTGCTGACTAAGGGAGTCTACAATGTTTATATTTGTGGATGAAAAATTAGTTTGATGGTGACTCTAACTATTTAAGATTAATTGGTGCACTTGATGATTGTTGAGCTGTTTATTGTTTAATTGTGAAACGTTGAACTAATTAATATTTTCCCTGTAGTTTGATTGTATTTACACTATTTTCTTTCTACAGCTCAGGTTGAATATATGGGTTTTTTACTAGAATTATAGCTGTATTTTTAAGCTGAATATTTGTGAAACCCAAGATGTAACACGGAATGGAACTGAATATTTAGAAAATTTTAATGGCCCTGCAGTTAGCAATGCTATTATGGAGTTATTTTTCAGTTGTCTTTACGGACCCTGGTGGTGTGCCTTCCAGTTGGCGGCCTGCGGTGGATGAAGAAAGAGGAGACACCGATCTATTAACTGAATTTCCAGATGACTTGGAGAAAAGGGGTATTCGTTTTTGTAGGAAGTGCAACCATTTAAAACCACCTCGGTGCCATCACTGCTCTGTTTGTGAGTTGCTCTTATGTTTTTCTCTTGATTTTGTTTGTTGTTTTCCCATTAGCAATATGTTATTCGTTTACCTTTTTAGGTGGGAGGTGTGTATTGAAAATGGACCATCATTGTGTTTGGGTCGTCAATTGTGTTGGGGCATTGAACTACAAGTATTTCCTCCTCTTCCTGGTACGGTGCTCTGATTTATTGAATACATATAGTAATTAATTTTGCCTCTGATAAATGTATTCACTATTTATTCGAGATGCATAAAAGCTGTGTTCTTGAATGTCTTCTGATTTTGTCATGCAGTTCTATACGTTTCTTGAAACTAGTCTCGTTACTTTATCATTACTGCCACATTTCATTGCATTCTTTAGTGACAGAGAGATCCCTGGGTCTCCAGGAACTCTTGCAACCACGTTTCTTGCCTTTGGTAAGGTTACATTCTCGTTTCTTCCCCCCTTCCCCATGCTTCTATATATTTTGCTGATGATATACTTATATTTTTGCAGTATTAAATTTGGCATTTGCTCTGAGCGTCCTGGGATTCTTGATTATGCACATATCATTGGTGTCCGCCAATACCACAACCATTGAGGTATTAACTTTTTTCTTCCTTTCTATTGGTTCTCATAATTTGATTTACTATGACAAAAAAGGAGATGATAGCTGATGTATTTAGTGGCTTGTGTTTAGGCCTACGAGAAAAAGACTAGGCGTTATGATCTCGGACGAAAAAGAAACTTTGAACAGGTTGAGGCACTTTTCCATTTTTCTTTTAATGCAAACAAAAAATGGTACTCCCTCTGTCCCAAAATTTCACTCAATTTGTCACACCACGGAGTCAAACTACTCAATTTTACAAATAGCTTATTAAGTTGAATATTTTATATTGATGATTGTTTTAAACTTTTTATATCGTAATATTTACAATCTCATTTAGTATTATGAAAATATTTTTTATAGATTATTTATTACAATAATTTGAAAATAGTTTAAGTTGATTGGTTGACCGGAGCTAGTGATTTAAAGTAATTGCTAATTTCATGGATTGTCTTCCATTTTATGGAATCCTTACAAGAAACTAAAGAATCTTGTATCGAATTTTTACCATTTTTCTATAGTCTTTGGTTCAAGTCTCTTACAAGAGATGTATGCTATTCTATACTAGGTTTTTGGTACAGATAAGAGGTACTGGTTTGTCCCGGCTTACTCAGAAGAAGATTTACGAAGAATGCCCGCCCTTCACGGTCTTGAATATCCTTCGAAACCTGACCTGGACGCTCAAGAATTCTGAAATGTATTAATACTTCAAAATATTGTTTGAATTTGTGCAGAAGATTCTAGGATTGCAAACTAATCTGAGGATCACAATGATGGTAAGATTTCCGGGCTCTGTACGGTACTAATGGCGACGTGCCAAGCTTGTTGTAAGCCTCTGTACGTAGTGTAGAAAATATAGAAAGATCAATTTCTTGGCAGGCACTCTTCAGAAATGTAGATGAATTTTTAACATCTTTGTAACACGCTACAATAGCGTAAAATAGTGATTTTTTCAGCCCTCTCTTTTTCTTTTAGTTGGGATTCTAAATTTTTTTGCTTTTAAAATGAAGGGGGTTTTGGGGGTTGACATCAGCTTTTTTGGGGTCGTATTAATTCGCAGAGTTGTTTTTCGTTTCGAGATTACTTTTCATGTTGGGATCCAAGAGGACTCCTAATTAATAATACTCCTAGAATATTTCTGGATTATTTTGAATCAAATGATAAGGTATGTAGAAAATATTTGTCGTTTGACGATTGTATTTTCTTTTTACAGATTAACTAGTAGAGATGTAAAGTCAGTTTGTACGGGGTGGTGGATGGGAAATATTTGTTATTAATTGCACACATTATTTGTACAAAAGAATTTACCTTTTTATGAAAGTTAATCTTCAGCTAATTAATTACTTATAACTTTTTTGCTTTGGGCTATGATATGAACCAGGCCTGTACCTTTTGATTCAGAATTTTGTTCATACATACGGGACTTCCATCAAGAGACAGAACAAGTCGAAATGACTGTTTAAAATTATACTACTTAAATTGTTAATAGACATGTATAAGAGATTTTTTTAATATTAATTGAATATGTGCACTTTTACAATTTTATCAAGCTTTTGTGGTGAATACATAATTATTAGGTTTATAATTGATGAAAAATTACAATTAATATCCTAAGTTTTAGAATTTTATATGATATTAGAAAAATTACAAATAACCCTCGGTGATAAAATTTGAACTTTTGAGGAATAAGTGGCTAATTGTAAAATGGTGATAATTTCGAGGGTGATTTTTATAATATTCATTATATGGGGGAAATTTTTATAATTTAACCTTACCTCAGGGAAATTATCCATAATTATACTAAATATTAACATTTACCCTCTTCCAGGCCATGTTGTGTTTATTCGTTCTGGCGAAAACAATATTAGGGGGAGATTTTGCTTATAAAATATTAAACACGCAGATGTTTTATTAATTAAAAGAATAAACATGATTTTTTGCATTTTACTCTGATAAGAAGATCCTAATTGTCAAAATAAAAATGAAAAATAAATAAAAGAAACTCAGCTTTTTTAATTATGCACTTTTCCAGAAGCTTCGTTTCACCTCTAGTTTTTATCTGTTCACTTAATTCTACTCAGTTCTCCAAGTACCAAGTAGTATTTTCTTAAGTTGAGGTGATCAATTAGCTGCTTTACAATTCAATTTCTCCAGGTTCTGATTTAAACTTTTTCCTTTTCCATTTACATCTCCTCAAATTTAGCTAGTTATATTGGGATTCTGTTACCCAAAAAAAAAAAAAAAGTTATATTGGGATTCTTTTTAGTTGCATATCTTTTTTCTCTTGTTGAACTGAAATAAATAGAGTGATTCTGTACTGAAGAATTCTGGGTTTTACATGTTACTGAGCTTGTTTGATTGTTGTTGGCAGTAGGGAAACCGTTGTATATGATCATATGTGTTATTTTATGTAAATTGATTGAAAAAAATTTGAACTTGAATTTCATTATATATAACTAAAAAATATTGTACTCGAAATCACATGCTTATTTTTTTCCTTTTTTTTTTGGTTCAGATAATATTACTACTATAATGTTGTTGTTTGGTTAAATGTGAAATAGAATCATTTGTTATTATTCTAATGTTCTTATCGTTGTCAAATAGAATGTCCAACTTCTTTGGAGGGAAAGATCCATTTGACCACCCTTTTTTTACTCATCCATTCGGTGGGAAGAGTCCGTTTTTCACCCGCCCGTTTGACGACAATCGTCCTGCTGCTTCTAGAAAACAGATTACCATTGAGGAGTTGAACCCTAATGGTGATGATGACAGTAGTGATGTTGTTTGGCAGAAGAATAAGCCTAACAAAGAACTATCTTTTAAGAATTCAAATGAATTCCCAACTGGTGAATATTCTGTTTGCCTCTGTATAATTTTCCTTTTTTTTTTTTTACCTTAGTAACTACTATATACTTATTTTGATTTTATATTGAAGCAGGATACATGATATTGATTTATTAGAAAAGTAATAACACGGGACCAAAAGTACTGCAGTTGTATTTTACTGTTTATATTGTGTTTTTCTTCTATTCTGATCATTTCAGGGGTTCAGAGCTTTAGCTACCAGAGAGTCTCGTACGGTGGTGTTGATGGAATGTACTACACGTCCTCCGTAGGGAGACGAACTGGTGGTGATGGGGTGAGTTAATTTCGATCCCAAACAAATGCAACGTAGTTTTTTATTATTTGATTATTTGTATAGTTGATACTTATTTTGTTTTCTCCACTGATTAAGGTTGTTTTGATGGAGATGAAAGAAGAAGACAAGACAGTTGGTGAATCATTGCATACAATCTCAAAAGGGATTCATGATAAGGTAATCTACCTGGAAAAATTCACCACTTATACCTGGAAAATATACCATTAAATTTTAGTATGCGTAACTGCTACAAACAGATAAATGTTGTTGATATTCTAACCTAATATTGTTACCAAACTGAGTTATTGATTTACTAATTGTGCTCTTGCAAATGGGTAGTTAAGATCTTTGTCTTTCGTTTCATGAAGGGTCATTCTTTTACAACGAAGCATAGTTCAGACGGAAGAATCGACTCATTGCAGACGTTACACAATTTAAATGAGGGTTTGCTTTTCTCCTAACTTACTGATTTTTGATGGTTTTGCTGTCTTTATCTCACATTTTGGTGCCGATTATCTTGTCAGATGAGCTTGATGGTTTTGAAGAAAATTGGAAAATCACTGCTGACAAAGTTTTACCTGGGTGGACTAATGGCTTCAATTTACTCGAGAATTCAGGTATATTGCTTGAACTTCTGAAACAACCCGTACTTTTTTTGCTGATTTTATGTTAAGAATGAATGAATTCACTTACGCTATGTTTGGTTCTTGGATATTAGTGAGTAAAACATTAAGAAACAATGCTTTCCTAGCATTTGACACTGAGCTTCATATTCTGTCTGTTTCCATTCATCATTGTACTGAAATTCAAGGACCAAACAGAGACTTATAGCACGATATGTTCAACAAATCTATGTGACAAATTGCGAGGGATTTCCTGAAAGTCATATGTGAATCGTCAATTTTCAATTGGTATGATAGGCACATATCTTCCTCAATGTAGTCGGTCGACCTATCCTTTCAAAGTTCCAAGCTTCTAATATCTCCATTGACAACTGTATGACTTTCGATTTGAATGTTTCAAAGCTTCATTTGGATTGAGAAATTTCGAGCCAAATTCCAAAATAACAAATAATTACACATATTTAGATGATTAACCGTCTTGTACTATTCTTGCAACCAAAACAATGAATTTTGATAACAAATTTCACATTTTTTATGCAGGGGTCACCATAAAAAATCCATGGGATGATGATTTTGCAAGCTGGGGTGGATGGCCTCTTCCAACCCTTGAGTATTTTGGAAATGATAGGGTGGAACCAGAACTGAGTGGTGAATCGAACGGTCCTTCATCGAGAAAAATTGTCCCCATAGAGTAAGGGTATAGTAGTTGGTATTTGCTATTTTGTACTTTTCTAGTAAGTAATAAACGGATCGATTGTTGTTGTTATGCAGTCGTCGTGAATTATGTATGGTGTGATGTCATAATGTATTTCGATTTTCCCATCGAGTTGGAAGAATATCCAAACTGCTTGAGAGTATGATTTTACATTTAAAATCGTGACAATTTCTAAAATCAATTCTAGTGGCCCAGTACACAATACAAAATTCCTAGTAAGTAAATATTTTATGTATATAAGAAATTTTTATCTAGATCAGGTTTTGGTCAAACTCAAATTAATTATATGGTAAATGTAATACATTTGTTTTGAGATTGAATATAACTTTCAAAAAAAGTGATCAATCACAGAGCAATACAGTTGCTTGATGGTTGGATTGGTTTGGCCAAGCCAAACTTGGACAATAATTTTCCTTATGCATATATATTTATTTACGTGTTACTTGTACAAAGGAGTAATTAAAAAGTGTTTTGAATTGTATTTTTAAACGTACGTTTGCGGTATGCATATATATTTTCTGGGTTGTACATTTTGGAAAACTTGGGTCATACATAAAATAATGAGTTTACAATTTTTAAAATAGTGAGTTACGCTCAGACCCCTGAGATTTAGTCTTATTACAAGGAATTTCCTGTAGTTTCAAAAATTACAGTGACTCCCCTTACATGGTGTTTTTGTAAGCATTTTTATAAGTTGTAGGGAGTGTCCTTGTAAGACTTGTTAAACCACAGGGGGTGTCTTTGTAATTTCTAAAACTACAGGAAATTTCTTGTAATATAATTAAATTTCAAGGGGTCTAGTGTAAATCACCCTTTTAAAATTGAGTTGTACTATACATTTTATAACACAACATTTATGCTAGATTTGGGGTTTTTTACACTTTACACTCCTGAAACATGAGAAATAGGCACTTTGCACCCCCAAAACTTAGATTTAATACTTTGCACCTTCGAAATATGAAAAATATAGCACTTTGTACCCTCTTTTATTTTCAAGCAAAAACTCAAGGGCAAAATAGGTAATTCTATTATAAATCTTTGGTAATTTGCGGGTTTTTTGCACTTTGCACCCCTGAAATATGAGAAATAGGCACTTTGCACCCCCGAAACTTAGATTTAGCACTTTGTACCCTCGAAATATGAAAAATATAGCACTTTGCACCCTCTTTTATTTTCAAGCAAAAACTCAAGGGCAAAATAGGTAATTTTATTATAAATCTTTGGCACTTTGCCCCCCCAAAATAAAATTAGCACTTAACACTCCCTAATTAAGAACAAATTAACAACTTGCATCCCCGAAACACAATAAATGCACACTTTGCACCCCAAAATACAAAATTAACACTTAACACCCTCAAATAAAAAAAATACTCAAACCCCTCATTTTTTCCGACAAAGTTGACCATTAAGGTGAATTTTTTTTAGGGCAAAATAGGTAATTATATACGGGTCTTTGATATGTTGAATAGATAATGGGTCTTCGAGAAGTTTACTTGAACTTTATTTAGTTATTTATGGTTATATTGTTGAAAAGAAAGATGGAGAGAGAAATGAGTATTCGAGTATTTATAATTGTATTTTGCAAAATTTAAGTAAAAAAAATGAATTACCTATTTTGCCTTAAATTTTTTCACTTCGATAGTCAACTTTGACCAAAAAAAGAGGGGTTTGGGTTTTTAAATTTGAGGGTGTTAAGTGTTAATTTGTGTTTTGGGGTGCAAAGTGTCCATTTATTGTGTTTCGGGGGTTGAAATTGCTGATTTGTTCTTAATTAGTGGGTGTTAAGTGCTAATTTTATTTTGGGGGTACAAAATGCGAAATTCTCAAGTTTTGAAGGAGCAAAGTGCCAATACTATTGAATTACCTATTTTGCCCTTGAATTTTTGCTTGAAAATAAACGAGGGTGCAAAGTGCTGCATTTTTCATATTTCGAGGGTACAAAGTGCTAAATCTAAGTTTCAGGGGTGCAAAGTGTCTATTTTCCATATTTCGAGAGTGCAAAGTGCAAAAAACCCCTAGATCTGTCTGTAATCAACACAAAAATATTTTTTATCCTATCCCATAGGCTTTTAATCAACATAAAATGTTAATTAATCTGTAAGGATAATATATATAACCCATTGGGTTATACCTATATATTGGGAAAATGAAGCTATTTTCTTCACTAATATATAATTTAAACTTGAACAATATCCATCTACAACAAACTCTATTTAAATATCCGCCAAAACAAAACCTATCACAAATACGATTCCTATCTAGGACCGGCTCTATAGCTAGGCAATTTAGGCCATCGCCTAGAGCGCCGACTATAGAGGGGCCTCAAATTTTTTTTTTTTTTTTTTTTTTGGGTAATGTAGATGTGAATTTTTTTGTTTTTCTCAAATAATGTAAGAATGAAAATTTTAAAATAAGGTCTTGCTCTATTTATATAATCACATTCTTAAAGAGACGGTGAAAATCAACTTGATCTAATGGCTAAAAGTAATTCTCTAGAGGCTTTTCATATATACTTGTCTAGGACGTTTTACTTCGTAATCTAGAACCATGTATATACAAAAAGAATGTCATAGATATCTTTGTGGACGACTATATATTTCTGCTATGTCTGCCCCTTTTACATGCATCATATTATAATAACATCAATGCGTCGTGTATTGGTTAAGATGCGTTGGACAATTATCTTAGCGCGACATTAAAATAGATTTAACCTATCAAATTAACTATTTAATTAACATTACACATTCTATTGAAATTCTCCTTGTATTTGTTATCTAAGTTCCGTTGATCTAATTTATGTTGAAATGATTATTTCATATTATTGATGTCAAATGATGAAGATTACTTCATCCAATTTTTTTATTTATCGATTTAGAATTTAAACGTAGAATTAATTTTTATACCAATTTCACCCTTCTTATTAATGCTATGATTATTTGATTAAAGGGGTATTTTGGGACTTTTATTTAAAAAGTGTCTATTTATTATATTCTTAAAATTCATCTTCAATCCTCCAAAGCGAATAAAAAAATGGAGGGAGAATATGCTAATTAATAGTACAAGTGATTTTGTTTTATTGTGTCTCATTATTTTGAAAAAAAAAATATTATAATATTGTTGTTTTGCATTAATAAATTAGAATTTGATGTAACTTAAATTCAACGAGTTTGAATCAAGCTACAATTTTTATTAATTTATCATAAAGAATACTCAAACTACATACAAGTCTCGATTTTTTTTATTGCATGAAACGTTAGATAATCGAACCGAATAGTTCAATTTTACGTACTGTACAAATTTTGAAACTACCGCGTCAGACTAAATACCAAAAATTGGTATGGTTTAGTTATATTCAATGCGACGATAACAAACCCTTAATATTAGTGGTGTGCACGATCCGGTAAGCCTAACCATATACCGAATTGAAATCTCGATTTAATATACGGAATGAGATTCATTACCGAACCATTAAAAAAATCCGATTTTTGATGTTGTCAGTAGATTTACCTTATCGAACCCAACCGAACCGGTATACATTTTTCTTTTAAGAAAAAATTGCAGAAAACGTCCCAAACTAATTAGTGATTTTAAATTGTCGTCCCAAACTATATTACCTCACCGTATTTCGTCCCGCAATTTAATATTTTTTGAAATATCGTCCCAAACTAATTACTAATTTTGATTTTTTGTCCCAAACTATATCAACTCGCCGAATTTCGTCCTATAATTTACCATTTTGTATAAATTTAGTCCCAATATTAAATTTCTAATTTAATGAAAATGATAGTTCAATCTTGTAATATATAAAAAAAAAAAAAAAGCTTGTGGTGTGTATATAATATAAATGTCTATGGAGTTTAATGTAATTGGTTGAATTATCTTATGCTGCATTAATTTATATAATACATAACAATTTATATGTGTGTGCATTTGTTATATAACTAAATTCACGATACTTGAATATATATATATATATATATATATATATATATATATATATATATATATATATATATATATATATTAATATATATATATATATATATATAT
This sequence comes from Penstemon eatonii, assembly GCA_038501285.1. NCBI lineage: Eukaryota > Viridiplantae > Streptophyta > Magnoliopsida > Lamiales > Plantaginaceae > Penstemon > Penstemon eatonii. The sequence continues at coordinate 49,724,240 of CM076712.1, forward strand.
ATATAGTATTTATCAGAGAAAGTTTAAGAATGAAATGTCATAAAAATATATTACAATTGAATTTGAAAATTATAAGCTAATTTATAAAAGAGGGCCCCGATATTAATTATCGCCTAGGGCCCCGTAATATGTCTGGGCCGGCCCTGAGCTAAATTCATGGAATTTATCCTTATCATTAATAACTAATTCTAATTTAGTTATAACTCATTGTTATATGTAAATCGGTATCATAATCCTTTGTGCCATTATTTTCTATTACAATTCTTTTTCAGCCATGGATCCTTATACGCAAAGAAATCATAATAGACAAAACAATCCTTTACATTATCAACAATTTCAGAGTCAATATGGCAATTCAAATTCTCAAGTTGAAATCATATACGTTGAAAAATTTCCATCCGGGTATCGTTTTCTGCCCACGGATGATGAACTCATTGTGTATTATTTGAAGAAGAAAGTAAAGAATGAACCTATCCCATACAATAAAATTCATGAGGTTGATCTTTACAAACACAATCCACAAGAATTGTCAGGTTTTTTTTTTATTCTTTATTCTTTTTCTTATAATGTTCTTTGATGTTTTATTCAGTTCATAGTGTTGTTATTACAAAAACCTATGTACGAAAGTTGAATTTATGTGTTCGATGATTTGGATTTCACAACTTTAACTTGAATTTACAAAAACCTATGTACAAATTATTTCATAATTTTTGACATACTAGTAACTTTTAATTAATTTGTGTGTTTGATGATTCCTTCTTGTAGAGATATTTTCTCATCCTGGAGAGAAAAAATGGTATTTCTTTACTCCAAGAGAACGCAAGTACTTAAATGGATCGCGCCCTAATCGAGCAGCAGGTAGTGGCTATTGGAAAGCCACCGGGGCCGATAAAGCCATACATCACAATGGTGAACAAGTTGGATCAAAGAAGTCATTGGTGTTTTACAACGGCAAACCTCCAAAAGGAAAAAAGACTAATTGGCTCATGCAAGAATATATGGTTCATGAACCTAGCCTCAGAAGAAATAAAGATCATGATATGAAGGTACGTACAAGTTTATTAAATTACTTGGAAGATAACAAATTTGTGTTTATCTCCTACTTCTTTAACTCAAAACTTAATACAATTTACTTTTACAGTTGGATGAATGGGTTCTATGTCGAATCTACAAAAGAGATGGAGAAAAGAATAAGGATTGCGAGCAACAAATTGATGAAATTCCTCAAGAAGAATCAAGGAGTATTGGAATTAGTAAAGAAAACAATCTTGCAACCATGACTTGCGATTATTATAGTGGCGGCATGGGGCAACCAAATCAGGGGCTTATGAATAGGTTGGGTATTGATCTTACAACTTTTCCTCAACCAATTGCAATGGACCCATCCTTTGCAAATTTAAATCAAAACAACGATCATATCCTACCAACTTCCCAAAGCGGATGGAAAAATCAAATTATGCAACGGGTTTACCCAATGGAGAACTTATTCGATGCCACGACTAACAAGAATGCCGATGAAACTACTCATGATGAATCAATTGCTGCGCATCCTCAGCATCCAACCAATGCGGACGACTCAGTTATAGATTGCAGCGCAACACAATTCGAGCCTCCAAGCAGTTGGGACCCATTTAAGGAGCCATTTATAGATTTCGATGATCCTATTTTTGATGATATTGTCTTAGATACTGATCAATTGCAACAAGATACTTGATCAGTTGCAACAAGTTGATTTATGAACTACGGTTATTTTTTTATATCCAAGTATTTTTTTATGTACAATTTTCTAAGATATATATCTTTCCAATTTTAGAATAATCAATCGCATTTTCTTCTAGTTTCTCACAAACTCATGGATTGTAGAAGAATATTGAATCAGAGTTTCAAACAATCCCATTTTTCTTATATTCATGCATGTTACCTCCAGTTTACAAGTTAAAGTTAGGACGATTATATTAAAAATTAAATTGCGTGGCAGAAGTAACTATAGTTTTGATATGAAATTTGCAATTCTGTCTTTACTTACTAACTTTAACTAGAAAAAACATTGTGTTTATTTAGATCAACTAACACTACGTATTTTTTTACTACAAACCCTCAAAAATATTTCAATTTTTTTGTACGTGACTCATCCCGGGTCTTTATCTCTGTCTAGGAAAAATTGCAAAAATCGTCCCAAACTAATCACTAATTTTGGTTAATCTGGCGAATTTCATCCCGTAATTTAATATTTTTTTGGAATATCGTCCCACCATAATTATAAGACGAAATTGCGCATTTGCCGATGGATTATCACATGGCTGCTTAAATGTCATGACATGGTAAATTTTAACATGATTAATTATATAATATTGCAGAGTTCGTCCAAAATTAATTACAAGATTGAACGTCATTTTCATTAAATTAAAAATTTAATATTGGGACTAAATTCATACAAAATGGTAAATTATGGGATGAAATTTGGCGAGTTGATATAGTTTGGGACGAAAAATCAAAATTAGTAATTAGTTTGGGACGATATTCCAAAAAATATTAATTTACGGGACGAAATTCGCCAAGTTAAATAGTTCGGGACGAAAATTCAAAATCAATAATTAGTTTGGGACGATTTCTGCAATTTTACCCTCTATCTATCTATCTATCTATTCTATTCTATTCTATCTATCTATCCATATCTATATCTATACTTCTATACTATTATAAAAGCATGAATATTTCTTAATTTTTTTATGCGGACTAAAATACCCTTATTTAATTTAAATTGAAAAGTGATATTTAATTCAGTGATAAATATATAAAAGTAATTGAAGAGGTATAATTAGACATGAAGTCTTATTATATTTAATTTATCTCCTACATAAACTCCTAAAATTTATAAATTCTCTTACATTAATTTTTTTAATTTCTTCTTCTCTTATAATAGATAAAAACGAGCCATTAAAAATACTATTATTTTAAATAGTCCCTAAAATATAAATAAAATTGTTATATTTTAGCATCAATATTTATTTAAATAAGAAAATGTTAATTTAAAGATGTAGTTCAATATAAGCCATAAACACTCTAAATATAAATGAATTTCTCTTAAATATCTTTATGTTACAAAAAACAAAAAAATTGAATCGCATCTTACTATGAAAGAATAAAAAATACTTATGACTTAGCTAATAACTTAATTTTAATTGGACTAGAATAAAAAAATTAAAGAACATTCAATAATATCAAGACATGCATAAATTCGAATTTTCAGGGAATTATTTTCGTGAAAAACGGTGAAATCGATAAAAAATAAATCTATAAAATCGTTGAAAACATGTGAAATCAATGAAAATTCATGTGAAATTGATGAACACTGACAATGTTGGTGAAAATTTGGGTAAAACCGATAAAAAGTGTCCATGAAATCAATGAATACATGTGAAATCAATGAAAATTCAGGTAAAAATCGTGAAAAAATGATGAAACGGTCAAACAACAACATCAGTGAAAAGCAGGTGAATTGGTTGAAAATTTAATAAATTCGGTGGAATTGTAAAAAGAACATGTGAAATCAGTGAAAAATATGCGAAAAGGTTAAAATGGATTAATGTGATAAAAGCATGTTAAATCAGTTAAATAAAAGTTTTACAAATAACAATTTATATATGTGTGCATTTGTTATATAACTAAATTCACGATACTTGAATATATATATTGTTTTTTTCAAGAGAAAGTTTAAGAATGAAATGTCATAAAAATATATTATAATTGAATTTGAAAATTATAAGCTAATTTGTAAAAGAGGGCCCCAATATTAAATATCTCGGGCCCCGTAATATGTCTAGGCCGGCCCTGAGCTAAATTCATGGAATTTATCCTTATCATTAATAACTAATTCTAATTTAGTTATAACTCATTGTTATATATAAATCGGTATCATAATCCTTTGTGCCATTATTTTCTATTACAATTCTTTTTGCCATGGATCCTTATACGCAAAGAAATCATAATAGACAAAACAATCCTTTACATTATCAACAATTTCAGAATCATTATGGCAATTCAAATTCTCAAGTTGAAATCATATACGTTGAAAAATTTCCATCTGGGTATCGTTTTCTTCCCACGGATGATGAGCTCATTGTGTATTATTTGAAGAAGAAAGTAAAGAATGAACCTATCCCATACAATAAAATTCATGAGGTTGATCTTTACAAACACAATCCACAAGAATTGTCAGGTTTTTTTTAATTCTTTATTCTTTTTCTTATAATGTTCTTTGATAATTTTTTTAAGTTCATAGTGTTGTTATTACAAAAACCTATGTACGAAAGTTGAATTTATGTGTTCGATGATTTGGATTTCACGACTTTAACTTGAATTTACAAAAACCTATGTACAAATTATTTCATAATTTTTGACATACTAGTAACTTTTAATTAATTTGTGTGTTGATGATTCCTTCTTGTAGAGATATTTTCTCATCCTGGAGAGAAAAAATGGTATTTCTTTACTCCAAGAGAACGCAAGTACTTAAATGGATCGCGCCCTAATCGAGCAGCAGGTAGTGGCTATTGGAAAGCCACCGGGGCCGATAAAGCCATACATCACAATGGTGAACAAGTTGGATCAAAGAAGTCATTGGTGTTTTACGACGGCAAACCTCCAAAAGGAAAAAAGACTAATTGGCTCATGCAAGAATATATGGTTCATGAACCTAGCCTCAGAAGAAATAAAGATCATGATATGAAGGTACGTACAAGTTTATTAAATTACTTGGAAGATAACAAATTTGTGTTTATCTCCTACTTCTTTAACTCAAAACTTAATACAATTTACTTTTACAGTTGGATGAATGGGTTCTATGTCGAATCTACAAAAGAGATGGAAAAAAGAATAAGGATTGCGAGCAACAAATTGATGTAATTCCTCAAGAAGCATCAAGGAGTATTGGAATTAGTAAAGAAAACAATCTTGCAACCATGACTTGCGATTATTATAGTGGCGGCATGGGGCAACCAAATCAGGGGCTTATGAATAGGTTGGGTATTGATCTTACAACTTTTCCTCAACCAATTGCAATGGACCCATCCTTTGCAAATTTAAATCAAAACAACGATCATATCCTACCAACTTCCCAAAGCGGATGGAAAAATCAAATTATGCAACGGGTTTACCCAATGGAGAACTTATTCGATGCCACGACTAACAAGAATGCCGATGAAACTACTCATGATGAATCAATTGCTGCGCATCCTCAGCATCCAACCAATGCGGACGACTCAGTTATAGATTGCAGCGCAACACAATTCGAGCCTCCAAGCAGTTGGGACCCATTTAAGGAGCCATTTATAGATTTCGATGATCCTATTTTTGATGATATTGTCTTAGATACTGATCAATTGCAAGAAGATACTTGATCAGTTGCAACAAGTTGATTTATGAACTACGATTATTTTTTTATATCCAAGTATTTTTTTTTGTACAATTTTCTAAGATATATATCTTTCCTATTTTTCAATGTGGGAGATTGCGTCAATGAGCCGTTCATAATGATAAAGTTGAGGCCCAAGGTGAAGAGGTTTTGAGTTCGACGCTCATTAGTATGAATATTTTACTGGTTTGTTGGTTTGTTGATAGCGTGTATTTAGTTTAACTTTGTACTTTGTTTGTAATTGAAAAGATATTGCAAAGATTATGATGTAATAATCGATGTATTACTATTATTTTAAAGTTTATCTTACAATTCACTTCGATATTAGTCTCTGTACCAACATTAGCTAATGTCATATAAAATTCAAGGAATATTCGATTTAACCTCTTACTTAATGTGGACCGGAAATTTGATTAATATTCTTTGAGGAAAAATACACTTATATCTTATATTTAAAGTTGATTTAAGATATATTTTTTTTGTACAATTTCTACGGTTACTTTTTCATGCATGTTACCTGCAGTTTAAAAGTTAAAGTTAGGACAAGTTATATTAAAATTATTAAATTGCGTGGCAGAAGTAACTATAGTTTAGAATGAAATTTGCAATTCTGTCTTTACTAACTTAAACTAGAAAAAACATTATGTTTATTTAGACCAATTAACACTACATATTTTTTTACTACAAACCTTCAAAAATATTTCAATTTTTTTGTACGTGACTCATCCCGGGCCATTATAAATAAAAATACTTCTATGGCTCGTATTGTTGAGTATTACACTTTTTTGGCCCCTCTTCATTATTTCTATCTACATATTTATTTTAATAAATTTATCAAACATTTTCTCCTATATAGATATATATGTACTACGTACTAAGTAGATCATTTGTTACGTACCTTGGCTGGCTTAATATATTTTTGCAAGCCTTTTGATTTACTTCTAAGTTCAAATCAATTCACAGAAAAGCTCATTCATGTAAACAATTAAGTAAGACTGTTGTGTTTCGAACATATGAATTTTATGGTAACATGGTTCAATCTACAAGGAACAAACAAAGACACACATGCAACTTCTCAAAAGAGGGCTTTTATATATATTAGCGAGTACTGCAACTAGGTTTTGTAAAATATTTCATGTCATTGGTCGTAATCATGAAAATCAAATTTAATAATATTCTAAAATATAATTTTGACACGTGAAGTGTTCGGGAAAAAATTATGGCAATTCATATTTTGTTCCTCCAAAAAGGTTTTCAACTTTTGCACTTGACTCCCTAAGAGTATATATGGTTATAACACTCATCTAAAAATTAATTAGCAGTTACACATTGCTTTCGTGGACATCTAACATTTTAACTAGGTTTCAAATATCATAAATGTTATTGTATGGCCTTACCCAAAAAATATTCTTTTAAAAATGCACAATTTTCTTAAAAATTGGAACATAGTTTGATACACATTATTCAATTATATTTCATAAAACATAACATGATTTGTCTCTTATAACGTACAAAATATTGATTACGCCCGTTACGGGCAAAGCTCAAATATCAATCATAATCATATTTTGGGGAGTGGAATGCAAATGTAGTAATTTCAGGGGGTTAAGTAAAAAATTTGATTCCATTTGGGTATCAGATGTAAATTATTTAAAAAAAACATTTAAAATGAAAACCGCACATTATATTATTCCCAAATAGAAAGTGCACCCAATCTCTTTAATGGTGGATCTGGCCCCGGTCCAATCCATAATTAACCTAAACGGGCTAACTTAAGTATTAAGGTCACCAGCCCAATATCACTAATTATCCTTCAAGAATAATTAATGGTGACCATTTTCCCTTTATAAAAATACAAAATAGTGAACAAAACTACAAAAGTACAAATAATTCCCTAATAAATATGCTCGTTACTTTTTTTTTTTTCCGAGTTAAAAATATGCTCCTTACTTAATTGCATAAAAATGCTTGGTAAAAAATACTTTATTTTTAATTTGAATTGTATATATAATTGCTACGTAGTATATATTAACGGCTCCAAATAATAGAAACATTTCTTACATAAAATATAAAATATAAAAATTTGGAAATGAATTGCACAGTACATGTTAAAAAACAAGCAATACACGTGCTCTGCCCTACCTATTAGCTAAATAATCCGTTAGTTTTGATTTTGAACAAGTCAGCAAAATGTGATATCTTAATAAAGTAAAAAAAATAAAATAAAAAATTGGTAACTCATCCATCTTAATATCAGGCAAAACAAAATCAATGATAATACAATTTTGTTACTGCCAATGATAGCCAATAGGCACAATTTGAATCTAAGATAAGTATCAACTACCTAAATTTTAAAAAAAAAAAAAATCTCATTGTTAGATATAAAGCTTCCTAAGGGTTTCATAATTCTTGTGCCTAACCATTGAAAAAAAAAAATTTGGCGTGCCATTCTTTTTCTCCATTAGGGAGTGTTTTACATCCATGCAAAGTAGTGACCCAAATACGCAAAACAACCCTATGCATCATCAAGAAGTTCGTAATCATTATGGCAATGCAAAATCCCAAGCTGAAATTGTTTATGTTAAAGATTTTTCGCCAGGGTATCGCTTTCTACCCACATATTATGAACTCATTGTTGATTATCTGAAGAAGAAAGTAAAGAATGAACCTATCCCATCCAGTAAAATACATGAGGTCGATATTTACAAATACAATCCGAAAGAATTATCAGGTTTTTTTTTCAATTCTTTGTTTCCTTTTCTCATATTATTAAATATTATTTTTTAGTTCATAGTAGTATATCACAAGAACCAGTTTATTAATTTTGGATTTACATGTTTGATGATTT